>CM057392.1:12267500-13467500 GCA_030015415.1 Cynopterus sphinx | reverse complement strand
AAATGTTACTTGAAAAGCTTCTGAGTAGGGATTAGATGCACGTCCAGGTGGGCTATTTAGTAACAATGGGACCTTAAGCAAGTTACTTCAAGGCCTCAGTCTCCTCATCTGTAAAATGGAGAAAATAATGTTACCTTTTCCATTGTCTTTGGGTAATGATTCAATGAGTTAATACATGTAAAATGTTTGAATAGTAATTGGCAGCTGGCATGTGTTAGCTGTTAATGTTATTGTTATCATTATGCAACATACTTAGCCTAATGCTGGCACAAAAAAATGGTAAAAGAATATTGAGTCGCTGTTCCCTGGCCCCTGTAGGACCAGCTTGCCACTGGTCCTCTGGGACACCTTCCTCTCTAGTTGTCCTGCTAACATGAAGCTGGAGCTTCAGAAGTTGCTCAGCCACCCAAAATTTAAGGCTCGTGTTTCATGGCTCAGGTGGGTCATCAGGTGGGAAAGAGGAGACCGAAGGGGTGAGAAGGACCAACTTTCGCTGCCTTCATTTCATTATTTGTCCAGGGCGCTAGCCTCAGGGACACCCCAGGGAGGAAAACCAGAGTGTGCGACTTGGGGTCCCTCTCAGGAAGCAGACAGGTGTGCTGCCTTCCAGGAGGGAGGAATCCCCAAAATAGATTATCCCCCTGCCACACACACACACACACACACACACACACACACACACACACACACTCATACTCACACAAACTTGGTCAACTCTGGCACCGGCCTAAGGAGTCTCTGGAGTAGCTTTGGTAGGGATTTTGTTTATTCTGAGCCTGAAAACTGAAGTAGAACAGAATAACTTCAACCCCAAGAATTCGCTCTGCACCCAGCGCTGAGCTTCCACTTGTGGAGAGTGCTGCTGGCACGCTGCCAGCCAGGCTGTGGTGGGGGCGGGGGAACTGGGCTGCTGGCTCGGCTGACCACTACGCTGGTCCAAACTGGCTGTGAAGGGGACACACGGAACACGCTCTCTCTCCAGTTCACAGAATCAGTCATGAATTGGGCGCTCAGCTGCACAAGGCTCTGTGGAGGGCACAATAGAACCTGAGGTAGCCCATGCCCTCAAGGTCACAAATGTGATGGAAGAAACAGAAGTCCTTAAAGAGTAAACGAATAATAGCAGGATATCTGAAGTCATCAGCTTGTCCTTGGAGATATCAGTGACCTGTAAGGCTTTAAAATTCCTGAGATTCTAGGCAGAGGCATAATAACATCCACTGTATATTAGGTGCTCCTTTAAAGACCTTTATATCTATTACTGCATTTAGTTTTCACAGTGACCTTTTGTAGCAGGCCTTGTTGCCCTTATTTTTGCATGGGGTAACTCAGGAACAGAAAGGCTAAGGGACCAGCTAAGGATCACATAGGCAAGAAGCTACAGAACCAGAATCCAAACCCAGGCTCTCCAGCTCCAGAGACCACACCACCCCCGCTCCTGGTTACACTACCTGGAGACAGGGAAGCTGAGCCCTGCGGATCGCTCAGAAGGGATTCCTGGCTCTCTCGGGTTTAGTTTGTGGGGTATATGCCGTGGATGCATCACCCTGTCTGTCCCTCATATGGAGGTTGCTCATCCGCATTCAGTCAGGGAGAATCTGCTCAGCTTGTTCAGTCACCACCCAGGAAAGGAATCCCTCACAGGGCAGAGGCCTCTTGCCAGGCCCCTCGTAGGCTCTGACCAGCCTCCAGATGGCTGCCTTTGGGGAGGAGAGGATGCCAATTCTGTTGTGACCAAGGTGGCGGGCAATCATGTGGTATGTAGGAATCGAATAGCTCCCTGCAACCTGAAAGGACCTGACTAACTCACGAACCCCAAAGAAGAGGTGTGGCTGCCCTGCATCCCCGAGCATATTGAATTGCTCCTGGCTGCTCACTCAGAAGTCTTTAAAACACACACACACACACACACACACACACACACACACACGCGCGCGCGCACACACACACACACACATGTAATGTCTGCACAAAGTATATTTATAATATTGTTTATAATAATAAAAAAATAAAACTATCCATCTCTCCAGCCATAGGGGATTGCTTAAATAAATTCAGGTGTACCCAAACAATTGATTACTCGATATTATTAAAATAAATGCTATATAAGTATATTTATCACCATAGAAAGATATTTTCAGTATGTTGGGAAGTGTTAATTTGAAAAATAAAATGAATATTCTTATCCTATTTTCATAAGAAAATATATGTGTGTAAAGAAAAGATTTTACTTATGCACACAAAAGAGGCTATTTTTGACAGAAAGGATTACAAATTACTCAAGTTCTTTTCTTTTTGCTTATTTATATTTGAATTTGCATTTTCTACAGTAAACATCTATTTGTTAGCTAGCAAACTTGCTATTTTAAAAATGTTAGAAATAACCTTAATTTTGTAAGAAGAATCATCTCATCTAAAATATGAGGGGGGGGAATGTCTGAATTTCTTGTTCTCTTTCTTCTTTGTTCCTCCTGCTTTGGGTGGAAAGCAAATATTTTTCATTGCGGAGAATAATTCTAGGCCAGTGACTTACCTTTGAGTAACGACATAGGAGAGCTGGAAGGGATTTTAGAGAACATCTAGCCCAATTCCTTATTTGGCAGATGGGGAAAATGGACCCAGAGGCTTAGATAGTCTTTTAAGTGCTTGGTAGCAAAACCTCGGCTGGAATCCCGGTCCTGGGACTCCCAGGTCGGAACGAATTCTACACCCTCACGCCAGGCCATTACATTCACCCCCATGACACACAGAGGGGACTGGAATCATTTAGTGTGAAGTGACAACTCTAAGCATAGGAAGGGCTGCTGTTATGTTGATGATGGTCAGTCACTATTCCTTAGCTCTACTGAGTGGCAGTCTGGGGCAGAAGCTGGGTTTAACTTCCTGGAGCTCCAATGGGGAGAGTTAAGACCTCATGATGGGTGATGGGAAGATAACTGTTGCTCTCTTTGCTGGAAATCTCCCACCTGGAAAGCTCACATGTGATTCCACCTGAAGGCAGAGATCAGGCCTCAAGCCCATTCCCCAGATTCCTTCCTCTTCTTCAGTAGTTGGGTCATAAATGACGTTTGGGATAGTTTCTCTCTTCTTACCAACACTTATCTTTCCGAAAGTAGAGCAGTGACAGTAATTCTAAGTCAGCATCCTACAAACATGGCTCTTCACACTTTGTGAAGTCACTTCTGAGAAGCTGCCCTGGTGGTATTGCTTCGTCAGCGTCCCTAGAGAACGCTTGGCAGTAGCACCGTCGTATTAGTCAAGACGTTTAGTTGCGCACATCAAAAACCCCCTTGGACTGGTTTAGGCAAAAGAAGACACGTGTCAGCTTGTGGAATTCAAGGAAATGTTGCGTTTCCAAACAAAGTAAAGGTCAGGCATACACGGAGCCAGCGAGGCCCCAGGAACCATGAGAACCCAGGACTTCAGTGCCAAGCCTTCACCTCTGCCTCTTACCTCTGCTTCTCACTCATTTTCTGCTTCTTGACTCTTTTTCACTGCGAGGGACTCCACTTTCTGTGCCTGCACTTTCTATCTGACAGTCGCCATTACCAGAGATGAACTTTCCAGATGATCTCTCACTTGCCTCAGGTTAATCTCACGGGAGGCCGGTGTGGGTCAGCTGTGAGCAGGGTGCTGGGTCATATAAGAACACAACAATTCCAACATGAACACATTGTTTGTCTAGGAGGAAAAGCAGGTCCCAGTAAACTAGGAGGTATTTGCTGAGACAAAGATATCCTCTACCCACTCCTTAAAGATAATGAGTTTGAGGAGAAGAGGTCAAACACTTAGATAGATGGTGAGTGAGAAGCCTTAAGAAGTCAAAATAAAAATTCTGAGAGTGGGACGTGCCTGGCCAGGGACATCCTTTTTCCCCCCAATGATTGACATCCAGTGGGGAGAAAAAAAACAAACCTGTAGCAAATCTCTCCTTGGCTGGGCCCCCAGACAGGCACACCTGGATATGTTGGGACCTGAGACAAGTTTCAGGAATTGTGTTCTCCCTTTCTCAGCCCACTCTTGAGAGAACTAAGCTATGGAGGTAACAATCCTGTAATTTTCACTGTATTTATAAATCCCTGATCCTTTATGTAGGGCTTTTTTCCCCCACTCTGTGCTTAGTTTGGATGTTGCTATTTTCACAGAGGAAATCAGAGGAAAGAGGCTGTAATTATAGGTCAAACACCAGCTCCGGAAGCAACGAAGGCAGCACAGAGCCTACAGCTCCCTGCCCTCTTCCGGGTAGCACCCTGGACGTTTCCCTCTCCTTCCTTGGGCTTAGGTCAGCTCTTTGTGTCTTTATCCCCATATCTTTTCTCCCTTTTGTTTGCCAGTCCAGCCTATCACGAGACCAAAAGGGAAAGTTAGAACTAAACGCCAACAAATTAAAACTGCACGTTGCCTGGTCAAGGCTGTCTCTTAGAGATAATTCAAATGGAAAAGAAAAAGGAAAAAAAAAAATTTCAGGTCATTGGCCTTTTTAAACAGACCGCCGGCAATATTTACTCCTCCTGAAATAGCACAGTCACATGAAATAAAACCGTGTTCGGTAAAGCCTGCAAAACAAAAGGACAATTTACAGGCTGGCACGTTCACTGAGGGCCCTCTGTTTTCTGGCCGGATCAAGGCCTCTGCTTCCTGGCTCTCCTGGCCAACATCTGCCCAAGGCCCACAGGAGATCTGTGGGGGTCAAGGTCAGATTGCCTTGGAGACCCTCCCAGACTTTTTCCCTCAAATAATTGGGAAAGGTAGCCAGAGAGTTGAGAGCAGGGCTGTGACAAGGTGGTGGCCATGTGGCCTCCACCATAGAACTGGTTGTAGATGTCGCAGGAGCCGCTGCCAATGGCACCCATTTCCCTCCAGCATATTTCTTCTCTCTCTTTTTTTTTCTTTACCTTTTATTTCTTTATCAGTTACCTACCCACTCACCCTCTCTCATCCACTTCTTCCGTTTTCCCCTCACTCCTTATTATATTCCCTTTTTGCCTTCTCACCTCTTAACATGCTGGGGCCCCTTGTGGACCTTTATTGATTAGTCCAGCTGTAGCCTGGAAAGTCTAAACAGGCTTCTGATAACAGATCAATGAATGTCCTGTCACAGGCCAGGCCAGGTCAGGGCGAATTCCCACTGAGACTCAAACCTCACTGAGGACACAAGGCAACATTCTCCACCCCACTCTTTCGAACTTTTCTCTTCCATTGTCCACGATTCCTTTAAAAAAGCCAAAAGCTACTTTAAAAAATAATTCACTATATTCGTGAGTATGTTATATTTCTCAAAGCCCTTTCCCATATGTAGATTTAATCTTTACGTTAACCTTGGGGATGTGGGCAAAGCTATTGAGGAATCAGAAAAATATAGAGGTTCAGTAGCATGCCCAAGTCAGTCAGAGAACTGTTCTCTGTTCCCTCGGCTTCTAAGCACACAGGAAAGGAAGCAAGTGTGACCCATCCAGATTCCAGAGAGGGACTCTTCTAGCGTCAAGGATCAGTAGCCCGAATCCCTGGCTTATTAAATGTTGGACACCTTCTTGACAATCGGCTTTATCACCTGGAACTTCATGATGTCGATTTCCCTGAGTGTCTAAGTTTTTTCCTTTACATCAACAATCTAGCAGGTACCGCCTTCATTTCCCTTCACACACGCCAGAGTACATACAGTGGGTGGGAGAAGGTAACCAGATGTATATAATGTACGCCATCTTTCAAATGTTTTACAGTTGTGAAGAAAATTCTGTTTGTTGATCAGTCAGTTGGTCAAATGATCTATCTGTCACGTGTCTACCGCCAAACACTGAGTCTTAGCACCAGGCTACATGATAACATGCGCCAGGCTCTGCTATTAGTGAGATCTTGAGAAAGGGTGCATAGCAGAGCCTGTGCGCTTTCACTTCTAACAGCCAGCATATTTGTGTCTATGTCAAAAGGCTGCTCTTCAGCTGCCAGGATGTCCTTTACCTGGGGTCCCTGAGAGCTGAAGGGCCAGGACTGTACAACCCCGGGGAGTAGCCCTCAACCAACAACTGACAGGTGCAAGTACAAACACCCTGTTCCAAGGCCTGACACGCACTGCTGCTCGCCTGTGGGCTGAGCTTCAGTTCCTGCTGCAGGACTTCACATGCCATCACTTGCTTTTTGGCTTCCAAGTGTTCTCCATGCTACTTTTTCACACCCCTACTGGGTTTTCTTGGGAACACATTCTCAAAAATCACTTTCATACCAATTCTTGTCTTAGGATATGCTTATTTGGGATCCTTCCCACCCTGGTCTCTAGGGTTAAAGTCAATGAAAGTGGTAGGGAAGCCGAAGACCAGGCCCTCCTCCAGGTACCAGAGAGGGACGTAGTTACAAGCTGAAGACCCAAGGGACAAAGGCAGCACTCGGTCAGGGAGGAAGACCGTGTCCCCAAATCAGCACAAGATATAGCTCCAGTGTGGTGAGAAAAGGCCTGATGGGAACTGATTTGACACCTTAGGGGTTTTAGTTTGAAGAAGACCAGAGGATGGAGCCGAAGCAGGAGAATGACATCCTCAAAGCAGGTGGAAGTAGCAGCTGTGAGGTGTTACTCCCAAGCGGCTTCTGGGGAGGCGATGTCCACGAGCACAGTTGTGCCTGAGTACATGCTCAACGCCACCTGAAATGCCCAGAAAGAACCCTGAAAAGGAATGACATACTGACACATGTTACAACATGGATGAACCTTGAAAACATGAGTGACAGAAGCCAGACACAAAGGCCACATGTTGTATGATTCCCTTTCCATGAAATGTCCAAAATAGGCAAATCCAGAGAGACAGAAAGTAGATTAGTGGTTGACAAGACCTGGTGGGGAGGGGATGGGGAATGACTACTAAATAGGTACAAGTTTCTTTTTCAGTGACGACGATGCTCTGGTGATGGTTGCAAAACCTTGTTTATATACTAAAAACCACTGAACAGTGCACTTTCGGATGATAAATTTCATGGTATGTAAATTATATCTCAATAAAGGAAAGAAGGAACAAGCTGGGGAACTTTGGGCTATAAGTTAGCAAAATTTCAGTTATTAATGTTGTGCTCCTTCTTCATCTGTCCTGTGATGGTTGGGGTCATTAGTGTCACACACATGTTGAAGGGTCTCTGGTTATGTAGACTGTATGCAGTACATCCTCTGTGGCTATGCATGGTGTTCCTGGTCAGTGACATATTTTCATAAATTTCTTAAACACTTAGCTTCTCCACTGCTCAAGATAGGAGGCTGGAGACTTTTTTCTAATTGTTTCATGAGTGCCCATCTCATTTCACTAACTACAATGTAAATTTTCTGAGGGTAGAGATCATGTCTTTTTAGGGAATTAGAGATTCCCTCTTCTTCTCCTGCACTACACTGGGTACCCATAGGAGCTCTGTGACCCTATAACCTCTCCACCTGGGGCTCTGGCACCAGGGCCCATCCTGTGTGAGTCTTCAACACAAGATGGGGCTCTGTTCTAATCGCTGTTAATCTACCTGGATTCTTCTCCAAAGATTCACAGGTCCAGAGGCTTTTCTAATTTCTGTCCTGACGCTTGGCATCATTTGTTCTCTTTAATGGGAAAACAGGTTTGATTTCTGGAGGACAGGTGACACCTGCTTGTCCTGGGTCACAACACATTCCAACCCGGAGCAGGCTATTATGACAATATATTTGATATTAAACTCCAGCAAAACTGAGGCCTAAGCACTGAAGCCAGTTTAGAAGTCACTACACATTTTCTTTTTCAGTGGAAGGAAAAAGAACTTCCAATTAAAGTGTAAAATTTAGCTCCCTCCATCCAGCTCCTCTTGCATTTCCTAAATTTACGAGAATAAAAACAAATCATTTTCTGACAGCAGTTAATTAGTTCCCTGCTGCTTGGAAAACCATGGTCGAAGGTAGTTACCTCCCATCGGTCCTCCGTGTGTGGTGCTAGACGCTGCAGCCTCTGCACTCACCTCCACCCGGAGAACAGCCTTGTGCAGCCGGGCCTGCATTTCATAAGGGGGTCTGTCTCCAGACACCCAGGTTGGTGTTTACTTGAAGGCTTGGATAAATAGGAATGTCACTTCCTTGTTCCAGAGCTGGCAGCGTGCCTGCCCCTTTCTGCTGGCCGAGAGCCAGAGATGGCCCGAGCACTACATGCTCTCCCTGCAGGCACGTTCTCAAGGTCCCTGAGGCTGGATCACATCTGGACTCAGAGTTTCTGTATCCTGAGGGAGTATGTGTGTTTGTGCACTTTACGTGTGTGTTTATGGGGCTTGTATACGCATATTGTAGGTCGGATTATTTGTGCATGTGTGTGGGTGTGTGTATTCTGGGAGTTGAAGTGGCTAAGTGTGTATAAAAATCAATATTTATTGTAAAACAGTCTAAGAATAAAGAAAAATATAAGTAAAAATTACTCAACATCACCATGGTGAATACTCTTCCATATGTGTCTCTCCTCTGTATCTCTGTCTCTCTCCCCCTCTCTCTACACACGTGCACATGTGCACCCACACACCCACCCACACACACACACACACACACACACACACACACACAGATGTGCCATAAGTGATATCAAACAATTTAGTGGAAGGCTCTTTTCTAAAGTAATAATAATAATGGGCAGTTACCAAGTGTTTGCCATGTGTTGGGCACCACACTGGTCCCTCACCATGGAGTAATCTCCTTTAATCCTCATGGCCATTTTATGAGGTCCATACTCTTGATGTCCTCATTTCACAAATGAGGAGACTAAGCCACAGAGAGGGTAAATGAGATTAGTCTCCAGCAAGTGGGCACATAGCTAGTAAGAGAACCGAACCTGGATTTAAACTCATCGGACCCAGAAACTTTGCTCATGACCACAGAGCCCAGGAACAGTAGACAGAACAAGCTGGCGAGAGTCTTGGAGTTTGTTCATTCATTTATTCATTCAGCATTTACTGAGTGCCTAGCATGGGCTAAGCCATGGGGGTAAAAAATATGAATAAGACACAGATCATCTTGAGACTCAAAATCTTTTGAGGGAGAAAAAAAGTGTAAATAAGTCATTGCAACTCACAGTAATGACATAAGTTACAAAGAGAACAAGGAGGAAGCCATTGATGCCACCTGAGGAAGTTGTAGAGGTGACATTTTAGCTCAGTCTCAAATAAAGAAAAAAGAGACGCTATTTGCTGGAGAGGAAAGGTGGAGGAGAAAAACAGTGGGGCGGTCACGACAGGCTGAGCAAATAGCATGCAAAGGTACTGGAAATCTCAGGTGTGCGGTGTGGCTGCCGGTGGAGGTAAGGAAAGGCAGGCTTGCAGATGAGAACACAAACTGAAGAATCTGGATGCTCCACTTAGGAGTTTGACCTTTGCTGTACAGAAACAAGGGGGTCTCTGGGGGTGTTGGATCACAGTAATGTTTTACAAGGCCAGCTAGGCAGCATTCTGGAGGAAGGTGTGGAGTGAAGGGGGACAGGGAGTAGGGAAAGTCATCACGCATAGAGGCAGTAAAGCAGAGTTCTCAGCCTTGTCTCCCAGGAGTGTCAGCTGCAGAAGGAGCCTGGAGCTCAAGAGAGAGGTCAGGGCCCTCTCTCCCCGGTACACAGTTCAGCAAAAAGTAGAGCTTAATATATGCTTTTCATCAAGTATTTATTGAGCATCTAGTATGTAAAAAACCCTCTTCATAACACTGAAGTCAAACACAGAGAGGAAGGGAGGTGAGAGAGAGAGAGATTGAGAGAGAGAGGCTTTGGGAGCTTGTACAATACATATTCAAAACTATGTCAAAGACACGAAAAGGCAAAGCATAAGGGTGGAAATGAATGATCTATAAATGATACCACAGGGATATAACTAGCTAAATCCAGAAGGTGAGGCATTCTATGGGGCAGACCTGGTTTGTTTATTTGTTTATATTTTTGTCAATGGCATGGGGGCAGAGATGGGACTGGAAGAAGGACTATTCTAGTTTACAAAGAGTTTTTAAAAAGACCTCACAGACACAACCACATATGATGAGTAAGGATGACCTTGTTTGAATCCTGACTGTAACATACCCAACTCTAAAAATTATGTTTTTAGACAATTTGGGCAACTTGAGTATAGAATGAGAAATAGATGATAGGAAGAAATTATTATCAATTTTATTTCGATAATGGTATTTCCTTTTTTGAGATGCATGCTGAGGTATTTGAGAATAATTTGACATCTGTCTAGAATTTACTTTAAAATGGCTTACCCCCCCCATACGCACACAAAGGTTGAATGAGGACAGATGAAATAAAATATAGCAGAACTTGATTGCTGTTGAAGCTGGCAAATGGATTCACGAGAGTTTTATATGTACATTTGGAAATTTTCATAATTAAAGTTTTTTGTTTTACTGTTCATTTTTTAATAAGTGGTGTAGACATGGATGATGGAGCAGTTCAGAGCAGGGTGCTAGTGGAAAGGACCAGGATGATTTGTGGAGGGGGAGCTGTGCACTTCCTTCCTCCTTCCTCTCCCTCTCCCTTCCTAAGAGTTAGCATCTCCCACTTATCCAGCACAGTCCGGTATCAAAAACATCCTGGCGGGAGGGAGCAGTGGGTGTCTTTGGGGAAATGGGGAGATTGCCTGGGGAGGTTGGCAGCCAAACTGCAAAAAAAATGCGGGGAATGCCAGGCTGGGTGTCTGGCTGGACTTTGCACCACAGGCAATGATGAGGCTTCTGTGCAGAAGAGGGAGTGATGCAACCTGTGCTCTGGGTGGATTACACGCTGGGCAGCAGCGAGTGAGTTGGGGAGGTCTGGAGTCAGGGGTGGGGGACGTTACCGAGGTCCAGGCATGAGGAAGTGATAAAGGCATGAACCTTATAGGGATGACAGTGATGAGGGGCCAGCAGAGTGACATTTCAGATGAATCCAGGATCAGCTCATATCTGTTGGTGACTGTTGACGAAGCTAGCAGGTGTGAGTCAAAGATTAACTTGAATGGCTGGATAAATAGTGATACTGTCTCATAAAAATGAGGAAACTGAGCTGATTTTGGAGATGAGGATGAAGGGTGGATTTCAAAGGTGCAAAATCTGAGGCGAGGACAGAATAACTGAGCTGTGGTATTTCAGCCCTTTCTAAACGATAGGCCTTTTCGTGGGGAGGCGAGGAGACTCAGAGTCAAATAAATTAGTTCAGTCTTTCCCGTCTGCCTCCTCTCCCCGAAATAAAGTTTGGAGACTAAAGTCAGGAAAGAAAGGATATGAAAAATTGAGTTGTGAAGCAGAGATAAGAGGGGGTATACTCCCACCACACTGTGAAACCAGGGGGAGGAGGGGGCGCAGGTGTGTTTCCAAGGCGCTGAAGAAACCTTGCTTTTGAAATGTTGCTCTGCTGTGACTTTTGCTTCCTGTTTGTGATAGAGAACCTTCTCAGGGTCTCACGGGGCACGGCTCTGGTGGGTCATTTGATGTGCACCGAGCTACATCTCATCTGGATAGCTAAAGAAGGACACTGGGCACTCTCTGAGGGCTAGGACCAGTTCGATTAACCCAGTCCCACGTACCCAGGATACAGTGTGTTCTTTCTGGAGATGCCCTGGTAGCTACCAGTGACCTCCCAGGTTCATTCCCCACAGAACTGGGGGATTGTTTTGTCCTGGCTATTTAATTATTAGGCGAACAAACAAACAAAAAGTCACACGGGGCAGGATTTCAAGATCAGAATTACTTCAGCTGCCTGTGGAAATAGCACCGGTTGTGCAACAAGACTTTTAGGGTGAAAAAGGCACATTAGATGTTGGGCTGACATGCTGACCATTTGTAAAACACGGCCTAGTTTTCCTTTTTGGAGCTACAGATAGGATAGCGTGAGACCTCCTCTACCCCGCAGAAAAGAAACCCCTGAAACCCTATGTTGGTTTCTCTTTCTGAATTTCATTTCCAGAAAATGACACCAAGAAGCTAACAAGACACAAGGTAGATTATTTTTTTTCAACTGCCTTCCTTCCTGCTGAAAACCTCTCAAGCTCTGCCCATCTCCTCTTCCTTACCCGCCCTCAGCCCACCACAAACCTACTTCCTCTCCAGAGTCCTCGCCCGCCCACTAATGCCCCATTTGCCCCTGTCCCCTGTGCTCCTCCTCCCACAGCTGCCAGCTCAGGGGTCACGCCCAGGCAGCCTGATCCTGGCGGAGATTCCCACCTCGCTCAGCAGCCTCGGACAGAGCTGGCACCACCACACTGGGTCACCTTGGAAGAAGACAGGCAGGAGTGACTGGGGATGTGGCCTGAGAGCACAGCTGACCTGGGACCTGTCTTGCTGTGATCATGTTAAATATGACTTCCTGTTGTTTCTATTCTTAATACCATTAATATGTGAAGAAGAGTGAGCACCTAACTGTGTGCCAAGCACAGTACTAAGCACCTTACATGCCCGTTCGCATTTAACCTCCCCAGCAAACACATGAAGTAGGTGCTGTCACTGTCCCCTTTTAAAACATGGGGAAATAAGGTTTAGAGAAGTTAAGCAACCTGCCCAAGACCAGATAGCAACCAAGTGGCAGCGCTGGCATATAGACTCAGATATACCCACTTCTCACTCCACTGCTGTTAGCCATCATGACACACTGCTTTAAAGGCACATAGCTCCACTTATTTCCACCTGCTGAAGAAAGGCAGATCCTTTAAAATGGGAAGCTATTTTGGGGAGGAAGATGGTCACCAATGATCTGGGGTCAGACTGCCCCAGAAGCCATAAGGGCGTGTAACTGGTCATCAGAAAGACAGTCTGCTCTTTCTCAAGTTTGCGGTCACCAAGCTCCAGCTTTGCCAACCCTCTGGGCCCACATCCTACTTGGGTGAGTGGCAATAGGGCCAAGGTCACAAATCTGATTCCTTTGTAGACTAACTCACTTTTGTCCACTCTGTGGTCATGGACAATACTCCTAGCTTTGGCTAGCCCTTTTCAAGTATGGAAAGAGAATGAATGAGAATGACAGTGTTTTAACACAACCTTCTCTTTTTTAAATTAATAAATAAATCATAAAAGCATTCACCCTACCGATGGTTGGTTAAGTGTTACAACCTACGTAAAGGTTGTTTTCTATTTGCAACAGAGACCTAACATTTTCCCAGTCCCTGAAAACTCAAGCACCAAAATTTACTCCTTCTCACCCAAAAGGAATAGTGGGAAGTTGTAGAAGTATTTCAACCCAGTCGAGATGTCCCATTTTGTTTAATCATTTGAGCTTGTTGAGATCATGACACACCACCTCCTCATCAGAGATCCTGGAGACAGAAATGAAATCTCTCAGTATTCAGTAACAGCACAGATCCAGTGCAACACTCAGTATACAGCAGAAATGAATAGCTCCAGGGGGAAGGTTATACAAACTGGCCTCTCAAAGTGATGGCTGCAGATTGCAGGGATTGTGAACTGTCCCAAACATGCTTTGGACCAGTGAAGGAGGCAATCTCCACTGTGCACACAGCACTGCAGTGAGTCTGTGGAGAGTCATGGCCATCTGTGGAACTTTGAACTGAGTGGAGGAGACAGGGAACACACCCATATTTGCAAAAAAGAAAAAGAAAAAAAAAAGAAAGATAAAGGGAGAGAGAGGCAGAAGAGAGAGAGGCAGAGGAGAGGGAGGGAGGGAGGGAGGGAGGGAGGGAGGGAGGGAGAAAGGAAGGAAGGAAGGAAGGAAGGAAGGAAGGAAGGAAGGAAGGAAGGAAGGAAGGAAGGGAAACATTCATCCAAAGATGTAGCTCACATAATGATGACCAGAGCAGAGACGAGAATGGAAAAGAACTAAATGGGTCTGAAGAGGGAACAGATTTCCAATAGGGGGAAAACATGGAGTTTGGAGTCGAAGAGTCCAAGTCTGGATGAGGAGAATAACGTCGGTCTGTGTGGACTCAGAGCCCAGGTCACAGGGTGACTGAGGATCCTAAGGCTCAGGCCCAGGAGAGAACTGGAGACAAAGCCAGCTGTATTCCGTAGCAACATGCCAATGCCAGTTTGTTGGGAGGGTTCTGCTCCCAATCTATACCTAACTAATTAGCTCATCAACAATTATTGAGCTTCTGTAAGTGACTGGCATTGTGCAAGACACCAGAAATACAGTGGTGGTTGATGCATAGTCTTACCTTTAAAGAGCTTATTGTCCAGTCTAGTCGGGGAGACAATAAAGCAAAGAGGTGATTACAATGTCCTGTAGTAAAGACTACAGGTAAGAATGGCCTGGGTACCCAAAGATAACAGAGGAGGGAGACCAAGCTCTAGGAGGTATCAAGGATGGGACACCTGAGATGTCTTACAGAACAAATAGAAAATGGAAGGTGAAGAAGGTAGGAAAAGCCATCCCGATAGAGTTCAGCATGAGCAAAGGCATTGGAAGGAGTGTGCACATGGGGAATTACAGGTATTTAGGTGTGACAGGGAATGTTGAGAAATGAATTTGAAGATACAGGCAGGACCACATTTGAATGCCAAACCAAGAATGCAATGGCAAGCATCCTCGTGATGAAAAATTTTAAGTGGGGAAATAATAATGGTCAAGTTTAATCCTTTAATTGTCAGTGGTCATGGATCTAGGGTGAGAAGGTAGACTCGCTTTACAGAAAATAACTAAAACACCTCTCCTGAATGCCCATCATTTCTCCCAATGCCCTGACTCCTCCGACATTTCTCTTTCCCTTTTCCACTTGAACAATTCAGTGCACACACTGGAATGCTGGGGAGGGCAGCCCAATTCTACTTTCACTAAGGAACACAAGTGGGCCTGGTGCTGAGTTTAAAGGCCTCCACATGAATTTCTAGAATTCATCCCAAAGTGATCTCCAAAAGTACCCAGGAGACTGAGAAGTAATTTACTAGGAAGATTCCTTCCAAAAGCTTAAGATAATTCTTACCTACCACTCCAAAATGCCAGGAAAAGGGAGCCAGCATATTTGTCATATTTGTGAACTTTATGATATTAGCCCTGAATAATCTGAGAATAGGTAGGGTGGGTAGACAGACAGACAGACAGACAGACCGATTGGTTGGTAGGTAGGTAGGTAGGTAGGTAGGTAGGTAGGGAGGGAGGGAGAGAGAGAGAGAGAGAGAGAGAGAGAGAGAGAGAGCCAGCCAGCCAGCCAGCCAGCCAGCCAGCCCAGTATTAGTTTCGGCATCAGTCGTAACCTGCTACCAATGTGGCTCTTTTCAATAGCTTCCCTCTCTGTTGTAAGATCTTTAACCTATTTACATCTGATAATTTTTCCTCTAAAATAGTTAAAATACTTATTTGATTTCTAAAACACAGTGGATATTGGGGACACAAACCAGCTTTTTAAATGGGTTTGTCTCTTTCAAAACAGGAAGCAGTGTTGGCCAACTTCATTAAAAATCAGCATCAGAGAAAACTTACTGAATGCTTAATTATGTAATCAGATTTTGGTGTGGGGGCTGGGAATTAAGTTAGAAAGAGAGAAAGAGGTCGGCTGTACCTGGGTGAATTAAAACAGAGCACGAGCAGTGACCAAGATAACTCAGTCCTTCTCCATGTATGCTGGCCTCTGTTAGTCCTATATCCTTGAGCCTGGTGGCCAAGGTACCCAGACTTGAGATGTCCTACCTACTTCCTCAAGCCCAGAGACTAGTGACCTTTCCCCTGGGGAGGGCCGGTCCCTTTCCAGTCATGATTGTCATTGGTGCACCATGCCTAATGACAACAATCTAACTTTAGAATAGAATTTTGAGGCAGAAAGGCACCTCCGTATTTTGCAAACCCAAAGGGGTTGGTACGCAAACTCACAGTCAAGTTAGCTATAAGGCCTGAATCATGCCCATTGTGACCCTCACCATGCCGCCTCCCTTTCTCCCTGCCAATTCACCATCACCTTGAAGCCACAAAAATGCAAAACAAACCTGAACCTTATGTTGAGAGCTAAGCTCATGAGTCATGGTTGAACAGCAGCTTCTTTCTCTCCACATTTAACTGTGTTTTTCCTCCATGGCAGCCCCCCAAAAACTCAACCAAGTGACATTAGTCCATTCAGTGGTTATGGAGTGTCTGTTATGGAGTAGATATTGTGTTTGGGTTCTATGATGGCTCAGGTAGTAAGGTGTCTTCTCCTGACAGGGTGTTTTGTGAGTGCAGAAGGCAGGCGAGAAGGGCACCTGACCTCATTTGCTTTTTGGTGGTCAGCAAAGACCAATGCAGAAGGAAGGATTTCCAAATGTTTTAAATACCTACCTGGCTGTGGGGAAGGTTCCCAGGGCAAGAGAAAGGAAGCTCTGGGGATAAGCTGTCTGAGATCAGCAAGAAGACTGACTAGGGTGAGGCCTTGAGTAGCTTTCTAAAATTGAATGTTGCTAGAAATCGCTGTTGGAGGGGCTATGGGGAGAAGGAGCTTTGCCTTGAGTTCTGGGACTGTCTTGCAAGGCGGGTGTCCACTTTGCTCCCTGACCTTTGCTCTCTTTGTAGTTACCACCTTTTCCCTCCTTATTTCCCACATCAGCTCTGTTCTGCCCTTTCCTCTTATCTCAAACTTTCACTTAAAGCTTTATCTCTTTAGTAACCCTCTTTGCTCTTTGTAGAGGAGACTTGGATCTCTCCAGTTAAAACCCCTTTTTCCTCCCTAATTTTTTCAAATATTCCCACTTGTTGACCAAAAATTTTTTGAGCAGTTATTATGTGCTGTTGGGGAATTCACAAATTATAAAACATTCACCCTAACCTGACCAGGGAGACATGCACATGATCACTTTACACAACAATACAAGGTGGTATATGACTAAATGCCAAATATACACAATGGGCAGGAAATGCTTCAGGAATTTAGAGATGAGAGAGAGAAAGAGAGAGAGAGAGATCATACTGGTGCTGGAGTTCACACTGAGGGCCTCATGGGACAGTGATCTGTCAGTCTAGATAGTAAGAGAACAGAATCAGGCAGGGTAGCGGCTTTAGGGAACAAATACTTGCAGGAGGAGTTTCATAGTAGAGAAGAATAAAAATAATGTTCAACAACTAACGAGCACCTTATGGTTTACAACTTCTTTTACACATACTAGTGAATTTAAGAATGGTGAGCTGAGCCAGAACAGAGCTCTGAATACCAGCTAAGATCTAGAAGATTTGACAAGCATGTCATGGGCACCTACCTCCTGTCAAGCAATTTTGCATATTTATCGCATTTATTTCAAGATGAAACCTTGCAAGGTAGATACTGTTATCACAATTTTACAAATGAGTAAATTAATAGTTAAGGAACTTCTCAAGGTCACTTAGTTAATGATAAAAGTAACACCAATGGCTATTACACATGGTAATTACAGACACTATTTAAATACTCTAATAATAACCCAGTAAGACAAAAACTACTGTTATCCCCTACTGTTGAAAGAGAAAAAATGAAGTACCGAGATGGTAAACGACTTGCCCAAGGTACACAACTAAGAAGTATCAGAGACTAGATTTGCATTCAGGCTATCTGGTTTCAGAGCCCAGCCTCTAAAGCCTCTCCTCTAGATCAGCATTGCTTACAAAAACATAATGATACAATGCTATATATCAATCATAGCTCAATAAAACTGGGGGAAAAAAGAAGTAATATACAACACAAATTTGAGCCACATACATAAGTTTAAATGTTTAGTAGTCACATTAAAAAAGAAAAAATAAATAGATAAAATTAATTTAATTATACATTTATTTAACCAAATAGCTCCCAAATATTATCAACTTAACATGTAATCAATATAAAATTATTATCTATTTCACATTTTCCTGTGAAATCTTCTAAATCTAGTGTGTATTTTTGAACTCAGAGTAATTTTCAATTCAAAGGCTAAATATGCACCATAAATATTTGATCTGTATTTACATTTCATACAACTAACAGTTGAAAAAGTAGATTTACATGCCAAAGTTATTCCAAACATACTTAAAAGTTTTCCAATAACAGTCCAGTTTTAAAAATTATTTTTTTAATATTTGTATCTGTATTGTCAAACCTGGTTTTTTTATTTTAGAAAAATGATCTGACTTTGAAGCAAATCATATCAGTTTCAAAATTGTCTGTTTAAGTTAAGCAATTCACCAACTCTTGTGTTCAACTCAGTATTATTAACATTAAATTCAAAGGAATGTTGCATAAATTTAAAAGCAACTGTAAATTCATCAATATTAATAATGTAATTTATATTTAATTTAGTTTTTGCATCTAGTTACATAATCCTCTTGCTTATAATGAAAATCATCTGTTTTTTAAAATGTTAAAAATATATTAAATTATTAAAATTATTATTATTGAAAAATTTCTATTTCAGTAGAAATTCTTGTACCTTCTAGCTAAATTAAAAATATATTTTTCCTTCTTTGGAACTGCATATTTAACTCATTTCATATGCAGTGTGATATCAGTGAGAAAACATAAATCACACTACCGCCTTTTTGTCTTGGATTATTGACTATTTGTCAGATATTCCTTTTATTTCAAGGAAATCTGGAACTAAAGTTAACAGTACAATAAATTGTTGTAAAGGTCCTCCACTTCTCAAGCAATGAGCATTGGTAAAGAACAAGATCATTAAACTGATTTTCTTCTATTCCCTTCTATAGTTCCACAAGCATTTGCACATACATGGAATAATTTTCATAACTAGATCCATGACATGATTCAGAAAAATGAACATAAATCCAATATGTATCATATAAGAGGAATGAAGCAATAGAAGAAAGATCAGTTCCTTGCTTTAAAATTTTAATACATCCAGACTTTTGACTTAACATAGTTGGAGAACCCTCTGTTGTGATGGAAACTATTTTTATATCTAGCTGAAGTTTTCTTTGACTGATGTGAAAGACTCAACAATGTCAACACAAATGAGTTCAGTTTTTAGGCTATGAAGAAAAGAATTTTTTATAAATTTGAAAGTCTTTTGAGACAAAAACAATGAAAGTATTAATTGGGCATGATTCCTCTAAAACTGAAGAAAGCCCTTGCAATTTTTCAGAAGTTGAATCTATTGAAATTTGATATAGTTAGAGAGGTTTTGTATCCAATGGGCAATTATTTAGTGGCTTAACTGAAGAGCTCTTGTTTTTGTAAAGTATCTTTTTAAAGAAAGTTTTATAACTGAAATAATTATCTTATTCTTTCTTTAACTTAAAATGGTTTTCTTTTTTGTTCAAGAATCCAAGTCATCTTATCCACCAAAGCTATATGCTCAGATCCTGTTAAAAAATTGTTTTCAAGATGTTCATTGGACGTTTAATTCTAATTTCAGGGTGAGTTTTGGGCCTACTCCAGGGGTACAATTCCTCTGGGGGCTCTTCTGAATGCTGTGAGTATTCAACAAGTTCTCTCCATTCTACCTGGTTGAAACTTGAATGTTTCAGTTCAGGAACTTGTATAACTTATAGCAACCTAGGAGTTCTCTTTGCCGAGTCTCATGGAGTTGCTTCCTGTGCAGCTTAGTGTTCAGCCTAAGACTCAAGGGACTCAAGATTTCTGGAGCTTGTTCTGTGTATACCTATCTCTTCTCCAATAGTCTGCTTCAAACATTCCAGCCACATCAGCTTCCCCAGATTCAGATCTTCTGGTCCTCATTTCAGCAAGATAGACATATCTGCTTGGGCCCTCCTTCCTTGTAGTCTGAAAAGCCAGGAATATTGAAGGGATCACTTAATTTGTTTCTCTTCTCCCAAGGACCATAATCCTGCACTGTGTGTTGTACAATGAAAAGAAATGTTTCTTATGTTTTGCCCAATTTTCTAGTTTACTGGTGAGAGGGCAAGTCCTTTTCCAGTTAATTTTCATATCTGGAAGTGAAAGTTTCTTCATCACAATTGCTTTTTGCGTTGCTAAAATCATCCTTGCTAAAGTCAATAAAAATATTTTTCTGGACAAGTTTAACTGTCTTCTCTAACTTTCTTCCCTGCTGTCACTGACAGGCTATTACTTCCTCTCTCCCTAGGAATCTAAAAAAAATGCATTTCCCTTGTTTTCGTTTTAGCAAACCATCTGTTCCTCTAGCTTCTTCTCTGCTGGTGTTACTTCAGTGTCGCTTTTCCTGTGGTGGGCATCCTCCAGGGTGGGGCTTGAGGCTTTTTCTCTTCCATTTTCCAGCTCCTTTTTGGGGATCCCTGTTTTGGTGCATGAGCATTGGCAGGCTGTCTGCTGGCTGGATGAAATGCAAGTTGCAAAGGATTCTCTCCATATCTTTAAAACCTTTTTAAAAAAGGTTTCCCCCTTTTTTTAATGTGCCCAAGTATCAGCTCAGTCTCACTATTTGTAAAACACAGAAGCCCTGCATTATTTACTCCAAAACTTAAAAATATGTACAAATATATTATTACATACAAACTGTGTAGAGAATAATAAACACCCACCAATTCAATATCTGGCTAAAATACATATACATAAAGCATTATAGATAGAGTTAAAGCCCTCAGTATATCCCTCTCAGTTGTAGTCCTCTTTCCACCTTCTTTCTAGGATGTAACCATACAAAAAGCAATTGTGAATTTGGTGTTTTTAATTCCCATGAAATATGTATAAATATGTATATATGTATATATATAGCATTTATACATATATCTCATTAAATATAAAATGCTATGTATTATTTAGAAATGCATATATATAGTTTTATATACATGTACATATATATGATCTCTATATATTCCTAAATAATAAGACATAGCAGTTTACATGCTTTTAAGCTCCATTAATTAATTAATTAATTAATTAATTAAGAGTTATAGCTTTTCTGAATTGCTGCGCCTGGACATAGCAGACAAAATAAAGGTACACTAAACAGAACTCATTTACCAGGAGCTAAGTGATCTCCTAGTGGAGTGGTTATCTTAAGGGACAAAGGAACCAGTACAACTGCTTGACCCCAATATACAGTTTTGGTTGTCTCTGGAGAGGAGCAATTATGGCTGAAGCGAGGGTTTGCCATTTGGCTTTATTTCCTGAACCCATGGGAGAATTCTGGGGAGAATAAAAAGGTTACAAGGAAGGACTATCTGTCTAACCACTACTGATGCTACCGCCATGACAACTGCCATCATCAGATCTGTCCCAAATGTCCATTATGGGTCAGGCACTGTGACAAGTGTTTTTCAAAGCGTTATGTCAAGTCCCCCAAACCATCCTGTTTTATAGATGAAGAAAACTAAGGCTTCAAAGACCTTAACCACACCTTTTTCCTGAATACAGATCCTCATACCAAGTAATAATGAGCATCTTCATTTGGAGAATCCATGGGTACATTAAACTCAACATGTCCAAATTTTTTCTACCTGCAGCCATTCCCCATTAATTTCTCTGAATTAATAGCTGTGGGGTTAAACATCTTACAGGCATTTCTGATCAATCACTGCCCTCTTTCACAGTCTTCAATAGCTTCTTACTTAAATATAAACTCCTCACCTTGGCATTCAAAGTCTCCTGTAGTACCCCCAACTTGAATTCCAGCTTTATCTCCTACTACCTTCCTATACCCCCACCCAAACTAAACTATTTTCTGTCCTTTAAATTTTCCATCTCATATTTCCCTCTCAGCAACTTTGCTCATTATGTGTCCCTCCCAGAATTTTTTCACCTTTCCTCTACATAGCTACCCATTGAAATACTATGCATTCTTCAAGGTTAATTTTAAATGTCCAGCTCATTCCTGTCACTTGTTCTTCATTTCCCCATTAGAATATCATTTTGCCTCCTTTAATTCTAATTTCATTCGGTGTGTGCTTCTCTCATCTTGACATCTACTGTAATTCTCTGTGTGCTTGACTTTTCTCCCCCATGAAACTGTAAACTCCAAGAATGCAAAAGCTGTGTCCTTCTCACCCTTGTTTTGCTAGCACCTCCTGGCAGAAAGAAGGAAAAACCTTGTAAATCACTAAACCAATGCAGTACTTTCTCTCTTACAAAGACTAATACTCAAATAATTCATTTTGAAATATGGAGTCCCACATGTACAAAGACTAGAATTGCATCTTACACAGGGTGATGGTCATTCTCTAGTCCTTTATCATATTCTTGACCCTGGGTAGGCTGGGAAATACAATCACTATAATTCAGTGTTAGCATGTAGGACTTAGCTACTGAAGGCTAGAAAAGGCCTTAGCAGACCAAGAAGCTGGGAAAGCTGGAAGCCTTACAGACACCTTGCCTGAAACTGAAAAGAGATCCTCAGTTGATAGAGTTTTGCTTTCTCTACAAAGGCTAAGTGAAGAGAGCTTGTCATAGTTTTATATGAAAGATGGTTAGGATTAAGGACACAGGTTAGTGAGTGTGTATGTGCATATGGTGTGTGTGTTTAGAGAGGTCACTAAGCCCTGTTTGCGAATAGCGAGGGTTGCCTTGCTCCTGATGCTTGGCCTACCACCACAGCAGATACAAGGCCGCCCTGGGACCTAGGTTTCTCCTGTGCAGTTCTACTGACAGTTTGGCACTGGAGGCCACTGAGGCACATAGCAGGCTATAAGGCTTTAGCCCATTCGTTTCTGTCATTAATTTTTTTCCTTAAAGAAGAAAAAGCAGCTTGTGTCGTTTGTGTAACTTCCTTCTTTGCTCTGGCATACTCCAGGCTGTCAGCACAGTCTAGTCTTCATCTTTCCCCAAATTAATATACATGTCATCACCTCTTCTTAAAAATAAAGATTTAGCTCTACAGCCTCAATGACATGAAAAATTGTATTAACTTGTCTAATCTCAAATTCATTTTTGCTTCCTTTTCTTTCCTTCCTCTGACACTCCTTCTGTTTCCCTCCCACAAAAGAAAAGTGACTCAGCTTTTGGACTTTCTGTGAAAGGCCTCACGTTCTTTTGGTCACCCAATTCAAACCCTTGCCATTATTTGTAATTCTTCCCTTTGACTCGACACCTGCCTTTAATAAAATCTCTCTGATATTTCTTTTGCAATCTCTCACAGCTATTCCCAAGGCCAATTTTAGTTTAAGCCAGTCATCAAGGAATGGGGGTTAGGGTGAAAGTAGGTGGGTGGGGAGGGTATTGGATTGCCATTTGAAAATTTTTCAAAATTTGATATAACTTAAAAAGCTCCACAGATGATGCTGACACACTGCTTAGTATCACTCAGTTATGTCCTTATCACCTTCAACCAATCTCTTTGGCTTCCACTTCCCCCACCCAGTTTTGTCTCCCACCATGCCTCCAGAAATTACCTTCTCTAGTCAGCACACCTTCTAACCTCCCTGTATATGCCTGTATTCCTTCTACCCCCATACACTTTGTGGACAATTATCAAGTAGTGAGACGGTGCGGGGGGTGGGGGGCGGGAGGTGGTGAAAATAAATAGCTGGAGATGTGCAGTGAGCAGTTCCACAGTGCTCTCCCTCACTTCTTCCCATTTTCTTTACTTCTCTAATTATGCACAATCCTCCAGATCCTGCTTGTCTTCTCCACCTCAGCTCAAACACCACCTGTGACCTCCTCAGAATTTGTCTTGACTTTTATCAGATTTGTCCTGAATAAGAAATTATCTTTTCCTGGACACATGCTGCTACTCTTCCCTTAGAGCTCATGAATGGTACCTAGTTAAATTTATGGTGGTGATGATATTCATACACACCCACAGACACATACATTTTTTAAAAAGCTATATCCTTCGGTATAGAAGTCAAAGGCTAGGATCTAAAAACAATAGATAATTTCCAGTTCGGTAATTCCTTAAAATCCTATGGTATTGCTAATACTGTTTTTTCAAGCCAAAGATACCACCTGACATTGAAGAAATACGTTTGCTTTATTGGATTCTTAAATTAATTATTTCTGCAAGTTTAAGCTAATATAGCAAGCTAATAAGGGAGAACACATTGCTGGCATGCAGCAGGTAGGTATTTTAAAACAAGGACTGTCTTGAAACCTACTAGATGCTTCCTCCAGGAGGATGAAACAGAAAAACCACTTACAGATTTATATAAAATCTGCATATGAGTAGAACATTAAGGAACCATATGGTAGTTTGCCATCTCTCAGAATATACACAGAAGGCAGTGATGTGTTGAATCTAAGTGTGCTGTTAATTTGCCCATCCACCTCCAGGTCAAATTCGGATACAAGGTGTGGCATAATATATTCTTCTGTTGTAATGGAATTTTTTATGTATGAAATGAGTAAATTTATTGATGAGATACGGAAATATTTTCAGGGATAAAGAAATGTGTGTAAGCTAATTCCTTGAATGGGAAGTTTCTTTTTTTTGTTTGTTTGTTTTTGTCTTATCCATATGAAAATTGTTTTATTTCAAGACTCACTTCAAGCATTACTTTCTCTGTTAAATTTTCTCTGATTCTTTTATCAAAACTAAATTTGATCTCCTTTCCACTGCTTTCATATAACACCATAAGGAACATGTACAATATAATCTTCGATGATTTATGCTGTCCCTCCTCACTAAATTGTAAGGTCCGTGTTTTATCTACCTTTTCATTCCTAGTGTCTGGCATATTGCCTGACGCATAGAAGGCTCTTGAAAAAATGCTTGCAGGATTGAATTAAAATGTGGAGAGTTTGCCAATATGAGGCATTTTAGTCCCATTCTGCAAGGACAGGAGGACACAGAATGAGCTGAACCCCTTTAAACCATATGCTAGATCTTCATCTATACAGTAAGAGATTGGGTGTACTGGAGGTTATTGGACATTTATGATTACAACTTACTTAGATGGGACCAAACACCTCACAGCTAAGGGAAAGGGATTCAGTGATAATCATAACGTATAAGTATATCACCATGTTTTAGGGGAATTAATAATACCCCTGCTGAACCAACAGCCCACATTCAATCTTTCTGCAAGTACTATGTACTCCTCCTCCAAAATATATCTCCAACCTAACCATCTCTACTGCCATTGGCCTAGTCTAAGCTCCTGGCTGATTAACACAATAGCCTGTACAGTAGCCCACAACAAACTGATTTAATAATGATAAGCTTAACTAAAAGCAATTTATAATTGAAAAGCAAAAATGGTAGCAACTGAAAACCATGACTATCATTCTTGCCCTGTTAACAGAGGACTATGCCCTGAAAATTGCAAGAATTCCATCTTCTCAATTGTGCACTTGTGCTTGCACAGTGGCCAGAAAGGACGGAATTAAAGACCTTGAAAAAAGTCTAGAAAAGTGCTAAGTTTCATTTATAAAAAACAAATTTCAATAAACTTTGACAATTCACATAACAAGTTATTGGACAGAAGATCCCATTGTATGTAGAAAAAAGAGTCTCCAGTAAGATATGGGGGGAAAAAAGACTTTCCAAATTGGATAATTCTGAGCCCCATGAGAAGGACCTTCTTAGTCTACCTGGGGTCAGGTTCCAAATTGACCAAACCTGCACTGATCAGCCTTTAAGGTTCCTTCAATATTCATTTTCTGTTGAAGCACAGCATACGTATGTAAATATCTGTTGCATGAGTGAATTAATAAATAAAACAGTGAATGAATGAATGGATGAATGGATGGATGGATGGATATGAATAAACTTGTAAGAACTCTGGAAAGTTCACTCAAATCTAGAGCAATGATTTTCAAACTTCTTCAGATGGCGAAATACCTTCTAGTCGAGCTTCTTAAAATGTGAATTTATTAAATTTTAAGGGAGTTAACATATTAAATCTCTGGAAGCACATGTAAAAATCCAATAGCACTGGTTGTCTCCCGGGAGGGGAACTGGATTTTGGGAGATGGGGATGGGAGTGAGACTTTTCCTGTTACCCTTTTACTCCCTTTTTAAGTAATTTGAATGTATTTAAATGACAAGGAGTGTGGTATTAAAAATGAACATATTTAGGATATATCAGATTCTATCTTGATTTAGATTCAAGTGTACTTAAATGGTAGTAAGAATCAAACTTTTAAGAAAGATATAACGGAAAAATTTATTTTATTTTTGTAAATTTGGAAAATACAACTGCTATTTGATTGTGCAGATAAACCATGTTTGTCTGGTGTTCTGTTGGAACACAATTTGGGAATCATGGCTCTTAAGGAAAGGGAAAGTTGACAGCCAAAACTTTGCCTGAATACTCTTTAGAGAATTTCACAGTGATTTGAAAAGAACATTTCTCTGATGTATATTTTTAAAACCATCAAAGGACCATGATTTTGCTATTGTGGATAGTGCTGTTTTACAACTTGCTTATTTTCCCCAGCAAGCTAGGCATTATGAATAAAAGAATGAGATCAGTAAGTGTCCTTATGTTTATGAGCCAAGAAAATCATGTGAGGACAAACCAGCTCAAACCGCTTGCCAGAGATGAACACTTGTCCTCTGAATCACTGGTTACCAAGGGTCTTCACAGATGGGAAGAGGCAGGAGTTTAGGAGCATGTACAGGTTAGTATTGAGATTCAGTTTCCTGAGATGATTCTTAGTGTCCAAATCTCTGTTTAGGGCCCAGATACCTTATTTGCTCAAGAAAGGGCTTGGAAAATAAATATTTATACACACACACAAACGCACACACAAAACATATGTATATACACACACATACATACATATATACATATATATACACATATATATGTATATGTATTAAGTGATCATTTGTATATAATTTTCACTTGCCAAGTGTTTTCTTTCGTGTTTCACATTTAAAACTAATGCTAAAGAAGGCAGTTCGCTTGCTTTCTGATGCATAAATGTGGAAACTAGGGCTCTGAGAGGGTGATTGACCTGACAAGATCATACTGTTGATAAGTAATAAAGTCAGGCCTTTTGATTTGTGGGCTATCATTTTTTTCCACCTCCCCAAAAAATGTTTGGTGACTTGAATCTGGAATGATATCCTCTCTTTTCAGATTTTGACTCACTCTTTCTTTAAAATTGTGCTCAAAATTCTTCCCTAAGAGGTCATTACAGAAAGCCCAGGCAGTTTTGTTGGTTCTAAGCCTCCCAGTTTCTAGTATCTATTTTCCTGTCTCTGTTATTCATTATATTCCAGTATGAATTTAAGCTTTATTTTAGTCGTTTGCTTTCTGCTACTTATTTTCCCTACTTATCCTATGTAAATTCTCTTTATTATAAAAAGTACTTCCCTTGAATTACAGATAGTTATAATCTATTTTAATAACATCCGGATGACTAGAGAATGGTAGTCACAAACTTTTATGTGTAAAAGAATGATGTAAGGAGCATATTAAAAATAGATTTCTCAGTGTGTTTCCCATAGGTTCTGATTCCGTGTGTCTGAGTCAGGTCCAGGAATCTGCATTTTAAATAAGACCTCAGAGGACTGTGATGCAGGCAATCCAATGACAACAATTTCAGAAATCTGCTCTTTAGAACTAAAAATTAGATTATGTATTGCATGCCTATCCTGTGCTCAGTAGGAGATACAGAGGTATAACATAAGAATTCTTTCTCCCTTGGTGTTTACAGGTTTCAAGGGAGAAAGAGCATAGTGCCATCTCCAATGGTATGTGATGACAGGCCCTTTGAGTGATGTAGATAATGAATGCTATAGGAATCTTAAGAAGGGAGGCAACACTTCTGGCCAGATTATCATAAATGGTTTCATCAAAGATAGGAGTTGAGCTGGGATTTGAAAAAAAGATGGGTTTCAACAAAATGTAGGGAAAGTAGATTTCAAGATGTTGGAACAGTGAAGAGTGAGGGTCAAAGAAGTGCAACAACTAATTTTCGGGGGTCAGTAAGGAGAATGATGTATCTGAACTGAAGAAAGAGTTTGTGTAGGAATATGGTAAATATGGTAGGATTTATGCCTGAAAAGATAGCTGGAAGTTAAGATTGAGTAGAATCTTGAATATAGACTCTATTCTGTAGGTGCTGAGTGGTTCTTCAAACGAACCAGTAAGATAAAGGTGGCAGTTTTAAAAACTAATTTATTTTTTAAGTGAGATTGTTTTATAACATGTTTCAGGTGTATTTTGATATCTATATATTATCACATCATGTTCACCACCAAGAGTCTTGTTTCCATCTGTCACCATACAATTGACCCCCTTTACCCATTTCACCCTCTCTTTTTACCCTCCTCTACTCTGGTAACCACCAATCTGTTGTCTGCTTCTGACTTTGTTTTTTTGTTTGTTTGTTTTCAAATTATTCAGATAAATAACTAGAAGTAAATTATACAGAAGTGCTAGTTCTGTTCTTAATTTTCTGAGGAATCTCCATACTGCTTACCATAGTAGCTCTACTAACTTACATTCCCACCAACAGTGTGCCAGGGTTCTTTCTATTCTGCATTCTCTCTAGCACTTGTTTCTTGTCGTTTTGATGATTGCCATGCTAACAGATGTGAGGTGATATCTCATTGTGGTTTTGATTTGCATTTCTCTAATAATCGATGATGTTAAACATCTTTTTATGTGCCTGTATGTCTTCTTTGGAAAAATAAAAAGTGGCGCTTTTAAAAACTGATCTGGCAATGAGGTTGAAAACGCTGAACTACCTTTGGTGTTTGGTTATGCAAATTACAAAGGAGGCCTGGTCTGAACGTTTGTGAAGGTAGATTCGACATCATCTGGAACCTGACTGAATGAGAAAGAGAAATGTGTCAAAGATGCTGCTGAGGTACCAACCTACTTGACTGGGAGGACTATGGACAACTCAGTGAATCTGAGGAAGGAACTATTTTAAGGTAGTAAGTTTGGTTCTAGATCTAGAATCTAACTTTCTACTCAAAGTTGGAATCTTCTGTGCATATGTATCAGGTACTTTCACTTAAACATATGACAGCTATTTGTTTAAGGGAAAAGGTTTGGAGCTCCCCAGAGAGGAAGGGAGATTTGGGTCCACCAGGGCAAACCTGAGAACTCAAAGGGAGACAGACAGGCTGATCAGCTCACTCACTTACTTTTATTTTCTAGGCTTAAATTTAGGCTTAATAATTATTATACTCCTACTCTACAAGTGTTTAACCATTTTTATGTGAATGACAAATCAATTTCTGAATTTTGTTTGGTACTTTCTGTACTTTGGGTGGTGTGGGTCTTGTAACAGGGTAGAGAAAGTATTTGTTCCCTTTGCGTTACTTCTCATATAACACATCAGCTCCATTATTTTTATTAAGCATCATTACACGGAAAACACTGTGCGCGCCTCCCCCCACCCCCAAACTAGATGACCTGTCCTTAAGTCTGACATCTAGACGCAAGATCTAAGGAAGAGATCCCAGTAAGAGTAAATGTCAAGCGCCGAAAGCACAAACCACTCATCACCCAATCCGCATTCGTCCTGTTGGAGCAGTTGCAGGCCTTGGGCTGAAGAAGGGGTGGGAACTAGCGGGGCACTCAGTTGAAAGGAGAACACTCGTCTTGGAAGGTGCAGGCCTGGAGGAGTCCACTGAGGAGCAGACGCTCAACTGCTCAAACCTGGCTCGGAAACAGTTCTCGGGAACAGCGACGCCCGAGCCTCTTGAGAGCTACAGGTTTACGTTGCAAGCAGCAATGACGCGGATGGGGGCCCGGGAAGCTCCAAGGCCCGCCCGGGAGTCCGGCACCTCGCGCTGATTGGAGGAGTTCCCCATCGCCGGCCCCGAGGCTCCTTCTCCTGTCAATCACACCGCGGGCTCCCCCGCCCGACATTCGCTCTGCCTCTTCTCAGTGACGTAGGCCCTGGCACTCTCCCGCCCCAGCCCTCAAGCGCCCCATCAGTCGCTTGAGCTCCTCATTGGCCAGCAAGGAGAGAAGGACAAGGGGCGTTCCATGCTGCCCCCCTAAACTAGCGCCTCTAGTCGTCTTTAAAGGCTGTCAGGAAAGCGACTGTCGCCCGGAGTCGTGGCGCAGGCGTGCAAAGGCGCTCTCTGCGGAGGGGCACCCCCTCAACCCCCCCAAGAAAACTGCTGCGCGGTTGTGACGCAAGCGGCGCGGGGGCTCGCCGTGCTCGCCTGCGATTGGCTGCGACCGATGTCCGTCACACAGCCACGCCCCACTTCCCGGCCTCCCCTCCCGGCTTCCAACACCGTCGGGGGGACCGTGTCGCCCCGCGTGCCCGCCGCTGAGCCGTGCGATTGGCTGAGGGGGCGGGCATGCCTTCCCGCCCCCGGCTCCCTCCGGAGCCTCGGAGAGGCTGGCGGGACCCCGCGGGAGCTGTCAATCTCCGCCCGCCCCGCCCCCGCGAGGCCCCGCCCCCCGGCCGCGCGCGCGCGCGCACACACCGTCCCGTCCTGCGCGCGCGCGCGTCCCCCGCCTGCGCCTCAAGTTGGAGCGGACGCTCGCGGGGCTGGTCGGTGGACGGCGGCCGGGCGCGCGGCGGAGGGGCCGGAGCCCTCGGGGTGTGCGCGCGCGCCCAGAGCGGGGCGGCGGGGCCCCGCGCCGGGAGATGAGGGGCCGGCGCTGACGGCGGGGACGAGCGAGCACCGCGGCGGCGGCGGCCCGGAGGGCACCCGCGATGGCTCTGAGTCGGGAGGAGACGCCAAACGGGGCGCGCGGCGCCGGCAGCGGCCGGTGAGGGCTGCGCGGCCGGCCGGCGGGCGGGCGCCCTGCGCTGACGGGACGCGCGGCGCCCGCAGCCCGCTCGTCTGAACTTCGGGCTCCTTCCGCCCGCGCTCGGCGCCCGGAGCCCTCAACTTCTCCCCCCCCCCGCCGCCCCCGCCCTCGCCCCCGGGAGCCCGCGGCGCGGACCGGCCGCCGCCGGCGCCGGGATGCGGCCGTGAGGCGTCGGCGGGCGGCGAGCAGGTCGGCGGCGCCCGGGCGCAGGAGGGCGGTGCGGCCCGGGGGCCGGGCCGGGGGCGCGCGAGCGCTCGGCGCCTCGCCCCCGCCGCCGCCGCCTCCTCCTCCCGCCGCCGCGGCCCGGCTCGTGCGAGCGGCCGCGGGAGCTGCCGAGCGCCGGGGCCGCGGAGATGTCGTCGTCGTCGCCGTCGTCGCCGCCGCCGCCGCCGCCGCCGGCGGGGGCTGCCAGCGCCGCCATCTCGGCCGCGGAGAAAGTGGACGGCTTCACCCGGAAATCGGTGCGCCGGGCGCAGCGGCAGAAGCGCTCGCAGGGCTCGTCGCAGTTCCGCAGCCAGGGCAGCCAGGCGGAGCTGCACCCCCTGCCCCAGCTCAAAGGTAACCCCCGCCCCCGCGGGCGCAGCCGGCAGAGCCGCTTCCTCCCGGGGCTCGCTCTTGTTGTTGTTTTGTTTTGTTTTGTTTTGTTTTGTTTTGTTTTGTTGTGTTGTTTGCCTCGCCGGGGCTCGCACGCACGTAGTGCGAGCCGCGTTCTTCCAGGTGCCTCGGCGCCGCCTCCCCCTTCGATTCCAACAGGTTTGCAGTTAAGAGTCTTTTGCTGCTTTTTCCTCCTCCTCCTCCTCCTCCTGCTGATCCCCCTGAACTCTTCCCATCTGAGCGGAGGGGACCACGACCCTACCCACCTGCGCGCTCGCTCCCCTGCTCGTGCGACTGGAGCGCACCTCGTGCGTCTCGCGAAATAGCTCTTCCCTCCTCTCCCTTTCCTCGGGCTTGTCTTGTCCACGTAGCGTTAACCTGTCTTTCCTTCCCGCCTTCACTTTCCGGAGACCTACCTACCCGCTCTTTCCCGACACTCTTAGCTAGTTCTTTACTTTTCCGCTCAGAAGTGTCCGCACCCGTCTTCCCTTCGACTCCCTCCCATTGTTCAGCAGAGGCAGACAGACCAGAATCCTCACGCAAAACAGTGGTGAAGAGTTCCTTGGCCTTTAGATTTCTTTACAAAGAAAAAGCCTAAGAACCTGATCAGTGTAGTGCCTTCCTAACTGGGCCCTTAGGTTTAAATGTTATTCTTTGGCCCAGAGATTGGAAAGACTTAAAATATGTGGTTTGAGAAGATCCATGAGGTAAATGTGGAGACATACAGAGGAGTAGGTAGTGTTAGTTGGCCATGGAATGAGAACTTAGTTCGCCAAGCAGCGATTCCAGGGACTTTGTAGGTTTGTATAGTACTTGAAATTGGTATCCGTGCCTCATGCCTCGCAGGAGAACTTGGCACTCCTTTTGGCTCACTTTTCCCACTAAGTTTAAAGGATTTAAAAAAAATTGTTTCCTGGTGTTCTAGGTAATTCTTTGTGAATTACTACCTTTTAATTTTAATGTCTATTTTTCATGAGGTCGAAATCATCACGGAACAAGATGATAATGCTCCTAGACATTTGGAACAGTTTTTCGACCACAGAAACCTGATAGAAATCTAGATTATCTGTTTTGCAAGGCCAGGAAATTAAAGGTTTATACTAAAATAGATAAATGTTCAGAATTTTCTATCCATTTCAAGGCCAGTCTGTTTTTGATTTGTCTTTGGGCCTATGAATCCAGCCTTAGTTTGGCTAGGAGTCTAAAGAAACCCCAGATCAAATCACAGTTGACCTACAATAGGTCTGGAACCCCATTCAGACCCTACATGGCCCTGCCTCTTGGGGTGCTTCTAAATCAAGAACATCCCACAGCCAGAATCAAACTGGCATTGTCAAGGTTTAAGTTAAGATATGTATAACCAGGGTTATTGCATTTGTCACTTGCTTTTTAGCATATAAAAAGTGTTAAAATGTATGTATTGTAATCAATGGTAAACCACAGCGGTAGGTATTGCCAAGACTTTAATTCTTGAGTGATGTCGTAGCTATAAAAGAATATCATCTTACCTGTTAGGACATTAACTTGCTATTCATGGATTTAAAACTTTAAACGTAATTACAACATCATAGTTATTTTTATATTTTTTTCCATTAAATTGTCAAATTATATTGATGGTTTGAAGGGTTAGTGCTATTTTTCATTTATTTAATTTGCTTTTCAGTAGGAATTGTGGTTCCTTAGTATTGTCCTTATTAATATTTACTTTTATTTAATATAAATAATTGACTCTTAAACCTGGTTGGTTCAAGCCAGGAGATGTAGCGTTAATGCATTTTGTTTGTAAAAGCTTGGCAGAAATTTGCAGTCAGTAATCATCTAAGTTATGTGGTATATAACTCAGCAAGCTGAAGGTACCATCGAATGTTTTATTTAGTGTTTTAGTCACTTGTAGGGAAAAAAGGAGAGCTTTAGATTAGTTCTATGTATCTTGCATGAAAATATAATTTTATAAGGAATGTTATGTATTCAAGATAAATTTATGCAAATTAGTTGAGGAAAATGATCTTTATTTGTATTACCCACTAATAGGAAAAACTGCTATTACTCCAGATGCCAAAATGCTTGAAAAGTGATTTAAAAAAAAAAAATTCAGTTCCTTCACTTGGTACTTTGGCAGTGTACTTGATACCACAATGTTGTGTGCTTTTTCTGTCAGTAGTAGTTTTTTCCATTTGTGGCCTTAACAAAAACCAGTCCTTTAGTATGTGTATGAAAGAGAATTTTTCTTCCTGCTCTGAAATACAATCTTACTGTGGAGTGATTCAGATATCTGTGTGCATCCAAGATCTTTCAAGTGTTTATACCAATCTGCTTATGTTACACTTTGTCCACATGGATCTAAACTGGAAAGGTGCCCGCTGTTTTTCTCAAAATATACTGTGAGTCAGGATTAACAAAATAATCCAACTTTTTCATCCATAAGAAGTTTATTTGTGCAAAACCTTTCAGTAAGTGGGTTGCGAAATTTTAATGGTGAAAATGTTCAGAGTAAATTCTGTTTTGTTATAGAAAGTATTTAATAAATAAGCCTTGTTAATAGAAGTTTTTAAAAATGAGGAACTGTTATGTGGGTCCTGAAAATTAATATCATAATTGTATAGCTTAATTTTTTTTTCAAAACACTTTTTAGTGTTTTAATAATACAAATGCCTGGATCTTTCCTTAGACCAGTTAATTTAGACCCTCTTAAGAGTGGGAGCCAGGCATTTGATATTTTTATAAAGCTCTCCAAGGGTACAGCCAGAGTTGAGAACCAGCGTGCTAAACCCATAAAAATAAAAGTAAGTTAGTCTCTATCCCCAGCATTTTACAATTAAAAAAGTTAAGTTTAAAACAATGCAAAAATCTATTTTCCAAAAGTTACCTGTTATGTTTATTTTATAAGCGCCTCTAAAAGCAAGGTTCTAGAAAACAAAAGTAGGAGCATCTTATCAATCACCATTTCTGTATTTAAATTTATGTTAGTATGGAACTTAATTTTTCTACCTTAAACTTCTGATAACCAAGAGTTAGGGAACTTTTAACTTTTAAAAAAAATCTTATTCACAGTAGGCAGTTTTTCAGTTCGTTTAACCTATTTTAAGTCTCCGAAGGATTGGTTTGGTAAAGTAGTAGATGCCTTACATTGATATAATATGTAGCATTTACAAGTTATTTTACACTTTATTTTTTATTATAAAAACAGTGTTGCTTATAACAAGTGAAACAGTCCAAGGGTGAAGATGTGTATTTCCTAATCCCTGATATCCTTTGCTTTTTTCACACCTCTGTTTCACACCTACTATTGTGTGATAGTCCACAGCTCAGTGTATTTTTACAAACATATTTCATTGGGTCATCCTAGTAACTGCAAGACTGATATTTTCATTTTATGGATGAGAAAGTTGATGCTTAAACAGCTGAGTTTCAGGCCTATGATTATTTGTCTGAATGCTGTTACACAGCTGACGCTGCTACGCAGGTCAAAAGATTTCAGTTTTTTGCTGTTAGCTACTTTATGAAAATTTAACGTAGAGTGATAGAGTTGGATCATTGGGGTCAATCCTGGGTCAAAGACATTTTTAATTTTTCTGAGCTGTCTTCCTTATCTGTAAAATGGGGAATAATACCTTATATCTCCCTAGGATTGAGTGAGATTAAGTGAAATAATGTAATTAAAGTACCTAAAAATAGGCAGTCAAAGAATGTTAGCTTCCATTCTCTTTGATGTTTGAAAATCCAGATTAAAAATATTTTTTAAATGAAGGAATCATATAAATAGTAAACTTTCCTAGTGTTCTCAAAGTATTTCATTTATAATGTTTTCAGATATGATTTGTGTGAAGTGGTGTGAAGCTGTAATATTTTTCAATGTAAGTGTGGACGTGGAAATAGGGTAGTCATACTCTTTCATGTATTAAAAGCTGTAGTTAGAAGTTCTTACCAAGCAAAGACATTGAATTAACCTGTGGAATTATGTGGAATTGTGTGGAAATTGCATTTTTCAAAGGAGACAGCCAGTAAATAGCAATGAAATTGGTTTTAGGATTGAAGCCCCCTTCAGATGAGGTGAAGAACTTCCCAAGTATCACTCAGATTCTTTGTTGGTATTTTCTCAGAAACCGGGTCCCACTGGAGGCCAGTAATGGTGTTGATTTGAAGAGCCTTGCTTAGCTTAAGGGAAAAAATTTTTTTTTTTTTTTTTATCTCGAGGTATGTGGTCTTTTAGGGTAACTAGAACAAGAACACTGACATGATCTGAAGTTTCAAAACTCATAACTTTTGTTGGGTGCGGGAAACGCTACTCAACTTTTAAGGTTTGTAGATCTTCTCAGTGTTAATGTCATTCCACCTAAACCTCACATCCTCTTTTGTAATTGAGATGGCGCTAAAGGAGAGTTGAAATTCTCTCTTCTGAATATGTTAAGAAAATTGTTAGTCATTTTAGGACTATTTTCTGGAAGCAATGTTATTTTTTCTGGAGGAGTTATTTTTCAATTTTAAAACTTTTTCAAGATATGCTTATTAGAGAAATTGATAAATTATAGGGTCCATTACTGGCCCTCACATGAAGGAAAAATTTTTTCTTTTTTTTCAATTTAGCATCTCCAGAATTCCTGTTTAGGGTCAAATCCCGTCCCCCCCCCCCCCCCACCAATTTTATGACTTCCTCTAACCTTTGATAGAATTTTGGATGTTATAGGAAGTGTCTAATTGAATAAAATGATAATCCAATAAAATATGTTTAGTGTGATCATTGCGATAGAGCCCTACCTGTAAATAGTGGACTTGAGTCCTGCATCATTGATGATTCACAACTGCTTCAGGCTATTTATTTAACACCCTTTTGAACTTAGTGTAATTTTTACTTGTTAGAATAACATTTCCCTTGATAAAATCAAAGGTGAATTAGTCCATACTGAGTTCTTGTTCCTATTTGGATGACAAAGACAGGTTTATCAACAAAAAGAATACATTTGGAAAATAGGTTTTTATGCTTTATTTTTTAAACTTTTTAAATTGTAAAAAAGTGGGGATAGAGACTAGCTTACTTTTATTTTTATGGGTTTAGCAAGCTGGTTCTCAACTCTGGCTGTACACTTGGAGAGTCTTATAAAAAACATCAAATGCCTGGCTCTCACCCTCAAGAGAGTCTAAATTAATTGATCTAAGGTAGGTTCAGGCATTTGTATTTTTAAAAGCTCATGGAGTGATTCTGTTGTGCAGCCAGCATTGAGAATCGCTAATTTAGAATTATCTGTCTATTGATTTAATTCATTAATTGAGACTTTGTCCTTTTCTCTCTGATACTCATGGCTCATTACCCAGCCTATTAACATTTCCTGCCCTCACTTCACCTCCTGCTATTTACATCTGACTCTCTTAACTTTGCTGCCCCCTGTGGCTAATCAGCTGCTTTCCTGAAGGGGATAGTGCTGTCCAAGATTCTGGAGGTTTAGGTATGATGAGATGATTCTGTCTATTGGATTTTGCTGTAGTTATCATAATACTCAACTATTATCATTTGATACTAGGTGGTCTTTTTGATTTTTGGAGCTGCTGCTGAGCTGTGAAGTAAATGTGAGAACATAGGATAGAAGTTTGCCTAGTTTTAATCCCATTCAGGGTAACGTGATGATTCCAACCACTTTGGAGTATAAAACTGATATCTGCTATATGCTCAAAGCATTGTTCTGCTTCTTAAAGATTTAGAACTAATATTACAAGTATTTATGTTGACTGTTAAGTATCAAATGAACTATTCTTGAACATAACTGTATTTTTGATCATGCCTTATATTTATTTATTACAAGCAATGTTTGTCTCCAGAATATTTTCACTGTCATCTTAATCTTGACCACAGCTTCTTATTGAAGTTATGGCAGCAAGGGCCTGGAGCCACTTATATTCCATACCCTATTTTATTTTGTCTTTGGCCTTTCTGCTAACCAATTTAAATAATACTTGTATTTGTCGATTTGTTGGAGTTAGTGTTCAGTTGTTAAATAGTGATATATTCTCTCCATAATAAAATGGTAAAATTTTTGTTAAAGCAGAAGTCATCTGTTTTCACAGCCCCTTATGGTATCAAACACTGTATTCTGTGCATAATAAGTTGTGTTCATGTAGATAGAATTACTTTTTAATGAAGAAATTACCTGTTGGTTGTCTTCTAGTCCTCGTCTCTCGACTGCACCCTCCCCTTGCTCAGTTATTGATTGTATTTTCAGTGATGTTTGATGCTAGCTACAGATTGGTTCTCTCCTGTTGTTTGTTGTTTTAATATATTTCTGCCTAAATCTGGTTCAAGATTTTAATGTAAATAAATTCTGCATTTTTAATGTTATGATAGTGAAGAGCAAATGTAGGTTTAAAACAAAAAATAGTTTGCTCTCGTAGTTTGTGCTTGCAAATCAATGATGTAAGTGACACGTGACATTGATAGAGTTCTTGGTAGGAAAGGTATTGCGTAAGGTTGTGTGGAAAAATAATAGTACTAGATTGACTTCCAGATGTGGACATGTGTATATAAACATTGAATAAACTTACATAATTAGTTTGTAGTAATTTCTAAATTTGAGGTGCAGTCTTTATAAGGATGTCTTTGAAGGAGATGAAAGGAGCAGATTTTAAATATATAATTTTAGTACATTATTATGTAACAGGGAACCTAAATGCTTTGCTGAAAGACATGACAGGCCAAGTTTATACAAAATAAACCTACTTGTCTGAGCAGGATATTGACTAATAAGCAGTTTCAATCCTACTTTTTATGTGTATCTTTTTGAACTCTTCCCTGAAGGAATTTGTTTATCTGAACATTCAGAGTGAGTAGTGAATTTTAGAAATCCTGCAATTTTAATTTAGGTTTCCTAAAGAAACTTAATGATGTTGGAGGGGAGAAGTTGGAGGTAGTTTGCTGAGTATGATAGGCTTGTGTGATAGGATTCAGAGAACTTATTTCTAACTTCCATCCTGAAGGCAAAGGATTTCTTGGGAACACACTCCTCCTGCCGGAATCGTGATGCTAATTGCACCTACTATAACCTTACTGTGATGTTATAGTTAGTTGAGCCTTCCAGTGCTGAATGGGACCACAGAAAAACTCTAGATTAGCCTCCATTGGTAATCAGTTTCACTCTTGTTCTAAATAAATAACTATCTTGACATTTCATTGGCGAAGCTTTCTTTAAGGTAGGAGGAAACACACTGGGTTTTTTAATCTCTTTCATACTCTCAGATTTTGCTTAATGAACAAACTGCATGGACAATAGCTAAAAAGATGTTAAATGTCTGAAACAAGAATTTTTTTAATGACTAGACTTAGAACTTGTTGTTCAGGAATACCAAATCTTAAATACAGTTTCAGAATTATTCATTTTCTGTTTAATTGGTTTTGCCTTTGTTTCACAATAATTTGTAAAGGTTATTCTAGAATTTTAGCTATTACCAGGAATTGACCATTATTTGAACTCATTGTTAATCTCATGCCTCTAAATCGATGAAGAGAAAAAGATGAGACAGTTATGGTTGTAAACTGGATGTTTTTTAATATAATTTTTCAGACTTCTGAAGATAATCATCTGTTGAAGTCATAAGTAAAATAATCTATAACTTCTATAGGAATATGTATCTTTAAAAAAACAAAACAAAACAACTTGCACTACCATTCTTTTAATTGGCCAGAGGAAAAGATTTTTTTTTGCCTTCTGTGAAACTAGATACATACTTTCTTTCAAAATCTAGTACAGAAATATTTACTTATCTTTTGTGTCTATAGTGAATAAAATTTAGGTGAACCATTGTAGACTTAGTAAAGGGAGCAAAATGATGAATGCTTTTTCTCCTGAAATTAAATGTCTTTAGGAGTTTCTAGCTTGGTGGGGCATATAGACATGTAAGCAGGCAGTTTAATGTGATAAATGTTGTCATAAGAATAAGCAGTAAGAGGCTAGGGGAGCATGTGAGGAACCAACCCAGTTTTGGCGTGTGTAGAGATCAGGAAAAGCATCCTGGAGAAAGTGACTGGTAAACTGGAACATAAAAGGCAGAGGTGTTAGGTCAAAACAGATTCTGTCTTGGAAGTCCACTACAGGACGGTATGTGCAGTCCTAGAGGTAAGTGAACAGCATATTTTGGGAAATGCCAGCACTTTCTGTGGCTTTGCAAAGAGAATATTATAATAGGGAACTGGCTAGAGAAGAGACTGGAGCAAGAATTAGGAGCCAGGTCATAGTCTAGATGCCACGTACTGCATTTGTTCCTGACATTAGTGTGACGAGCATATGTAGAGGTGGGAGTGAGGAACACTAGTTAGGATGCTTACACAGTAATCCAGACAAGAGATGAAGGTGGCCTTGTCTATATGGGGATGGGGTGGTATCGCAGACAGGACTTGGTGAGGAGGAAGAATCAATGGTGATGCTTTCATTTCTAACTTGGGCAGCAAGAGGTACAATAGCAATTTTACAGAAAGGGAGAAAGAGAGGAAGATCAGATTTGGGAGAAAATGAATGGTTCTTTGTTGGACATGTTGAAGTGCCTGTGGGAAACTGAAGTGAAGCTGTCTCATAAGAAGTTAGATACTTGGTTCTGGAGCTAAGTAGAAGGACCTGTGCTAGGGATAATTTGAGAGTCTTTGATTAAAGGTGTCATTAGAAGCAACTGCCCACTAAACATGTATATAATGAGAAGAGGGCAAGGAATACTATCATTTAGTTAATGATCAAAGGAAAAGGTATAACCATGAGGCAAGAAAGACAGCTTGAGTTGGTGGCAGAGGAAGACGGGAGAGATGGGGCAGTCAGGGGAAGAGAAACTTTTAAAATAGGGTGGTGTGAGGAGCTAGTAACAGTGAGAGGAGCTGTTGACAAGTCAAATAAGAACAGAAGTTTCCATGGGTTTGGTAGTCTTCAGGCAACATTGGTGACTTGAGAGGCGTTTTAGAGGATTAATAGACTTGAAATTTCTGCATGGTGTGGAGTGAATGGAAATTGTGAAAGCCAGGTCAGCAAATATGGACATCTCTTTCAGGAAATTTGACAATAAAAATATATCACTCTAGCTGCTGTGTGGAGACTAGATTGTGACAGAACAAGATTTTAAGGAGGTGGACCAGTTAGGTTATTTTAATAGGCTAGTTGAGACATGATGTGGCTTAGGCTAGGGTGGTAGCAGTAGACATGGAGAGGAGATGTATTTGAGATATATCTTAGATAGGACTTGTTAATAAATTGTTTGCGGGGAAATGGTGAAAGAAAGGTAGTAATCAAGGACGACTCCCAGGTGTTTTAGCTTGGACCACTGGGTAGATAGGTCTGACACCTCTGAGAAGGAAAAAATTAGAGAAGGAACCAGATACAGAGGTAAAATTCAGTTGTATTTTAGAAACCTAGGCATAAATATCACATTGATTTTTGTATGTGTTACTTCTGAACATTAATTACAAGATTTTCAAGTTTGTTTATTAGAAAATGGTGGTCACTTGGTCTTCTGGTCTAACTGGGATTATATATTCTCTGTTATAAGTAGGATGTCTGTGTACACCAGATAAATGTGGGAGAGGGATCACAAAACATGTTGAGACAAGTGCATGAGTAAGGTTAAAGTTACTTAATTAGCTACTTTCTGCCTTTAAGTTAAGGCAGAAAAAACCTGAAATCCATATCTTCACAGCATTTAGGTAATCAGTGCTTGGTTGTAATGTATATTGAATGAAATAATGAAGCAAAAGCTATTAAATTGATTTTTAAAAAACTAACATTTTGTGTCATTCAACAATTTTATAATCATTTATAACTGAGTAATGTTTACATATAGCCCCAAATTTAGCATTTTGTTGATGAAAACCAAAACAGGTCATGTTTTTGTAAAGGTAATTTATTGCTCAGTATCTTCTTAATTGATTATTGATTCTTCCTCTTTATTATTAAACTGCAGATGTGTATTGCCTGCGCTAAAGCAAAGTTAGCACTTTTTTTTTCTAACATTACAAAGGAGAAACATTTGTCATTGAAAGCCTACCAAAATACTGATTTCTTTTAGGTCCTGGGCAGGTAGGCTAGTATTGAACCTTTCTAAGAACCTTTTAAGCAGGGAATCCATTTTTAAAATTCTTCTGATGTAAAAATACTTCATTGATCTTCTTTGGGGTCTCTTTTAGTACTGTTCTCCCCCTTTTTAAGTAATGCAAACTTATTGGAGAACATTTGTTTTCTGAATGAGTACTAAGAAACAAGATGAAGTGAGCTTTTAATCATTTGGCAAGCTTGTGTCAGAGCTAGATTTATAATTTGGAGTAGCTACTCAGTTTATAATCTGGAATTAGTGGTTTTGAGGAATTATGGAATATCAAGAACTGATTACTTATTTTTGCCTCTTGGAAATGATGGGTATATTTCAGTCCCTCTCTACACAAGCTATGTACACAGTTTTTGAAAAAAAAAAACTGTGGCCATGTTAGCATAAGCACTGTCTTTCTGATCATTAGTCAAGGAAGGAAAATAAATTGGGGCAAGATAACTGAGTCTTGGATATAAAAGTCAATTAGGCTAATGCATGTGTCACTTTACGGATTTTATTGTCCAGCTAAAACCTCCAGAAAAACTGAAATTAGACAATATGACATCTCTTTAAAGTGGTTTTTAGTTTTTAACATACATTTGGACTTCTAGTGAATGAACCAATTTAAATTTAAATCCAAAGTGGAAATAAAGTAGTAAATGTAACAATGAAGTGCTTTAAAGCTAAGGTACATTTAATTTTCAGTCTTATTTCCTTTATAGGAAGTTTCAGTCATTCATGAAGGAAAGGTAAAAAATAACCCAGCTTTTACCAGCTACCAGATACATGGGCACTGATTTTGATATTTTATATATCTTGATATGCTGTTTTTAATATGGACCACCTGGATGACCTTACACATAATGTATTTTGAGAATTACTTTATTTTCTCTCCCCTCCTTCCCCCTCCCTCCCTCCCTCCCTCCCTCTCTCTCTCTCTCTCTCTCTCTCTCTCTCTCTCTTTTTTTCTTTTTTCTTTCTAGATCTAGAAAAGAGCTTCTGTGGAATAAGAATTACTATTTTAGGATACAATACTTGCAGTGAGTCATGAGTGAATCTCCGTTTTCATGGTTTTCTAAAATAAACTTCATTTAAAGACTATGCGATGAGAAATGTCATATTCTTAACCACTCTATTCCTTTTATAATGGCTTAATTATTCTTGTACAAGCTTATATAGACTCATTGTTAAAAACAAGTAAAAAAAATACTAAAAGATAGAAAATAAAAATTTCCAGCCTGAGGAAACTTCTCTTAAAATGTTGAGCATCATCTTTTATTTTCCCATCAGTGGGATCATATAATGTATGCTGTTTTGTAAACCCATTGTTTTTACTTTACTAGAGTATTATAGTGTATTTCTAAAAGAAAATCAATTTAGAATTGTTTCCGAATAAAGTATTTCTAGAAATACTGATTATGAATATTCTTTTTATTAAAAGGAAAGGAAATCATTTTTTAGGAGTACTTGTATTTCATTTTAGGGAGGTTATACATGGATCTCAGAAAATCTGGTTAAAGGAATGCATCATCTCAGGAAATATGTACAATATTTTGTTTATTTCAGGCTTCTTGGATTCCCCAGCTTACCACGACAGCCTTGAATCTCATCTATGGTCTAGTGGTAGAGGGAAGGTGGGGTGTTTGTAGACCTTAGGCCCTGCTCTAGAAACTTGAAAAAACCTTTTTAAAGTAGGTAATCCTTTTCCTTAACACAGTAGCAAGTGTTTCTTAGGAGTTACAGGTAGGGGTAACTGCAAGATGGAACTTCATCATAGCCATCAAAACCGAAAATAGCTATAGCCCTTCATTTCATCTATAAAGATCTATTTAATACTTCTTTTCCTTCAGAAGTCCCAAGTGAGAAACGAATAGGCTTTAAAAACCAGTTTTATTTAATGAATAGCAGGTTTTGTATTGAAATGGAATAAAGCAGATGACACAAATATTCCATTCTCCTAGGAGACTTTGTTTTTCAGTATTCTGCTTTCTAAAATCCAAGGTTCTGTGTTCCAAGGAATTTATATAACATGCTTTATTAGCTCATCTTCATTCCTTGTTATTTTTCACTTTATCAGAAGTGGTTTTTGAATACAAAATATAACAATTCATTTGAAATAAAAATTGAACACTATATTTTAATCCTACTATAATGCAGTAGTTGTGGATATATTCACATGTGAATAATAATTGAGTAAAGCATGGAAGTATTTATGCTCTTGAAAGTTTTAGTATTCTAGGGGTTTTCTTAAAGCTATATATTTGTGCATTAGAGGTGTAGGGTGCCTGTATTTAAATTTCATAAAATGTGATGTCTATAATTTTCCTCCTCATTTTCAATTTTAATGAAATCATAGAACCTTATTAAGTCATATTTAGTTAGAATGTTGTGAATCATTTGTTAATAAATGTTTCCATTGTTACTCTATAATAGTTTGATCCTCTAAAGTTTCAAATAAAAGTTGATTTTAGACTCTTAGTTATTAATGTTTGAGGGGTATTGCCAAAAAAAGCTACATGTCCTATATTCTGTGCCAGTTTCTTAAATTAGAATCTTGGATTTGCATCCTCAGCGTGTACTGTAGTGGTATTGCTGGGTTGCTATGATACGGCACTTGTTCTGTAATTCGTAGCGTGAATCCTATATAAGATCCTACTTGAGGTTTCAAATATGTGAGCAGCAGTAATTGGGAATGTAATACCTTTTTCCTTTAAGGAAAATTATGCTTATAAAACTTATTTCTGTTAACAAATTATGACATCTGATACTTCAAACTATTCTTAGGTGTAAAATAGAGGACTAATGATCAACTTATTAATAATGAATGATTTTGTTGTCCTTATGAAATTTAGTTTATTACATTGACATGAAAATAGGCAAAAAGAAAAAAGGCTTTTTGTTAATGAATACATTAAAATTTAAGAGTTCTACTTAAATTTTGAAGTCTTGAGAGAAAAAAGTATGGACTGTGAGTATAGATTTTTCTGGTAAGATGCATTTGAGATAATAATACCAGAAAAACTACAAGGGAAAACTTGAAAGTATCTTGCTGTACTGAATTTATTATTTATTTTTTTCAGTAAACTCTTCAACCCTACATAACTGGATTGCTAAAATATTATTATCTTTTTTTCATTTTATGTGGTAGTTTTTGGGTTTTCATTTACATGTTCCATGACATTTTTTCTCAATCACATTTAGTATAAATTAGTATAGGAAGGATAAAGACCAAAAAAGAGTGTTCTTGGCATGTGTTGTATACACATTGGTATACAACCAGTGTAGTTGAATGAAGTTTATATGATTATTGATTAGTGGTGTTTGATCTTTAAACTAATTTGATCTTTAAACTTATTGTCTTTCAGTAATGTCTTGGGTATTTGATATGAAAGTATTTTAGAGACCAGGAATAGACTAAGATTTTTAAACAGCTTTATTGAGATATACTTCAGATACCAGATAATTTAAGGTGAGCATTTCAGTGTATTCACATATAATGTGCAACTGTCACTACAATTTTAGAACATTTTCATCACCTCAAAAAGAAACACCACACCCATTAACTGTTATCCCCTCCTTTCCATCCCCTGCCATAGTCAACTACTAATCTACTTTCTGTCTCCAAATATTTCCCTATTTTAGAAATTTTATATGGTCTTTTATAACTGGCTACTTTTCACTTAGCATAACGTTTTCAAGGTTAATCCATGTTGCAGCATGTGTCAGTACTTCATTCCTTTTATGGTTAAATAATACTCCATCATATGGCTTTAGCACCATGTTTTTTTTTATTAGTTCATCAGTTGATGGACATTTCCACCTTTGGGTATTATAAATAGTGTTTCTATAAACATTTGTGTAAAAGTTTTTGTGTGTATATATGTTCTCATTTCTCTTGTTTATATCTAGGAGTGCAATTGCTAGGTCATATTGTAATTCTGTTTAATTGCTTGAGGGACTGCCACACTATTTTCCACTGTGGCCACATCGTTCATTTTACATTTTCTCCACCAGTTTTTGAGGATTCTCATCTCTTTACATCCTTACTGATACTTATTCTGACTTTTTGATTGCAGTCATCCTAATGGCTGTGAAATGATATCTTTTTGTGGTAATGATTTGTATTTCTCTAATGACTAATGATGTCAAGCATCTTTTAACAAATGTATTGAACATGTGGTGTATCTTCCTTGAAGAAGTGGCTCGTCAGATCCTTGGCCCATTTTTTAATTGAGTTATTTGTTTTTTTATCATTAAGTTGTAAAAATTTTTCATATTCTTGACATAATTTTTTGTCTTTTCATTTTCTTAATGGTGTCTGTTGAGGCTAAACTGTTTTTAATTTTGAGTCCAAATTATCTTTTGTAGGTTATGCTTTTGGTATAATACCTAAGAATCCTTTCCCAAATCCAGGGTTATGAAGATTTATGTTTTCTTCTAAGAATTTTACAGTTCAGTCCTTACATTTAGGTCTTAGACCCATTTTGAGTTAATTTTTCTATGGGATGTGATGTAAGAGTTCAAATTCATTCTTTTGCATGTGGTTACCTAGTTGTCTCAGCACCATTTGTTGAAAAGACTTTGCTTTCCCCCAGTAAATGGTCTTGGTACCCTTGCTGAAAATCAGTTGGTACATGATTTTATTTCTGGCCTCTATATTTATCTATAATTATTTTATAAATACCACACAGTCTTGATTACTGTTGCTTTGTAGTATGTTTTGAAATGGGGAAGATTGAGTCTTTCTACTTTGTATTTATTTTTCAAGATATTGTATATCTGTTAGTTATAGCTTTCATATATTTTATAAAAGTTTTATAATTTTCTTCATAGAAGTCATGCTTGTCTTTTTTGTGCTCTCTCAAATTACTTGCCCCTGGGACTCAGTCACCATATTGTGAGAAAGCTTAGGCCACATGGAGAGATCACAAATAGGGGTTCTGGCAATAGCCCCAGCTAGTCCTTCATCCAAAAGCCTGAATCAAATGTGAAACCTAAGTCATTTAGCCTCCACAGGATTTTAGGCCCTAGCTTTCTAGTTTTCTAGTTGAGGCCTTAGACATTGAACAAAGGTAAGTTGTTCCTGTTGTGTCTTGTTGAATCTCTGACCCAAAGAAACTATGATGGATAATATTGTTTTAAGCCTCTAAATTTGCCTTAATTTGTTACTAAGTAAAAGAAATATAATACAGTAGACCTCATTCTGATTATGATTTGGCTTCTCCTGTTAGGTCTGCTTTTGGAACACATAATTAGAATATTCCAATATAGTACATGGAATAATTTATCATTCTAAATTAATAAATTAGCATTTATAACTGTGTTATGAGCTTGGTTAATTTATATTTGTATTGTGTATGATAAGAAACCATGTATCTGCATGTATGAAGCAGGAATAGACTCAGGCATTGAAAATTCATGAGCATCATGCTTCTTGGGAAACTTAAAGGTTACTTGATTTAATGGTACAGTCTTCCTAAATAGGTTTCATAAACTGACACCAACGAGTACAATGTGAAACTTCCTTATAGGATTTTCCTAAAGGTTCTCATATCCTTCAAAAAATTCTTACAAAGTTTTCTAATTTCAAATGAATCAGTATAATCAGCCAGGCAGTGTACCCAACTACACAGGTATCATTTTTCTCAAATGGTTTAATCTACTACCTTTGAGGACTCTGACTCTTGATCTTTTCGGGAAGAATTAGCTTTGGAAGTCATGTAGCCTCACTTTTATGATCTGGACTTGGAAGCACATGGCATTACTTCTGTAGTACTGACTTTATTCTCTAGAAGCAAGTCCATAAGTCCAGCCCACATTCACAGGAGGAGAAATAAACTCTACCTTTTGAAGAGAGGAGTGTCAAATAATTTGTGGACAAATTTTAAAACTGATACTTGATAAGTGTGGATTGAGAACAAGGGGAATTTTGTAAGTATTAGGCTAAAATATCCTGATTCTCTATCACATAATGAGAAATAATAGTGTTTAATGGTCTTTGTAGATTGTGGCTAAAGTTTTTTCCTCATTGGTTAGTGTTTGGATGGGCAATCTTTCTTTACCTCTGGAAAGAATAGTGATGGGAGAATGTGTTCCAACCAGTGCACGTGTAGACAGACCATCCAGGGAATTTCAAGTATCAGAATGAATGGAAAATGGGTATACAAGGGGGACTAAATTAAGTTGAAAAGGTAGTACCTCTCACTTTTTCCTCCTCTCCTTTCATGCTCTACTTTAGTCATCTTCACATTACATTTTTAAAGATGGAACATTTTCTATAGCTATAATTAAGTTTTCTCTAAGTTGTAAATTCTAAAAATTGAAAGTCAGTGAAAAGATTTATGTTGTGTGACTGTATAGGCTTCAAAACTACCTAACATTATTACATTTCCATACACACACACACACACACACACACACACACACACACACACTTTTTTTTCCCCTGTATTTCCTAGAGTTTCTGTTAGGTCTTTTTCTTACACCTGTAACATACTCTCAATTTTTTTTTCCCTCCAGATCTCCCTCTAAGCTGTCCTATTCATACTTTTCTCGACACTACCTCATGGGCCCTTTTACCTTCTGCTCTAAATAACCCAGTTGCTCTCTAGGCTTTTATTGCTTTCCTGAATTGATTTCCCCTATTCCTGGATTCCATTCCTTTCTCTTTTTCCCTTATTGCTGCATCATATCCTCAGGTCATTTCCTAAGCAAGGTGCTGTTTTCCAAGTACTGTATTTACCTGTCTGAAAATGCTTTTATTGAACACTTAATGCCTTATTTTAGTTGTTTGCTAGTTACAAAATTCTAGATGGCATTAGAATTCTAATAGTTATCTTCAGATTTTGCTCTTGCTGATAAGAAATCTGATAGATATCTGCCTCTGGTTCTTTTGTGAGTAATTTTCTTTTTTAAATCTGAAAGCTTTTAGACTTTTCTCCAGGGTTCTGATATTTCACAGTGTTATGCTAAATTATCCCTTTGTTTGGGGTCATTTTGTTTGTTTTCTCTCTAGTTATAGGCTTTTTTAATGTCTGGTGGTCCTTTATTATTCTATTAATGTGCATGAGTGCACAATAAAAATCACTCTAGAAGCTGGAAGGGGTTTATTGACTGCTTTTGTTTAGAGTAATTGGGCATGTAAAAGCTAGAACATAAGACTCTGGGACTATTTAGTTCCTTTAGGTAAGAACCTTGCTTCCCCCCACCCCTCCCCAGAGTATGAATGCTTGACTGTCTTTTGGAGTGGGGTAGTAGACTATTCAGCACATCAATAGATATAATTCACCTATTTTTAGCACTTGTCTTAATCCCATTCTCTATTTTAGCAGGCTTTTCAAATCTGGAGTTCTGTAAGAACTTTGTAACTCCCTTCTATTATTTCTGGGATGTGACTTGCTCTGTTTTGGTTTTTTCACCACTTCTTCATATATTTTGAGTTTTCCAGAAATTTTTTGGAGTCTGTTGCTTTTTCTTCTATTCTCTTTGTTACTGTGGGTTTGTATCATTTGTTTACTCTTATTTTAGAGTGAAGGGGAGGAGATAAATTTGACATTTTTAATTAACATGCATTGTGAATCTCTTAAGTGGGTAAGATTCAGAATATAACTATTAAAGGAACAATTGGTATTTTAGACAGTCATCTTATACGTATTCTTGCATTGTAGGTGATATGAATATCAGTTTTATTACAGTTTTGCTTTGTGATCTTGGGCATGCTATGTGGTGTGGGCTCTTCTAGTACTTTACATATTGTAGAGTGGTGGCTTTCAAACTTTTTTGACTGCAAACTATAGTAAGAAACATTTTTACAACTTAGTACTCATATACAGATTTGTGAAATATTACTCTTACATGCAACACACTGATATTTTATATATATTTCTAAATTGTGATTGTGAACCAGTAAAATGATCTTACTGCCAAGCAGTGGAACATTTTGAAAAATAGTTCTCTATAGCAGTATTTCTTAAAGTGTAAACCAGATACACCTTCAAGTTGGGTATTAGAAAAACTTAAGAATTTAGAGATAAGTAGGGATGACCTAGTAGGGCTTTTGTGAGTTTTAAAAGTTAACAGTTATCATCCCCAAAATCAGGGATCCAAAGAGGCCCACACCAAGACACATAACTAAAATGCTAAAATGCCAGAGGTTAAATACAAAGAAAGAATACTAAAAGCAGAAAGAGAAAAGCAAATGATTACCTACTAGGGAGCATCCATAAGACTAGCAGCTGATTTCTCAAAAGAAACTATGCAAGACAGAAGGGTGCTTGGCACAAAATATTCCACATGATGAAGACCCAGGATCTACAACCAAGGACACTTTATCCAGCAAAGCTATCATTTAGAATTGCAGGACAGATAAAGAGCTTTCCAGACAAAAAATAAACTAAAGGAATTTTGTTACCACCAAGTCAGTATTACAGGAAATGTTGGAGGGACTTCTTTAAGAAGAAAAAACATGTATCAAAAACAGGAATAAAGAATGGCAACAACTACATTCCTATCAATAAGTACCTCAAATGTAAAAGAATTAAATGCTTTAACTAAAAGATAGAGTGGATGAATGGATAGGAAAACAAGACTCCTCCATGTTGCCTATAAGAGACTTACTTCAGATTAAAAGACACAGACTAAAAGGAAGGGGATGGAAAAAGATTGCTTTGATAGACCCAGAAGGTATTTAAGTCAGACAGAGAAAGATTTCACTTATGTGTGGAAACTAAGGAATAAAAACAAACTAATCAAAAATAGACTCACAAATATAGTGGACAGAGGAGAGGGAGGATTGGGGGAATAAGAAAAGGGGATGAGGGTTAAAGTAGTACAAATTAGTAGCTGATGGATGGTCATGGGGATAGGGAGCATGGCAATAGGGAATGCAGTTAGCATTAATACGTTGGCTAGGTGGAAGGCCAGGGCAGGGAGGGAGCATTTGGGGGGATTGTTTAGTGAACTATATAGATGTCTAACCAATGTACTGTATACTTAAAACTAAAATAAATCAATTTAAAAAAAAGTAAGTTATCCAAAGAAGAAATGCCTTACTTCCTTAGAGCTGATTCTACCTCTGCCTAAGACCATGCAAAGATTTTTTAGTGGGATCAAATTTCAGTCATAATAAAGTGGAAGATAGTTAAGATGTGTTTAAAAACTGATCCAGTAAAATTTAAACTAACTATGTAATTTGCAAGGCAAGGCACATCTGCTTCTTGAATCTTCGATTTTGCAGTTTTCTTGTATCTTTCATAATTTTCATGCAGTTTCTATTGGGAATTTAGTAATATTTTTAGAAGGGCACTTTCAGTAAATCCTTAGCATTGATATTATTTAAGAGATAAATGTAAATTGGTATTTCCAGTTATTTAACATTTTTAAGTTGTATTCAAGTGTCCTCGAGGTAACATTATAGACTTAAATTTGTGGACTGTGATATACTATATTAGTGGTCGAATTGCTCCCAGGTAAATACTTAGGAAGGTCAAAATATACTAATAGGGTTATGTACAGGAATAGCCTTTTCTCTTTGTTTAAATGGCAGTCACTAGGATCTTAAATATGTATTCTTTATTTGCCCCTGGTATGTTTACAGATTTTGAAAGAAATTAGTATTTGTTTGAAATAGATATGTCATTTCAAGAAGACCTGGTTTAAACTGTTCCAACAAAAATATTGGGTTTCTTTGGTTAATTAATTTCTAGGTGACGGGTATGATGCAAAACAATTACACTGTTAGTATCCACCATTCCAGTTACTGTATGATGTAATACTATAAGGTATTTTGAAAATTTTTCCTTTGAACTTGTGTGTTTCCAGAGGTGTTTTTATTTTAAGCATCTAATAAGTGACATTCTGTTAGAAAACATCAATTCATATTGCAGGGAGAATCCCAGGGGAAGAAGCTATCACCATAGGAATCAGAATGGACATTATCCACATTGAAAATGGCAAATAGGTAATCAACATTGAGCCAGTAAAAATAGCCAAGTAATTTGACATTACTGCCTAAATGTAAGACATCGCCAGATTGAAACATCATTGAGTACAATAAACTTCATTTGCAAGTATTCTCATAACGGGGAAGCTGGAGTATAAAGTGGCTAGTGTAGATATTGTCAGTACTCGTTACATTTAACAAAGAGAATTATTATGCATTCTTTTTCTCACAAATTCTTATTCATATTTATGAAATATAGCCAGAATATAGTCTGGTCTTTTTTTATCCTACTGAAATATATATTTTTTGCTTTTTTTCCTAATGAGAAAATTCATTATAACTGATGTTTCAGAAAGGTGCCTAAGAGTTGGGACATAATAAAATCTATAAGTGCAAAAAAATTATTCATAAGTTTTTAATGATGGAAAACTATTATCACCATCTTATTAATATAACCATTATAAAAATATTTTTAACCTGTATAAAAATGTTGAATTGTGTCTTGAACCAGAAGCCAATCAACAGTAGATGTGAGGAGCTTCCTCTGCTCTCATATAACCTTTTACAGTCTGGTCTACTCTTCCTCAGCTCTTTGACCATAGCTGCCAAGAAACTCAGCACAAAGAAATTGCTTAAAATATAGTAGTCAAATACCTTGTAATATCTATATCTTTGCTGCTTATAATTAGTTATGATTTTATTTTTAATTTTTCTGTTTAAATTTGATCTTGTAAGCACCAAAATTCTTTTTAATTCCAGATTATGTACAGAATAGGCCATATATATACACACACACAAACATATATATATGTACATCTATATATATAGTAAATGGCAATACTGTTTACATTTGTTAATTGCCTGATAGCATTATCATTTCATGTTTTGTATCTTGCTTTCCCAACCTGCTTCTAATCTCTGGAAGGCAGGAAATCATCTCTAACTTTCAGAACTAACTTCAAAGGATTATTTTGAAAGTTAAATTAACACATATGAAACATTTCGAATTGTATTTGGCGTGAGGGAAGCACTAATGTTAGCAATATTATAATTTATTATATAGCACAGCAGACTGCTTAATAGAACATACACTTACAGGAAGGGTTCGCTAGAAAAAGACTTTTCTGTTCCCTGGTACCTAAAAATAATTGAGGATTGGAAACTTCTGTTTTAACTTGGTGCCAATACAGTTGAAATGTTAACTACTTTCTAAAAATTCCTAATGTTTGGAAAGATCCAGATGTGACTTATCCCACCCAAGTATTAGATAATGCTGGCATATTGCTCTGGAGGAGAAAAAACAAATTCAAATTTTTAGCTAAGAAATGGGAATAGAGAAGCTGTGAAAAACATTAATCTATTTCAAGAGTTAGGTACTTAGAAAAAGAAACTTCCTTTTTTTATGTAGTAACATGTTCCTGAGTCTCCTGTTTGCCAATCCTGAAAATCACTTTGTGTCTTCTGACATGTTAACCATACTAGCCTGTGGTGTAAGAGAAAAATGCTTCGTTTGTATTCATTCCACTTTGAAATATATGATGCACTCACCTTCACAATCATTATTTAGTTAATTATACCATGAAAGTTGGTTGCTGATAAAAAATGGTCATTGTGGTCATTGTAATAAATTCTTAAGCATAAACATGGTATAATAATTCACTATTTATGCCGCCTTTGATATCCAGCACCTGTTTTGAACTTTTCTTTGTTTTATAGCCTGTTTTTCAGTGCATAATCTTTATTTGTCAGATTTAGGGTTTTATCAAACATCAAATACATATTTGTCAACTCCTTATATTCCCTATGGTAGATGAAAAATAAAGGAAAAGGGAACCCTGCTCAGTGAATGATCCTTGCCTTTGAGGAACCTGAAATCTTTTGGTGGGTAAAAGAAATGTTTAAATATAAGCCCTAAGATACTAATGTGTGCTCAGCTGTATGGCTGAGATTGTATTACAGAGAAATGAATTCAGAGAAGGGAGGGATCACTGTGTCCTTCCTGAGCTATCTAAGGGAAATTCTGTGGAGAATGTAAGATTTAAATTTATTCTTAAAGGGTGAATAGGATTTGGAAACACAGGGGAGGAAATCTGGTAAGGTATTTCAGGTAGAGAAAAGAGTTTGAACAACAGCATGGCCTTTGGAGAATAAGAGGAGTGATGTTACATGGAGGGGGTAGTAGTGGGAGGAAAGAGACTAGGACTGGCTATATAAGGTGACCATATATTGAAATGGAATATTGTATGAGTTTGTATTGCTTTCAGCATAAGGAAGAAACAGCTAAAAAATATTTTACAACTCTGTTAGCACTGAATTGACTTCTAAAGGTTTGGTATCTATTTCCCTAAGCCATCATTGTAATGAAATTTAATTATATATAAAAAGTATATGTGGTGATAAAGATAAAATATAAAGCTATATGATATAGATATTTTTATAGATATTTTAAAGATATTAGTGAGTAACCGAGAACTATGGGGATTTACTATACAGTGTGTTGAAGATTCTTACAGCTCACGTAATCACCCTTCTCTAGTGTATATGACTTCTCTGCTGTTAGAATGACTAACGAGCATTTGGGGATGAACAAGGATAGTGAATATATGACTGGTAGGGTTATATGCAGTATGTAAGCCAGATGGTGCTTCACTCACACACCCAACAGAATGAGGTTTAATTCTGGGGTAAAGCAAACTGTTTAACATATTGGTATTAAAAACTGCTGCAAATTTAATTGGTCTTTGTTTTTAAGGACATGTTAAAAAATTCCATTCAAGCAGTTTTGTTAAAGGTGATCCTAAATCAAAAAATGACGCTTATTTCCTATCTTTAGGGGCCTCGTTTTTTTCTAGGAGTGTTACCCATGTAAAATATAATTGCCACATAGCACAATAAATACTAAGAGATATGCACCTAAGATACATTTGGATAAAAGTGGACTGATTAACCAACCAATTTAGCCTTAGTGCCATAGAGAAAGCATCAGAGAGGGAAATATGCTTATGTTGAAACTTAATTGAATGTGGGAAAAGGGCATTTCAGGAAGAGGAAACTTAAATCTTAAGGAAATGGCAGGGAATATCTTAACTAAAATGAAGGTTCATGCTGGAAAGTGTCGAGAGGTGACTGTTGACAGTAGGCAGCTGCATTCTGTATACAGTCCTAAGGAGTTTCTTCATTCTGTAATTTTTGGAGGATCATTGAAGAGTACTGAGAATGAGCAGATCGATTCTCATTTTAACAAGAGTTTAGCTTTTAATATCGTTTAGAGGAAAAATCAGGAGTTGTAGTGGTTATGGCACCAGGCAAGAGGAGCAGTTAGGATATCATTGCTGTAGTCTAGATGAGAGATGATGAGAGTCATGAAAACAGCAGTGGGAATGACAAATGGATAGATTCTAGATATCTTAAAGAAATAATAACATTTGCTGATTGTGAGTAGGAAGAGGGGGAAGAGTCTAGTATAAATCTCAGTTTCTGGCATGAATGATCGCATTAGATAGATAAATTTTTCACTAGATTTTTGAGAGAAGTTTTATTTTTTGTATGTGAACAGGTTCTACAAAATTAATAAGCACATAAAGGTAACTTTTAAGTAGATTATTTCTAAGTTTTTCTTTATTTTTGTTTATAGATGCTACTTCAAATGAACAACAAGAACTTTTCTGTCAGAAGTTGCAGCAGTGTTGTATACTGTTTGATTTCATGGACTCTGTTTCAGACTTGAAGAGCAAAGAAATTAAAAGAGCAACACTGAACGAACTGGTTGAGTATGTTTCAACTAATCGTGGTGTAATTGTCGAATCAGCGTATTCTGATATAGTAAAAATGGTAAGCCTCTAGACATACGTTCCTCAGATTTATATAAATTCAAGTAAGATCTGAGGCATAATTATGAACACAGATTTTTTAATAAATGTACAATAGTTAATGTACTCAAGAGAATTTTTTTTTAATAGTCCATTTGAAATATTATACGTTCATTCCAATGATGCTGTCATTGTTTATAATAGTTCAGGAATTCAATAGCCATAGTGGCTGGTGGCTACTATATTAGTGCTTAGGAGAATGATGTAGGTTCATGATTATACAGATTGATGGATGATTAATGTCGTGGGTTTGAATAGTCACTGGGAGAGAACATTTAAAAGGGAGAAGAGAAAAACTGAGGGTCTCCACATTTCAGTGGTGGATAAGATAGTCAGGTCTAAAAAATTCTTATTTAGGACATTTTAATATATTTGTAGATTATATAACACTTGAATTCTAATCAAAACTCAGGCCCATTAAGAAGTTAAATAATATAAATATTTGAAATATCTGATGTGAAAAATAAATTACTGCCAATTTATTGAAGTAAGATTGTTTAGGATACTGTTAATAATTCGACCTTATTCTCTACCAAACAGTAGACATTCCTGTTGGAATAATTAAAGTCACTGAGTACATAATAAGTTTAAAAGTTATCAGGGTATAGAAAGTTATAGCAAGTAGGACCTATAGTTCATTTCCTTCCTCTTACCTAATATATGTACTGGGGGAAGAGAAAAATGTGTACGAAAGTTAAATTTTGCCTTAATATGCTTGTTGATTTTTCTTTCATCACATTATATTAGACCTGTTAAAAGGATTTTGGAAATTTTGGTGGTTTTTTTTTTTATAGACATAAAAGCCTTAAAATTTTTTTGAAGATTAGCTATAGAAAGAACACTAATCAAAATGAAATTGGTTTCCTAAGCTCCCATAGACAGTAAAAAGTGACAATTTGAGAATATCAATATTCCATATTGATATTTATTTTGTTTTTTATCATTGTATAAAATTCAGGGAGAAAAGCAATATTTCTACTTTATCGGTTTTAAATGGTTTGTATACAACAATTTTGAAAGTCCTGGGAAAGATACTTTATTTTTATCTCTGTAAAGTTGTTTACTTAGATATTGGTAGTACTCAAATACTTGAGTGAAATTATTCTGTAATTTGCTATATGCAAATTAATTCTGGAGTTTAATTTTTTTCCCCAAGTAAAAGGATGTGTTTTGCCTTTTTTTTTTTTTTTTTTTGACTTCTGGATACTTAATTTGATTTCTAGATAAGAGTGAAGTAACCTTACCCACTTAGTCCTTTAAAGCTCTTCAGTGTAATTGTTATATACAGTTAATTTTATTGGTGGCTATAAGTTAACTTTTTCTTTTACTACCAACATTAAAAAGTATGATTTCAAAGGCAAATTATGCCCTCTTGTGGGATATATTTCCTTTTCAATTCTATGACTTTCTGCCACTCTGTGAAATTGATATCCATCAAACTACTTATTGGTTCTGCCCTTATGTACTGGTTTAAGTTCTAGTAGATCAAATTCTATGTTATTACGTTCTAGTCTAATGGTTATAGTAATTGACTGTTAGCAGTTTTCTGGCCTACCATAAATGCCCCTTATTCATACTCTATTCCCCCAAATAGTTTGTCTCAAATGACCAGCCCTTTAATATATGGCCTTAAATGTTTACTAAACCATTTGGTCTGTCTGTCTATCATTCTTCAAAGAGTTATGAGTTGGGACCACAATCTGTCCTTTCCTAAAGAAAAAGGATATGTAATTCACCTTGGTACTAAGTGTGAAAGATAAAATTATACTGTATGTCACTGAATGTAAAATGACTCTCAAAGCACACCCTGATTTCAGAGAGATTAATTAAAAAAAAAGGCTCAAAGTAGATGAGATACAGTGAATTAAAATATGGTGTATCAATATCCCACCCCCAAATTCCCTCCCCTTCTCTTTTTTGAAAGCAAAACTTGGAAAGAACAAATTGAAATTTAAGAACAAGAAATTAAGAGGTAATCTGTAATCTTCAGTAGTTTGGCATTGGAAGGGAGTTATGGGAAAGAGAAGAGAAAAATGAGTGCTGCCATCTTCATATCTTGGAGAGGTTTATGGTTTTGAACTAAGCTTACAGCCACAACTTTTTTCTTAAAAACATTTCATTTTGCATTGTTAAATTCAATTATGCAACAAAGAACATAAATCTAAATTTATTTTTCTTTACAGATAAGTGCTAACATCTTCCGTACTCTTCCTCCAAGCGATAATCCAGATTTTGATCCAGAAGAAGATGAACCCACACTTGAGGCTTCTTGGCCTCACATACAAGTATGTAATTATGCATTGACAATTTTTACATTTATGATATTCTGCTGAGATCATGGTTCTCTTTTTTCAGGTCTGAGTGGAAGTAGTCACTTCCTATTCCCCCATCCACAGAGCTCCTGACAACTACCAGTCTGCTTCTCTATGATTTTACCAGTTCTGGATATTTAATATAAATGGAATGGCCTTTTGTGTCTTGGTTCCTTCACTTAGCATATTTTCAAGGTTTATGTCAATATTGTAGCATATATCAATACTTCATTCCTTTTAATGGCTGAGTAAGATTCTGATATATGGATATATCACATTTTGTTTATCCATTAATCAGTTGATGGGACATTAGGGCGTTTTCTACCTTTTGGCAATTAGAACTAAAGCTGTTAACATAAAGTGCATGTTTTTGTTTAACATTAATTGCCCATAGTTTTGATTGGTGGTTTTTGGTTTCATTCATCTCAAAATATTTTCTAATTTCCCTTTTATTTTTTAACTTATTAGTTATTTAGGAGTATGTTTAATTTCTACATATTTGTGACTAGTACATTTCTTTGTTATCAGTGTCTAATTTTATTCCATTGTGCTTGGAAAATACACTTTGAATGTTTTCAGTCCTTTTAAATTTATTGAGGCTTGTTTCATGGTCTAGCATACAGTGTATCCTGGAGAATGTTTCATTTGTGCTTCAGAACAATGTGTGTTCTGTTGTTAGGTAGGGTATTCTATAGAAACCTAGTAGGTCTGTTTGGTTTATAATGTTGCTCAAGTCTTCTCTTTCCTTGATTTCTGTCTAGTTCTGTTACTGAAAGTGAGATATTGAAGTCTCCAACTATTGTTGAATTATCTGTTTCTCTCTTCAATTCTGTCAGTTTTTGCTTCATGTACTTTGGAGTCCTGTTAACTATGTATTTATAATTGCTGATATCTTCTTTATGAATGGTTTTTATCATAACTTTAGTAAATTTCTATGTTTATTTTATCTGATTCACGTAGCCACTCAGCTCTCTCTTGGCTGCTGTTTGCATGATATATCTTCCATTCTTTTACTTTTAATGTTTCTTTGAATCTAAATTGTGTCTCTTGTAAACAGCATGTGGTTAGACTATGGTTTTTTAAAATCAGTTTTGACAGTCTCTGTCTTTTGACTGGAATGTTTAATACATTTACATTTAATGTAATTGTTGATAAAGTAAGATTTTTACCACTTTGATTTTGTCATTTTCTGCATATCTTATGTCATTTTTGTTCCTTTATTCCTCATTACTACCTTTTATATTAAATAGGTATTTTCTAGGGTACCATTTTATTTTACATCCCATATATCCTTATATATTTTTAGTTATTTTTTTAGTATGGTGATTGCAGTTAGCATCTTAAAACATCTAGTATAGTTGAATAGTAACTTGACTTCAGTAATATACAAAACTTTGATATAATATACTTCTATTTCCTCCCCTTCCTTTGTGGTTAGATGTTGTAATATTGTCATACAAATTGTCAAACTGTGCCAACCAACAGTTTTGTAATTATTACTTTATGGGGTTGCCTTATAAAGCAGTAGAATAAAAATTATACATAAATAATTCATTTATACTGTCTTACATTTACATATATAGTTACCTTAACTATGCTCTATTTCTTCCTGTGCATTCATGTTACATATGGTATCCTTTCATTTCAGTTAGTGTTTCTTGTAGGGCAGGTCTGTTAGTGATGAATTTTCTCAGTGCTTGTTTATCTGTGAATATTTTACTTTCTCCTTTATTTCTGAAGACGAGTTTAGCTGGATAAAGAATTCTTGGCTAACTGCTTTTTACCTTCAACACTTTGAAGATGTCATTCTACTGGTCTTCCGGCATCCATGGATTTTTGGTGACCGGTCAGTTGTTAACCTTATTTAGGATCCTCGTGTATGTGACATTTTACTCTTGCTGTTTTGAGCACTTTCTCCTTGTCTTTGACTTTTGTCAGTTGATTATGATGTTCTGGATGTGGACCTCTTTGACTTTATTCTATTTGGAGTTCCAATTCAGAGCTCATTTTGTAAATTAATATTTTTTCATCAAAGTTGAGTTGTTTGTAGCCATTATTTCTTCAAACATTTTCTGCCTCTTTCTCCTCTCCTTTGGAGCCTCTCCTGCTATGTTGTTACAATTGATGGTGCCCCACAGCTCTGAAGCTTTGTTCATTTTTCATTCATACTTTTTTTCTTCATCTCTAACAGGATAATTTCTATTGACCTATCTTCACATTTACTTATTCTTTCTTCTACCATCTCAAATTGTTTTTTGTTATTTCTGTGGAACAGCAGGTTCACCAGAGTCCTCACACTGTCATTCCAGAAGTCCATCTCTGGAGTACATCTTTTTACTTCAGACTAAGGAGAGATAATCTTCTTGTCTTAAAAGCTATCAAGTGACAACTCACTCCTCAGAATAATTGGAAAATAGGTAATAAAAATTTATTAAATAAGCAAGACCAAAATTCTTCTGTTAAAGTTCTCTAATTAATTTTATCTATTTCTGCTTCATTCAAACATCCCCTCAAATCTGTGGCTTTAATATTAATATCATCTAGGCTTCACTCAACTGAATCAGATTGGTATTACCTCACTTGATACTCGAGTAACTAGAACTCTTTAGGTAGGATTCAGGTAGATCATCTTATACTACTTATGCTGTACTATGGAAATTGTTACAAAGATTTCATTATAGTTATAAAATATACTCACGTGTTTAGCGTTTCTTTTACTCATGTTCTTGATTTTTTTTTTTTCCTTTTACTATCCATTGGGTTTTCTTTTATTTAAATGTCTGGCTAAAATGCTCTGAGAATACTCAGAAGACATCTTCAAGTTACAAATAATTTTCTTATTTTTAAAATAAGCAAGGCTCTGAGGGAAAAAGTAAAAGTCACCAAGCTCAAAGAATTTTTGCCTAATGCTTCAAATATGACTTTATGTTTTAAGATAATGACCTAAAATCTGTGGTTAAGTACAATGAAGTGTTTTCTAGAGAATTGAATGTATTTGCTGATATATGACCAATGGTATTTGTAAGACTGTTGATCATGTTTTGCTAGTTACATTAATAGCAATAACATTAGCAACCATTTATTGAGCACTTACCATATTCCAGAGATAGTGGCAACTGCTTTATATATACATATAATCTCATTTAATTATTATAGTAATACTATAAAGTATTAGAAGCTTCTTCTGCTGTTCATATACTCTCTATCCTTCCCCCAACTCCCTATTTTTAAGAGTTGTATATTACCTACATGTTTAGAACATGTAACTAATTGTATACTACTGTCACCTTTATGCCCATCACTTGTTAATAGTTCTACAGGTAATTAATGTTCACCATAAATCCTTATGTCAAAGTTTCTGTAATCATTTCTTGGTAATTTGGAGCTCATTCTTTGGGAGAAGGGCTCATGGGAACCTTATGCCCTGAGTTCTTGCATGTTTAATAGCAGTTTGTAACTTTTAAAGATGAACTTGATTTGACATAAAATTCTAGGTTCAGCTTTTCCCTTAAGTACCTTAATATGGCATTCTATTATCTTCTGATTTCAGTCTGATTTTCTTTCCCTTAAGTTCTAGTCTTTTGGCCTGGATGCCCAAAGAATGTTTTTCCTTTAATGGCGAATTGCTTTACTGGTCTATACATAAGTGATGATTTTTCTGGGTAGTTGAATAGTGTTCTTTCACTTTGACTTATGAAAAGTTTTCTTCAGTAAACTTTTTAATGTTTCTTTTGTTCCACTGCTTTTTCTTCTTTGGGAGTGCTTGCATGCTATTCATATGTTGGCTCTTCTTTGCCTCCATTTCTCTCTCTCTCTCTCTTGAAATCTTTTTTTTTTTTATCTTTTTCTTCATTCTGTTTGTTTTTTATTTTTCTTCTTTCTATCCCTCTTTTCTTTTTCTGTTACTGTAGTTGTAAGGCAGACTGATAGTGAATATTTATTTTTTCCAGCTTCAGTAGTAGAGACAGGCAAAGAGAAAGGAATGGGTTAGCTTGCCACAGGGTAGAACCATTGGAGAAAAGAGTCTGTCTTGAATAAAATGAAAAATGATTTATTTTTAGTGACAATAGGATGGATAATCATTAAGAACAGCAATTTTCTACTTAGTCTCTGGGAGGTAGAGAGGAACCCTGCTTTAAATATGGGTGCTAGATGTTACTTTAAATTACATTGTCAGAATTTTTATTTTGCCAGAGCATACATTTTTTAGTGGTCATTTCATTTTCCTTATTATAACTGAAAAGAGAAAGAAATTTATACTCTATTTGGGCTACTTTAAGCAATAGTTTGCATCATTACTAATTTACTCACTCTCTTTAGCACTTATATACAGCTAAAAAGTGGAAGACGAGTCAGGATTAGTGAAAGAGTAATATATTTTTATACGTCCATGGATATTAACAGTGGAAATTCAGCCAAATAAACAATATGCTTTCTGTTTTTTACTGGTATGATCTGAAGTAATATTTAAATTCCCTGAAACTAGTGGTTCTTAACATTTTAGGAGGTGGTGAGTTCCTTTCCAAATAAGTTTTTTTAAAAAATGGGTTTTCTCCCAAGACACAAACATGGAGACACAGTAGAAATCTTCATACATCCATGATTTCCTGATTAAAAGGCTCTGCCCTAGGCATATATATTTTTATGAAATCTTTCTGGTAACTAAAATTTGATGTACAGTTTTAAAATTTGCCAATTAAATGGTTCAGGGACATTAGAAAATACCAAATACTAAGTGAGCTGATTTATAGGATTTGTCAATATATTTTTGCTATATAATCATCTTACCTGTTTTAGAATGAAATTTTAAAACTGCTCTGATAAATAAGATAGATTATGGAGAGTTGTAGCACTGAGGAAGTTTGTTCAATGAAAATTACTTTCCAGTTGTTAATGTACTGTGAGTCAGTTTACTTGGAATTTTATATTTTATACTAAAAGTTTACATTTTACATTTAACTTATCAGATTCTTAATGCTAGAAATTAATTTGATATGATGAAAAATAAACATTAAATTTAATGAGTATGTACAATTTCAGAACTTTTCAAATTTTTGTTTCTCCAGCCCTTTTCATTAATTTTCTAAATATGTGCTCTTTTACAGTTTACCTTTTTCCTTTTTTTCACAGTAATGTAAATGCTAATGAGCAGTGGAATAATGAAATAAACAGAAGAAAGAAACAAAGGCCTTTTCTAGTTGTAGGGGATTGGTCATATCTTTCTAATTGTAGTATTACATGATAATTATTAATGAAGTTATGTTATTTTTAATTTTTTTTTGCATTTTACTGGATACACTTTATTATATGAATTAATGAACTCGTAGCAAACCTGACTTTCCAAAATTAAACATTTCTAAGTGAATGAAAATGAAAACCATCCTGGAATAGAATATGATAGCGGGGAAATTTAATTTCTTTGCTAAGGATTTTTGCCTTATATTTATTGAGGTCCAACAAGATAGTAATTTTCTGTATACCTGCTTTTTAGATAATTAGGGAGGCTTGGCTGCTGTATCAGCCTGGAATGCAGGCAGATTGTGTATTATTTTCATTCTTTTTTATCAATTATTTTCTTTGGTAGCCCAGTTAATTACAATGTAATTATGTAGGAACTGACTAGAATATAGACCTTTTTAAGAATAACCTGTGTGTTAGGGAGCAGAGGCTCTTCTTTACGGTCTGTATAATCAGAAATTTAAACTGGGGACATACATATTTTATAATGTACACCTTCATATTCAAATGGCTCTTGGCCATTTTAAATACAGATTTTAACTATCTTAGGAAAGATATGGTCAATACTGTAAAATAGTAAGATTACCCTCCATCCCCTACACTTTTTAGTTATCTTCCATCTTATAGGGGTTTTTAAAAAAATTGTTTATTGGGGTAACATTGGTTAATACAATTACATAATTTTCAGGTATACATAATAATTTAACACCTATATATTCTATTGTGTTTATCACCCAAAGTCCAGTTTCCTTCAGCTACCATAAATTTGATCCCATTTACCCATTTCACCTTCCCCCTATCCTCCTATATTTGACCCCCTTTACCCTATCTACTTCCCCCTTCCTCACCTACTCCCGCCCTCTGGTAACCACTAGTCTATAGTTCATGTCAATGAGTCTCTGTTTTTTGTCCTGTTACTTTGTTGCTTTTAGGTTCATATCCCACATATAAGTGATAGCATGTGATTTTCAACTTTTTCTGTCTGGCATATTTTGCTTAGCATGATTATCTCGAGTTCCATTCATGTCGCAAATGGCTATATTTCATCTCTTATGGCTGAATAATATTCCATTGTATATATGTACTACAGCTTTTTTAACATCTTTTAGGATTTTTTGATTTTTGGTTATTCTGATTTTCAGAAGTAGGATGACCAGCCATACATTGAACATACATGGTTTGCTTTTTTATTAGAGAAATAAGTCCATTGCTAAAAGTATCTATTCTTTGCAAAACTGTTTCTTAGATTCTTGGAGCAAATTACTTCTTCATATATTGGTACATCGAGAAACTTCAATAACTACACAGAAATAGTCTTTCAACAACTATTATTTTTACTCATTCATAAATATTTACTGGGCACCTCTTGTGTTCCAAGTACTTTTCTATAGAAAAGTGAGGATGTGATAAATACAAGAAAAAAAGATAATGCAGAATAAGGGTATAGAGAGTGACAGTGAGGTCAAGGTGCAGCTTCATAAAAGCATAGTTCTGCCATATTGAAGATTTTTAGCTCTGTAAATCACTGGTTTTTTTCTACCTATCTCTGTTTGGGATTATTCAACATGTATTTAGATAACCTTTTGTCATCTTTTTAGTGGTGCTAAGTTGGCTGCATAAAAGCAGTTTGCTGCTAATTTTGACTGGTCACTTAATACTCATTGTCAGGTAAATGATGCAGATGAAAATTATGTAAGAAATAATATGTAGCATCTATGATAGGCACAGGTTTAAACTGCATGTGGTTGAGAGGATTCATTTTGATCTGGAATGTGATGTCATGTGTCTTCCAAAGGACATGCCATTACTCTTAAAACAATTAAGCCGTAAGCCCTATATTTCGATGTAAATCTTAAGAGGTAGAGTATATAGGCTCATGCATGCCATGCTTGTTTAACTTTCACTGAACAAGGGACCTGCATAAATATTCTGAGTATCTGATAACATACCCACCAGCCTATACCCTGTGCCATCTTCTCAAGAAATGTCCTACCTTTCTGTAAAAGCGTGCCTTCCTTCTTGGCTTATCCAAAATCATATCGAATGCAGAGCTCAAGTTGCAGTCCTCTTTCAAACCTTTCCTGTTGACATTATTCTACAGTGATATAGCCCTCTTCTAAATGTCTCCTGTACTCACAGTCTGTGCAACATAGTTTTTGTGTATATGCCACTTTATGTTTTTAGTTTTACCTCCCTAAGAAGTGAATGAGCTTTTTGGAGCTGTACAGTGCCTGATATCAGTTCATAGTATGCATAGCTAAAGGAAACTGTTTCCTTGACCCACAACACCTCTGACACAAAATGTATGGATTTTTCACACCAAGAAATTTTCCAGTTCTCTACAGACATTTATTCTTACTACCCGGTTAGCACAGATCCCTCAGGTGACGGGCTGAGCTCCACAAGACTGTCCTCAACTTCAGATGGCGCTCTCATACTTTTGACCAGCTGGCTACGCATCTGCAGTTCCCAGGACCCACTCTTTGGGTTCAGTTATTTACTGTAATTGCTCAGACCTCAGGGAAACACTATATTTATTTACTGTTCCAAGTTTATTATAAAAAGGTACAGTTCAGGAACAGCCAAATAGAGATACTTAAGGTAAACTATAGAGGAAAAGCTCAATGTTTTTATCAACTCAGAAGTTCTCCAAAACCCTTTGTTTGGGAATTTTATGGTGATTCCGTTAGGTAGGTATGGTTAATTAAATCATTAGCCATTGGTGATTGAACTCAATCCCCAGCCCCTCTCCCCTACCTAAGGGATTGGAGGTTGAGGCTGAAAGTTCCAACCTTAAAATCACAGGGTTGGTTCCTGCAAAAACCAGTCTTCATCCTCCTAGAGTCACCTCATTAGCATAAGCTTAGGTTTGGTTGAAAGGGGCTTATTATGAATAACAAAAGATGCTCCTCTCCCCCCTTTTCACTCCAGAAGTTCCAGGAGTTTTAGTTCTGTGCCAATAACCAAGGATGAAGACCAAATATATCTTTTTTATTATATCACAATATGACAGTAGTCCAGTATTGGACATGAAAATAGGCAGTAAGTTGTGCTAGTGAAACTGCATTGCAGTCCATGAAACTGTATTCACCCTTCAAAGGACTGATAATTTTTTATATCTTTTTACATGTGTGTACCAAAGCAAATTGCCTGTGTGGTTGATGATTATTTATAAATAAATTAATTGATATCAACTTCTTGTTATATCCTTAATATTAAAAGTTAGATAACAGTTAGACCTGACAGGCATCATTCCTTTTGCAGAGCTGGGCAAAAATGCATCAAACAAAAACAATATTTACTCAGATCCCAAAACTGTTGTTAGCTTTAGAAAATTACTGAATTCATAGTAAGAAAAATGTGTCATTCTGTGGTGAATGATAGGACTCAGATCTGGTAATGCTTTTTGTATGTTGCGAGGTTTGTACATTTAGTGGAAGTCTTTTTTTCTTTGTTCATTCTATTTTTGGCCAAACTGGCTACTTAATATTTATTGAATGACTGTTTTTACTATGGGATCTAATCCTCTTTTTTAATTTTTAGAGTGCCAGATTCATATGTTGTTTAACAGCTAATAAATTAAGGTATATTTTGGGCTATCCTCCTGCCTTTTATAGCTATTAGATTACAATAAAAAAAACTTTAGTGTATTTGCCTTTCTACTTGAAAGACAGATGTTGGTATAATGGAGGCGAATTGTACTGAATATTTAAATTCTGATTTGTGGTAGCAAGTGAACATTTGCTGTAGCAAATGAACATTTGCTATTACTTTTAAGATGCTTGTTGGTACTTTTTAAGTAGAAGTCCCTCTTGACTTCTAGTTTATTCACTGTGGTATAGACATTCCTTCCTGAGCCCTGTACTTATATAATTTGGCTCACTATTTCCCAAGTATGGATAAAGCATGTTGGTTTTGATTTAATTTTTCCCACTGAAGTTTTTCTTATTGATACACTGCCCCTTGCAGTCCAGCTTGCTTTTATATCTAGATGTTTCTGGGCCTGTATTTAACAATCTCTGGAGATTAAATTGAGATAGTTTAGTAGCCCATTGGAGAAACAACATGTTGCCAGTGAAAATGGACTGCAAAAGTCTTCTTAATTAAATATTTTATAGACACTGTATTTTCTGGCTGCTGTAATTTCACTTAGGAACCCAAATTGTAAATGTATAGTTTTTTAAAAAAACTGTTACTTACTTACCACATTTTATAATGAGATCTGAAATCTCCCTACTAAGTTGGTAAGGGAGGTTTGTTTTTGGTATGACGTGATAACTGAGGGTAACATTTTATAGGTATCATCATTTTTTATTTGACTTTCTCTCATAGTTGGTGTATGAATTCTTCTTAAGATTTTTGGAGAGCCCTGATTTCCAGCCTAGCATTGCAAAACGATACATTGATCAGAAATTTGTACAACAGGTAAGGAATTCTTATATCTTAAATTTTCTTATATTCATTCATTTTAGCAATGATTTATTAATGTGATTTAAATAGTGTAGTTTTTTAAAAAAACTTTAATGGTTTGTTTCAGTTTAGCAATACTTAATATTCTTGCCAATTAGAATAAAAGAAGCTTTGAAGGGTGAGCTTCTAATGAAGTCAATCAAATTATCCTATCCAATCCTAGATTCCCAGTTATTTTATTAAGTCCAGAAAAGATGCCTTTCTGCAATAACTGAGAAAATTTGGTATGACCTTTCAGTCTTATCATAAACATTGTTTAATTTTAAGGCTTTGAACTTAACGTGTTTTAAGCATTGTGACTTTGAAATGGCAGAGGGGAAAGAAATGGCTCCTTTCCTGTCATCAAATACTAATTACCTTTCCCTTTCCTTCCCTCTTCCCACCTTAAGGCATTCTAGCCACCTAATTCTACACCACAGATAAAATGAGATCTTTAAGAAGAAAAGGAGATAGGGTTTAAACACATGTATTGCCGTCCTTCTTTTTATAAATTGGTTATTAGCTGTTATCTTTGGAACCTATATACTCAAAATTAATTTCTCAGAATGTGTTTTTTTCCACCGACATATGTCCTCTAAGATAAAGTGTGCAAACATGAGTCCCACATATTTGGAGTTCATTTTTGGTCATCTATAACTAATTTGACCTCATATAAAGTATTGTAAGTAGTTGCGGTAAATGTATTGGTAAGTGAAGAACATCGTCAAGAATGTGTCCTTCAGCCATTCAAGTAAACAATGAAGAAAAAATAGGTGTGTTAGTAAAATTTGCATTTCACTTAATTAGATTAAGTGAAGCTATGTTATTTTGGTAGTTGCTTTCTACCAAATGAATGTATATTTACTTCCTCTGTAGTTCTTGTGTGCTACAAAAGGAATAAAGGAATACAGTATATTAAGGAACTCTAGTAATGCCATATTAAATTGTATTTAAAATAATAGGTTGAGAGGAACAACTGCCTTAGTACTTCTTCAACCTGGAGCTTGAAGTATTTCAGCTGCTGGATTATTCAGGGTTTTGAGGGGGAATAAGAAGAAAACCGGTAGGGTGGGACCCATTTTCCACCTTCTACTTTAAATGTCTGAAATAGCTGAGAAGCCAAGGCCCAATAAGTTATTTTTAGCAGTTTATATAACTGTGTTCACAGATCACTTCTTTGAGGTATTCTTAGTGTGTTGCTTTAATAAATAGTATGTATGGGAATTTTCAACTTTTGTATTTTGAAATTATTTGGTTAGGTGGTACATTTTAAGACTTAGAAGTATAAGAAAAATCTAAAGTATAAACTTGGGCATTTTTTCAAGAGAAAAAAATAATTACATAGTTTCAGGTTATGTTCAAATCGCAGGATTTCAGAAGAAAGGAAACAGAGTTATTGAGTGCTTTCTATGCACCATGCACCATCCTTATATAAAGAGCTAGACCATGTCCTATTTCACATGGCGCAATCAGGATTTGAACTAGACTCTGACCTTTAAAAAAAAAAAAACAAAACCTTTCTCATTTTACTAATGAAAAAACAGGCTCACAGGCTATGAATTATCCTAAAAAGTAGTTAAAAAGAATCAGAGCCAGAAAAAGAAAAACATGTTTCCTGAGTACTAGTTTTGTGTGCCCTTATGTTAATATTTTATATCTAGACTCTTATTTAGATAATAATAATTCAAAATAAGTTTATTTAGATTTGACACTTAGCTAACAACTATTCTCTAAAAACTTCTTCCCTGAGGAGGATCAACTTGTATTAATTTGAGCTGCATTTATTAGGTATAGTAACATAAATTCTCATGCTCCATGGATGGTTTTGCTGGAGCCTGATACAGAACTTCCAAAACCTCACAAATAGGGGGATATAAATATGACTAAAGTCATCACTATTCTCAAAATATCTACTCTAGTAGAAGAGATACACATGTAAACAGTTACATATGATTCAAGATAGAATGGAAAAATAACTTCTGATGTGGTTCAGAGCTTGCCATCTTGACTAATTATTAGTACCAAAGTACAGAATAGAAAATTCCTTGATGATGACTTCATATGGAATTATATTCTGTGAAGAAATTTTTAAATATTTTTTCCTAAGAAACCCCATTTTTTTTAATACAGTAATTTTTCTTTTTTTACAGAAGAAATTGTTTACTATTTTAAAATAGAAATTTGAGCTTTTGACTTTAAATTTTTCAAAGATCTCTATCATCCTGCCTTTGCTGAAGAGTTGTGTAGAGGAATAGGAAAATGCTGATATGGCCAGTTTGAATTGGTTTAAAATTTTTCAGCCTTTTGCTAAGCTAACTTTAAATGAAAATCTGTGGTCCCATCTTTCAGTATCATTTCATGAATGATTTCCACTATTAGCATGTATTTTCCAATAGTTTAACTAAATATTAATTTTGATCTATTAGCAGCATGACTGTTGAATTTTTTAGAGTAAAATCACAAAAACAGAAGCCTTGTTTTATTTAAATCTTTCTAGTAAATTGAAAAATACATATTTGCACATGTATATTCTAAAATTTCATTTATTAAATGATTTGCAGTCTACAAGCTTAAGATTTTATATATAATTGTGATTTATTAAAAAAAAATTTAATTTCCCAAATTTCAATACTAAAATTACGGGCTATGTTTAGTAGTCAAGATTAGGATAGAATTTTTAAATGAGTGGAAAGGCAAAAAAAAACACCCACTTTTTCAAGTGTTTATATTATTTGTTGTATCATTTTTTTAAAGTAAGTGAAAAGAAATATGCCTTACACTTTTCTTTAGCTTTACTATTTAGCAAGAAAATCAATCTGATAAGGCAGAATCTTTAAAATGTTTTAAATGATTTCATGGGTTCTCTTAATATCAATATTAGAATAAAGTGAAGTTTTAACTCGATTATTTTTAAAAAGTAATTTCTCAGATTTTTTTTAAAGCTCCTGGAGCTTTTTGATAGTGAAGATCCCAGAGAACGTGACTTTCTGAAGACTGTTCTTCATCGAATTTATGGGAAATTTCTTGGATTAAGAGCATTCATCAGAAAACAAATTAACAACATTTTCCTCAGGTAAATTGGCCACATATTTATATATAGTGTTTTTCCCCTTCACATTTTCTTTTTATTCCAGTTCCTTTAAGTTAAATTTTAATATCTGAAATCTATAGATTTAACTGATAGTCATTTTTAGCATATTTTGTAGACATCATTTAATTGCATCTAACTGTAGAAATTTGTAACCTACTTTTCATCTATGTGGATAGTAGTAATGAAGAGTTTTTAAACGTAATACCAGTATTGCTTTCTTAAGATTTATTGTGAGGATCTATTTCTTTGAGCTTTTTGTTTGAAAATTTTCTGTCTAAATGCTATTTAAAACAGTAGCTAACTCTTGGAAGTACTTTCATTTGATTTTCTGACAAAGCTAATTAAACTTATAAGAGGCCTATCTTTTGACTACTTTATAAATGATAGTCTATTAAGTAGTTCTTCAAATTAGGAGATTTCACTTTTAATACCCACACTTGAGGTTTGGTTTGTTTTAAATGAAGATCTGGCAAAATAAGGCTAACATTTCCACGTTGTAACAAGTAGAGATAAATATTAGCTGCCTCCCCTAGAAAGAGCATCTTTCTCTAGTTCTGTGTCATCCTCTGCTAAGTCTACCTTAGTCTCTGTGATACCTTTCCTGTCCTGTAGTCATTTGAGTGTGGCTCCCTACTTTAAAGGTATGCCTAATCTTAGAAAGCTAGGCAGCCTGTGTAGTTTAGGTTAAGTGAAATTCTGAATAAGAGTAACTTTATTACATATGCGTCCTCTTCTCTTAGATTTTCCTATGAGTAGAGGTTTCCTATTTTGAAAAGTATTCCCTTGAGAAAACCCATCTTTCTCTTAAATTATTAAGTAAAATAAAATATCCCCACATGAAATTCTGTTAACATGTAGTAAGTTTTAGCAAAAATATGTTTAAATAGGAAATAAAGTAATATGGGTTAGTAGGAAATAGTCATCCTTTTATGATTGCTAAGAAATAGCTGATTTGGGGCAAAATGGTTTCTAAAGAATTCTTAAATCATGCTTGTATGGTTCTTGCAGTTGTCTTTCAGTTTGATTTTTTTACCTTCCTGTTCAATTTAGCTTTCTCATGTTTGATTTTTCATTACATTATCTTTATTTTAAATTTAGGTTTATATATGAAACAGAACATTTCAATGGTGTTGCTGAACTCCTTGAAATATTAGGAAGGTAGGTCAGTTTTTTTTTTAATTTATTTTTAAGAATTAAGTAACTTTGAATGTTTTATGTATTAAAATCTTAGCTGGGGTTGGAGATTATTATTTCATATTTTAGAGTTTAATTATAGAGCAAAGACATAGTTTTTCAACTGAATTCTTATTATAGCTTTTTAGGGGGTCAGCATATTAAAGAACTGCCATGCAAGACATCTATTTCAGTACAGTCCTGATTTTGAAGCTGTGGCATGTTTTATGCCTGATTTTGCCAGACTGCTTCACAAATTTATAGGGTCTGATTGGGAAGAGATGAAATAAGCTATAGTGAATCTTTGAAGAAATTTCAAGAATTCTTGTTCAGATGCTGATAGACCATTCCTAATCCATCTGTTCTTTTTAGAAGAATCTATAGCTTTTGATTTTAGTTTGCATGAACATTTTGCCTTCCTTATTCACCACATAGCAGTATTAACTTGAGAGTTTAGACCCCTCTATTTGTATTAGAGAATGATATTTAGTCTCCTCTATTAACATTTAGAAAATGATCATGGAGAGAACTACTTAATTTCAGATCCTTCAATAAAGTAAGAGAAACTACCCATTAACTTCGGAAAAATATTGGAACGTATTAACAATATTGTGAATTAACTCTCTTGACCTTTGGGGAAGAAAAATAAAGGCAATGATGTATAAATAAAGTGAAAGGCTTTTATAGAAAATGAAGATAAAAGTTGCTTACTGGGGCTGTATGTAGTGCCAGGTGGGTGCTAGAATAACCCAGGCGGGGGGTCACTTCATAAACTATATAAATGTCTAACCATTGTACTGTCTACCTGAATCTAATATAAAATAATAATAATAAATTGCTTACTGGGACATTAACTGACAGACCTGGTTTTCTTTTGGCATCATTGAATGAATGACCTTAGAGAAAATATTTTATGGTAATAGTCTCAGTTTGAGATGAGTAAATAATTCAACACCAGGATTGAAGCAGAACACTGTTCTTTATGTACTCATGAATGTAATAACTTTTAGAAATAAAATAGTAACTACTTAACCTCTCCCCGTCTTTTTTTTCCCCTCCAGTATTATCAATGGCTTTGCATTGCCACTGAAAGCAGAACATAAACAATTTCTAATGAAGGTTCTTATTCCTATGCATACTGCAAAAGGATTAGCTTTGTTTCATGCTCAGGTAAGTTTCAGAAAAATATCAAATGAAATGACTGTTTCAGAGACTGATATAAAGGCAGAGAAATTGAGAAATACTGAGGTAGCAATTTTAAATAATAATTGAGCAATTTTTTTTAAGTTGCCCAAAGCAAATTTTTGTGATTTAAAAGTATTTAGTGTTGTTAAATAAGCACAGTGGATATTAAGTGTAGATATAGGAAAGATAATATCAAGTTCTTTTCTAGTCCATGTCATGACCTAATTAACTATGTGATGTTAAATCTCACAAATCTGCATAATGTTTCATTTAGCTTTGATGAGCTAGTTAGAGAATGATGTTAATCTCAATACATCAGCATAGGCATACATGCAGAAAAACTGTTAGTTCTAGTCTTATTTCAATTAACTTTACATTCAGAAGTTACCACTGAAAAAAACATCTTTTTTGAACTACAAGTTACTTTCAACGTTAAAAAGTTACACAATTGTGAGTACATTTAATTTTTATATGTTGAGATTAAACAAGTAAAATTTATCAAAATTAGGTAGTCATTTTTGTTCGCTAAATATAAAAATTCTGCATCACCGTTATTTCACTTGGTAATATTTACAAACTGTCCCTTACATTTTAGCTAGCCTACTGTGTTGTACAGTTCCTGGAGAAAGATACAACACTAACAGAACCAGTGAGTATTCTGTTTGTTTTTGTTTTGAGTCTGCATTGTAGCATTTCATTGTACCTTTCTTTATACAGTGCATACAGTTAGAGCTATTAAAGAGTAATGTATTTTTAAAATCATTTAAATGGCTTGGTGAGGTGCGTCTGCATTCAAATAACACCACTGGGACGGGGCATTCTCATTCACCTTTTAAAATTAAAACATACTGTGGAAGTCCCAAAATTATTCCCTTGAGTTTTATCTTTAGAAATAGGATTTTCCCTCTTATTAATGATTAAACCATGTAGCATGGATTGAAAACATCTCCCTTGCCTTTGGTAATTAAGGTAAAATCTTGGAATGAAGTTTTACTTTGGGAATCAGCATAGCAATTCAGTATTTGAATTCTGCTGCTTACTATTTGACTACATATGAAGATTCAGGGGAAAATTAAAATGTTATGAAAATTGAAGATTCAAAGAAAAGTATTAAAGCATAGAAAACAAAACTTTAACCTTGGTGAACTAAGTATTTTGAGAGAGGGCTTTCTAGATATCCTAAATCTAAATATTTTAACTGAGTCCTTAAAAAATAGCAAAGGGTTTAAAGCATTTAAACTGTTTCTTTACATTATGGACTTTGAGGCTATCCCTAGGGATGCTTGGAAAACTTACAGACTTAGTATTCTCCCTTTGATTTGACCTTTGTCTGTGTAAAGGAACAAAAGATATTTGTCCACTTTGATATTTTGAGTTTTTTTAGGCTTGCAGTTCTTTATGGAAACAGCTAAAAACGCTTTTTAAAAACCAGAATTGGAAGCCCAATATTACATGAAACCACATAACTCTCTACGGTGGCTTAAAACCTAATACAGATCCATAACTTTCATTAGAATTGCGACACAGAAAACCTATAACAACATAAAATAAGTCATGGTTCATGCTTGGTGGATAGTAAACAGATATAATTTAAATAAATTAATATAGGATGATAGAGGAGATGAGTGATTTCTTTTAAAAGAGTAGAAGATTAGAGGGACGAAGGCCAGACATCTGGCTTAGGTGAGTTGGGTTAGTGTAATTAGGAGCAGAATGAGAAGACAGGTAAATGACCAAGTGACAAAGAAAAGCATTTTTCAGTTCATAAAGATTTGTAGATATAAGAGATCTTGGCAGTTTCTACCTTAAGCCATTCCAGCACCTAAATTACAGCCATTTTACTTGGGTCTGAGCCTTATTACTCATTTTCTAAAAACTTGGCATTCATATCAAATCTTCCTACAAATTATAAGTCAGAGCTTTAGCTAGTTTATTATATATGTTTTTTATATACCTAAATCTTATTTTCTAAAATGGAAATGACTTTGTTACTTTTATGAAAGTAATGCGTTAATTTGGTTCACACATGCAAAATCATAAAGCAAAATGTGGAAGAAGTTACTTGAAATCTTGTCTACTAGAGATAACCATGTAAAGCTGGTGAATATATTTCTAGAGATTTTCTATATATCTATGTGTGGGTTAAACAGAGGGACAGTGCTGACCAGTTATTTTCACCTCTCAATAGAATGTGGATGTCTTTCCTTATGAATCTGCTTCATTTTTTAATTGGTAGCATCAGAGTCCATTACATGGATTTCCCTAAAACATATTTAGTCAGTCCTCCACTAATGGGCACTTGAATTACTGGAGTTTTCATTAACATATTGTTGGGTGAAGGGATGTTGAAATTATTGTGTCCTATCTGTAGTATTGGTTCCAAATATATATATATATTTAAAAAAAACCCTCAGAACTGTATACTTATATATATGTGTTTGTGTGTGTGTGTGTGTGTGTGTGTGTGTGTGTGTGTGTGTGTGTGTGTTCTTTTACTGTACATCAACTTTTTTAAACCAGGTAATTTAGAATCTTGTTGCTGGGCCAAAGAGTACATGGAAATTTAAACATATTCTAGTTGTCTCCCAAAAAGTTTGAACAATTTAAAATTCCAATCCACAGTTAAAGATGCCTGTTTTCTCTCACTCTAGCTAATGAAGAACATTAAGTTTTAAAACTTTTGCTAGTTGGAATGGGTATAATTGGCTTTTTTTTTTAATTATGGGGGTTGAGCCATCCTTTATGTGGTTATTGATTATTTATATTTTTGTCTTTTGCCTGCTTTTAATCCTTTTCCTAATTTATATCTTGCAAATTTTTTTTTATCCATTTGTAGTTTTTAACTTTGAATTTAGTTTTTAATCTTTGTCTTAAAAGAATTTTATGTAGTGGAATCTATTTGTCATTATGACTTCTGGCTTTGTTGTCATGCTAAGAAAAATTCTTCTACCCTTTGAGATTATAAAAAACTTTATAATTATTTCCTAGGGCTGCCATGATGAATTACCACAAACCTGTGGTTCAATATAATAGAAATTTATTCTCTCACAGTTCTGAGGCCCAGAAGTCCAAAATCAGAGTCAGGGCTGTACTCCCTCCAGATGCTCTAGGGGTGATTCCATTCCTTGTCTCTTCTAGTTTCTGGTATCTCCAGGTGTTTCTGGGTGTGTGGCTGCATTGTTGCAGTCTCACATTGCTGCTTCCTTTTCTGTCTCCTTTATGTGTCTCTCATAAGGACACCTGTCATTGGATTTAGGGCCCACCCAAATAAACCAGGATGACTTCATCTTGAAATCCTAAATTACATTTGTAAAGATCCATCTTCCAAATAAGTCACATTCATAGATTCCAGAGAATAAGATATAGACCTTTTTGAGGGCCACCATTTGACAACACTCTTTGAAATCAAAATTTATGTTTTAAAGGGTAAGGAACTGTATTAGTCTTCTATTGCTGAATGACAAATTAACACAACATTTAGTGGCGTAAAACAACAAACATTTATTATCTAATAATTTCTGTGAGTCAGGAATCCCAGCATGATCTGGTTGGGTCCTCTGCATCAGGGCTTCTTATAGGGCTGCAGTGAAGGCACTGTGAGGGCTGAGGTCTCATACGAAGGCTCAGATGGGCAAAGGTCTGCTTCTAAGTTCGTGTGGTTGTGGTAGAATCCATTTCTTCAGGTGCTGTTGGACTGAGGGCCTCAGTTCCTAGCTGGCTGGTGGCCCAGAGGCCATCCTCAGTTCTTTGTCACATGGACCTCTCTAACATAGGAGCTACATTTTTGCTTTCTGAATGGTGAGCCACCAGTCCAGCTACCATCACTTAATTGACTAATTCATTTGTTTTCTGTGGAACTGAAATGCCACTTTTGTCATATATTAAACCCCATATATACATAAGTCTGTCTAGATACTCCTGTATTTCATATATCTTTTCTGTCAGTTTCCATGCTAATGCCATCTTGTTTTAATTGCTGACATTAGTAGTGGACGTTGTGTTCCATTAATTTTCCCCCTCCCTGAAAAATTTTTAGCTTTTGCTTACATATATGGATTTTGGAATGTTTCTAAGTATCTTTTATCTGTCCATATATTGAATTTTTATATTTAAATATTCCTACTCATTTAATATGCTTATTTAAATGTAATTATTATTTAAAAATTATAAAAATGTATATTGTTAGAAAAATTTCCAAAATCATTCATTAGATCCTTTGCATCTTACTGGATTGGCTCCAGAACAATGTTCTCTTCACTTTTGGTTTGAGTGAGCGTTCATTACAGGACCAGACCAATAACTACAAAATAGCCTAAAAGGATCAGAGATCTGTTTCCATAAAAGTACCCAGCCCAGATGGATTTACATGCTATTTTTAAGAAATGGTTATATGACTGCTGATGGTTTCTGATAAATTCTTAGTTCTAGCTTACTAAATTTTTTATCAAAATAGTCAAAATATCAGTATCTTTTGAGATATTCACAGTTTTTTTTAACTGCTAATGAGTTTTGAACCATCCTGGAATTTCTGGAGTAAGTTATAATTGGGCAGGTAGTATTTTTTGGTTAATATGCTTTATATTCAATTTAATACAAATTTTCCCAACTATGTTCACTTGAATTCATGATTCCTTATTTTGTTATAATTTGGTTATCAAGACTGTGCTAGCTATGAATTAAATTGGAAAGCTTTCTGGCTTTTTTTGGTGCTTTATAGTGGTTTAAATAACAGGAATTATCTGTCCCTTAATTTTTCCAATAACCTACCTCCCTCACCCTAGCAGTCATCATATTTTTCTGGTAGTCTATAGTACTTAATGTTGATCTCCCAGCTTCATGAAAATCAGGGACCCCATCTACATCCTTAGCATATAGAACAGTATCTGGTACAAAGGTCCTCAACAAATATTAATAGTATAAAGATGAGCAAAAGTCTGAGGATATGCTTAGATATTAAATATTGATCTACTTCAGAGTGAATACTGATATAATCACAATTTAAAATTTCTTGGGTTAACCATTGCTTAATTCAGGCTAAACTTTCCCCTCTTTGCAGGTGATCAGAGGACTGCTGAAATTTTGGCCAAAAACATGCAGTCAGAAAGAGGTGGGTTTTGGTTTTGTTCAACAAAAATAGTGCATTTTATTAGAACTCTGAATCTCGGGGCTATAAACCATGCCTCTTGTCTCTGCTCCCAAGCAGGAGATGTTCTTTGGGGATTGGGGAGACTGCAGGATAGCTGTCAAGACCTTTTGTGTCCACTGTGTAATTTGTGAATTAATCTCATTTTTGTTTTCTGTTATATAATTTGTCATAGTTTCTTAATTTTTTTTTAACCTAGGTGATGTTTTTAGGAGAAATTGAAGAAATCTTAGATGTCATTGAACCAACACAGTTCAAAAAAATTGAAGAGCCCCTTTTCAAGCAGATATCCAAGAGTGTATCCAGTTCTCATTTTCAGGTATAATGTTTTCAGTGAAGCCATTTTTATACTATTTCTTTTCTCTTTTAGTTTTCACATTTATGTCTTTTTTAGGTTGCAGAAAGGGCATTGTACTTCTGGAATAATGAATATATTCTTAGTTTGATTGAGGAGAATATTGATAAAATTCTGCCAATCATGTTTGGTAGTTTGTACAAAATCTCCAAAGAACACTGGAATCAGTAAGTGTACTTTATGTTGTGTTATTCTTGTGTTTTTGTTTTTTACTGTTTTGTCATTTGATCTCCTGACTGATACATGAAACCTATACATATTTGTAACTTATTCTGGGGTTAACAACACTTAGTTTTATTCTGTTCTGTACTTTATATACCTGTAGCTTTATAAAGTTGTAAATGTGTCTGTATGCTCTTAAAATTACAAATCTCCCTAAAGGTAGGACTACCTGGTGTGACATTCTGCAGCAATGTGTGGTCAACCCCTGTTGGGGAGCCCAGTCTAGCATTTGTGGACAATGTAGAAATGACTGTGTGAATGCCATGCCAGTAACAGTCTCACCACCTCTACAGATAGTACCATGCCAAGGAGAAACTGAAGTGCTTACAGTTGTGTCAGTGATATTTAGATTGCATATTCTATCTTCTGTGATGTCCTTATCCTGCTTTTTACTTAAAGTTTTGGTAGTTGGATGTTTTCCATCTTCTTTTAATGCTGTTATTTGGTGTTTGAGACTCTAGAGCAGATATGAAGATAACCACATTTTTTTGTGGGTTTAATCTGAGCATGATACAGTGGGAAGGACATGAATTTTAGAATCAGATCACCCCTATCCCCACTGGCTGTATGACATGGAGCCAGTTACTAAACCTCTTGCATTTCAGTTTACCATCTCTAAAATGGATTAAGTGAATCAGCCAACCCTTAACCCATTTCAGAGATGATCGTGTTGTGTTTCTTATCCCTTAGTAGCGTCAATAACCCAGCACTGGCTTATTTTCACTTTAGGACCATTGTAGCACTGGTCTACAATGTGCTGAAAACCCTAATGGAAATGAATGGCAAGCTTTTCGATGACCTCACTAGCTCATACAAAGCTGAAAGACAAAGGTATTTGATACTTTTAAGTACAAAGTTATCTCTACACTTTAGGCTAAATGTATCTAAAATATCTAAGTTAAAATTATAATGTTTAAGACATTAGTTACATTAAGCATTATAATTTGAAATGCTTTTGAAGTTATTTCCAGGTAAATATCCCTTTATGGTTAGATTATGATTTTAATTTTAATATGGATCATAAATTCTCATTTTGATCTTATTCTGAGCCTTAGATTTAGTCTGGTAGCATTGTGAAATACAATTTATGCTAAATCTTAATACTATTTTATACAATTTGATTTTTAGCATAAAAATCATTTTCATCCACGTGGCTTCTGTCTTGCTCACTGATCCTCCTTGCACAAGTTTGTTTTTAAGCTGCACATTTAACAAGGTCATATTTTAAAGTCAGCATAACTCTTCTGGGAAGAGGGAACTCACATAATGATATGCCTAGGGCTCAGTACTGTTAATAATTTTTCTTGCAGTATATACTTTCGAGAATAGCAGCACACACCAGCATTCAGAAATGTGGTTTAGTGATTACCTCTTTTTTGAGAATTTCATTACAAAATAATCAAAATCACTTTACCTGAGCTTATCTGGTATTTGAGGATACTTCTAGTAAGCATGTTACCCATTCTATTTGGAAAATAAGTTCCTACTCTGCATTTTCTTGTGACAAGTAGAGAGGGTAGTTCAAGGCCATTCAAATTCAGCAATATTTCTTTTAAATAGCACCTTTCAGGAATAGAAATTAGGTTTGTAGTCTTTGATCCCCAGGAAAAAATGGAAAGAAGACTAGGATCACATGAAACATCTGAAAAATGTATAGTTCACATAATTAAAAATAATATCTTAACTACCTGCATAAATCAGTACCTTTGTCTCTTAAATTATCCATAACTGCAGAACTATATAAGCCTATGGGTTTTTTTAAAACATGTTCTTGTAGCTCTTCAGAATAGGTTAGCCCAAGGTACTCAGAAATGTTTTCCTTAGAATTAAGTAGTTGAAACAAAATTTAAAATATTTTCTTTTGAGAGATTAAGATACAAACTTGTTAGTGGCTAGAGATGTGGTGCTATAGGATATGGATTCCACCCAGAAATGGCTCCAGACTGAACTTGCAGCCATCTTTCTGTGTCTGTAAAAGAGGTTTATGTGAGAAAGTGAATGTAAAAGTATTTTGTCAAGATGGTAGAGTATGTAATACTGTGTTCACCTCCCATGACCACATCGAAATCACAGAACCATCAGTGAGAACCACCTGAAGAAGTCCTATAACTGAAAGAAAAGGCAGAGATGTGGGAGTGGCAGGTCACATACCCACAATGTGGTGATTCGGAATAAGGGATATCTTAGCTGAGGAGTCCTCATATAACATCTAGCTGAAAAAAATCAGCGGGGATTGCGTCTGAGTGAGAGGGAGGAGTGCCAGAGCCCCAGCATTCCTCTTGAGGGCCTGTGCATGGACTCACTTGGCTCTGGACTCCACTGCACACGTAGCAGCTCAAAGTACTAGGGAAATACAGGGGGAACTGACTAGCTGCAGGGCACTTACCTCCCAGGGACATAACCAGTGGCTGACCTTGGCATACCCTGCATGTCTTGCTCAGCAGTATAAACCCAGTACAAATGACAACCATTCTCAACTTGCATTGTAGCTCCCATCAGATGGCCTCAAGCTAGGAATAAGCTGTGGCCATGGTGGCTTAAAACATAGCTCCAACTACAGTCTGGCCTAAATGACAACTGGCCTCAGCTTACACTGTGGTGCCCACCAAAGGGTTCCAGACTCAGCACTAGCAGTGAGACTTTGTTCACAGCGCAGCTTCTCCCAAGTGCCTCCAAGCCCAGAACAAACAACAACCAATCACAGATCACTTTGTAGCGGCTAATGCTGGTCTGCACTAGAGCCCTGTCCAAGAGACTCCAGAACCAACACACCTGGTGGCCCACTTCAAACCACACTGGAGCACCACCTGACAAGCTCCACAGCAGACACCCAAAAGGTGGATTCAGCTGGCACTAGAACCCCACTAAAACTACTCCAGTTCCCTGGGGTCACCCCCACATGGGTTGCCTGCTGTAATCATGGCCAGCCCTCATGCCAGACAGCATGAAGGTAAAACCTACCTACTGACATGCCAACAGCAATCAAGCCTAAACTACAATAGGAGGACACACCTATTGTAGGTATGTCCTCCTATTGTCACCTGACACCCAAGGGACACCCGTGGAGTACCCAGCTCAGGTGACCAGAGGGACTGTGCCACTGGACCCTACAGGACACCTACTATATAAGGTCACTCTGCCAAGACCAGGAGATAGCAGATCTACCTAGTACACAGAAACACAGGGAGTCAGCCAAAATGAAGAGACAAAGAACCATGTCTCCAATGAAAAGAGGAGACTAGTAGATGCAAAATTCAAAGCACTGGTAAGGATACTTAGTGAACTTTAGATGAATTTAGTGAGAGAGCTTCAACAAGGAGGTAGGAAACATAAAAATGGGGGGGGGGAACAGTAGAAATGAAGAATAACTGAAATTAATACATCAGAAGGAATCAACAGCAGATTAGATGAAGCAAAGTAGCAGAAAACACCCAACTAGAATAACAAAAAGAAAAAAAGGTTAGTTTAAGGGACTTCCGGGATAGCATCAAGTATACATTTGCATCATAGGGACCAGATGGAGAAAATAGAGCAAGGAATCAAAAACCTATTTCAGAAATAATGACCGAAAATTTCCTTAGCCTGGTAAAGGAAATAGACATACAAGTCCAGGAAACTCAGAGTCCCAAACAAGGTGGAACCAAAGAAGATCCACACAAACACACATGACAATTAAAATACCAAAAGTTAAAGACAAAAATCTTAAAAGAAGCATGAGAAAAGCAGTGTTGGCTATCAGGGAGCTCCCATAAGGCTGGCAGGTGATTTCTCAACAGAAGCTTTGCAGGCCAGAAGGGAATGGATTGAAAATGACAAAATGCAAAGACTTACAAGCAAGATTACCCAGCAAGGCTATCATTTAGAATCAAAGGGAAGATGACTTCCCAGACAAGAAAAACCTGAAGGACTTCAACAACAATAAACCATTATAACAAGAAATGTTAAAGGACTTCAAGAAGAATAGATCAAAAATATGAATACACACAAAAATTTTCACTGAAAAAGGCAAATAGTAAAAGCACTGGATCAATGAACTATAAAAGTAGTACAATAATTAAACAGACAAAAGTAGGAAAATCATGTGCAATCATAAATTATGGGATAAATACAAAAGATAAAAAAGGCAAAATAACTGAAAAAAATTGTAGTGATTTTAGAATGTGTTCAAACTTAAGCAACCATCAACTTGAGACTGCTAACTTGGTATATAATAAGCATGCAGTAACCACAAACCCAAAATCTATAAGAGATACATGAGAAATAAAGGAATCCAAACACTATAGAAAGTCATCACACAAAAGAAGGAAGCAAGAGGAGGGCAGAAGAACTACAAAAACAAAACAAATAATGTTAATAACTACATACCTATCAATCATATGCGCCAATTAAGAGACAAGGGGTGGCTGAATGAATTAAAAAACAAAAACATGCTGCCATCAAGAGACCTATTGTAAATAGAAAGACACAAAGGGTTGGAAAAGATATTTCATGCTAATTGAAAAGGCTGGGATAGCAGTACTTTTATTTCAGGCAAAGTAGACTAAACCAAGGGATGTAATAATAGAGGATTTTCATAATAGAGATCAATCCAACAAGAGCCAATAACTCTCATAAACATGCATGCACCCAACGCAGGAGCACCTAAATATATAAATACTGATGGACATAACGGAAAAGAACAGTAATACACTCATAGTAGGGTATTTAGCATCATATTGACATCAATGGATATATCGGGCAGAAAATCAACAAGGAAACAACAGCCTTAAATGACACCACAGAGACCAGATGGACCTGATATTTTTAGAGCAACAGCATCAGAATAAACATTCTTTTCAAGTGTGCATGGAACGTTTCCCAGGATAGACCACATGTTAGGCCACAATACAAGTCTGATAAGTTGGAAATTGAAATCACATTACACATCTGACCAAAGTGTCATGAAACTAAAAATCAATCACAAGAAGCGTGCGTGCGCGCGCACGCACGCACACACACACACACTGTAACAAGGCTCCTCAACAATGAGTGGGGTTAACAAGAACAAGGAAGGCTCAAAACATACCTTGAAATAAAAATGAAAACACAGTGACCCAACATCTAGGGCCACAGCCAAAGCAGTGCTAAGAGGGAAATTTAACCCATTTCCTGTTTGCCCTGAGAATAGTCTCTGGTGGTGCTTGAGGCTGCCATGTTCACCCCATGATAACTTGCAGATTACAGTCCTAACCTCCAAAGTTTGCCATGAAAATCTCTCTTTATTATTTTCTCATCGCTCTAGTATATTGATAATCTTTGGAAACAAGTGACATAATTCTATTTATAGCAATCTTTTTAGTAGTGGCATTTATAAAACATAGGAATTCTCGATCACTAAAAATGTCAAATCCTAGAAAACACAGCATTGCTACGTGTGATGTTAACATTCTTGAACTGTTACCCCAGATTCATTTGATGAATCCAATTTATGTATACGTACATTTGTTACATTAGCATTAGAGATAAATTCTGTTAAGAAATAATTTCAAGAACAGTTTTTATATTTTCACATTAAAAACCAGTCAGATTTGCTTCAGTCTCAAAGAGTGTGTTTATGTAAAATCTAATTCTGGCAGCAAGCTGCACTTTTTTTCCTAAATAGGAAATGGATTAAATCAATAAAGCCCTATCTCAAGAAAGCTTTTCCTTTAAGACCAGGGACAAGGAGTCTGCTGTCATCACTTTTGTTCAACATAGAATTTAGGATTTACAGTAGTAAATCCTAGTTACGGCAATCAAACAAGAAATAAAAGGCACTCAAATTTAAAAGGAAGAGGTAAAACTGTCATTATTTGCAGATGACATGATACTATCTAGAGAGAACCTAAACATTCCACAAAAAAAACTGTTAAAACTGATAAATGAATTCGGTAAAGGAGCAGGATGCAAAATTAATATTCAGAACTTAGTAGCATTTTTATACACCAATAACAAGCTATCGGAAAGAGAAATTAAGAAAACAATCCCATTTACAATTACATAAAAAAAAAAAAACAAGGAATAAATTTAACCAAGGAAGTAAAAGACCTCTACTCAAAAAATCAAGACATTGAGGCAAGAAACTGAAGAAGATACAAATAAAAAAGGTATATATCATGCTCATGGATAAAAGAATTAACTTTGTTAAAATGTCCATACTAACCAAAGCTATCTATAGATACAGAGCAATCCTGATCAAAATACCAACGGCATTTTTCATAGCACTAGCACACATAATACTTAAATTTATATAGAACCAAACATACCCTGAATAGCCAAAGAAAAACAGAATTGGATATATCACACTACCAGAAATCAAACACTATTACAAAGCCACAATAATCAAAAACAGCATGGTACCAGCATAAAAACAGATGCCCAGAAGTAAAAACCATGCCTGTATGGTCACTTAATCTTTGACAAAGGAGATAAGAATATACAGTCTCATCTGTAAGTGGTGTTGACAAAACTGGACAGATATATACAAAAAAATTGAAACTAGACCACTTTCTTACACAATATACAAGAATAAACAAAATGGATTAAAGATTTAAACATAAGACCTGAAACCTGACATTGCTCTTAGTAATATTTTTTGGATATGTCTCCTTGGGCAAAGGAAACAAATGGGACTACATCAAACAAAATTTTTGCACAGCAAAGAAAACCATCGCCAGAACAAAAGACAACCTACTGAATGGGAGAAGATACTCACCAATGATTCATCTGATAAGGGATTAACATCCAGAATATATAAGGAACTCATACAATTTAACATCAAAAAGACCAACGGTCCAATTAAAATAGGCAGAGGATCTAAAAAGACATTTCTCCAAAGATGACATACACATGGCCAGTAAACATGACAAGATGCTCAACGTCACTATTCATCAGAAAAATGCAAATTAAAACCAGAATGAGCTATCATTTCACACCTGTCAGAATGGCTATCATCAGTAAAGCCACCAACAAATGTTGGTGAGGATGTGGAGAAAAGGGAACCCTCGTGCACTGTTGGTGGGATTGCAAATTGGTACAGCCACTACAGAAAACAGTATGGAGGGTCCTCAAAAAATTCAGAATAGAACTACCATATGATCCAGCAGTTCTACTTCTGGGTATTTATCCTAAGAAATCCAAAACGCTAATTTTAAAAATACATGCTCCCCTATGTTCATTACGCCATTTTCTAGCCAAGATATGGAAGCAGCCTGTGTCCATCGGCAGATGAATGGATAAAGACCATATGACACATACATACACACAATAGAGTATTACTCAGCCATAACAAAGAATGAAAGCTTACCATTTGTGACAACAGGAAGGGATCTAGAGGGGACTGTGCTAATTGCAATAAGTCAGACAGAAAATGACCATTACCAGGATTTCACTTAATATGTGGAATCTAAAGAATATAAACGAACAAAACAGACTCATAGATAAACAGAAAACATTTTGATGGTTGCCAGATGGGAGGAGGGGTTGGAGGTAAAGGTCAAAGGATTAAGAAGTACAATTGGTAGTTACAAAATAGTTACAGGGATGTGAAGTACAGCATAGGGAGTATAGTCAGTAATAATGTAATAACTATATGGTATCTGATTGGCACTAGACTTACCAGGGTGATCACTTCGTAGTTACATAGACATCCAATCACTATGTTGTACACCTGAAACTAATATAATATTGTAGGTCAATAGTAATTGAAAAATTTTAATTACTTTTTCAAAAAATAAAAGTCCTTTGTCTGCCATAAAGCAGTGGTGGTGATGATGGCCGTGATACCATGTAGAGGAGGGGAAGCAATCTGTCTAGTACAGGAGAGGCACCAAGGTGGTAATTACACTCAGGAGAGAGGAGTGACTAGGTACTCCAGGTAACTGGCCTCAAACACTTTAGTAAAGGGATCTAGTGCAAAGTGGATAACTGCCAAATGGCATGTTCTCCAGGCTCTGATATAAAGTTTCTGATTACAAAAATTTTGGTTTACCTACAGAGAGAAAAAGAAGGAATTGGAACGTGAAGAATTATGGAAAAAATTAGAGGAGCTAAAGCTAAAGAAAGCTCTAGAAAAACAGAACAGCGCTTACAACATGCACAGTATTCTCAGCAATACAAATAACGAATAAAAAATGCCTGCCATTTCTATTGGATAGGCAGTTTTGTACACTTTTTTTGAAATATGTAAAAATTATGAAACAAACCTCATCAGTATAATATAATTAAAGGCCAATTTTTTTTCTGGCAACTGTAAATGGAAAAAATGTATGGACTAAACATAGCCCTGTGCTGTATCATGGCCACAGTATATTGTAACCTTTGTCTAATCATTGATTTATTGTGTCACTTCTGAAGTTTCACAGAAATGAATGAACTTTATCTTCTATAATGAGTGATATAATTATGGGAGTGGTAAGGAATTATGACTTGAATTCTTTTTTTTGATCGTGTTGCACATAGAGTAGTCTGCTCTGTATATTTTTCCCTTTTATAATGTGCTTTTCACATTGCTGCAGACCTTAGTTACATCCTAGGAAAAAGTACTTCCTAAAATAAAGCTAAGGTATAACCCTCACCCTCCCCTTTGTCTCTACCAGAAATATGATGGAGGGGACTACCTGCCCGAAGCCTTCCTTTTTGTTAGAGATATTACTGTACTCTGGAATTTGAGCAAAAACTTAAATCTCCAGGCTTTTTAAAGCACAAAATATAAATAAAAGCTGGGAAAGTAAACCAAATTCTTCAGAGTGTTCCTCACGACTGCCCCCTTCACGTGCAGTGCCCCAGGGCCGAGCACGCACTAGTGGAGGCAGCGCAGGTGAACACGCACCTGCCTCTCCCTTCATTCCTCCGCTTCCTCCTGCAGGCAGGGCCCTTCCAGTCCTCAGAGCCTGCCCTTCCTCTGGCCCCCCCGACCCAGGGATGGAGGCTTTGAGTCCCACAGTGTGGTGACACAGAGCACTCGTTGTCACTGCCTGGCTTTATTTCAAGGAAATGCAGTAGGCTTCCTCTATAGAGAAGTCTTGTATGTTTTTACTTGGTGAAGAATTTCTCACATCTTTTGTTATCAGAGTACCATTCCAATCTCTTAACTTGCAGTTGTGTGGGAAACTGTTTTGTAACGAAAGATCTTCATTGGGGGATTGAGCAGCATTTAATAAAGTCCATGTTTGTATTTTGCCTTATGTCGTCTCTACTTTTTTCAGTTCTAAGTGTAGGCATCCCTTTATACACGTAGTACACACACACACAGAGAAAACTTCAAGGCAAATGGTGGGATATATTCTAACTAAATAGGAAGACTGTGCCAGATTGAGTGTTCCAGCCATTTACCAAAACAGATACATACCTATTTTACAGAATTTTATTTGCAGAAAATTCTAAGTTCTAGGATATCCTTCATGTCCCTTTATGTTCCGAGGGCAAGTTTAACTTACTTTAAATGTTAGTTTTAATTAAAATAGACTCCGGAGGATAATTCTCAAAATCCATGATAAATAATAGCACTGTTTATGGGGTGCATGGAGATTGGGCAGGGTCAGAAGTCAGACATGAAGTTCCCAACTCCTGATGCCTGATTCCAGCCTTCCACACTCATGAAAAACTCCAGCATGGCTTCTGCACACTGTTCCCAGGTAAAAGCAACTCCTTTTATTTGTTGTAGTCCCAGAAGAAAAGGACCTCTTCCTTTTCAGTACATGGCTCATAAGGCCCACCTTACCTCCAGATCCAGGTGTTCTTGCCAGACCCTCTGCTCTAAGCCAAGGCCACCCGCACTACTGACAGACAGCTGAAGGCGGTGCAGGTGGATGCGTGGGCCCCACTGCAGAACAAACAGAACGAAAGGCAGGCCCCACGTTTCCAGAAAGTAAGGGTTAGGTCTAAAGAAGTCTCTGGAAGGTTCAGACACATACTGAAAGCATCCAGCATAGATTTTGGCAGGCTGCAGCTAATAGATTTCTTTGGTGAGCTAAAAATGCTCACTTCCTAATTACCTTACTCTAAAGCACAATTAAGAGATCTCTCCACTTTCCACAATGCAGAAAGTGCAGTTTTTAGATGTTCACTGGAGCAAATTCTGTCATATTTAATAAGTGGTATGTTACCTTTAGAGGTACTTTAAAAGTACACACCTGGTTTTCAGTACTGTCAATGTAAGCTTTACAAATGCCTGGCTTTGCGTTGTCTCACAGCAAGATTTTAGAGACGAGACCTAAACTAAGGTTTAAATCTGCATGCTCCTATGGCATAGAAAAGCAGGGAATATTTCTTTATGCAAGTTTACTTTTAATAGTTCGACCAAAAAAAGTTCCTTGCTGCTAAGTTAGACATTAGATACATTTGCATTTTTCTCTTTGAATTACCTAAAGGCAGGCTATGAAATTCAGGAAATGCTACCAAGTCCTCTGTGGATGCAGAAAGCATATAAATAACTTAAAACTCTGGAAGCAGTTTCATAACCTTAAATCAGCCTATGGCTACCCTGTAAAAAATACCCAGGTGGTATCATCTCTGTCCAAGGAAAGGCAGAAAGTGTCCCTTTCTCAGATGGGTGGTTTTGTAGCTTATTCATGGGGCTTGATCCATCGCTCTTCCTGATCATCCACCATCAACTGCCAGGCCCACCCTAGCCCTCCCTGGACACAGTCATGACATACCTCAGGGGTCCAGATCCATCCATCCCAGAGTCCAGGCTCACGCTGCCTTCTATTTGGAGCTCACAGAACGAAAGTGTACCTGTGCCTACTGACGGAGCAGATATTAATACTGGCACACTGATTCCTTTTGTAATAGCCTAATTTTTATTTACCTGTTAATGAACTCATCAAAATACATTGAATAGTCACCTGGTATGCATACACATACTAGTGCTTCTGGGTGTTAATCACTAAACATTAACTGCATCAACGAATATTCTAACCAGACAGGGAGGTGGCCAGTCAGTCCACAGGAAGTCTAATAACTTGCTTCTAGTAGCTTTAAAAGTTTCACTTAACATTTAACAAACGAGAAAGCTTGTCAGGCTGGACCATGTAAAGGGCAGATGGTGTCAGATAGAAGAGTTTTTTTTGCCTTTGTGCACAGTGCAGTTTTCACAACATGACCTCCACATCTCAACAGTCACACCCTCTTCCGTCCACTTTGAAACCTCAGGGGAAAAAACCTGAGGTAAACAGCAGAGCCTTGATATCCTGTTAGGGCTGAACTATACACCAAACCAAAGAAGGAGAAAGGCAGCTTCTGCAGACCTTCAGAACACCAGATGTATATATGATTCCATCTTCCACAAACCCTGTTCATGTCAATCAAAAAATGTTCAATAATTTAAGTACTTAAATAACGTGAGGTTCTCCACCGGGTCTGTCCCATTCGGCTGTCCCTCCCAGCAGGGCGTTCCTTCGGGTGAGTGCAGGAGCACCGGCACGGAAGGGGTGAGAACCAGGTCTGCCAACAGCGCGAGGCGACTTCAGCTTATGTGGTTCATTGCCTGGCCTCTTTTTTTAAGGTACCTCTTCCTAATTTTGATCATCCATTTCACACTAAGTTTGGCAAACTCTGCTGCTTTAAATAATGCCAAGAAGGCCCCACAGAGAAGAGCAATTGTGTTCCAAGGATTGGCTGTGATTATCTGTAAAACAGAAACAAACACGAGTTTGTTAGTTTGCTTCAGATTCCCAGGTCGCACTAGTGTCTTTGGGGCAACAAGAAAAATGCCTGAAACTGTCCTAACTCTGTACTTCATTCATACCTTAATGTCCACAGTTCGGTTTGCGGAAGAAGATAGAATGATTCTGAAAGAACTTTTTCAAAAAAGCTCCGTACAAATAAGCTATCAGTACTGAACTTAAAATTTTTGGTCTCATCTACAATAAGTGACCTTGCTTTGAGACAAATTTCCCTAAAACTACCCAATCCATAAGGGCAGTGCCCCCTTGTTTTCTTCCCATTTTGCAGTGACTCGAGCTTCTCCCATTCAGTCCGATGACTCACCTCACAGACTCTTGGCTCCAAGCTGTGCCCGATGCCCTGCCCGTGATGTTTCCTCCTACCCAGAGGTACTAACCTTTCAGGGCTCCTCAGAGCTTTGTGTCCACTAAGCCAAAACCCTCTCGACTGCAGCAGAGGTATTTATCCCACTGTCTCCTATGGCAGTTACTGTCTGGAATTAGTCACTGTACAGCTATAGATGGCTCACTCGCTAAATGTTAAACTCTTCAAGGCGGATGTCACATCTTGGGTTTGTGAGTTCCCCCTCATGGTAAATGGCACTTTGAAGTCCCAGTTTAGTAGGATGACATTAGACAACTGGAACCTTGGGGTTTACCTATGTGAAATGGTTATGTCACCTGCACTGTGTAGACCTGTTTTGAAGCTGAGGGACAACACATACACTGGCCCATAACAGGTACCTCTTACTGATTAAAGCAGGTTAAGAAATGTTGATGACACGTTTATGTGTAAGAGCTGAAAGCGTTCACCCTTTCACCCCAACTCAATTCAGTAAGCTTCTGCGTGTGCCTCTGTACACGGCTTCGCCAATCCACGATTAACGTGGGTGATGATGGAGGACATCTGTGTCACAAAGACTCTCCCTGTTGAAGTCTCAGTTATGAAATATCTTCCCCCAAGCCACGGCCATGTCAGGACACTTCGTGATGATCTACTTGCCAGTAGTATTAGATGTGAGGATGGCTGTGGTGGACAATGTCTTGTGAATGCTCCTTTAGTGAAGCTGTCTCGTTGTTCCTCCCCTTCAGGACTGTGACTCTGAGAATCCGGCAGTAACTGATCCTGTTAGTTTTTTATTTGCACCTTTCCCTCTGAATTACTAAAAAAAGAATGGGTTCTGAAGAGCAGTAATCTAGATACGAGCTTAATGCTTTCTACTCTGGTCATTCAATTAATGTCATGGCTCAGCAGCTCCTCTGTACTAAGCACTCTGCTAGACACCAAGTAAATTCCGGTGAACAAAGGACAGAGTCCCCACCTTCCTAGGAATAGTCTAGTGATGAAGGCAAAATCGATTCAACACAAATGGCACAGAACATGAATGTTGTAAATACAAATGACGAACTACTAGGAAAGATAGAGACAGCCTGCAAGGACAAGCCCAAATGTTCTCACAACCTTAAATAATACTCACATCTTGGACTTTCTGGATGAAAGGATCTTTCCATTCAAAGACCACAAAGAACAGCTGAGCACTTTTTTCTGTTTCTGGCCTCTGGTCAATGAAGTTAACCACACTTGTCTAGGGACAGAGAAGAGAGAGCAGTGTCACCTGTGTTGGGCCGTGGGAAAGGAGGACACAGTTAGGGAACACGGGTCCTTGGCTCCCCTCACAGCATCTTCCAGGAAGAGCCAAAAATCTCTCATGCAAGACCCCCTGAAAGTGGTGCCAGAGCCCAGGCCTTGCCCTGGTTCCCATGGCTCTTTGGGGAAATGGATAGACTCTGGGGTATATGACAGGTGAGCTGAATTGTCACCAATTATACCAAAGTACTGTGTTAAGACAATTAAAAGCCATAAAAACCACAAATTTCAAAATACTTGATCTTAAGAGCTGAGTATTTCGATGCTTCAAGTCTACAGGGACAAAGTGCAGCCTCAGCTCCACCCAGGTAAGCATCCCACGTAAACCGCAGCCATGGAAGATCCGGGTGCCGGTCACTAAAGGGCCTGCACGGTGTCACAGACAGCACACAGGTTCCGGAGGCAGAAGGGCTGGGTCCACCTTCTGGTCTGAGCCTCTGCTTTGCCACCATGAAATGGGGACAGAATGCCTCCAACTCACTGAGGGGTGGAGAGGATCAACGCAGCATTAGGTATGAAGGTATCTTAAACTTTTGAGCGTGATGTAAAAGCATTTAAAATATTGTTCAAGGATCTGTGTCCCCTGCCAAGACTTCCAATGAAGACTACGATAAGAAGCACATTAAACATTCTAATATGTACAGGCTCACTGGGGTTTGGGCCCCCGTGTTCAGATCACAGCTGGGGCCACCAGGAGAGCCGGGCAGGCTGCACCTCACTGTGAGGTGAACACACGGGTCCCCTTCCTCAGCTGCTGTGGGGCCAGGTGAGAAAGGACTTGGGGTTCTTGGAGAAAAGAGTGGAGTAAAAATCAGGAGATGACAGCTATCTTGTGACACAGGAACATTTAAGGACCTACTGCCAATAGGGGCTGTCACCTCCTGAGGCAGAAATGAAGCCTGCCCCTTGGAGAAAACTGGCTCTCTGCCCTTCCCAAAGCTCTGTAATCCGGAGCAATCCTGTGGGCCAGGGAAGGGGCAGCCCTGGACAAGCGCCACAGGCTGCGGTGGGTCATCCACGCCCACCCAGCCCCTTCCCCACGCTGCCCTTTGGATGCCAGCCCAAACGGAATGCCTGCCTGTCCCCCACCTTCCAGGAGGGGCAGGGAGCGTGTGCACAAGCCCATCTCCCCGCCCCTCCCCAGGCGCCCAGCTCACACAGAGGACGGGCTGTGTGTGGATTCGGGCAGGACGCAGAGAGCGCTACTGAGGCAGCGGGAGCCTTGCTTTTGGTGGCGACTGACCGACAGGTGGCCAGAGCGTCTCACCTGTCCGTCCTCACTGCCCCACCTTTCCCCAAGGTCCCTCTCTCGGGATCAGGGCTAGCGACTCCCGGCGCACCTGGCTGCAGGCCAGGGGGCTGCAAGCTTTGGGGTGGCCTCCCCGCCTCCCACTAGTCAAGACCTCGGGGCCTGCGCCCGGACGTGGGGGCGCCCCCGCGGCCGGCGCAGTGCCACGTGCCTCAGGAAACACTCAAACCCAGAGCAGGGTGGCGCTGCGGACTGCCCGCGGCGGCCCGGCTCCCCCGGGGCCGCACCCCGTCAGGGGCCGGCGCGCCGGGTCTCCCCTCCCGCGAACCACCCGCGCCGGGCGGCCGCTCGGCACCCCCCGTCCGGGCCCCCCCACCCCGCAGCCCCCCCACCCCCTCCCCGGTCCGGGCCCCCCACCCCGCAGCCCCCCACCCCCTCCCCGGTCCGGGCCCCCCACCCCGCAGCCCCCACCCCCCTCCCCGGTCCCGGCGGGCCCACCTCCTGCCGGAACTCCACCGCGGCGCCGCCGTCCTCCTCCTCCGTCTGCACCAGCGACATCTGCACCCACGTGCGGAAGCCGCCGGAGAAGCGCCAGCGGGAGTAGGCGCGCTCGCGGGCCTGCATGAAGGCCGCCCTGTCCGCGCTGGGCGGGGGGGGGGGGGTCAGGTCACGGGGGGGGGGTCAGGTCCCGGGGGGGGGTCAGGTCCTGGGGGGAATCAGGTCCCGGGGGGGGGTCCGGTCCCGGGGGGAGGGGGGTCACCACCTGCGCCCGCCGCCCCCCCCCCCGCAGTCCCCCCCCCCCCCCCCCCCCCCGCGGGGCCACCTGCGCAGGAAGTCCTGGAAGGAGGAGAAGAGCAGGTAGTCGATGGCGCTGAAGTCGTCGCGGCTGCGGGCCAGGCGGAACTGCAGGAAGACCAGCTCCCGCCGGCGCACGTCCCGCGGCCCGCGCACCACCAGGGCCGCCTTCTGCGGGGGCGCGGGCCTCAGCGCGGGCCGGGGGGCCCCTCCTGGAGCCCCCCCACCCCGCACGGTGCCCCCCCACCCCGCACGGCCCCCCCCCCGCCTGGAGCCCCCCCACCCCGCCGAGGCGTACCGCCCCCAGCCCCCCTCCCGCCCAGGGGGCCCTCGCTCAGGCCGCGGCTGCCACGGCCACCGCGGCCAGCGGCGCCGGCCCCGTGCAGCTCCCCGTCTGATGCAGGGAGATCCGTAAATCCCCGTTTCCCAGCCCCGGGGTTCCGCTCGCCGCGGAAAGCCGGGCTATCCACGTCCCCCGGTTTCTTCGCAGCGGCCCGCCCGCCCCGGCCTTCCCTGCGCCCGGGCTCCGTCCGGCCCCCGGACACCCGCCCGGCGGGCCCTCCCCTCACCCTGGCCGCCCCAAGCCTGGGGCGCCTGTGCACCTGCCCGTCCCGGGCTTAAGTTCCCACCGGGCCTTTCAGCACGCGACCGCGGGGTGAGGTGCTAATGTGGGAAAAGACACCTTCGCAACGTCAAGCCCCGCCCTGGCCAGCGGCAGCCAGAGTCCCGGCGGCGCCGTACAACAGGGAGGCACATACACTATTCCCACTCCCAGCTCGCCTCTCGGGTCCCTGTCGCCACACGCTGGACGTCTACCTCCCCGCCTCCTCCACCTCTGGTACATCATCAACTTTCAGAAATGCCCTCGGGACAGTTGAAAAGAGCACGGTCAGGCACCAAGTGGGCCTGCCGCACGTAGTCCACATCTCCCAGGCTTTCGCGTTACCCTACTGCTGCTTGTCAGTCTGGTCTGCGAGTTTCTGAGAGGTTCAGGTCACACACGGAGGTGATGGTGTTTAGGTGGTTGTTACCATGACACTTCAGTTCCCCAAAACCACTTCCCCAATAGCAGATCTTAGCAGAATACCGTCGTCCTGCTGGACCCCCACTTCTGGCCTCAGACGTGGCCATGTGATGAAGTTCCTGGAATGCGCACAGCGTGACTCATGCAATGCAGTGACATGTCCAGCCAGGGGGCTGCTTGCCCTCCACTTCCCATCCCCGGGAGCAGGCGTGTACGCACATGCTGCCAAGTCAGTGCTGATGACGAGGACCAAGACTACGCCCAGGGAACAGCAGAGTGACAGACAGAAGCCACTGCTGACCACCCTGTGAGGCAGCACTGCCTGCAGTGTGGCGCGGCCTGCACGCCTGGACTGTCCCCAGAGAGAAAAACAGACTTCCCCCACCACAACTGTTTAGGGCGTCTGTTCTGTTCAGCGGCTTGGCCTGTTCTCTGATCGCTACGTAAGTTGTTTTGTGTCATGGTGACAACGACCTAAAAGAAGCATCGGCTAAAACACTAGAAATACAGGAGGCAGCAAGGACACAAGCACAGGTCCTGCAGAGCGAAGAGGTAGTGACCCTGACTGTGCCAGAGCAAAGCATTTGGTAAACGTTAACCAGATTAAACTGAGGGAGGGGTGGAGAGACAGACTAAACGAGAACCTGAAGACTGACAAAGTAGGACCAGATGACACCCTTGGCTCGGCCACTTTCACTCGGACTTGTATAGGATGCAGCCAGAAGCCTACGTTTCTGAAGACATCTCACTGCACGTGAAAAGGTCGGGGAGAAGGATGACGAGCCAATCACCAAGTCCAACTATCCAGCCCAAAGCCACTGCCCCACCTCTGCAGCAGGAAGGTGGTGCCCAAAGCTCTGTGACCTGGGGTGGGGGGCATGCTTCTAATGTCCACTCCAACTATGGCCGCAGAGGACCACTACCAAGGCAGACCCGAAGACACACGAGTCAAACCCAGGTCCTCAAGTAGGGGCCAGACTGTCAGTCCCCACCCACGGGCCCTTCTAGCTGCCCGGAGAGGCTGCTGTGCACCCTGCTTCTCCCTTCCCTGCATGGGGGTCCCGCACTGCCCAGTCCTCCCCTATGATGGGCCTGGTGGGCAGCTGGGGCATAGGAAGTGGTGAGGGGACAACCTCTCCCCCAGCAAAGGACCACATCTGTACATCCAGGAATGGCCAAGACTGACCATCACAGCTGGACACAGCAGCTGCGTTCGACTCAGTGTCATGGAAACAACTCTCCTTTTGTGCCCAGTCCAGGGGTTTTTATATTATTTAAATTACGCAGCTAATATAACACGTGCGGCTGCACGAACGGGTGTGGGACTGAATACGAAGACTCCAGTGGGGAGCCGAGGGGGCCACACGGACCCCGCACCAGCTGTGCTCGGAAGCGTGTGGGGAACCAAGCGGGATCCGGCCAGACGGCTGTTCTACTGCACGTCTAGCTCTTACTTAAAGTTTAAACTCATTTTCCTTTTCATGTGATTAGCTTCCATCTCCCTGTTCTGAAGTCTGTTCTCCTCCGGCTGGCCCTTTTATGTTGTTCGCTTCATGTGTCTAGTGACTCTGAATTCTCCTCTTATTTCCCGATGAAGAATCGAGTTGCCCAGCACAGGTCTGGGCATGAGTTTCTTCCTCAGCGGCCCTCTAACCACAGGCCACCCTGGCCAGGGACTGGGAGGAATCCCGCACCAGTAAGGCCGCACACTCCATGCATTTCCATCCCGGGAAGAGACCCCTTCCCAGCAGTTCTCACCCTTCCACTATGGAGCCCCGTCTACTCTACCTCTGTCCCCTGCTGCCCCCAGGCCCACACAGGGGACCTCCCCTCGGTTTTACAGAGAACACCGGGGCCTTTCACCCAGAGGCTCCGCCCGCCTTAGGAGCACAGAGGGTGCTGTAGGCCCAGCCAGCAGGCTCCCCCTACGCCTCACCCCACAGGCAGTCCTGCTCTTTAGAGGCTGACGTGGAGCTGCGAATGGAAAGCCTTCGCCTCTGCCTAGGTCTGTTTTCGAGAACGCGTTTCCCCTGATCTGTTTGCTCCATCAACCTGATCCACTTCGCTACTTACATTCATACCAGTTCTTCAAAATTTCTGATCAACTGGTGATACCCTTTCTTGGTTTGCAAGTCTAATGTGGATATTTTATTCTTTTTTTTTTTCTTTGCAGGAGTGGGAATTGTTCCAACAGGATTGTAGGAGGGAGCCTAGAGTAAATATTTACGAAATTCACCGTCAGACCAGCCCCAACGCCCCACAGAGCAGGTCCTGCTCTGCGGCTTTGGAGAGAGCACTTCGCTCCCACTGTTACTTCTGTCCACAGCGTCACCGTCACCACCCGCTGCTCTTCTGGGGCATCTGATCCTCCAGAAACACCTGCCCACTGTGACTGCCCAGAGGCGCAGACTCAACACCCTGCTCCTCCCTGTGAGTCCAGGTGCGAGTCCCCGGGCCTAGGAACCACCCCTTACTCTGAGCTGGAAAACTCTGCTCGCCCCTGTTCAATCCTTTCTGAAACAAGGCTCCGGGCTGCAAAGGGAAAGGTGTGAAAAAAAAAAATCCCCTCCCTCCTCCACACCCCTACACAGGCACCGCTCCTCCTGGCCAGCAGTCCACTCCTCTGCTAGGCTGTGTGTGACTCCAGGGCCACCGTCCCTGTGCGCCTCCTTTACATTGGCCTATTATGGATTCTCAGGCTCCATCCCCTGGAAAGAGCAGCTAGTCAGCCCTGCATGGATCCTGGGCAAGTCCTTCGAGCAGTCAGGTGTGGGACCCACTTTACCCTGTCACACTGGCCCCAGCCTGCAGCCATTCCTCCTTCCATCAAGGACAGGACCGTATCACACTGCAGGGCATCCCTGAAGGCCACTCCAAAGACACTGCAAGCCTCACACCCTCCCTGCGTGCAGAGGAACCAGCCACAGCCACGACCCCACTCAGCACAAACTTGGCCTGTACTGTGGGCGTGGAGAGGCCACTGGGCAGAGAGAAGATGCCCGAGGCAGGGCCGACAGCTCATGCCCAGACCCAGACACAAGTTACCAGGGTCTGGTTGGAGAAAGGGTCCGTGTAGTTGATCCTCTCGGTGGTGCAGTCCATGTCTCCAGGCTGGCCGGGGCTCCGCAGAGGAGGAATAACTTCGTAATAGTGCTTGCAGCTGAGCAACTGGGCCTGGCCGGGGTACAGGGCGATACCTGAGGGGGCACAAAGGGAAGAGTGAACATCAGAAGTCGCTGTCTCCGACCACACTCCTAAAATCACGGCACCTACATTTTTTCACACCCACCAATAACCTAAGTTCAGAATCACGGCCCTGGATGACTATGGAGGAGGGAGAAGAAAAGGGGTACAGGGGGCAGGGAGCCACATGCTGGCTCTAATGGAAGACACGGCCCTCCTCTCCTCTCCCGACCCACATTGTGGCAACCCCTGTGCCTGTGCCAGACACTGTTCTGCACACTCCCGGGGCCTCCATAGCTGGGCCGACTCCACACCACTGCCCACCTGCACATCCGCTGGAAGGCCCTTGCCATGGGATCCCCCAGATCTCCTTCCCCCTCTCATCTCCTGCTCTGCCTGCAGCTCCAAGTGAACAAGTCACCTCCCGACAGGTCCTCCCTTGCCCCCAGCCAGGGCTCCGCGTGCGTGGTGCTGACAGCTGCTGTTCCAGAAATGCTGAGAGCAGCACAGGGCTCCAGACCCAGGCAGAGCTCAGAGAGACCAACAAACCAGAAACAGTAAAACACACAGATAGAGACCAAAGTGGACACACAGAAGAGAGACAAATCCAAGACAGGTAAAGACAGGCCAAGGAGCCATGACCATTACGTTTGTCAAGAAGCCCCAGGTACAGGAGACCTTAGACTGGCTGGTCCTGTGAGCAGGCCATCGGAGGGTCACTCAGGGGCATCCCACTGGCAGAGTCTGAACCCACTGAGCTCACACCTGCCTGTCCACATCCCCCCTCTCAGAGCCCGGTGCCAGAGACCCCACTCCCCATCCTGGGACAAATGACTCCCTACTTGGGGACTGGACTCCCCTCTGGGACAGAAGAGGCATGGATGGAGAACTCCCTCTCCAGGCAGGACCCCACCTACCTCCGGACAGCCTTGCCTCCCCTGCCACCCTTAACTCCCACTTCTCGCAGGCCTCTGGCTCCAGCCAGGCTAGACTCAGCCTCCCCAGAGGAACCCACAGCCTCCCCACACTCACCTTTGCTCCTGATAATCTTCCTTCCAAAAAAATCTCTCTTCCCATCTATCAAAGCCCAGCTCAAATCCTCCGCTGTGCAAAGTGCTTCTTACCCACCCAGCTACACAGTGCCCACTTCAGGCCCTGTCCATCTCCCTCAGCTCACAACGCACTCGGTGGGTGTGAACCTCACACCCAGACTGTGCTCAGACTCCTCCACCTAGCCCATCATGCCCAACACAGGGCTGGGAGTGCAGTGGCAGCTCAGGGAGTATTTGCAAGTAGATGCCCCAGACCCAGGCCCTGATGGCTGTCCAGACAGGCTCTACCTGGGGCATCGTAGCGATCCACCTCCTTATAAGACACTGACATGACAGGGTGCTTGAGCTTCTCACGAAAATCTGTGATGGTCTGGTAGACCAGGAAGACAGCCACAGCCATGAGCAGCAGGTAGATGAAGATGAGCAGGACCGAGAAGACGTTCTTCAGACAGGCCTTGCTGAAGCGGATGTTGCTGGAGGCAGACTCACTGTCCAGGGCTGAAAGACAATATGCATGTGACCCAAGTGCAGGGGCAGCAGGGGGAGGTCAGCAACCTCCAGGTCCCCCTCACCTGCAAGGAATTAAGGTCACCCCACTACGACCTCCCTGCTAAGCCCCCAACCACAAATCATAACACATGGCACCTGTCAACACTCACTACACACCTACTCTGCCAGGAAGGAGACCCCGAGCTGAAAGACACTCAGTTAATGTCTTTAAGGAGGCTCCTCTTTAGAGGGAGTTACAATCGAACAAAGGAGCTGGTCCCAACCTGGCCTTACCCTCACCACCCCGTCCCATGCCCCCAGCTCCAGCTATGTGAAACGCTCTCTGTTCCTCCAGCGTGCCCTCCACCCTGTAGCCTCTCTCCCTTGCCATTCCCCATGCCTGGCCTGAGCAGCCTTCCGCCACAGCTGACTCCTCACTCATCCTTCACATTCTGGTATAGAAAGGCATTTGCTCAAGGAAGGCTTCCCCGACCCCATAACTTTATTTGGGCACCCCCTTCCTCAGTGCTCCCAGGGTACCCAATTGTCCCCTGTCGTCACTCTGAAACGTCACTGTCTACATTTCTTTTAATCCCCCCAGGTTATGAGCTCCATGAAGGGAGCTAGTCTTATCCAGACTGAACCCCTTCACACTGCGTATCTACGGTGAATGACTGAACGACTGATTAAATGTCCTGATGCCATTCCTACGACACAGCTCTGACTCTCCTGTCAGCTTTCAAACCATCCACAGCCCTGATTACTCTCTGTTATGGCCTGAATTGTGTTCATACTCTCCAAAATTCATATGTTGAAGCCCTAACCCCCAATGTCACTATACCTGGAGATAGAATGTCTAAGGATGTAATTAAAGTTAAATGAGGTCATATGGTGGGGCCGAAATCCAATAGTACTAGTGTCCTTATAAGAAGAGGAAGACATCAGGAATGCACATGAGGACCCACAGAGAAGGTGGCCATCTGTGAGCCAAGGAGAGAAGCCTCAGGAGAAACCAAACTTGCCAACACCTTGATCTTAGACTTCCAGCCTCCCAAACTTAAAAGAATTTGTTGTTTAAGCCACCCAGTCTGGTACTTCGTGACGGCAGTCCAAGCTGACTGGGACACTCCCACAGTGCTCCCTGTGCCATCTCCACTGGCTGACACCGGCCCCCCATTTCCTCTACAGCAGTGAGCGCAAGGCTGAGGATGAAGATGAGTCTGAATGCAAGCCAAAAAGACACATACTTGGCTGCTGGTTTCCACTGGTGACAGAGTAGCTTGGTAGACACCACCCCTCTTCACATGACAGTTACAAAATTTGAACAAAATATTTCAATATTATTTGAAGTCATTGGAGAATGACCAAAAGCAAACAGAACCTAGAAGGCAGTCTACTCCCAAGAGAAGACGACTGCGCCTCATGGGATCTGTAAAGGTGCAGCTTTCTGCCTGAGCTGAGGGCACTTCCAATCTCTCTAAGACATCCGTCAGGGTAGCAGTGGACAGAGCTCAGGGATGGCACAGCTGTCAGAAGTTAGGGGGAAGCCTTGAAAGGGAGGGAGCCAAATGGGGGCTGAACCCCCAAATTGCAAATAAAATATGCTCAAATTCTTAGCCACAGACCCCACGTGACCCAGTAAAAAAGCAGCAGCTGGAAACTGAAATAACTGAGTGGGGGTTTCGGCTGCTGCTAATGCAGGAGACAGGAGTTTGGAACTTTTGTCTTGCCTCACGTTAACTGCCTGGTGAAACAAAAACCTCTTCAGAGAATCCTAACAGAATCCAGAACCTCTATAGTATATTATTTATAATGCTTAGTATTCAATCGAAAATTATTAGGCAAAAAAGAACAAGAAAATGTGACCAGTACTAAAGAAAAAGAGCAGTGTATAGAAGCCAAGTGCCAGGATGACCCAGATGTTGTAACTAACAGACAGGAACTTAAAGAATCCAAAGGAAAATATATAGATAAGAAATAAACTAAATGGAAATTCTAAAGCTGAAAAATGAAATGAAAAATTTACTGCATATTCTTAAAAGCAAAAAGTACCACACACAAAAAAGTCAGTGCAGCTGAAGTTATATTAACAGAAGTTATTTTATCTAGAAAAAAGAGACTGAAGAAAAATATGAGCAGAACCTAGATAACTGTGGGACAATATCTAACAGTCTAATAACATGTAACTGGAGTGAGAAAATGGGTCACAAAAGTATTTGAAAAAATGGCCCAAACATCCTCAAATTGCAGGAAAAAAACATCTATTTGCAGACCCAAGAAGTTCAATGTATACCAAGCAGAAAAAATAAGAAAACCACTTCTAGGCATATTGCAATCAAACTTCCAATGAAAAGATGAGAAAAATCCTAAAAGCAACTGGGGGGGAAAAGACTCAAGATAGATTTAAGGATGGGTAAATTCTGATCAGAAATCATGGAGGTCAAAAGACAATGGAACATCTTTAAAGTGCTGAACAACAACAACAATTCTGGCTATCCAGAATTAAGTAATTCTAGTGAAACAAACTTTCAAGAATGAAAGTAAAAATATAGATTCAAAAACAAAAGCTGAGAGAAGTCATTACCAACAGAGCTTCACTACGATGCATTCTAAAGGAAATTTTGAGAAGTAAAGGGAAATGACACCAGAGAGTAACTCTCAAACGTACAGGAAGAAATAAAGATCACTGGACATATTATGTAGGTGGGTAAACCCAAAAGCTATTTATATATTTTTCTAAATTTAAGACTGTCTAAAGGAAAAATATAAAACAATATTGTAAGGTTTACAACTTGCAGGAAACTGCAAATCTACTTGTATAGGTTATTAAACAGTTATTACAAAGGTTAAAGAAAGGGGGCATTGAAAATAACTATAACAGCAGCAATTTGGTAACAAATGCACAGCATAAAAAGGAACAATTTGTGAAAACACTCATAAAAGGAAAACAGGAAAAAAACTGAACAGGTACAGCTGAATAAAGGGACAATCAGGAGAAAAAGGACTATTACATGCATGAGATGTTAAACACAAACCTAAAGGTAACTACAAAACCAAAATCCAGAGCTAAGGCAAACAGAAAAAAAAAATCATAGGAAACAGCCAAAGTAAATTAGCAGATGGAATCACAAGGGGAAAGGAGAAAGGAGGTACAAGGCAATCAGGAAACAACGGATAAAGTGGCAAAGTGGTGGCAGTGAGTCCTCTCATGTCAATAATCACCCTGGATGTAAATGGACTGAACTCACCAATCAAAAGGCCCATAGTGGGATGAGTTCAGTCTCATCAGTATCTACCAGATACGAGAGTTAAAAACACTAGTTATAAGGATGCTCAATGAACAGACGGGAAGAATAGATGAACTCAGTGAGAACTTCAACAGAGAGAGAAAGCAAAAAAGAACCAGTCAGAAATGAAAAATACAATGACAAATAAAGAATACATTAGATGGAATCAAAATCAAATTAGATGAAGCAGAGGATCAAATCAGCGATCTGGAAGACAAGGTAGTGAAAAACACCCATCACCCATCAGAAGAGCAAAAAGAAAAGAATTTTAAAATTAGGACAGTTTAAGAAACCTCTAGGACAACATTAAGTACACCAATACTCACATCATATGGGTACCAGAAGGAGAAGAAGAGAGGGACTGAAACCTGTTAAAAGAAATAATGACTGAAAACTTCTAATCTGGTGAAGGAAACAAATATATAAGTCCAGGACGCAGAGTCCCAAACAAGATAACCCTGAATAAGATCCACAAAATGAAACGTCATAATCAAAATGACAAAGATTAAAGACAAAGACAGAATCTTCAAAGTAGCAAGAGAAAGGCAGTCACATACAATGGTGTTCCCATAAGACTGGCAGCTGATTTCTCAACAAAAACTATGCAGGCCAGAAGGGAATGGCATGAAATATTCAAAGTGATGAAAGGCAAAGACCAGTAAGCAAGATTAGCCAGCAAGGCTATCATTTAGAACTGGAGAGATAGTTTCCCAGACAAGAAAAACCTAAAGGAGTTCTTTACCACTAAACTAGTATTACAAGAAATGTCAGAGACATCTTAAAGATCAAAAACATGAATAAGAAAATATAAGAAAGAAAATAATTCTCACTGACAAAGGCACTTTAGTAAAAGCAATGGATCAGCCAAGCATAAAACTAGTACAAAGGTTAAAAGACAAAAGTAGGAAGATCATATATAATTACAACAATATATCAAGGTACAAACACAAGAAGTACAAAAAAAATGACAAAAACAAACATAGAGGGTGTGATTAAAAACTATAATGATTTTAGAATGCATTCATGCCTCAGTGACCATCAGCTTAAAATAGATTGCTGTAAACACAAGTTGGTGTTTAAGCAGCACATGGTAACCACAAATCGAGCATCTAGAAGATGTACAAGAAATAAAGAAACGCAAACACAAGCTGTAGAAAGACAATAAGGAATAGAAAACTATGAAAACAATCAAAATATAGTAAAATGGCAATAACTATATACCCATCAACAATTACATATCTATCGATAATTACTTTGAGTATAAATATACTAAGTGTTCCAATCAAAAGAAAGAGTGCCTGAATGGATAAACAAACAAGACTCATACATATGCTGCCTATAAGAGACCCATAGCAGATCAAAGACTCGCACAGACTAAAAATAAAGGGACAAAAAAAGATATTTCATGCAAACTGAAAAAAGAAAAAAGTTAGGATAGCAATACTTATACCAGACAAAAGAGATTTAAAACAGAGACTGTAATAAGACAAAGAAGGGCATTTCATAATGATAAAGGGATCCATCCAACAACAGGCTATAACCCTTATAAACATTTACACACCCAATGTAGGAGCACCTAAATAAATAAAACAAATACTGACGGACATAAAGGGAGAGACTGACAGTAATATAGTCATAGTAGGGAATTTTAATACCCCATTGCCATCGTTGGGTAGATTGTACTGAAAGAATATCAACAAGGAAACGGTGGCCTTAAATGACACATTAGAGCAGATGGATTTAATTGATATATTTAGAGCATTTCATTCAAAAGTAGCATAATATACATTCTTTTCAAATGCACATGAAACATTTTCCAGGACAGACCATGTAAGGCCACAAAACAGCCCCCACAATAAATTTAAGAAGAGTAAAATCATGCCAAGCATCTTATCTAATCACAGTGATCTGAAACTAGAAATCAATTAGAAGAAGAAAACTGAAAAACATAACATAACATATGCCTAAACAATGAATAGGTTAACAAAATCAAGAAAGAATCAAAACATACTTTTAAACTAAGGAAAATGAAAATACAATGAACCCAACATCTATGGGCCACAGCCAAAACAGTTCTAAGAGGGAAATTTAAGGCAATGCAGGCTTACCTCAAAAACAAGAAAAATCTCAAACAATAAAACCTTACACGTAAAGGAACCAAGAAAAGAACACAGTCTAAAGTAAGTAGAAGAAAGGAAATAATGAAGACCAGGCCGGAAATAAACTAAATAGTCAAGGGAAAAAAAAAAAAAAAACAGAAAAGATAAATGAAGCCAAAAACTTGGTTCTTTGAAAAGATAAACAAAATTCATTAACCTATAGCCAGACTCATCAAGAAAAAGAGTGGGCCCAAATAAAATCAGAAAAGAAAAAGAAGTGACAAACTACACCACAGAAATACAAAAGATCATAAGAGAATACTACAATTATATGCCAACAAATTGGATAGAAATATACAATTTCCCAAGGCTAAATCAGGAAAAAAATGAAAAACTGAACCAGACTAGTAACTACGAATGAAATCTAATTAGTACTTGAAAATTCTACAACAAACAAAAGTCCTGGACCAGATGACTTGCAGGTGAATTTAACCAAATATTCAAAGAATTAATATCTATCCTTCTATTCCAAAAAAAACTGAAGAGGTGGGAAGGCTCCTAAACTCATTTTACAAGGCCAGCAATAGCTTGATACCAATGTCAGACAGACACTAAAAAATAAATAAATAAAATTTAAGAATTATAGGCTCATATCCCCAATGAACACAGATACAAAAATCCTCAACAAAATATTGACAAACTGAATTCAGCAATAAATTTAAAATATCATACACTATGATCAAGTGGGATTTATTCTTACAACACAAGGTTGGTTCAATATCCATAAATTAAGGTGACACATCACATAAACAAAATAAAGGATAAAAGTCATGCGATCATATCAGTAGATGCATTAAAAGCATCTGACAAAATCCAGCATCTATCTATGATAAAAACTTTCAGCAAAGTAGAGATGCAAGGGACATCTTTCAACATGATAAAGGCCATATGTGACAAAACACAGCTAACATCATACTCAGCAGAGAAAAGCTGAAAGTTTTCCTTTTAAGATCAGGCGCAAGACAAGGATGTCCACTATCACCACTTTTATTCGATACAGTATTGGAAATCTTAGCCACAGCAGACAAAAAATAGAAAGGCATCCAAATTAGAAAGGAAGAAGTAAAACTGTCAGTTTTGCATATGACATGATACTATCTAGAGAAAACCCTAGATTCCACCAAAAAACTGTTAGAACTGATAAATGAATTCAGTAAAGTATCAGGATACAAAATTAACATTCTGAGATCACAGCATTTTATACACCAATAACTATCAGAAAGAGAAATTAAGAAAACAATCCCAATTACAATTCAATAAAAAGAAAAAAATACCTAGGAATAAATTTAACCAAGGAAGTAAAAGACCTATCCTCAAAAAATTATAAGACACTAAAGAAAAAAAACTGAAGATACACATAAATGGAAGCATATATTGTTCTCACGGAGAGAAAAAATTAACATCATTAAAATGTCCATACTACCCAAAGCAATCTATAGATTCAATGCAATCCCTATCAAAATACCGATGAAACTTTTCATAGCACTAGCAAACATAATACTTAAACTTATATGGAACCAAAAATACCCTGAAGAGTCAAAGAAATCTTAAGAAAAAGAGAGTTGGAGCTATCATGCTACCTGATATCAAACTATACTACAAGGCTATAATAAATGGTACTTGCATAAAAACAGACACACAGATAAATGGAACAGAATAGAGCCCAGAAATAAACCCATGCCTGTATGGTCAATTAATCTATGACAAAGGAAGTAATGGAGTCAACGATTTCTTCTAGAATGTTGACAAAAATAGACAGATACATGAAAAAAAAAAATGAAACTAGACCTCTTATACCATATACAAGAAGAAACTCAAAATGGATTAAAGGTTTAAATGTAAGATCCAAAACCATAAATTCCTAGAAGAAAACAAAGGCAGTAAACTCCTGACATTGCTCTTAGTAATGATTTTTTTGGATATGTCTCCACGGGCAAAAGAAATAAAAGGAAAAATAAACAAATGGGACTACATCAAACCACAAATCTTTTGCACAGCAAAGGAAACTATCACCAAAACAAAAACTGAATGGGAGAAGGTATTCATCAATGATATATCCAATAGGGGTTAATATCCAAAATATACAAGGAACTCAAAAACTTAACATCAAAAATATAGAGGCTAATTAAAAAGTAGGTAAAGGACCTGAATAGTTACTTCTCCAAAGGACATACTGATGGCCAACAAACACATGAAAAGATACTCAGCATCACTAATCATCAGAACAATGCAAATCAAAACCACGAGATAACACCTCACACCTGTCAGAAAGGCTACCATCAGTAAAGCAACAGACAAGTGCTGGCAAAGATGTAGAGAAAAGGAACCCTCATGCACTGTTGGTGGAACTGCAAATTGGTGTGGTCACTATGGAAAACAGTACAGAAGTTACTCAAAAGATTAAAAATAGAGCTACCATATAACTTACCAATTCCACTTCTGGATATGTATCATTAGAAATCCAAAGCACTAATTAGAAAAGATATACTCTCTCCTATGTTCATCACAGCATGATCCACAATAGCCAAGACTTGCAAACAGCCTAAGTGTCCTTCAACGATGGAATACTACTCAGCCATAGAAAAAAAAAAGATGAAATATTGCCATTTGTAACAACACAGATGGATCTTGAGAGTATTATGCTAAGTGAAAAAAGAAGGAAAAGGACAAGAACCACATGATTTCACTTATATGTGGGATATAAAACAGAAAGGAAACATATGAACAAAAAAACTAACTCAGATACAGACAATATGGTAGTTACTAGGAGAAGGGGAGGGGGACAAAGAGGGGGGAGGAGAAGAAAGAGGGGGAAGGGGGTCAAATTCATGTGGACAGGAGACTAGATTTCAGAAGGTGCGCACACAACAGAGTATACAGATGTCATATGAAGTTGCACACCTGAAACTTATGTTATTAACAATGTTACCTCAATAAGTTTAATTTTTAATAAAGAACTTTTAAAGGAACTGTTAAAGGAAGGAGAATTTATTGCCGATGGAGCGAATGGGGTTAACAGCACCAAAGCACAAGTTCTAAAAATGAACTTTAAATACAATGATATTAGGGTATTTGCTCATAATTATTTCATTTTATTTAAAAGCACAAAGGCAGGATCAGCACAGAACTATCCAAGTGTCCTAGGGTGGCAGAGATAAGGAAATCATTCCACACTTCTACAAGTATGCATCAAGCACCAACTCTATGTGCAAAACTGTGCCAGGTGCTTCAGGGAGATGTTGAGAGAGAAAGACTGACGGTCAGTGCTCCAACTGCTGCAGAACGCAGGAGAAATTAGAATGTGAGATTTCCTTTGAGGAAAGAGTGGGGAGTGTGGGGAGACAGGCAGAGATCGGGAAAGACTCTGTGGAAGAGGTTACACAGCACTGCGCCTAAAACACCAGGAGGCTTCTCGGGAAGAAATGAGCTGCTGTTCACTATTTGTTTATGTTCTGAACTGAGAGACCAGATATCTAGCCCAGAGGTTAAGAGCATGAGCTTGCGAGTCAGAGATTTGGCCTCCAGCTCTGCTACTAACAACTCTGTGACTCAGGACAAGTTACTTAGTGTTGCTAAAGCTCACGTTCTTCATGTGAAAAGGAAATCATCATTTCAATTTTACAGGCGGTCTGAGAGAAGGATATGAGAGAATGCTGCAAAATGCGTTACAGTACAGAACGCTTGCTCAATGACTTCCTGTCACTGAAGAAAAAGAAACGAATGTACCCCCCACATCACATAAAAAAAGAAGCCCTCAATGATGAAGGCAGCACAAATGAAGACCGTGGCACTACATTCTCTTAAGAGTTAGAAAAAATATATGCTAAAAATAAGATGGAGGTGGGACAGAACACAGTGACTTTCACACAGTAGGCACATTACGTTTCCATGTCTGTTACAAGAATAAATAACCCAAATAAGAAATGAAGCAAGTCTGGCAATGCTAACTAGCTACCCTCAATTTGTCAGAGAATATTAGTGCCTTTCAAGCATGCAAAACTAGAAACCAACTTGTGTGCCTTACCATTTCTGGTAGAATATTTTAGAAAGTTTTGACTTCACACAAAACTGCAAATTCCCAGTGTCTGTGAGGCTCCTTCAGGCCGTAAGGAAGAGGTTACTGTGGGCAATGGGTGTTGACAGCTACAAAGAGAAGTGAGGAACTGGGGAGGCCCCAAAGAAACCCCTTGGGCAGATGAGAGCTAGGCCACCAAGGTATACAGTAGTTCTCCTTCTCCAAAAGGAATTAAAGCAGTTCTCTTTTGCAACTTCTTTTGTCTCTGAGTCTACTTTTGCTGCTGCTTATTGTTTTTAGGGACTGTGTCCCTTTCTGTTCCCTCGTGGCTTTGCTACCTGCCTTCTCTCGTGTTTCTCTCACGACATTGCTCCCCTGAACTAAGTCCCTTTCTGTGAGTCCTGCACTCAGACCCCCTCCCAGGGAGTATCCTGCATAGGGTGCACCGTTAGATGTGGCATAAGATACTGCCCTCCTTCATGCCCAGTCCATAAACGGCTTCCCTTAGCTCAGGTGCTGACCCTTGATCAGTCACATGCCGCTGGGCTGCAGGGCCAGCCACAAGACCCAAAGTATGGTGGTCTGAGCACAGGCACCTACCCAGTGCTGTTCTCTTTGGAAGGCACCCCCAACCATCACGGTCCACGTGGGGCTACAGGTTCGTTTCAAAACAAGGCACATTCAATGTCATGAGCTGCTTGTAAATGCAGTGGCAGCGGAAACCAGGCTGCTACATTCTAACGGAGTTTGGATAGATCACAAGACAAAACTGAAGGAACTCTCAAGTGACTGATTGGACACCTGAATGTTTAAGAGTTGGTGGGGACCTAAAAGGCCATCTGGTCTAACCCCATTACTTGTGCAGTGATCCAGGTCCCACAGCCAGGACCTGGCACAATCGGAATGAGAGTCCTGGAGTTCTAACTCCTAGTCAATGCCTTCCCTACACAACAGACTGAGCCTTAGTACTGAAGACTCTTGTCACTAATGATCCTAAATGATCTGACAAAATGAAACTTCATAACAAGTAGAAGTCGGGGACATCTTTAAGGCAAACTGCATAGTACATCCAGGCAGAACCATGAAATGAAGACGAACAATGATGGGTATTAGTGGGCAAGGGCCACTCCATCATAAGCCAGATAAACATGATGTACTACCTTCACGATGCCTTTGGTTAGGGAGAGACAGATCTCTCCCTACATGTTCTTGAAAATTCTAAGAATCTAAGGACACAAAAAGGTCATGTGATAATTGCATCACTTGGATTCGTTTGTTTGGCAGAGGTACTCAAATTACTCTCTTGAGAACGAACACTGGCCAACAGGCTCCTCCTGCTTCTCTCGCGGAAGACAAGCTTAGTTTCTTTACAGGCCTTTTCTTCACCCACGAATTGGTGTTTAATGTACACAAAAATCGTGAAGCTATTTATCATCTACGTGTGCTCTAAGTGTCACTTCAATTCTGAAACTAGACACCATTTCATCATTAAAAAAAAAGTGTTGACAAAATGTTCCATGCACTCTGCAGTCAGAAAAACCAAACACTGGCTTTTTTTTTTGTGGCAAACTGGATGAACGTATTTTAAAAGTGTATATCCTTTATCGGAATACAAACTCGAAGTAGCAAAAAGAAAAAAATAACACACAAGATTTTCTTGGGAAAGGTAACTTATAAGTTTTGTAAAATCTACAAGAGAACTGCTTCAAAAACCCACATTTGCCTCAGAATGTAACTTAGGCCATTAGGGGAGCTGTGATGAACAATCGATTTCTGAAAACATTTTAGGTCCTCTGATCAGAGGAAGAACTGATTGTTTACTATAACCCTGTGAAACCGTGTCTTGCAGAAAGCAGTGGGCTAAGGTGCAATCTGAAAGCAAAGAAGGAATGAATTCTTTCTCTTTTTAGTCATCGTTTTTTGTTTTGTTTTGTTTTGAGATAATTTACATTTACCTTTTTAAAGTCAATATACTTAGTAGTTTTTATTACATTCACAAGGTGTGCAATTGTCACCATTATCTAATTACAGAACATTTTCAATACCCAAAAAGAAATTCCATACCCATTAGTAGTCACTCCTCTTTCCTCCTAGTTCCTGGCAACCAATAATCTATTTTCTGTCTCTATGGATTTGTCTATTCTGGACATTTCAAATAAATAGAATCATACAACACATAGCCTTTTGCATCTGATTTCTTTCACTTAACACGTTTTCAGAATTAATCTGTCGTAGCCTATAACAGTTCATTCCTTTTTCATTGTCAAGTAATATTTCACTATGTTACTGTACCATTTCATTTATCCATTCTTCAGTTGATAGACATCTGGGTTGTTTCAATCTTTTGGCTATTATGAATAATGCTAAAAACATACATGTACAAGTTTTTGTGTAGATATAAGTTTGTTTCTCTTAGGTATATACCGAGGATTGGAATTGCTGGGTCATAGGATAACTCTATGTTCAACCGTTTGAGGAACTGCGAGACTGTTTTCCACAGCAGCTGCACCACTTTACATTCACACCAGCAACATATGGGGTTTCCAGTATCTCAACAGCCTCACGAAAATTTCAAAACTTACTGTAGTCCATCTTACTGACTGTAGCCATCTTAGTAAGTGTGCAGTGGTATTTCGCTATGGTTAACATTCATGTTTCCCTGATGATTAGTGTGTGGAATATCTTTTCATGTGCTTATCAGTCATTTGTATATTTAGTCTGCCCTCCCTTCCCTTCTTCCTGCTGATTCCACCTATCCTCCTCTAACTGGGGGCAAAGGGGCAGTACAGAGCGCAGTGGGCAGAACAACGGCCTGCCAAAGACATTCAAGTCCTAATTCTTAGGACCTGTAAATGTCAAGTCACATGGCAAAGAGAAATTAAGGCAGAAGACGAGATAAAAGTTGCTGATCACCTGACTTTAAAAATGGTGAGATTATCTGGGCGGGCCCCATGTTGGCACAGGGCTCTTTAACCTGGAAGACGGAGGCAGAAGTCAGAGTAAAACGAGATCTGAGAAAAGACTCGACCAGCCACTGCCAGTTCGAAGTCAGAAGGGCCATGAGCCAAAGAATTCGGGCAGCCTCTACAGGCTGGGAAAGGCACCAAGACAGATGTCCCCCTAGAGCCTCCTGAAGGGAATTCAGATCCGCTAGCACCTTCATTTTAGCCCAGTGAGACCCACTTTGGAGTTCTGACCTCTTGTTTTAAGCTAAGTTTGTGGTAATTTGTTACAGAAACAAAGAAGTCAATATAGGAGGTTTTCAAACTGTACTCCCTGGGGCCTTAGGGCCTCAGGGTCCAGAGTCAGAGTGGAACCAGTCATGCCACTACCTTTTATACACTGAGCTTTAATAAAAAGATGCTTAGAATATTTTTTAAAATATCACTGGTACAACTGAAAGTGTTTGGGATCTGACAGAGCTTGGTCCAGTCTACCAGCCAGGCCATCTTCCCACACTTTACTTAACCTCCCTGGGCCTCAGGGATTCATCTGTAAAAACGGACAACCACCTCACAGGATTGTTATAAATGGGGCAATGTCCTCAGGGCTGCCTTTCCAGCCCCCTTCCTCCTTCAGTCTTCTCTACAGATTAGGCGCAATCACAAAATGTTTTATCCTGTCCCCCCGACACACAAACACAGGAGTCAGGAGCAGCAGAATACCACTTCCCCAGGTCCACCCAAGAAAATGGAGTCTGGCTGGGGTTCCATTCACTCACTCACTCAATCATTCATTCTTTCAACAAATCTTTATTGCATGGCCAGGGCTAAGGTGGTGAGCAAAACAAACTGGTCTCTACCCTCATGAAGCTTCCATTCTAGAATAGAGAAACATTAATCAGTCAGGCAAACGAATACGCCATTCCATCAGTGATAGCTATGAGGGAGAGGTGCGTGGGCAACATGTGACAGTGCTAGAGGGTGGGAAATGATTCAGCTGGGAGGTCAGAAAAGGCTTTGTAAAGAAAAACAAGTGACCTGACAAATGATTAGGCATTAACTAGGTGACATGGGAACAAAACTGCAGGCAGTCGTCCCCTCCTATGGTTGGAAGGAGTGAGGCCCCAAATAAAGAAGGCCAGCGCAGCTGAGGGGCAAAGAAAAAGGCGAAGGAAGGAAAAATGACTCCTGGGTTCCACTGGATGGGTGGTGGTGCCATTCCCAGAAACACTAGAAGAGTTGGGCCAAGCGGGGAGTGGGGGGACCATGGGGTCAGTCTGGGCGTTTAGGGCACCTCTGGGACATCTAAGCAGAGCTATCACCTGGGCATTTGGATATACAGGACATATTACTCACCTCTGGGCAAGAAATATAAACATGGCTAGCACATGTGAACAAGAGGGAACCAGAGATCACCCACCAGAGAGTGAGAGAAGGGGGCCTGTGACAAACATTTAATACCCAAGAGCTGGAGGGTGATGCAAAGGAGGCTGATATGAGAGGACTACGTTACAGAAGGTAAGGGTGCAGAGTGCATGCAGGAGGAAGTGGTCGACAGTGTCCAGAGTTACTGCAAGGCTCCATGAGACACTACCTGACTGATGGGCACCCTGCTCACCCAGCTGGGCAACTATACTGGAGAAGCCTGGTGTCTGAGAGGTGGTGCCTTTTAGATATCCTTCCAAAGAGCTCTGGAAAGTGACCTGGATATTAGAGGCTCAAATGCTCCAGCTTCCTGTGGAAAAACTAAGAGGAGAATAGAGACCCAAAGGCCTAGCTATCGTATCCAACAACTGGCCCCGGGAACTGGCTCAAATGGGGCATAGAAAAGGGCAGATACCAGCCTGGACACGCCCTCAGTCCCAAGGCTGGTTAAATATGTATAGCTTTAAAACTAGGGCAATACCTGGGACCTGACACCAGGGAGCAAGGTGGCGGGGGGGTCCTCCTCTCTCACAGGTACCCAGCCGGCTAGGCGCCTGGCCCAGAGCCTTTAGCTGCAGCAACAGCACAGTTTTCCAGTTCTTCCACCCCCAGCGCTGAACCCACTTACCTGGTAAGACTCCTGAACCCTGGACTTTGACTATCTCCTTTTCACGCTCATCCGCCTGCTCTGAGTTCTCAACCACCTGATCCAACTCCTCACTCAGCTAAAGGGAGAAACAAAGAGGGAAAACAGGTCAACTACACCAGCCTTGCTTTTCTAGACTAGAAGAAAGCAGAAGTTGCTTCTCACTTGTCATAAAAATATATATATTATCACATGATGCAGGGTATGTTATACCAGTTCTACAGATGGGGACACTGAAGCTCAGAAAACTCAAGAAACCTGCTATATATTTGTTTCCTAGAGCTGCCATAACGAAGCACCACCAACTAGGTGGCTCATTTATTGCCTCACAGTTCTGGAGGCTAGAAATCTGAAACCAAGGTACTGGCAGGGTTGGTTCCTTCGGAAGGCTGTGAGAAGGAATCTATGTCAGGCCTCTCTCCGAGTTCCTGGTAATGGCCAGCAACCCTTGGAGTTCAATGGCTTATAGATGCATTCGATCTCCAATTTCTGCTTCCATCTTCACATGGAGTCTCTCTTTCTTCACGTGGTCGTCTTATACAGACACCATTCATGTTGGACTGAGGCCCACCCTCCTGCAGTAGGACCTCATCTTAACTAACTACATCTGAAATAACCTATTTCCAAATAAGGCCACATTCTGAGGTCCTGGGGATTAGGAGAGGAACATCTTTTTTGGAAGGACACAATCCAACACATAACACTTTCCATGGCCATAGAGCCAGGAGTCAAATCCAAGCTGGCCTAGTTCCAAAGCCCATGATCTTAACCACTTCCCAAAGGAGGAGGAAATGCAGCTTAGAGTCTGCTGACTAAGAAGAGGGAACAGTGAAGTTGCTGTTGGAGCTCTCTAGGACTCAGGCTAAAGTTCAACTCAGGCTAAATGGCAGAACAAAGCAGGGAGGGCAGTCCATTTCAGGGACAGATACTAACTAGCAGCCTGGTAGCAGGCAACCTCGATCTCACTCCAGGGTTTCACCTGTCAAAACTGGAAAATGATGCCACTGAGGGCTAAGGCAAAAAGGATACAACCACCACCAAGCCTCTGCAGCATTGAGGAGGAGGGCAGCAGAGGTCAAGATCGGAGTCAGAGGAGGAGCTATCACTGAATCAGGATGGGATGGGGAAGGGTTTTCCCAAATATATTCTTGAACCCACAGTATACACTAAAGTTTCAACACATTTTCATTAAAAATTCACCTCCAGGAGACTTGAGTTAAATAAAGATCTTATGCATCCATTATTCTTGCAGCTCCCTCTCCATGCCTCCACTCCCGCCTCCTAGAATCAGGAAAACCCCCAGTTTAAAGCCCTCTTGGACGTGGTTCCATAGTGTAGCAGTCAGCCCGTCTGCTTTACACACAGAAGGTCCTGGGTTCGCGCTCCAGTGGAGCCACAGTCCATGGTCTACGGCCATGCCACTCTGAACAAGCCCAATGTCTCATCTCAGAAGCTAAGTAGGGTCAGGCCTGGTTAGTACTTGGATGGGAGACCACCTAGGAAGACGAGGTGCTGTAGGAATAAAAAATAATAAAATAAATAAAGCCCTCTGATCACAAAAAAGGAAAACCAACAAGTAGAAGGAGGCTGGAAAGTCACCATGAGATCCAGGCCCCAGATCAGGAGGTCCCGGGGCGTTCCCTAGCCAAAAGGAAAGAGGATGTTAGTCCCAAGAATGCCCAAAATTCTCTGATCCGAGCCACACCCAGGTTCAGCTTAACCCAGGTGGCAACACTCTCTTCACTCAGTTCTCTCCTGACTACCTACAGCTGTGGTGAACCCACCTCCTCTCCTGACTACCTACAGCTGTGGTGAACCCACCTCCTGGCCTGACTCATCCCCTAAAGCCAAAATCTCCACTCAGCAAAGAAACCCAGCTCTAAGCTAGGTCCACTCTCAGAATGACCCAGGCAAGAAAAGTGCAAACCTCTCTGGGAAGCTTCCTTCTGAAGGTGAGACATGAACTTCAGAATGAGCCACTGAAGAAGGGGAATGGGTCCTTCCAGTGCCTTGAACCACAGGGATACCCTCAAATAGCAACTTACTCCATCTTTGGCTTTACCCTTGCAGGCAAGATAACTGCCTGTATTTTAATAAACATTTTAGGAGCCTGCTAGGTAAGGAGATTCTGCAGGTTACATGTGGATGGCGAGGGACATGGTCCTGTAAACCAGGGACCCCAACCTTCCTAGAAGAAAGAGCTACACAATCCCTACTAACAAGAGCCGTCATTCACCTGCTAGGTTCTGAGCTAAGCACTTTTCACATATCAACTCATCTAACCTTAGGAGACAGAGACTATCATTACCTTTGTTTTGCAGGAGAGGAAACTGAGGCTCAGAGAAGTAGATGATTTGACAAAAGTCACACTAACGGAAAGAGGCAGAGCCAGGATAGGAACATAGGCTTCGAATTCCTAGTGTTTACCAAGAATGCTCTCTTCCCCATATATATGAAAGCATTCAGAGTCAGAGAAAGACACAACTCATTCCCCAAGTCCTCCACTGTCTAGGGCACAGGATCCATAGCACTGGTTAAAAATCCATCAGGCTCCTTTTGGATGAAGGAAACAGGTGGGGTAACAGCGGTGGGAGGAGAAATAAAAAAACTTTCCAAAGTCAGATTCCAGCCCAGGTCCTAAACTAAAAATGGCAAACCTTAGTTAGGCAAATCTCATCTGACTTCAACTCTGCTCCCCTTCTACTGTGGGTGCTAAGCCACTTGCTTTGCACACTCCACACTCCAAAGAGAAAAATGTACATCAATTGTGACCAGTATTAAGGTAGTGGCAAGTTCACATGAAGATAAGGAATACTAGACTGGTCTGGAGAGTCAGTCCCCATGCAGCATGTGGGATTCGAGATCCCCTCCCCACTTAAATAATGGAGGGTAGTAACCAACGGAGCTTGAGTGGGGGGTTAAAGAGGAAGAAACGGTGTGAGCACAGGCATAGAGGCCAGAAAGCAGAAGCACATTTTTAAACGGTGAGCTTCCAAGCGCAGCCAGAACGAGGTGGGCGAGGAGATGAAGGTGATGGCAGGTACGGGTACTGACTGAGCTGTGCAGAGCTGTGAAAGCTTGCTGGGAGGTTTCCACTGTTCTGGGTAAACTAAGGGCGACATCAGGTGTATGGGGGGAAAGGGAGGCTCTGGGATCAAGGCCGGACCTCAGAATGAACCTGCGGAGTGTGGGGACCAAAGGGAGAGGTGGCCACAACAGTCTCAGGCTCAGGCGGTCAGAGCAGGCACGGGGGCACAAACCGGAGGACTGAGAATGAGGAGCTGCCCGAACCTGGCAGGTGAGGGGCACCCGGCGGTGGGAAGATCACCGGAGATGACCGAGGTTTGGGGCCTGGGAGGAGAAAGAGGAGAGCAGTTCCCTATGCAGGGAGAGTCAGGGGGAGGAGCTGATCGGAGGGGAAAGCTGTGAAAAGTACAGCGCAGGGCAGGCAAGGAGACAAAGACGCGGAAAGTGATCAAAGTCGTGGCAGGGGGCGAGGCCGGGGAAAACGACGGGGTGGAGCGGGAGGAGCCGCCGGGTCGGCTGGAAAGCCCGTCTGCACCAGGACGGGGTGTAAGGACCCCCGGGATGAGCAGCCGCAGGGGCCACGAGGCCTCGCGCCGGGGAGGCCGCTGCCCCCCTTCCCCCCCGCCCCCCACGCATCCGCTCCAGCCGCGAGCAGGGCGCGGGCGCTCCCACGCGCTGCAGACACCGCGGGGGCCCGCGGGGGCCCCCGGCTCCGACGAGGCTTCGCCGTTCACCTGCGGGTCACGGGGTCGCGGCGCCGGGGCCCCCGCGGCCTCCTCGGCGCAGCGACGGCGGCATCCGGAGGAGGCTGGGCGCCCCGCCTCCCTTCACCCACCCCCCCGCTCGCCTGCGCCCCGCGACCCCATCGCCGCGCCTCCCCCGCCTCCTCTCAGGGAACTTCGTCTCCGCCCGTACCTCCTGGTAGGATGTGGAGCGCTCCTGCCGGATCATGGCACTGACGGGCGGCCAGGCGCCCCGATGCCCGCGACGCCGGGAGCAGGTGCGAGGGGAGCCCCGCGGCCGCGGCGCGCGCTCCCGGGCTCCGCCAGGCGCCGCTGCTCCCGGGCGCGGCCCCGAGACCCGGCGCGACGGCGCGTGCGCCTCGCCCCGCCCCCGCCCGGGCCGCGAAAGGGCTCCTGGGAAGTGTAGTTCCGGGCGGAAGACTCCTCAGCACCCGAGGTTGCGGAGCCAGCACCCTGCCCACTGCCCGGAGCCAGGCTGAACCCTGGAATTAGACGCACGTGCTCTCCTCCGCCTTCACTTCCTCTCTCTACGGAAGGGGCAGGCCCGGAGAAAATGAGTGGAGAGTGGAACCAGAGACCCGGTCGGATGTGTAAGAAAAGCCTCATCTATAACTGCAAGAGGAAGCTCAGTCTGGTGGTTTATAACCGCAATCAATGTCTGGAGAACTGTCCATGAAAAGCGCTTTCCGGCACACTGTGTCCTTGGTCCTGCAAGAACCCCTGTAAGGCACCTTGTTTCTTGTTTCAGAAAGGATAGGGTGGGCAGTGATCTAGTGAAGACCATTTAATCCAGGAACAGGATACAGAATCCAAATTCCATTATTTCTGGGGCGCACACGTGGAGTCAGGACCTCTAGGTTCTTGTCCTGGCTCTGCCTCCTTCACAGGTCTTGGAATGCTCTGAAACCTCCTCTCTTAGTCTTAGAATGCAACTGCTAACCCTGCCCTGCTTCACAGGGCCTTACAGGAGCTGAAATAGATCCGGCAGCAAAACCCCAAGGGTTTTCTGCCGTTCATCACTGAGTGTGGTGGACTGAGTGGTTGCCCTGAGGCAGGGTGGACCTGAGAGCTATGTCTTCCCCTCCTCCCACTGCCTGAACAGCTGTTCTGTGTTCTGGGCTGCTGAGCGGTCAAGCATATGCAAGCTGCTTATATCTTGGTGAATGCTGCACTGTGTCCCCGGCAGCTGCAGCTCTGCCACCCACTGCAGTCAGGCCACTCAGGGCCTCTTCCCTCCTCAGTGGCAAGCAGAATAGCACTGACCAGCACATCCTGGACCTCTTGGAGAGTTAGCAGTGAAAGGCCTCCATCACCTCTCCTGACCACCCTTCCCACCACCAGGCTCTGCTCCAACATTTCTTAAGTGGGACAATGTATACAGCACCTAACACACTGTAGGTACTCAACAAACGTTTGTTAAATTTATTAATGGAACACTTATTACAGCCATTACATTTAACCCTTGCTTGCCAAAACAAATAAACAATAAACTCATTAATTTCTTTACTGTATTACAAAGAGTGGTTTATAGAAAAAGTTACGCACAGAGTTTTAGAGATGGAAGGAACCAGAGGAATCTAGTCCAGCCCTATCATTTCTGTCCACTCTTTGCTGGCATGAGTAAACTGGAAAATTATGTGTTCCAATATCTGAAGGAGATACTAACAAATACAATATTCAGCATGGTTTAATAAATACAACATTCTGGACACTAGGATATCAAATGAATAGGACACTTCAAGTCCTTGCTCTTGAGGCTCTTCCATGTTAGGGTGGAGAGACAGACCATGAACACGTAACAGTTTTCTGTATTTACTGACCCCAGGTCCTTTCTTCCCATTCATTCAAGCACACACCAATTAGGCTTTCATTCCGTCCACTCCACTGACAAGGTGCTTGTCAACAGTGCAAATGACCTTCAAGTTTCAAAGCAGATGGCCATCCCCCTATCCTCCTCTCTTTTGATCAATCAGCTGCACTGGTCTCAGCTGATCATCCCCATTTCTTGTTCACTTTCCTTCCCTGGCTTCCAGCACCCCACACACTCCCATGCTGCCTCCCACCTCACTCACTGATCCTTCTTAGTTTCCTTCACTGTTTTCTCCTCATTGACTCAACTCTATGGGGTAGGAACCCCCAAGCTAGATATTTAATCCCCTTTCTACTCAATCCCTAGAGGCTAGTGGTCTTCTCTAGCCTCATGGTTTGAAGTGCCATCTATACCCTAAAGATTTTTGTTATGGACTGAATGGTGTCCCTCCCCCCCCCCCCAAAATGATATGTTGAAGTCCTAATCCCTGGTACCTCAGAATGTGACCTTACTTGGAAATAGGATCGTTACGGAAGTAATTAGTTAAGATAAGGTCATACAAAGTAAGGGGATCCCTTCATCTATTGTGACTCGTGTCATTAGAAAAAGATGAAAGATGATGTGAAGATAGACACACAAGGAGAACGCCCTGTGATGACAGAAGCAGAGATTGCAATGATACAATTAGAAGGCCAGGCTCCATCCTTGGCCAAGCAATGGACAGCATCCCTAAGCTCTCTGGCCACTACAGAAGCTAGGAAGAGGAAAGAAGCGTTCTATCCAGACTCTTGGAGAAAGCATGATGCTGCTGACACCTTGATTTCAGACTTCTAGCCTCCGGAACTGTGAGAGAATAAATTTGTTATTTTAAGCAATCTAGTTTGTGGTACTTTGGTATGGCAAAGCCTAGGAAAAGAACACGATTCCCAAGTGGATACAAATGAATAACTCCAATCTCCAGCTCTCCTGAGCCCAGGCTCACACATCCAACTACCTAGGCAATTCCTCCACTGGATGTCCACCTGGCAGCAGGAGAGTAGCTACTAAGAACATAAACCTTACAGCCAAACTGCTTGGTTCTAAGTCTTGGCTCTGCCACTTACACAGTTTGTGGTCGTGGGAACTTTATTTAATCTCTCTATGCCTCCGTTACCTCATGTGTAAAATGGGAATATTACTACCTATTCATACAGTTCTGAGAGGATTGAGTTGTTAAATATAAAGTATGTGGAACAACGTCCATTACACTGTAAATGGCATATTAGTGTCAGTGGTTATTGCAAGGTTCAAAACGGAACTATTGGTCTTCCCATACCAAATCCGCTCCCCTCCCAGTCTTTCTCACTGTAATAAACTCCACCCTCCCATCTCCTCTGGCCAAAACTGCAGTCATCCTCTGTTTCTCCTTTTCCTGAATAACCCACATCTAAATCAGCAAATCCTGCTGGTTCTACTTTAAACATTTCTCATGGACTATTTTCAGCAGCCTCCAAGTTGGTCTTCACTTCACCCCTTGCCATGCTGTGGTCTATTCCATCACAGCAGCCAGGGAGAGCCTACTAAAGAGAGTCAGATCACATCATTCCTCTGCTCCAACTTCACCAAAGCCAAAGTCCTCACAGTGGCCCACATAGCCCTGTAGGATCTGTCCCACATCCCCTACCTTTCTTATTACTCCTCCCTCATTCTCTCATCTTCAGCATGCTGAGCCTCAGAGCCTTTGCACTGGCTGTTCCCTGTCCCCAGAATGCTCTTAATCTGGACATCTATTATCACTCACTTCTTCACAGTCTTCAGGTCTTTCTCCAGATATCACCGTATCAGGAATGCCTTCTCTGAGCACCCTGTGAAAACAGCAAACCTCATTGCCAATTCATTCCCCTTCCCTGCTTTTTCTCCTTTAGCATGTACCACCTTCTGATTTTCATTTATTTTGTCTTCTTCTCCATGAAGGCAGAGTTCTAATGTGTTTTATTCATTGCTGTATCCTAGTGCCTGACATTTATTGGTACTCAAATAGTCACTGAACAAATAAACAAAATAATTTCACATGGTGACAGAGCTGTAGAGAAAATTTAAAAGCATATGTGACAGAGTGATAAGATAGCTGTGGGGAGAAGTGCCGATTATCTTGTGGGAGTCAAGAGATGGTAGTGACATGCAAGTTGAGATCTGAATGACAAGAAGGGGCCAGCACATAACCACTTGCACCCCAGGCAGAGGGCACCAGTACAGTACAAAGGCCCAGGCTGAAACCCAAGAAAGCACTGTGGCTGGAGGGGATGGACAGAGAGCCACATAGGAGACTGTCAGAGGTCTAGGCAGAGGGCAGATCGTGGAGGCTACATCATGCTGGTCCTGGGCTTGTTCGCTCTCAGATCCAATCTCAACCTCTCAGCTCTGGGTCTCAGGGACTGGCCCTGCGGCTACGTTTCCACTGGGCTTAGTCAAGAGGAAGCACTGCTTGGACATTGGAGGGGGGCAGGTCAAGGAAGAAGCCAGGGTTTTCTTTTCTCCACATTCTGCCCTGGCAGCTTTCCTTCCACAGCTCCAGCCCCTGCTGCAAAGGTTTCTTTATTCGTCTAGTTCAGCCAGGGCCCCCAGACTCTAATACTACCATCTCCTCCCTTCCACTGGCAGGATGTACCAACCTTCCTGCTGTTGTTCATCTCTGGGTTGCTTCTCAGCCTTTTCCATAGCCATGCTCCCTGTATCACAGCTATTGTGTCTTAAACTAGAATAGTTTCTATTTTCCTTGCAGTTGACTGATTCTTTTGGAAAAATGAACCTGGGTTCAAGTAGAGAAAGGCAATCAGGGATGCCTGGAGAAATCCGAGATCGTATGAATATGCTATTAAAAGTATCTCAGTGAGAAGGAAGCAAGATCTGATCAGTAGAAATCAGAGGGAGCATCTTTTGGCTTAAAGTTGTTCCTAACAAATAGAACTATAGAGAAAGAAAGGGCTCACACAGAGAAGTCCCAAGGGATGTTATTAGGGAACATGATAGATAAGGAAGGGGATGATGTTCTATTCAAGGGTTTAGAAGGGCCTCTTTTAAAGATCTTGTGACACATTGTGTAAGATGCTGTATGTTGCAGCTTACACAGTTTTTCACAACCATTATCATTTTTAGTTTCAACACAATCCTATCAACAGGCAGGTCAATCTGTTACTAATATTGAAATTGAGCTTCAGAGAGTTTGTGGACAGACCTGTTTAGGTCACTCAGAACGAGAAGCCCATTTTGTTGAATAAGTAAATGTATGAAAACTTGGTGCAGTCACTGAGGGGGTGTCACTTGGTGGTTAGGAGCAGATAGGAACACAGGTCTCTGCCACTTACCATGTGACTTTGAACAAAGTACTTAAGGTCTTCAAACTTCCATTTCATCATCTGTAAAATATGTAATAATAATAGTTCCTACTTCAGAGAGTTATAGTGAGGATGAAATGAGTTAATACATGTAAAAGTGCTGAACCAGTGCATGGCACACAGTAAGCCCTGCATTGGTCTCCTTTGCCAGTTCTCCCAACCACGAAATATTGGCAAGTCCCAAGAACTCAGGCCTTGGTTCTCTCCTCCTCCCTATCCATGCATACTTCCTTGACAATCTCATTCATTCTGTGGCTTTAAATACAACCTATGTGCCAAAATTTCAAAATTTAAATTTCTAGCCTGGAACATTTCTCTCAATTTCAGACTCATAACTGTCTATTTGGTACGTCCACTTAAATATCTGTTCCCCAACTGAAGGAGCCTTATCTTGATCTCTGCTCCCTAATCTTGATCCCCCCAACTCCCTCCACCCCTAAGATGTATCTCCTTACCTCAGCAGGGTGGTGACTGCATCTTTCCAGGCCCAAACCCTCAGGGTCATCCTTGACCTCTCTGTCTCTCAGACCCGGATGTCTCATCTGTCAGCACATCCTATCAGCCATGCCTGCAAAACATACCAGGATCCACCCACTTCTCCCCACCTCCGTCATTACCACTCTGATCCAAGACACCACCATCTCTTGAGGAAGGTAGCTCCCTGCTTTGACCTATTCTCAACACAATGGCCAGCCTTTGGTTAACCTTTTAACTCATTCCCCTGTTGCACTGACTCTGCTTAAAAGCCAAAAAGTCTTTTAAAAGTAAACTGTGAGGCCCCATGAAATCTGCTCTCCTCCTCGGGCCTCTTTACTCCTTTTGCTCCCTGGCTTCATCTCCGACCCGTCTTCCCTTCAACAAGCAGGGCGCCCTCCTTCCTCAGCATTCATGCATGTGACTTTCCCTTCCCAGGGCCAACTCTCCCCTCCTGACCACCTCCCTCACCGCCTGTAGATTTTTATGCAAACATCACCTTCTCAGTGGGGCCTTCGCTGGTCAGCCAACTTAAAATCGCAAGGCACAATGTTCCCCTATCTCTTTGTCCTGCCTTGTTTTTCTCCCTAGTTAGTGTTCGTCACCACCTAACCCACGACTTCTAGTCTATCTCCCCCACAGAACGTAAGCTCCACGTGGGCGTGGGTCCGTCCCCAGTGACCTGGCACAGGGAGACCTTGCACAGACGGTAGCTGTGACTTCGGTGCATGACCGTGCTGTCGGCACTACCCTTTGCAGAAAATCCCCTTGGAGCCCCCGCATTTAGACACAACCGAGAAGAAAAAAAAAAATCATCAGCCCCCGTGAAAGCACATGCATGGAGTCGAGGTCCTCGTTCACAGATGACTCCCAGGGGCCGGGCGGTGGGCGGTGTCACCTCTCCTACGCGTAACCAAGGAGCTACCGCGACGAGGCTCGCTCTTTGGCTCGGCGGGTCAGTCCGCGCTTCGGGGTCGAGTGTCTCAGTTCAAACGTCCAGCGGGGCGCGGCGCGGCGCGGGCTGCGGGGCCCCCGGGAGGCGGGCGCGCGGCGCGGGGATGGACGCGGCGGGGCCTGGCGGCGTGGCGGCCGTGGGGGCGTGGCCAGACCGCAGGGGCGTGGCCAGACCACAGGGGGTGTGGCGCTGAGGGGCGGGGCCAGGTCGCGGGGCGGGACGCGGCGGGGCCTGGCGGCGTGGGGGCGTGGGGGCGTGGTCAAAGCGCAGGGGCGTGGTGTTGGGCGGGGCCAGACCACAGAGGGCGTGGCGATGAGGGGCGGGGCCAGATCGCGGGGCGGGCCCAGATTGGGGGCGGGGCCAGGCCGCGAGCCGGATCGCGGCCCCGCCTCCCGGGCCTCCCGGGCGCCGACGCGCGCAGCATGGCGGCCCCCGCGCGCCGCCCCGGGTCGCTGGCCGCGCTGGCGCTGGCCCTGGCCCTGGCGCTGGCCCCGGAGCTGCCCCCGGTCCAGGCCGGCCTGGCGCCGCGCCCCGCCGAGCCGGGGCCCCCGGTGCGGCTCTTCACCGAGGAGGAGCTGGCCCGCTTCGGCGGGGAGCAGGTACGCGGGGCGCGCCCGGCCTCGCGGTGGGGGCGGCCGGCGCCGGGGGACGCCCCCGTGGGGAGCGCGGGCCGCGGCGGGCGACCCCGCGGGGACCTGCGGCAACGAGCTGGGCGCCTGGCCCCCGGGCCTCCTCGCTGCAGGCCCCACGGCAGCCCAGGGGTAAAGAAAGGGGAGTCCTCAGCAGTCGGGGCGCCCCGCCTCCCCCTCTCCGCCAGGCCAGGACACCCCAGCCCGTGCTGCCCGCCCCCCTCTTCCCGCGATGCATTTTGGCCGGCGGTCTGTCTGGAACCTCCATGGTAGCGGCCTCTCGGGGCTGACACTTCTGCCTACATTTTGAGGGGAGTGGCGGGGAATGAGGGGAGGGAAGTAAAAGCCTGCTGCCTGGGCCAGGCAGGAATTGGGGGCGCCCCGGGTTTATCCAGGCTTTCCCTACACTTCGTTGTTCTGCCCCTTGGCCCTATATCCCAGGTATCCTCTGCAGCCAGCTTCTCAAACCTCCTTTTAATGACTGTGCCCTTGGGGCTGAGCAGGGGCTGTGGGGAGGGCACAGGGGAGGTCAGAGGTGACAGGTCCTGTTCCCCCCTCATTCCCCCCCACACACACCCACATCAGTCAGTAGTCTTGTGCTGTCTAGGAAACACCTTACAATCACCTGTCTATTTCAGTTGTTGGCTGCTGAGTTTGGGGACCAGATGCTGGACAGAAGGGCTGGGGACAGCTGACGTTAGATCTGGGAGGTGGAACAATTTGTTGAGGAAATCATGGTACCTGAAGCATTTTAGATAGGAACCAACCTGCTTTTACACATGAGGAAACTGAGGCATGCCACCACTTAGTGGCAGAACGAGGAATGTTCTCGTTAAAGACCTTTGGCCTTAGCTCCCTAACCCTGAAATTAACTAGCAGCCATAGACAGACCAGGTTTGCCAAGAGGATCTAGAAAGCTGGCCCTTAGGCTAGTTTAGGCATCACTGTAAAGAAAGTTTGGTTAGAAGCTTGAGTGGTCCCCAGCCTTTTTGGAACCAGGGACTGGTGCTTTTATGAGAATCTGATGCCTGGCGATCTGAGGTGGAGCTGAGGAGGTGATGCTAGTGCTGGGGAGTGGCTCACCTGCTGCTCACCTCCCGCTCACCTGCTGTGCAGCCTGGTTCCTAACAGGCCATGGACCATTACTGGTCTGTGGTTCAGGGTTTGGGGACCCCTGGATTAGAACACAGAGGGAGGAAGACAGGGATGTGACATATCAAGGAACACTATCTTTGGGGGCAGTGCCCCACCCTTATCTGTTAGAAAAGTGTGGGACATCCCGGAAACACAGACACCAACCAAGGGTCACTCTTGCCAGCAGGCCTTTCTAAGGAGAGCAGGGTTGCTAACTCTTGTGCACAGATTCCCTAACCCTGCCTGGTTTGACATGGAAACATGTGCTAGGACCACAGCACCATGGTGTCTCCTGTTTTGGTCTCTTGGGAAAAGACAGACCTCCTGCTGTTATTTCCGACCTGCTGTGAGATAAAAAGGACACCTGGTGTGTCTGTCCTTCCAGGTGGATGAGGGGATGGGGGACTGTGTGTGAAACTGGTGCTGGGCACGGGTGTCTGTCTCGTGTCTTGGTGGACATTTCTATTCTGGAGTCTGCATCTATGTCCGCAAGGCTTCCACCCACCTTCTGTCTTCTCAGTTGCCATGTCTGGGTACAGCCATCTCCACATGATAAGAACTCAGCCACCAGCACGCACTTGGCATTACACTGACAGGCCATTCCCCCCAGGATGCCTGTGTGACAGGTGCTCAGTGTCCCTTTCTCTCCTCGTTGCTATGGCTCCTCTTAGTACTCACACCTTCAATGTAGTTTCACGAGGAGATCAATATTTAACTGTCGCAGAAATGGAGTGTGTTGCTGATAAGAAACATGTTTTTATAGCTTATGTATTTGAACATCAGGTTTATGTGGCTCTTTGCACACAAAGTAATAAATATCAAAGAAAAAGCAACAGAATGGAAAACATGACAACATTCCATGGGTAAAATTATAACTCATATTTTTTAAATGGATATAAATACATAGCTTGATAAATAGGGACTATCTGTACGGCTGATCCGAGAATAATAAAAACCAACCATTCACTGGGCTTCTGTGCTGTGCCTGCCACGTGCTCACGTACACTGTTCCGTCAGCGTCAGCCTTCCTGCAAGGTCGGTGGGCATTGTCCCCAAGTAACAGACAGACCGAGACCTAAGAAGTTATGTGACAGCAAGATATGCTTCTCTGGTCTAGTTGCTTAATTTCTCTGAGCCCCAGGTCCTCGATCTGTTAAATGTGGTCATGAAAACACTTGACCTTAAGCTCCATGAGGGCAAGAAGCTCCAGGCCAGCCTCGGAGAAGGCCAAGCAGCATATTCTTGGAGATATTGAAATTCTTATACACCAGCAGTGACTCCCACCCTCACCCTGGCCTGTGAGCCACCTGGCTGGTGTCCCTGTATCACCAACGGGACTGAGTCAAAGGGGTATCCTAGAACTGTGCCAGTCACCTCAACCTGAGCCTGATTTGATGGAATTTAGAAAATCCATGCCACCTGCTCTTGTGTTATTCTGTTGGGAGGAAATTAAGGTAACACTGTATACTCACAAATACAGTGTTAGAGATAATACCCACTGTTATAACTGGGGAAACAGTGTTGCTTGTATTTTTCTAGCACTGTAAATTCTTTTTTGAAGGACAAACTGGTAAAAAATATAAGCTGATTACATTTTTCATATATGTTGGCCCCAAAATTCCACATACTAAAATAGGCCTTAAGGACATAACTCATCAAATTAGAAAGTAACTTCTAGAAAGATATTCACGCTGCTGCCATTTATAGTTCTAAGGAACTGGAAACAACCTAAATATCCAAAATAGAAGAAAATCGCTAAGCAAACAGGTCAGGTACACAGTATCACTAATATAAAATACAGCTGTTGAATCACAGCCATTTTGGTTATTTCAATACATAGAAACTCATGAAGTAATGTTACCTATAAGCAAAATATAAAATAGATCATTTACACTGATCCATGGATATATATCGGCGATATGAAAATTCAGGATGAATTAAATAATTCATCATTTCATATTCTTTTGAATTTTTTCTGCATGGAGCTGCTTCAGCATTTGATATTGTAAAAAAGAAAACTATTGCCATGGGCTTAAGGTGATACTTTGTAACTTTTCCAAGTTTTCACGAGTGGACACAACGTTCTGCAGGTCTGGGCGAGCTCGCTGAGGACCTGCTGAGAGGGGGCTGCTTGGTGACTGTCACCCCCTGCTTTGCACAGCCCGCGGTGGGAGGAGGCTTCACTAGCTTGGGCTAGAGGAGTTGGGCTCTTCTCCTGCTCACACTTTCTTTCCCGCTTCCTAGGAAGATCAGCCCATCTACATGGCGGTGAAGGGAGTGGTGTTCGATGTCACTTCAGGAAAGGGTAAGTGGACTGGCTTTAGGAATCCTTATTTCTGGGGAGCTTGGTAGCCACCAGATGGGTGGGGAGAGGGAGGGATCTCTGGGCAAGTCTTTTTCCCCCAAAGGGAGTTAATCTTTGTCAGTATTGTGCTTCATTATCCCACTAAGGTCACGCTCCTGCAAAAGCCTTCCATGGCTCCCTGTTGGCTACTGAATCAACTCCAAACTCGATTTACCCAAGTAGAAGCAGGGAAAGGAAAAGTGTCACTTAGCAAAGTGTCGGGATCATAGAACATTATAGACCACTTTAATGTCATTTCATGGTTTCCCTGCTGGTAACTACAGATGATATCATGGAGGTAATGTTGTAATGTTCATCGTTTATCAAACAAAGGGTGTTGAACGGAAATAGTCTTCATTTCCCCCAACTTTTAAGACTGAATATTTTTCTTGTTTGCACCTCAAATATTTTTAAGAGATTATTTTCATTCTGTATTGAAAAATCACCTCTCAGCCCAGTGAGACCCAAACTGGTGGCTGGGGTGGCTCATTGGACCTCCTGTCTTCACTGCTTTCCCTCTTCCAGGCCTGAAGACTTTTTGGGGATCAGGTTGGGTCCTCCCTCTCCCTGCCATGTACAGTCTCCTGGGTGCTCTGCGTGCACACCCACACTCACATCCTCCTCCTTCTTCCCACTACAGAGTTTTATGGACGGGGAGCCCCCTACAATGCCTTGACTGGGAAGGACTCCACCAGAGGGGTGGCTAAGATGTCTCTGGACCCCGCAGACCTCACCCATGACACTGTGAGCCGGATTACGAGCCTTTGTCAAAATGTTTCACCCCCTCAACCATGGCCTTTTTACCTCGGTGATGGCAAAGCTTCCTCACTAGCCTATTTACATGTGTCAGCCAACTATTTTCTTGAAATAGATCTCTTACTCAAAAACCTTCCATGGCTCCCCATTGCCTATGAAGCCAAGTCCAAACTCTTACAAACTTGTGATCAAACTCAGTGAGCTTCTAGTTTGGCTGCAGCCTGCTTTGGCAGCTCTATCCCTTTTACAGTCTGCACCCAGTACCCCCAGCCTCTTACAGATCTGTTTGTCCTGAGACCCAGACCCCAGACCACTCTTGGTAGCTCAGGGGATGAAGGAGGTTGCAAAGCAGAGTCTCCCCCATCCTCATATTTCTGTGAGAGAGAAAATAGCATTAAATAAAACCATTTCAGGGTCTATATAATCCCAACAGAGGGGCTGGCATTCACCCCAACTATGCTCTGATGAGTTAAACTCTTAAGCCACAACATTACAGAAAAAATTAAAAAATTGAGGGGAAGGGTGTATAAATCTATAATGCGAGGCGTGTAGAGAACAGAGGGATCAGTGAGTGTACCCGGACCCTGTCCCAAGCTGGTGTTCTCTGGTCTTGAATTCTGACATGAGCCAAATAGCAAAACATGATGAAGCCACTGCTCTCTGCCCACGTCACCCCCGCCTTCCCCGCCCCACAGGGTTGTCTCCTGAAAGGCCATTTGTCGATTTGACTTGTTAAGGTATTTTTTTCTCTCGCACTAAGGGTTTGGGGGAGTAAGGCAAGGATGGTGAGAGGCCAGTGCCAAGCATGAGTCACTCATCTCCATTTCTCATTTCTTGGGCTTTTCTCCCCAAGACGGGCCTCACAGCCGAGGAGCTGAAGTCCTTGGATGACATCTTCACCAGAGTGTACAAAGCCAAATACCCCATCGTCGGCTACACAGCTCGAAGAATCCTTAACGAGGACGGCAGCCCCAATCTGGATTTCAAGCCTGAAGACCAGCCCCATTTTGACATAAAGGATGAGTTCTGATGTTCCATCCGCAGGGGCAGGTTTTGGGGAGGGTGAGGCAGGGAGACACGCAGACGTGAAGTCTCCTGCATGGTAGGCTGCCTGGGCCTCTGGTCACCCATGGACTTATAACCTGGAAGGCTGAATGCCTTTTATTGTCCTTGGTCGAGTGTTCTTTCCACCTGGATGTCCTGCCTGTACGCCAGCCAGGGTAGCAAAAACAGCCAAAGATGGAAGCCTTCTATAGCTCAACGTTGGCTCTGTGGGCGGTAGAATGACAAGTGACCTTTATCTCTTTATGTTTTCTGTACCTCCCAGATTTCCTACTGTGACCATCTTTGCTTTAGAATAAGCACAAAAATAAACTTGTTTTTCACAAAAAGAGAATTCTTCCACGTACGCCCACTCCCTGGAGCCTCAGTACCATGTGTGAAGGGCAGTGTGTGCCACCCTTCTGGGGTCCTGCTTTCTGTCTTCTCCGCCTGTGAGGAGCCTGGGCAGTAGGGGGCGCCCACGGGCTGTGGCAGAGATGGGGAGGACAGTGACAGCGTGCACTGACCTGGCCTGGCGGTCATCCCAGGGATGGCGAAGGGCCCCAAACACACTGGACTTGGGCCAGCTTTCATAAGGGAATCCACTTTGAGGTGGGATTTTTCCCCAACCTTTTTGGCACCGGGGCCCAGTGCTTTTATGAGAACCTAATGCTTGATGATCTCAGGTGGAACTGAGGTGATGATGCCAGTGCTGGGGGTATGGATGAAGCTTTGGATGAAGCTTCACTCAGCTGGTTCCCCTGCTACTCCCCTCCTGCTGTCGGCCAGGTTTCTAACAGACTGGTACTGGTCCACGGCCTGGGTGTTGGGGATACCTGCTCTAAGGGACATCTGGCAATGTCAAGATATTTTAAAATTTTTCATTGTCACAGCTGTAGGATGCTGCTGCTGTCTGGGGTCCAGGGATGTTGTTAAACATCACAGGACAGCCACCCATGACAAAAAAAATACTGTCTCGTCCAAAACATCAGTTGTGGCAAGGCTCAGGCTGATCTGGAGATCTTATAAATGAATTTCTTTGACAGAAAACTGTTCTTCATGAAAATAAATAGAAGCCACACCCAAGAGAATTTGTGCATCAAGCAGCAGAATCTCGTAGGGTGACCATCAGAATGCCGATTCCTGGGTCCCAGGTATTTCTAGAACATGGCCGGGGAACTGCATTTTTAATGAGCTCCCAGGAGATTATGACACAGATGGGACCAGACGTACTTTGAGAAATGCTACCTTAGCCTTACCGGGCTCCTTGGTGAGAGATTTCTGAGGGCCTCCACTTTACTCTTTCGTGTGTCCGGACTGAAGAGCATGATGTTGAACCCCTGGGTCCACTCGGGGGGCTGGGAGCTTCATGATCACTCCAGAGTAACAGCCCTGGGACTTGCCTGGAGTTCAGAAAGCTCAAGTGTGTAAGGAGCTTGTACTGGGGCATTTTGCCCCCAAATGAGTGATACATGAGTAAGTACAAATTATAAGTCCTCAGAACACCAGAGAGATGACTTCTTACTTATGTGCCACTTATTTCCCACATCACCAAGCAAGGGGGCGACTAGGATTCCACTCTCTTAGAGTCCCATCTATGCAGGGTGGGCACGGTTTTCAAATTTTGGTCCTGGGGACTCGACAGGGCCACTGTTTTCCCCACGCCCCTCCCCTTTCATTTCCCCCATCAAAGCAGTTTTGCCTCAGGGCCTGTTTTGCCTCAGGGCCTCAGTCTCCCTACTCCTCTCTCCCGCCCCTGCCCACCCCCCTCCCCAATCCTGCCCCATACCCTGCCCTGCACTTCAAAGGCCACCTGTACACCCCAGCAAGAGTTCTCTGAATAAGAATCTGTCATTTGGAGGTTCCAGGTCAGCCTTTGTTAGGACAGCACGCAAAAACCTGGGCAGCCTGAACAGGCCCCACACAAGGAGGGAGGTGGGTACAGCTCCAGGGAGGGGGTGCAGGCCAGCTCGGGGATCTGCATCACCGTGCATCTGTGGGACCCAAAGAATGAGACACAGAGAACCCTGAATCCCGGAGCCTGCTGCCCATTTGCTCCTGCTCCCACATCTGCTTGCCATGTTCTTTGCTTTAAAGGCTTATACGCCCTCACAGGACAGCCTAGACACACCTCTGCCAGGAAGTCTTCCCCTCCTGTGGGGTCCACTATGGCTTAGCACTCACCCGCTCTTCTCTAATTGCCTATTTATAAGCCTGTCTTCCCCCCACCACCCCAGCGAAGGCCTTGATGGCCCAGCACAGACACCCATCTGGTGGCCAACCTTTCCAGACCCTCGGGTTTGGCATTGAAAGTCCTGCACCCTGGGAAACGCCTCCGTCCCAAGCAAACCTGAGGGACCGAACTGCACCAGCCCCAGCCCCTAAGGCAGGCCTCTTCCGTGCCACCTTGGAATGAGAAGGGAAGAAAGTCACCATGATTCGTGATTCTTACCAGGAGGAGAAAAAGCTGAAGGAAAGGCCGTGAAAGGGCAGACGGGGGTTGGGTTCTTAACTGATCCCCACCCAAGTTCACGCTCAGCCTCCTTCAGGGAAGCTCCATACCTGGTCTACAGTAGGTGCCCAGGGCACTGGGGACACTGGTGTGATGTGTGAAGTCTTTCCCCAGACTAAGTTCCTCCCGGGAGGTACAGCCTCTCCACAGTCTCTTGCAGGGGGAGCAGAGCACCTCCTGCTTTATGTTCCCTGCACCCTGGGGTGCTGATAAGTACTCTCCAATCTCTGCGTCCCAGGCCTGCAGCTGTAGGGAGCCTTCCCCCTGCAGGTGGCACGGAGCCAGTTCCCTCCCATCACAGGGAGGAAGAGGCTTAAAGGCAGGAAACAAAGCCAGAAGCATGGAGCCTGGTCTCTATCAGGAGAATAAGTCAGCTAAGGACAATGTCCCAGAGGGGTGGAGCTGACCAGCTGCAGAAGAGCAGGGCAGAGGGGCCTGACCAGCAACCCAGGTCCTAGAGGTGGGATCATTGAGGGCATCTGGCCGGGGTCCCAACCCCATCCCAGACAGAAGACCCCCAGTCTCAGACACCTCGCATCCTTAGGCACCTGCTGCAGGGGGTCTCCTCACCCCGTCCTTAGCTTCCAGAAGAATAAATAAGGGTCTGAATAGAGCATCCTCACTGTCTGCACTGGCTTCCTTCGAATGGCTGCTTCTGAGAGCTCCACTGTCCAAAGAGCATGGTCTGTCAGCTCTGGAGATGCTTCTGCTTTCAGCCAAAGCTGGAAATCCGTGCTCAGAGCCCAGTTCCTGCAAGACAGTGAGCATCGCACGGGGGCTCCCCAGGGATCACCTGCAGGGCCCAGAGAATGCAGCCGGCCCTGCTCTGAAAGGCTACAGAGGCTTCCGGGGCATAAAGCCTTGTTCAAAAAGGCCTGAAACTGCACAGGCTTTTCTGGGAAAGGGGGCACGCTGCCCCACTGCATGGGAAACAGGCCTTGGTCACATGTATTCATTGCCTGGAGAATTATTTAACACACGTGTTGCTCATCCTTCATGCTCCAGCACATGTGGTGCAACCTCAGGGCCAGACACAACTTTCTTCCCCAGGGTTCCTCTGCCACGTGAGCTGCTTCTAAGCCATTCTGGGGCTCTTCCCAAGGGGCAAGGAATTAACATCCCTGCAGCAACCTCCACCCAGAGGGGCTGAAGCCAGCAGACCAACCCTATACCCTGAAGCTCATTCTACAGGTTCCTGAGGGGCTCAGGCGATGCTGGGCCCCAGCTACACACAGTGGTAACTGGCTCAGTGACACACACTTGAGTTGGCCTGGCCTCCTTCTCGGTTTCTTCTCAGTCCCCTACACCTGATCCCAACCATCCCTTTCCAAATGTGCACCCCTGCACACCATCCCCTACCCCAGTCTTGGCTGTGGGGGGAACCCGGGTTAAGACACACGTTTACATCCTCAGTAACTGCGAGCAGTGCCCCAGCTCCCCTGGTGTCATCTTCCTTCAACAGCTCAGACTCTCTGGTTTCCCAATGTCCTGAAGAGTCTCCCAGAGTCCCAAGGGCAATGCGGAGAGGGTCAGGGTACTGTCTGAATCACACATGCCTGAGTGTACCCTCTGTGGTGCAGTTTGTCCCACCCCCAACCCCATCTGATGGTTTGGGTCCTTGCCCAGCTGTCACTTTTCCTGGGGTCAGTCCCTTCCCACACTCCAAAAGTTAAGTGACTCCAGTTCCAGAAGGTGCCTTACAGTCTCCCCTGGGCCCTTGCACATGCTGTTCCCTCCGCCTGGAATGCTCGTCCTCCTCGGCCATCTTCTCTTGGCTTAGAGATCACCTCATCAAGGAAGCGTTTCCAGGTCCCTTCCCGCCAAGAAGGTACCTAGATGCCTCTGCGGCAGCACTGATCCAACTGCTCTGTGATTCTATTTTAATTTGTTCATCTTCCTACCAGGCTGGGATGCACTTGCCCTGTTCTCAGTTGTCTTTCCACCACCTAGCACAATGCCCAGCACACCCTGTGTTTGAAAAAATGAACGGATGAGTGGATTAGTGCTCCTACGCCCAGGTCACCCCTCTCCTTGTCCTTGGTGGCCTCCTCCCACTCCACACTCGGGATGTAGGTCTGAATTCCAGGCCCCATCCTGGGGCATCGCACCACTCCCATTTTCTGGCTAAGGTCTTCTCCTGCTGGGCCTCCCTTTTAGGATCACTCCTGGACAGACCACACCTGAGCCTTTCTGCAGCCTTGTCAAGTGGTGAACATAAAAATAGAAAGTGGTTCCCCTGGTAACCACCATAGCAGATGGGAACCAGCATGGACAGTGTTGGTAAGCCCTGAGGCTGGGAGGAAAGGAAACTCTGCCCCGACTGGTAGCTATCCGCCCTGGGCCAGGCAGGGAGCCTTCTGAACTGTCCCTCCTCTCACGGCTTCCTGGGGACTACCTGCTCTGAAGCCCACCCAGACTTTAGCCTATCGGTCCCTGCATTGCTGCCCACCCTTCTCAGTGAGGTCACTGAGGTCCTCCCCTGGCTGTCCCGTCCTGTCCAGTGCCTCACTTCAAAGGCTCAGTCTTGCTGCCAGAGGCCTAATATCAGGTGTGCCCATTGGACCAGGCTTCACCTGGACTGTCTGGGTCTCTGCCCAGATCTTCAGTGCCTCTGGTTCTGGACTCTCCCCTACCCTCCGGCCAACCCTCCCCCAGGGCTCAGTCTAGGCCCTGCCTGAGATCCTGTTCTGGTCACCACCCCAGTTTCCCTACAGGATGAGCACAGGGCTGGGGGCTTCCCTAGGCTGAGGTTCTGAAGGCCTCTGGGGTATGGGAGTTGGGGACATGAGCTGTAGAGGGTGCTGGGAGAGGAGAAACGAAAAGCATTGTCAAAGGACGAAGCCAGGGTGAGCACATTGTCAGGGGAAGCCAGGCAAACCAAGAGAGGGAAGAACCAGGAGCTGAGAGGGAAAGGTTGGAGGCCCAGCCTGGAGTATGACCCTGAGCTGTGAGAGAGCGGAAGACCAAGGTCTCCAGAGGGTGGATGATGGGAATGGCCCTGTTTGGAGCTGGCCTGGTTGCTTCTGCGTGGCTCTCATCTCCCCACCTCCCGGAATAGAGTTTGCTGTATCGCCTTGGCTGTGGGCACTTCCTCACAGGTAAGCCCACCCCGCACTCATCCTCTCAGCTGAAACCTGCCTCCCCACTCGCCACATGAGTTGCTGCGGCCTAGTGGGCCCCTGGTCTAGAGCCACGGCTGTGTCGATGACGATTTCAATCACGGCACTTCACTGAGCGAGGCAGGAGTCATGTGTGGGCCGGCACTCAGTATCGGCTCCTTCATCCGATCCTCTGCAAGGAGGTACTAAGACTTTGTAGATGACAAACTGGGTCTCAGGCAGGATAAGTAACCTGCTAGGAAGCCATGCCTCTGACAATGACCAGGTCTTACAGTTGGGATCCAGAGCAAGCCTTACCTCCCCCCTGTGTTCTTTCCGTTCTGCCTCATGATACCTGAAGATGGAGTCGGCGGGAGGAGGCCTGCCCCAGGGCGGGTGGAACTGGGATGCAGCACGCTGAGCCGGTGGCAGAAAGTCTCAAATCCTTGAGGTTCTCTCAAAAGGAATGCTTTTGGACTATGAAGTGATGGGGTTTTGGGGTGCAGAGCCCTATGGCATCACCCCGAGGGAGGCAGTGTGATCCTGGTCCTTCCGTGTGAATCTGCAGCCTGATGGTGGCAGCTGCAAACTACCCCAAAGAAGGAAGTGCTAACAAAGGCCACGGGGCTAGGGGCCAGTGGCCACAGTGACTAGGGGCTGCTTAGGCCCATCTCCCCCAAATTCCTGGTGCTACCTCCCAGGGCCTTGAGGTAAGGATGAGACGACCTCAGTATTGAACAGTCTCTCGATACTCGGATTCCTGAAATATATTTGTTGCCTTTCTGCCCCATGCCTCTCGCTCCCATCCACCACTTAGCCATGACCCCACCCTTAACCTCAGCCAGAACCCTTTCTCCCATCCGTGTCACTTCACTCTCCCACCATTTCCTCAAAGCCCAGGCAGTTTCCTTTGTACAATTTAGTAATTACACCAGATTTCCCCTGTCCATCACTAACCAACCAGACGTGTACTGCATGCCTACTGTGTGTCTAGCACTGTACTAGGTCCTGGGGGAGAGGTAGGGCGGGGAGGTAAAGTCAGGAAAATAAATGCACGAACTGTCCCTGCTCTTGAGGGTTCCCAAGGAGGAGAGCAGTGGGCTGAATTGCAAAGAGGTTTCCCTAGGACCAGGAGCTGATGATCCGGAGGGGCCCCAGCCACAGGGTCCTGAGCAGGACAAGGCTGGGCATGAGGTTGCCGAAGGGTGTTGGGATTTCCGTGGAAACTTCTGGCAGGTTCCGGCCCACGGGCACCCACTTGCACGGGATGCTAGTGCCCCCTGGTGGTTGGTGCTCGGGCGCTCCAGCAGCTGTCCCCCAAAGCCCAGGGGATTAAGCTCCTTTAAGGACTTCTATTTTGGTCCCAATATTTCCATAATGAAATACCTACAGGAGCAGCCAGAGGGCTTCCGAAAGGATCCGAAAGCCGAGGGTTGAGCTCCCGTGTTCTCCAGCTATCCGTGCTCCTCGGGGCAGAGCTGTTCTTCCCGCTCAGGTGCTGTGCTTTCTTCCATGCGGTTTGATGAAAGGCTCCCCCGGGGAAGAAGCCATTTGTTGTCTTCGCCAGGCACGGGGAATGGCCTCCATGGCAAGGCTGTGTGCACATGCAGGGTGACGTGTTGGAAAGAACACCGGATCCCGGATCAGGAGGCTTGGATGCTCGCCCCACGTCAGCCACTAACTAGAGGTGAGATAATAATTGTAATAATAGCCACGTTTATTCAGTCTTTACTCCGAGTCAGGCATGGCACTAAGAGCTTTACTTACCTGGTTGCCTTTGATCCGCACAACAAACCTCCGGAGGTTGGGATGGGTATTATTTCCATTTTACAGGTAAAGACATGAAGGCACAGACAGGTTCGGTAACCTTCCCAGGGCCACACAGTGTATGGCAGAGTGAAGCCTCAGGCCTGAGTTTCTAAAGACCCACACTGTGCTAAAGACCTAAAAATATCAGAAAGTAGAGGTGGGGTCCACAGATGGGTGTTTTTAAATGCTCCCCCGTGACTGTTACGTGCAGCCACCTTCGGGAGCCGGAGGCCTTCCGAGGGTCAGGAGGTGAAGTTATGATGAGGGAGAAGCCTGGGTTAGGCCCTAATCCACATGGGTATCAGGACCCCAGCACAGCAGAACCGCACCCGAGGGGAGATGATTCCCTGCCCGCCCTCCTCTCCATCTGGAAAGGGTTCGTGGGAGAGGGGAGCAGTGTCCCTGCACAGCCTTCTCGGTGTGTGCCACGTGCTCCGCGGATTCACAGATCCATCATCTATCGGTTTGTGCAACTCATCTAGGACCGTTTTCTATTTTTAAGTTGATTCATCTGATGCACACTTACAGAGACCTACTGTGTGCCTGGCTCTGGTCGGGTCCCGAGCCTGCCTTGGTGAAGGGGCCGGCGAGCACTGTGAACACGGGGAACAAACCTACCACGAGACAATAGAATCGCACACCAGGACACGTGCCCTGAAGGAAGTGACAGCACGGAGTGCGGGAGAACAAGGGGGTGGCAGGGGACCTAACGGTGCAGAGGGGCTGGCACGGCCGATCTGGGGGGTGAGATTTAAGCGGAGACAGGAAGGACGTTTGTAGCGAGTGTGCACGTCCCGTGGGTAGACGGGTTCGGCCCACTGCGTGTCGAGCCGTTGAGCGCAGAGCTCCGTCCATCCTCAGTGGAGCTGCCGGTCAGGGCCACGAGGTTGGGCTGACTTGGCTCTGATACCAAAAGGGCAGGACCCACGATCCAGTCGGCTCAGGGACCAAATGTGTGTTTATCAACGTGTGCATCTGTGGGTGCGTGCATGTGTGTGTTCACTTCATCCCAGCAGCAGCAGTCCCTTCCCCGCTTCCCCCCATCCCCCTGCAGCAGTTGCATCCAGGCTGCGATTCCAACACGTGTAGAACCAACTTCGTGCCCCCCACCCCCGCCCCTGCAATGATGTCAACACCAGCTGGCAGGCGCCCTCACCTCAGACACCTGGGTCCCGCCCTGTTCAGGTCTCTCCCCTGTTTCCAAGTTTTAATAGTTCCAAACGCCCCCCTTTTTGCCTCAGTCGCCCTGTGGTGGTGGAGTCTCCCACACGGCCACCTCCATGTCCTCTGGCATTAGTGTCAGGTGGTCCAAGCCATTTCCCGGCCGCTGGAGGCCTTTTGTGGCCTGGGCCCCCAGGGGGATCAAAAGCCGTTTTTTATAACCTTGAAGGCGGGTATTTACTGCTCTCCTCTGAGAGACAAGGGCCAGTCGGTCCCAGGAGAGGTCATCGGATCACCTCTGCCACAGGCCGCCTGGCTGCAGAGACGCCCCCAGACCCACCGGGGTCCAGCTCGGCCTTGTGTTCCTCAGGCCCTTTTGGGCTCAGTGGATTCTCAAGCCTCCTGGACCCCTGTCTCCCCAGCCAAATGAGTCTGCAGTGACAGTGGTCACATAAACAGGAGCTGACAGTCTGCCTCAGGCTTTGGCCTTCAAGTTTCCTCTCTAGGTTGTCCCGGGGGCATCCTACCTGAGCCAGGGGCTGGGTTCTTACCTCTCAGCTTCAACTCTCTGAGGTGGCACCTGCAGCGGCTACCCTCAGTGCCTCCAAAGCTTGAGATGATGTGACATCAGGCGGCCAGGGGAGAGGGTAGGTGCTTGGGATGCTGCCCGTGCAGGCACCAGTTACCACAGAGTGAGCCAGACAGCCGTGGTGCCCTTCCTTGAGGAGATATGTGCTTCCTCTTCCAGGGCCACATGTCTGTCCCAACACTGGTGGCCAGGGACTCCTTGGGTCTCACCAGAATTCTTGGGCAAGCAGCCTTCCTCAGGTACCAGGCCTCAAGGGCCAGGCTCGAGGCTGACCAGAATGGCTAACACGAAGTAGTCCCTCAAGCTGTCCTTCCTCCTTTCTGTCCCCAGGAACGTGCTCATCACTCTTGGCTAAGACCTTTTCTCTTGGAATGAGTTTTTCTCAAAAGATCACAGTGGACGCTTGGTGCCTCAGACCACAAGACATGTCCGAATTTCAGAGCAAAACCCCACCACACATAGATGTTACTGTCTTCATGTTATGAGTGGGGAAACTGAGGCCTTGACTGTTAGACGACTTGCCTGAGGTCACACAGAGTCTTCGGATCCCTAATACCTAGTCAGTCTTATGTTCTTTTCACCAGACCACGCTGCACATCACCTCCCAGCTGTGCGGTTGCCACCGGGACCATCCAGGCCCACAGGTCTAACCTGGGTGCTTCCAGGTATCTCTGCGGTGGCACCCACCCAGGCCCTACATGTGAATAACCGGTGGAGCTTTGAAAAACAGATGGTAGGGCCCAAGCCCAGGAGTTTCCACTAAATCCAGGTGGGCCAGGAAGACGCCTGGATGTTGATTCTCCTCGCTCATGCTAGTTATGTCCTACAAAGTCGCTGGGAACACCGAACCTTTGCCCTATGGAAAATTCAGGGTTAGGTTCCTGCCCGCCCTCTGGACACAAACTTTTCATCACCTGATCAATCCTTATCCTTGTTTGATATGTGTTTGTTTAAAGACACTTTATTTAATACACACTGTTGATTCCTTAACCCTGAACTCACAGCCAACAGCACGGTGACTCACGCCTGAACCAAGCTTGTCTAACACTCAGCGTTTCTCCGTGGTGCACACTGCAGCCTCCTGGTGCAAAGGAACAGCAGACAGCACTTTGGCACGGCCCTTATGAAATCACCAACAAAAGGTACAAAAATTAGACAAGCACGGTACTCACCAGACTGTGAAAAGGACACTCGTTTCCAGGATGAGGGCTGGAACGAGAAGGTGGAGCGTCACCTGGAGACCCCAGCTGGGCATGTCCCGTCAGGTAACTCAGGTTTTCACCACTCCGCAAGTGGCCGCAAATGACCATAAAAGAGCCCGAGTCTCCATTCGGAGGTAACGAGTTTTAGTGAGTAGGTGAATTTACAAAGAGGAAATCCAAGAATAGTGACGGTGGATTGTGTTCTCAAAGCTCTGTTTGCCCAGCGATGTGCTGAGCCTCGTGGCCCTGGTGGCAGGAGTTGGGGGGGTGATGGAGGGTGCAGGGGACAGAGGCGAGGGGGCTGCTCTGGAGGTCCGAGGGGGCAGCTTGGGATGTGGCCAGTGGAGGGCCTCAAGCCAGCACAGCAGCCACCGTGGGTTCTGGGCTATGACTTCTGCCCTCCTCTCGGCACCCAAATTACCACCCTCCTGGACTCCCACGCCTCTGTGGGCTGTGGGTTCAGGATTTGGAATTTGGTGTCCCCACAGAAATCATGTGTGGTGGGCTGGTTCTCAGCCTGGGTCACACCTAGTTAGACAGGGTGGTGGCATCATGGGGCCCAGGCCCAAGCCTCCACCACAGCTCCCACCCCCACCCCAGCAATCCTCCCTGCAGGGCCCAGGGCTTCAGGCTGTGAGAACACGGGTCCCCTCTGCTCCTCCTGGGACCCTGGAATGGATGGGGGGCCCTCAAGGGTAGTCTCAGGTGGAGGGTGAGGAGAGGTATGCGGGGCAGGCAGTGGGGGAGGTCTGTCTTTTGTAAGGTGGGGTGGCAGCCAGGGTCAGGGTTCTCAGTGGAAAGGGGTGCAGGCATAGGGGATGGGGATGGAAGGGGGAGCGGTCTATAAGGGCAGGCCAGGGAAGGAAGGGGTGTTCTACAGCTGCAGGCCTCCCTCCTTGTGCTGCCCGCTCTGCCAAGGTCATGGGCATGGGCCAGAGGAGCCCCCAGGAGCTCCACAGAAGTTTCACAGTGTCTGGGTGGGCAGGAGGGGGGGGCGTACAGCCAGGCCCATGTTAGACCTGGAGCTGAGGCCAAGCTCTGCACAGCTTTGTCAGCTCTCTCCCATGGGGCAGGACCCCAGGTCAGCTAGGACCCCCTTCTCCCCCACCAGAGCTGACACATGACTGAACACCCACCCCCGCCTCGGACACTCTCGTTCGCCTGTCCTTCCAAGTCCAGCTGAAGGAGCAGCAGGCACAGCCGCCGGGGTGGGGCCCTGAAGACACAGAACACCAGTAAACACGTGACCTTCTACAGGAGGACAGAGCTTATCTGATGCCTGTGTTCTTTCCCTAGGGCGCATCACAGGCTCTGGCCCCTCGCTCACCACCTGACAGAAAAGGGTGCGGGCCTGGCGCAGTCCCGAAGGGGGGTGAGCAGAGTTCACAGGTAAACTTCGTGGCTCCGGGAAGCTCTGCGCTCGGGCTCAGAGGAGGACGTGGGTCTTGCCAGGCAGGGCTGGGGAGTGGCCTCAGGAGGTTGGATGCAACTCCCTGGGAGAGGAGGGCTTTCCTGCCATGGGGGTGGCGGGGGGAAGGGGTGTGAGGGTTAGCAGGCCCCACGGTGGAGCCCCAGGGAAGGGGGTCCCCAATGGGCTTCACATTCCAGGCCTGAGAGTCACTGCCTGGGGGACACCTGGGCCTGTCCTCACAGGAAGCTCCTCCCTCCCACCTTTGGTTATGTGGGTGGGAGGGGAGGTGTCCCTTCGGGGAAGCCCTAGTCGCTGGGTTACTGCAGCTCCCGAGGGTGAGCTGGAGGCTGAGCGGGGTCAGGGGGCACGGTTCTTACGCAGAAACTGTCGGGAACCGTGACGCAGGACGGAAGGCCTCCGAACTCACCCCCCCCAGAGCTCATCTCACTATCTCTCTTTAAAGAGTTTAATGTTTACGAGCTGGAAACAGCTTATTCGGTAAAATTATTCCGCGAAGGAAAACTTCGCTGAGGGTTTTTTCCTGCTTTTCCTCCCTCAACATTGAGTATTATTCAGCTGAATGGAGGCTTGCACTCCCTCTCTGCCTCTGTCCTCTCCGCCCTTCATCCAGACGTCATTTATTTAGCATTTCTAGGTACCAGGGGCTGGGGACGAGCTGGTTTCTCCCCCAAATCCATGCCTCTGGCTGGCTGCCTGGCCCCCAACAGAAGCCACCACCTCGGGCAACACCTAAGTGAAGCCCCCCACCCACCCCGGGCACCACGCACAGCCTGCCCAGCCAGCATGCTCCTGGCCCTGGCCGCCCTGGCTGAGCTGTGTGACCTGCCTCCTGGTAGCACGGCAGCTTCTGGCCTCAGCCCATGCCTTTCCCTTGAGGATGTCCAGGCTGACATGCCTGGGCTCACCCCACCCGGCCCCCTCACCCCAGCAGCCCACTCACCCAGTGCGCTGCTCTGGGCAGTTGGAGGCGTCTGGTTCGCTTATGCGGGATTTCTCTTTTGGACTGGGGTGTGTGCGTGTGTGTCCCCATCCAATTAGGAGCTCCCCAAGGGCAGGAATCATTTCTTCTCTTCCTCCCTCTGGACACTCTATCTATGGTCCTGACCAACTGTCTGGGAGTCCCAGGGGAAGAGACAACGGGGCTCCAGGAAGACTTTCTGGGGGAGAAGAATAAGAAAGCGGTCCCTTGTCCCTTACTGGCTGCCATCCTCCCTCCGAGTCTCTCAGGCTCTCACTCTCTGCATCTTAGAGGAGACCTCGCTCTGCCTGAGGACTGTCACCCCTTCCATGATGAACTTTCTTTTGGACTCTCACCCGCGTGGGGTGCGTTCTTTCTCTCTCTTGGTAGAGAGCCTGAGCTTCCCCCACCACTACCTCTGCCCCCAACCTGGGAAAGTTGCCCTGTTCTGCACCAAAAGAAACCTCCAGGTCCTCAACCAGGGGCCCTAGGGGAGGGAGGTGACTGCAGTGGCCATGTCACTGCAGGGCTCCAGCCTTGAGCCCACGGCCTGTCATCAGTTGGAGATGGCAGTGAGCAGGGTGACGCAGGGCCTTGTGTGCAATGTCTCATGAGAGCCAAATCGGGAGGGTGGGGGGACATGGGACCGGTGCTTCCCTGGCTCTCAGACGCAGGGGTGTTGGGGGTTCCAGACGTGCGACAGACACCAGGAAGTCCTGCCTGCTGAAGCAAAGTGCCCTTTGCCTGGGCGTCCAAAGACACCAGATCTAGTTCTGGCCCCGCTCGCCAGCAGGGGACCCTGGGGGCCCTAGGTAAGTGACTCAGTTTCCTCACTGGTGCCCACCCTTCTTATAAGGTTATCCTGTGGAGCCAGTATGCTTTGAAAGCTGTCACATGCTGTCCACATGCAAGGTGCTGCTGGGGCTCTGGGCCCTGTCCCCAGGTGACAATGAGGCCGGGGCTGTACCGGGGCGTTTGGGGCAGCTCCTGGGCTGCTGCTTCTGGGCAAAACTTGGCGGGAACTGTGGTCACCGGCTCAGCCATGGGCAGGGGCTCATTGGGAGGTCAGAGCCACAGACCCTCCTCGGTACTGTGAGGGCTTTCAGATGTTTTGTCAAGAATGGAGTGGGTGTCCCTAGACATCGAGATGGCTCCAGCATCTCTGGGGACAGCGGGACTTTCCTGTTGGGCATAACACTGGCCTTTCAGAGTCAGGCCCAGGATACAGAACTCTTTATTTTCATCCTTCAACTGCCTGAACCAACCTGCCTGCCCCAATCCAGGGTGGGTGCTCGACCCAGCCTTTGTCCTCGGGGAAGTGGGGCAAGATGTGGCCTCCCTGGCCTGGGACCGTCCGCTGAGCAGGAGAGGAGGAGGAGGGGCAGTTTGGACACAGGAGAAGCTCCCATCAGGGGTGGGGTGGGAAATGCCCCCTGAGAGACGGGAAAGAAGCAGGTGGCAGATCAGGAGCTGCACATGGCAGCGAGACCTGCCAAAGGAATGCGAAATAACAGGTTTGCAGGTCCCAGGAGGAGAGCTATGGACCGCAGTCTTCTCCCCTTCCCATTCCACCCCCATCCTCCCCGTCTGCCCAGGGCAGACCTGTCAACATTACAAAGGACCAGGGGTCAGGCGGGTAGCGACACCCAGGTGTCCTGAACACCTCGGTGTTACAGGAGTCATTCCCACTCAGAAGAAAACAATACAAGCAAGAAATGTGCAGAGAAAAGGAAGACTCTCCTCCCTTGCCACCCATGGCCTCGGGCCCCATTTGAAGCCAGGCCCAGTAAAACAATTCCTACTTTGAAAAAGCCAAGGGTGTCTATTTACATGTCCTGCTACCTGTGGGTGTGGGGATTATCACACCACATTTCCGCGTTTCGTGGGACAGTCCCCAGCTCTGACTCCGGGTGTGTAAAATGATGATCTCAGGCTTGCTCTTCCCGAAGCGCCGGCATCTGACTGAGTGGCCTAAAGCGACGGGCAACCTCACACCAGCTCCCTTTGACGTGGGTCGCCCAGTTTGGTTTTCTAAGTCACTGCTTGTTGCAGAGTTTGCTTTCTAGGTTCGCCTGAACCCGGATGAAATGGAGTCCAGTGTGGATTAACCGAAGTCGAACCAAGCAGTGGGGTTGGGTGGGCACCCTGAACCCAGGGGTGGTTTTCTCTGGCAGAGAGTGGGGTGAGGTTGGAGAGCTGGAGAGGGGACTCTGTAGTATGAAATGATTTGAAAGGCAAAAGGCCAAACTGCTCCCAGCTGTCTGTCCGCCTGCCAGGCATCTCTTCCTCTGGGTTAACAAGAACCAGTGAGATCCCAGCTCTGCACTGGCTGTGCCACCTGGAGGCAGAGGCTCCAGCCGCTCTCGGTTTGCCCAGCCGCGCACTCGCCCCATCCTTCTCGCTCTTGCTCTGGGCCCCAGGAGGCTGGCCTAAGCTGCACCCTCCTCCAGCTTCAGCTGGATGAAAGGTGAGGTCTAGAGTCAATAGCCCAGGCTCCCTCCCTGCTGGGCTGGGGCCCTGTCTCCTCCACATCCCCCAAGACTCCCGCCTCCCTGCTCCGGAGCAGCCCTCTCGGACAGCTACAGGGCTCACCCAGATCCTGGAAACCGCCCCTTTCCTTGTGGCACCTAAGGTGGCAACAGCTTTTGCTGGGGCCCCACCAGCCCTTGCTGGTTCCCTGACTCTGCCCCAGTTTCTGTACGTAGTCCTTCCGTCAGCCCCTTCTGCTCCGGTTTTGCATGTGCTTCTGTCCTGTCTAGAACCGCCTGAGACACTGCTGATGCGCTGAGCTTCAGTTTCCCAGAACTCACGCTGGGGATGATAACGGCATCTATCTATCTTACCCACCTCTGTGACCCCGGGGCAGGCCTCCTAGGATGTGCTCCTTCTTGGGGTAGGATGGCTCTGGGTGGCTCCTGTGTCAGGCTGGGAGGTGTACAGCTGAGGGTAACAGAGGGGACAATGTTTTCCAGGGCAGATCATGCTGCTGGGATTAGAGACTGGCCACGGGGTGCAAAGCTCGTAAGTATATTGCCTGGGCGTCTGCTCAGATGACCAGCTGGGTGGGGTGGCTATGCTCTGGGATAGGATGGGCGGGTCCACCCTTGCTGCTGGAGGCCTGGTCTTGCCGCCACCAGAACATGACCATCAGCCCTCCCACACTAGGGTATGATGGAGAGAATAATGCTCCCCTCCCCAAGATGTCTCCATCCTGATCCCTGGCAAAAGGGACTTGGCAGTTGTGATGAAAGACCTTGAAATGGGGAGATTATCCCGTGTTTTATCTGTGTGGGCCCTAAATGTAATCACAGGGGTCCTTGTAAGGCAGGACAGTCAGACAGTAGTAGCAGTGATGACAGAAGCCAAGTTGGAGTCATGTAAGGAAAGGGGCATGGGTCAAGGAATGCAGATGGTCCCCAGAAGCTTGGAGAGGCAGGCACGCAGACTCTCCCCTGGAGCATCCACAAGGAATCTGGCCTGTAGACACCTCGATTTTAGCCCAGCGAGACTGATTTTGGAGACCTGGCCTCCAGAACTGTAAGATCATAAATAGGCATTGTTTTAAGCCATTCAGTTTATGGCCATTTGTTACAGCAGCCGCGGGAAACTAATACACAGGGCAAGGTCCAGATCCCAGGGAGGCAGGGACCTGAATACGTTCTGGGCTCTGCTCCAGCTACAACGGACTCTGTTCCGAAAGCAGCTGGGGACCTCAGTGTCACTTCCCAGTGCCCCAGTGTCCTCATTTCGGTCCAGGAGGCACATGTATTTTTTTTTCCCAGGTGAAATGCTGACATCAAATTACTCCACATCTCAAGAGTCTCGAACTCTAGTGTCATCGGGAGCCCCAGTAACACGGTAACTTGACCGACTGGGAGGGTATAAGGCAATGGGGAATGGTGGGAACTGAGGCAAACTGGAGAACACGCGTCTTTCTTACAGACATCAACTTTAAGTAACAACAAGAGCAATAAATCCAGCCAAGCAAAACCAATGTCTCATGTATGTGGCTCGTGGACTAGGAGTGTGGATCCCATGTTTACCTGCCAGTTCCCGGCCGACCCCAAAGGGAGGTGGTCCATGGGTAAAGCACAGCACTGGGTGTGGGGAGAGCTCCTCAGCCCTGCCTGCCCCTCAAAGTCACCCTCCACACCCCGCCCAGACCGCCACCGCAGTGAGAACCACTGCACCTGCTGCCCAGCCAGCCCCGCCTCACCTCCCTCGTCCTTGCCGCCTATGAAAGATGCGCGAAGTCCACCCTCATCCCAATATCCCTGAGACACAAACTCTCTCCTCCCTCTCCAACGAGGGAGGCCCTTGTGCAGAACAACCAGGAGGGCACTACGATTGGGTCAAGCTCCAGCCAGTCCACGCCGTGGGTGGGGGTGCAGGGGAAAGATGAAGACTGTCTCAGAAAACGAGAACACGGACGTCATGGGAAAGATCAAGGGCTTTGCAGTCAGACAGAGCCGGGTGAGTCCCTACGTCACCAAGTAACAACTGTGTGACTTTGGGCAACATACTTAAGCTCTCTGGGCCTCAATTTTCCCATCTTTAAAACAGGAATGACAATCCTTTCTTGACATTGTTGCTGTGAGGGTTTGACCACATACCACGTATGGAGGGTGGTGCCTGGCCTGTAGGAAGGCTTCGGGAATGAGATTCTGGAGCTGATGACTTGGGGTAGAATTCTCTGTAATGGTTACAAGACTTTGGGTAAGTTACTTTATGTTTCTGTGCAGAATGTTCTCATCCACGAGATGGGTTCACTGACATTCTCACAGGGCTGTTGGAAGGATAAAGTGAGATAGCACATGCCAAGGGCTTAGACCATGCTTGGACTTACTTGGTCAAGACCCCATGAGCATGTCCGTTATGTACTAGGTCCATTCTGATGTGTCTCCTGTAGCTGGTGGGCTCTGGGGCGTGTTTCTGAGATGTGGAATGGAGAAGTCAGAGCCTGTTCCCTAGTTTTCAGGAGAGGGTGACCACGGATTCCCCACAGCTGTCTACCTAGTTCCTCCCTAAATCCCTCAACCTGGATCTTCCGCCCTTTCACCTTCTATCCCCAGCCTCTGTCTGCAACCTCCCCAGGCACCTCTCTGGCAGCCCCCGGCAGCGCCAGACCCCGGGGATCAGGCTGCTGGGCTCTGTGGTGTGCCTGGGAGGGGGTGGGGCTGACCCCCATCTGAGAAGCCCCATTAGTCACTGGAGGAGATGAGCACGGCGCTGCCCCCATCCCAGATGAATCACGTCCCACGCCATGTTGTTAACTAGGCTCGCGACAGGGGCCCTGTGTGCCGCTTTTGTGTGTAATGTTTCTTTCCATTCCATGATTCAGAAAATGCCAGTCACTCAGCCATGTGATCCCCAATCCTCTGCCAAGCAACTGAGCTCAAAGGTTTGCTGGAAAGCCCTTGAAGGACAGGGAGGGCAGCTGAGATTTCCAGAAAGTGGACTGAGCCAACAGAACTGGAGGTTGGCACTCATGAAACATGGTCAGGAAGAGTACTGAGGACGTGCAGGTGTTGCGGGACCAGAGACCCCTCCACATAAGCAGCTGCTAGTGGGCGAAGGGCCTGAACGTGGTTGGACTCTCCTCCAAAGAATAATGTGATTATTTTGTCTGATTACAAATGTAAAGCTTGTTTATGCAAAAATTCTGATCAATACCGCAAACTATGAAAAAAGAAAGGACTTCGCTCCTGTGTGCTGCCACAGGACACTGTTTTAATCCATCGAGACATTTTCCATGTGTCCTCAGGCTCAGAGCTGCCAGGTCTGGTCCACTGAGCTAGTGGCTGCATCGAGGTCTGATCCTGGCTCCTGCCCCAGGCTGGGGCACTGTGCTTCCAAACGCCACGAGAGAGGGCCCAGCTCTGGGCTCCCGCATCTGAGAGTCTAATGTCGACCTGGCCATTAGCAGGCTGTGGGCCTGTAGGCAAATCATTCTAAGTCCTATTTTTCGACTCAGTTAAACATGGAATAATATTGGGCTGATCTGTTGAGAGGATGAAAGGCATGAGGGGAACTTGAAACTGCAAACGTGCGAAGTCTCTTCAAATATGAGGGTGGTGCTGGCCTGGTGCCAGTTCCCCTGACTCGGCTCATTTAACCCCAAGGATAGTCTTGAACCCAGTTCCCCTGCTCCATGACTAAACTCGAACCAAAGGCCCTCCCCAGAATCTGCTCAGAGCAGAGAAGTCTCAGGCTGGACACCCTCCGCCTCCCACCCAAGCCATAGCAGCACCATTAACACCGAGGCAGGCAGGCGCCTAGTCCAGAAAAATTCAAAGCCCTGTTTTGCCACCAGTTTTGAACTAAGGTAACTCGCTTCCTTCATTCCCTACAAAGATCCTCAGCTTGCCACGGCTGGACTAATTCTCAGCGTCACCTCTTCTCATGGTCATCTCAGTGACACAACTAAGAACTTACATATCGATCACCATTCCCGTTTATAAAAAAATGAAAGGATGCTCCGGGGACACATGTCTCTAAGCAGCATACTACTGCCCTGTGACCCCTTTCCTCCTAGAGCTGAGCCAGCTCTGACCTCGTTCCCACTGGCCCGCCCTCGTCTAGTCAGAGGCAGGACACCCTGCATGGCTCCCTTTCAACTGTGTGGCCACTCCCAGCTTAAAAAGCACGAGCCGACCATGCTGATAGCCAGGCGGCAGAACAGTGGAGAAGATGACCACTGCACTGACCTGACTAGTTCATCTGTCTTGACTCCCCTTGGGATGTAAACCTCCTCAGATCAGAGGCCAAGCCCTCCCGTAGGTCTGACAAGGGAGTCTGCACCCATGAACCTCCTGAAAACGCAGACCCTGTGGCAAACACGAGCTCTGAACAGAAAGAGAAGGTTCCAGGGGTGAAGGCAGAGGTGCCTGTCTTCAGAAGTAATATTTAATTGGGATTTATTTAACTGTAAAATGGCTGTCAGGGAGTGTGAAGCAGGTTGAATGAGGGTGGCGAACAGGATGGAGAATGGTTAACAAGAAATCACTCCCCAGAGCTGTTCTGGACATTGTGTTCTGGACCCGCACAAAGAGTGGGGAACAGCAGGGATCTGAGGGCATAGATTTGGGAGCCAGCCTCCCAGTCCTGGCTCCATCACCTCAGCTGTCTGACTGTGGGTGAGTCACATCACTGTGCCTCAATTTCCTCAACTGTAAAATGGGGACATAATCATATGTAGTTCTTACGGAGGCGACCTAATCAATATGCCACTTGTGGATGCTGGACAGGAAGGCTGCTCACCTGCCCACACCAATCAGGCTCCAACTCCCGCCAGCAATGTCAGTAGGAAGCACAGAGCAGCTTGTGCTACGTGGGGTAATAGGGGTGGGAAGTGTCAAAACCCCTGGGGACGCAGCACGGCAATGAAGACCCCTGCACCATGAGAGGTGGAAAGTGGTTTGAAGCACTCCCACCCAAAGCGGGGGGCGTGGGGGCTGTGGCCCCAGAACGACACTCAATAACATCATCGTCTAAACCACATTCCTGCTGGCCGCCATCGCCTGTGCCTGTCTTCACAACGCGAGTTAACAGCCTTTTGTCCCTCACCCGTGTCCTCAGCGGGCCAGGGCCACGTTGACATTCCTCTCACTCTGCGAGGCCCCTGGAGGGAGCGCAGATGTTTTGCTGGAGGAGGGTCAAGGCCTTCGGATGTAGTTCTCAACCCTGGGCGTGCCTTCAGCCCTCTCATGTAAGCCTGGCAAAGCCCGGAGTGAAAGGCCCCCGGCATGGCGGTGTAGGTCTCTCTGAACTGCTGTCAAGATCCTGGGGCTCAAAATACGTGGCAAGTCAGCAGTTCCCTTCCACTCTGCGGGGGAAGTGTGGGTGCCTGGGGGCCCGGGGGCAGCTTTGTGACTCGGCATCACATGCTGATCTAGCTCAGGTCTTGAATGAACGAATAAGGGAAGAATGGATGAGTTATCTCCTCTCCAGCCCCACGGACACTGCTTAGCTCAGGACCTTGGCTTCTCTTGCCTGGACGAACTGGCTTCTCTCCCACCAGCTCTACCCATATTCCACACTCGGCACTTTCTCAAGAACGATCTCTCTCACGTGCAGATTTGCTGGAGAGGTTACCTTCCTTCATCACTCTCAGCCTAAGCCCTGGGAAGGCTTCCCGCTGCCCACCATGCGTTTCGAACTCCCTTGGAGGCACCGCCTCACCTCCCCTCTCAGCCTCGCCAGCCCCTCCACGCCCCACTCTGCACCCTGTCACACGCCTTACTTGCCTGATGATGCAACATACTCTCATGCCTTCACGCTTTTGCCTCTGCTGTTCCCAGGGCCTTGTCTGTCCCGGCCCTGCTGGCCGGGCTGGCCCCACTGTAAAGGACTGCCATGCTCCGTGACAGCATCCTGTGTCCTGGGACGCGCTCCTTGATGTGGTAGAGCCAGGAGCATCTTCCCGGTGGCCCGCATCACTCTCACCTTCACTGTTCAAGGAGGCAGTGGCCAAGGCCCGACGGGCCACCAGATCCGGCCACTAGAGGACAGTAGAGGACAGTGGAGCACCGGGCCTGGCCAGGCCTGAGGGTGCTGCTGGGCTAGGCTGGGGGTGCCTGGCTGCAGGCCCTGCTCTCGCTCTGCCCTCACCCATCACAGCTTGGACCCTGCCACACCTCGCTCCTGGAACGTGGCCCGGCCTCTGTGCGGGTCTCCTGGCCTCTGCCGCTCCATCTTCGCTCCCCTTCAGGCACAGGGCTGCCCCAGCTACCTTCCTCAACCATGACTGTCATCACCTTTTCTCTTCCCCACCCCACTCCACGCCACCTTCCTCAAGAACATTCAGGAACTTCTCATTGTTTCTATATTGAGGTCAAATTTCTCAGTTCAGGTTTATTTTGTTTATTAAATTTTTGCAACTTCGATAACAATAAAAATGAAAGAAAAATAATTCATAAGTCCATCGCATAATTTTTCTATGTTTTGCGCTGTCTCTGTCTATGAATGTATGAATGTGTGTGTGTGTGTGTGTGTGTGTGTGTGTGTGTGTGTGTACGTAAATATGTATATTTGGGGTTATGGTCAGGGCATAGATACACTTTTGATTTTAACTGTTTTGGCCTAATTTGAAATCACAGGCAATTGTTCAAATTATCATTCTGACTTTATAAATATCAAGGCCACACTCACCAGCCTTTGCATCTCATTCAACCATCGCCAGCGCAGATTCTGCTGCTTTTTAGAGACTAGAATCCGTGCCCGTTCCCCATTCTGGTGTTCACGCCTACCAGCCTCTTTCTGAAACACTCTGCCCTTCCTGCTCTGCTAAGCTGATGATCCCTCCAGCCTTCTGTTCAAACTTCTTCTCTATGAGAGCGGCCAGCCTGGCTCCGGTCCCTGGCCCCTGCTGCCCACCTCTTTCTGATGTCACTCCAATTTCCCTTGTGAGACTGGGAGCTCCCTGAGGTCCTGCCATCTACAGAGTCTATTAATGTCCTGTGGCAGCTGTTATCAAAATACCACAGGCTCGGTGGCTTAAAACCACAGAAATTTATTCCCTCACAGTGCTGGAGGCTGAAAGAAGTCTGAGGTCAAGGCGTCGGCAGGGCTGCATGCCCTACACAGGTTCCAGGGGAGAATTCATCCCTTGCCTCTTCCAGCTTCTGGTGGGGGTCAGTACCCCTTGGGAATCATCCAATCTCTGCCTCTATCTTCACATGGCCTTCTCCCCTGTGTCTCTTTGACACAAATCTCCCTCTGACTCACTTTTATAAGGACACTTGTCAGTATATTGGATAATCCAGGGGGATTTCCTTTTCCAAGATCCTAGATTTAATTACACCTACAAGGATGCTTCTTCCAAATAATGTAACCTTTGCAGGTTCCAAGGATTAGGACAGAGACACATATTTTGCAGCCACCGTTCAACGGCCCACGACAGTCTCTGCTATGGGGCTGTTCAGGATCAGTGTGGGACAAAGAGGGGCTGTCAGACTTGGCAAACAGCAGGAGCTCGCCTGTGTTAACTCTACTGAAGAATGAACTGATAGGAAAGGATACTGGATGGTTCGTAGAACTGACCAGAAGCCAGGTTCAGACAACAGGCAGGGAGTAACCAAGGGTGTTGGGCAGCTGAGAGCCCAGTCCCAGCCCTTCAGTCTGGGTAGGGTGCCGGTGCCGGTGCTGTCTGTTTCTCCCTCCAGAGACAAAGCCCCGAGTAAGAGCACCCCCTGGGCTGAGCCTGGGTCACACAGGGGCCTAGAGAACTGTCTGCCCCCTACCAAGACCACACACTGGTGGACACCCCCGTCCCAACCAGGGAGGGGACTCAAATGTGCTCAGGCAAAAATCAACAGATATCTTCAATAAATCAGTAGATATCTTCTACTGAGATTCACCTGTGCCCTCTCCAGAGTGAGCTCATCCTGGAAGGTGTTCAGGAATTCACCTGATTGTCTGAGGAGCCCCTTCATTCCTTTTTTGAGGGGAGGAGTGAAGAGAGGGATGGCATTTGCCTGACCATCTCTACATTGGTTTCACAGAGGCCACCAGGATCACCCAGCAGAACCAAGGTGACTGGTTTGGATGTTACTCCAGAAGGAGAGGGTTGGGGAGAAAGAAGGAAGCAGGACAACCATCATGAGCCCGCACAGAACAGGCAGCAGTCTGTCAGGGAAGTGAAAACGAGGTGTGAAGAAACCTGTTTGGCTTGAAACGGTTGTGTGAACCGGCATAGCTATTAGTCACAAATGTTGGTTGCCAACTGAGTTATTTTGACTCTTAAAAAGCACTCTGGAAAAAAACCCAAAACAACAGAACTACTCTGCTGCTTCAGGAAACCGAGTCCCTTTTTAGCAGGAGCCTTTCCTCTCATCCCACAGGTGGCTGGGCCGTGGCCCTGCTCTGCGGGAGAGCAGCTCCAGGGCCGGGAGAAGAAAGGCAGAGTGGGAGCGTCAGGATTTTTTTCTGAAATAGTGGTTCATAAACCAGGACTGCACAGCCCCAGGTCCAGTGTGTTCCCGGGCCTGGGTGAGGGCTGCCAGTTAAACTATAGGACACCTCGTTAAACCTGAATATCAGACAAACAAGAGGTGATTTTTTAGCACAAGTATATCTCCTGCAATTCGGGGATATGTTTATACTTTTAAAGTTAGGTTTCTGAAATTCTAACTTCACTGGATGTCCTGTATTTTTATTTGCTAAACCTGGCAACCTTAGTTGGGTGTGTTGCTTTTCTTTTATTTATTTTGGTGCTTATGTTAGATTTTCTTAGAATCAAGGTTTTCATTGCCAAAAAAAAAATAGTTTTGAAAGTCATAGCTAGCGTTTCATTTTCTTTTCCACATTGAAAAACTTAGCTGTAATGAACGTTTAATGAATTCTTTGACCCCGTAGATATCTTACTGAGCCCCTGTGACAACGCAGGCACTGGTGCAGACCACGTGGATAAGATGAGGTGGATGAGACAGAGTCACTGCCCTCCAGGAGCTCCCCCAAATCGACAAAGGAGATGACCAACCACCTATCACGTGTGGTTGGAAGGCCAAGGTGCAGAGAAGGAGTTAACACTATGCGGATCTCGGCAGAGCAGTGAGTAAAGTGAAGCAATAGAGAGATGCTAACCAGGCACTGCCACGGGCCCTCTGGTTTCCATGGGTCCTTGGTCACCGCTGATGAGCACAGCATTTGGGAAGACACAAATCCTATGACGTCGTTAAGCAACCATTTTCCGTTTGGTTGGCTTACAAAAGATGCCACTGGGAAATACGACGTTTCCTTAGGGTGTCTTTCGAATCCAACGCTAGGGTTGAGACATTGTGATTTATAATAAGGAACAACTATTTGGTCTTCGCAGGGATCTGGCACTGAGCTTGGAATTTTCTCAGTGATGAGCGCAATCAAGGTGTCTCTTGTTATGTTAATGAGTGACTTTGGGATGAAACCTAAGGATGAAGACTGCTTGCCCAGGGAGCCAACCATGTGATCAGAGAGATGGAACTTTCAGTCCCAGCCCCAGACCTCCAGGGAGGGGAGAAGGGCTCGAGGTTGAATCAACTCTAAGGCTGATGATTTAATCAATCATGCTTATGTAAAGAAGCCTCCATAAAACCCAGGAGGACTGGGTTCTGATGGGTTCTGAGAGCCTCTGGTTGGTGAACACGTGGAGATCTGGAGGGAGTGTCCCCGCAGAGAGCATGGAAACAAACTGCACCCCTTCCCCATAGCTTGCCCTGTGCGTTTCCTCCATCTGGCTGTTCCTGAGTTACACCCACAGTTAGTAAACTTGTGGTAAGTCAAACGTATCTCCGAGTTCTGCGAGCTGCTCAACCAAATTAATGGAACCTGAGATGAGACTGTGGGAACCTCTAATTTACAGCCAGTCGGTCAGAAGCACAGGTGACAACAGCCTGTGCTGGTGACAGTATCTGAGCGGGGGCAGGGAGAGTCTCGTAGGACTGAGCCCTTAGCCTGTGGTGTCTGATGCTATCTCTGGGTAGATAGTGTCAGAATTGAGCTGGATTCTTGGACACCTGGATGCTGTCTGAGAATGGCTGATTGTAGGAGTGAGAACCCCCTTCCATCCACACAAACACACACGTTGGAACTGGGTCAAGGAACCTAATTTAAGGCCCCAACCCAAGACCTGCGGGTTTGGGTGGAGGAGAGGACAGGGTCTAAGAGCCACGTGTTACTGTGTCCTTGAGACTAGGTCCCAGCCCTTATCTATAATAGGAATGTGGCCAAAGTGAAGATATTCTGAAGGAGAAGGAAGGTTCAAAGGGCAAAATGCTCTCTACCTTATTAACTGCCGAGTAAACACCTCGGCCCTAAGCAGAGACAGTAAACCGGGAGGAACGCAGCCTGGAAAGGGCAGAGTTGCTCTTTATTGCCCAAGGAACGAGCAAGGGCAAAAGGAGAGTCTCTGTTATCCTGAACACTGATTATCTTTTTTTTAAAAATCCTTTCCTTTCCAGAAGAGTCTCTCTTCTGGGAACTGGGGCTGGTTTTCCGTGAGTGTGGCAGAGCTTCCACACCCAGCTCTGGACTGAGCATCTGAAGGCGAGTGACAGCCAGGCTCACGATGGCTGGCCTGAGGTTCAGGAGACTCAGCCTTAGAGACGGGCCACACTTGCTTAGGAGGACGTGCATGAGGTCTCCAGCCTGTGACCAAGCCGGGGTGGGCTCAGCACAGTGTGGGCCGTGGAAACGAGGCTCAGAGACGGTTCTGTGTGAGTCCAGAACAACTACGTGTGGCCCAAAGATGAGTGAGCCAGCCGCAAGCCTGCGGACATCAAGGACGTGGTTTCTTCTGCTCCCACAGGGGCTAGAAATAGAACTCTGCCCTTTGTCCTTGCGGAGCTGAGGCAACTGCTTGTGGGCGTCCCTGACCACAGGCCCCTTTGTTCCTTTCTCCCACCCATTCCCTCCCTCCCGACCTTGGCCGCAGCCTGTGAACACTGTGGGCTGCAGCACGCTGTCTGGCATCTGAGTGAAGGTGGTTTCCCCGGGCACGGGCAGGAGCCAGTCTGGAGAATGTGGCTGCATCTGGAAGCAACAAAACTGCTTCCCTGCCCGGCCTAGCATCACGCCCCAAACCTTCCGACAGCAGCTGACCCGACCTGGGCCATCCTGACGACACGTGCTTCCAGGGTTTTGAAAACTTCACTGAGGCCCTGTGTATATTACACTGCGTCCCGTGCACACACTGTGTACTGTGTGTTTTCCATGCCCGCATCCGGGCTGGCTCCCTGCCCTCCGGCTTCCCTGGGCAGCCCCAGCAGGAGAGGGGAGAGGAAAGACTGTAAGCACTTATTGCCCATGAAGTTGCCAGAGGCTCACTGGCCTCCTCTCTCTGCTGCTGATCACAGCTCCTGCCTGCGTCCTCTCCATATTACTCTGTCTCCACGTTCTGGAAACGGCTTCCTCCTTCAAGACTCAGGGTGATAACTAAGCCCCACAGTTCCCAGCCCTCGCCCTGCACTATCCCCCATGAATTTCCTGCACCGAGCCCAGGTCTCTGTAAGTAGTCCCTTTATCAAAGGCCCCTCCAATGACCAAATCAGAACGTGCCATCTTTCCATTGCTGTATCCCGGTCCACGCACGTGAGTCATGAGAGAACACTCACCCCTATTCCCCTAAGGCTCTCTGATATGTGTGATTCTCTTCTAATTGTTAAGAATGCTTGCCCCACCCACCGATTCCGTGACCCACTTACAGGACTCCATCTCCTGTCTGAAAAGCATTGCTTGGGGCCAGCCCGGTGGAGGTGGCTCTCAGCTGGCCTGGTTGTAGCATCTAGCAGGGGTCAGCATGGAAGATGCCATGCGGGCCATCGATGACTGCAAAGTATGTGTCTCCCAGGGCTCTCCTTGGGGAAGGCTTGACTCCTCTGGGCAGGGGGAGTTCCTGTCTATGGTCATCACATTCCAGGGGCTGGGTTTCTACACCCTGAGGTGTTTAGAAGCCTCAGAGGTGGCTGGGATCTGGGGCAACTCACGCCACCTCAGCAGCGTAAATACCACGGTGCTGATTCAGCCACTCACAGTGAGGGTCCAGCCATCCAGTGGGTGCAAGAGCCACGTTCACGAGCCACGTTCACGAGCCGCGTTCACCGTAGGCACTCTTCCTTGGGTGAGGAATTTCGTCTAGAAAGCCGGCTGTCATCGGAAGGCACGGGGCCAGCACAGCCCCAGAGCAAGGGCGTTCCCAGAAGCCTGGAACATCCCTGGGGGGCCTGAGCACCTTCTCTCCTTGATGCCTGCTTCACTGCCTCTTCTTTGTCCCACACCCTTGCCAACCCTTTGATTCTCCTGTTCGATTCCCTTCTGTGTGTCAGCAATTGACGCCTCTTATTCCCATTTTTGGTGGTGGCAGGTGGGGGGTGGCTGTGTCCATCATAGCTGCCCAGGGCGGCCCAACAGGTGGCCCGCGCGTGTTTGGGGAGCAGCAGGAGCTCCCTCTGTTTCACCTCTGGGTGGTCCACAGATGTGTGGCCAGCATCTGGCCAATAAGCAGTACTTGTAAGTGCACATTAATCAAGTGCTTTGTAGAAAGCCAGGTACGGTGCCAAGCACTTGTTTGGTATAAATCATCTCATTTCTCTCCCATAAGAAGCTGACAAGATGGTACCAGTTTCCCCATTTTGTAGAGGAGACTGAGGCTCAGAGAGGTCAGGTGACTTGGTCGAGGTCATAGCAGAAGCCAATAGCTCAGAGGTCTTGGAAACGATCTGTGAAGAAACACGTGTTCTCCGAAGGGACAGGGAATGACATGCCCCGCTCCACCGGTTCTCACTTCCCAAAGGCAGGATTGAACCCGCTTCGGGAACCTTCCTCCCTCTAGCCACCTGCGGTGCCCAGGGGTGCTCTCTTGGCCACACTTGCTGACAGAAGCAGACCGAGGACCAGCCTCTTGCCAAAGAGGGAAGGCCAGTGGGAGCCTCAGACCACAGGGAAGTGACTCCATGGACACAACAGACCGTGGTGGGTGACTCAGCTGCCCAGCTGATGGACATGGACAGACGTCAGTCCTACACCATGGCCCTTCCCTTTTCTCCCCGGAACAATAACAAATCCTGGCACTGTGATTCCGTCGCCATAGGAACTGGAAAACACTTGATAACATGGGGCCTCCAGGACATGTGGGCTGAGTAGGTCCAGATAAAACACCTCTTTCCTGACCTTTCATCCTAAATCATAGGCATCTCACCCCTTTGGAGCTGATTAGGTAAACAGCCAGGTGAGTTATACCACCACCTGGATTGAATGGCCATGTCAGAACCGGAAAGTCGGGGGCCGTCACAAGCCTGCACTCCCAGAGGACCTGGCCCAGATTCCTGCTGAAAAGAAATGGGATCTCAAGTAAGCTCGTCTGCTCAGGAGACTGAGAATCACTCGGTGTGCCTACCCCCAGCACGCACAGGCCTCGTCCTCGACACTGTGGGCAACGTGAAGAAGGGGGACACTGGTCCCCATGCTCAGAGAACTCCTGGTCTGCTGGGCGCAGGACACACACCTGGACAGTCCTTTTAGGTCCCAGAGAACATCAGGAAGCATCGGGAACCGGAGAGGGAGGGGGTGGAAAGGCAGCTTCTAGGAGGGGCTGGGGTTTGCTGGCGTGAAGCACAACGCTCCAGCGAGCCCGAGCTGAGTGTGGCGATGCTTGCTCACTGGTAAGGGGTGATGGGTGGCAGCTGAGGCCTGGGGACTGGATTCCCTTACAGGCTCTGCTTTTCCTGCCTGCCTCTTCTCGGTTCTCTGGTGCTGCCTCTCATTTCTTCAAAGCACAGTGGACACCCTCTGCGTAGGGCACTCGGCTCAGACACCTTGACTCCGATGTCCCACCTTCCCTAAGATCAACCACGGTCACGTCCAAAGTCATCCCGCCCCACCCCCCATGTCTCCTCTTCCGTAAAGCACCCACATTATTCCAGGTTTAAAGCCTCCTCTATATGAGACTGTCGCCAGCATCCCATGAACTTCCTTCCATGTGAGTGTCTCACGCGGGACCCTCCCTTCCCTCCCCCACGGCCACCCCCCTGTGCTGTCTTGCACTGACCCCTGTAGCCTCGTCCTAGATGTTATCTTAGTGCCATGGATGCTTTCTTCCCAAGTATTTAGACCTTTTCCTTCGTATTTATGTTCCTTAGGGTCTTGACCTCTGCCCTAATTTCCGGCATTTTCAGCTTCTTGTTGGGCAGCCCCCCAAGCACTTCAGACCCAAACCTCCTGAGACGGGACCCACGCCTAGGCCCCAGAGATCGATTTATTTTCTTACGCTTCCTCTCTTGGTTCATGGCCCAACCCTGTCCAATAACCAGGAAATCTTCCTGCCACCCTTGAGTCCTCCCTGGCTGCCTCTCCCACCCCAGTGGTCAGTAAGGCCTGTTGACCGCAGCCCAGGAATGGCTTCTGCCGGTGTCCCGGTCCCTGTGACAGCTGCACCTGCTGCTGTTGGGGACGGGAGCGCCAACCGCCTAACGCGTCCCTCTGCCTCCTGGCTCTGTCTCCTCCAACCTCCTCTAGCAGCAGCTGTCAAAACTCACTTTCTCACACGCAGCTCTGGTCGTGGTGCTCCTGCCCAGAAAACCTAGATCTCCTCACTGCTTAAGAGGGACATCCAGACGCCTTGGGAGGGAAGGTGAAGGCCTCCCATGTGGCCCCCAATTTTCTAGCCTCACCTCCCAGAGCTCTCACTCTGTCTCTCTGTCTTTCTGTCTCTGTCTCTCTCACACACACAGAGTCCAGAACTATGGCTGCACCACCCAGCTGTTCCCCCTGCCTTGTCCTCTTCTGGCATCACCTGCTTTGTCATGCTGACTGCACTGCCTGAAACCTCCTCCTCCCCCAACCCAGGGAACTCCTACCCTCCCCTGTGCTCCCACAGGACCCGAGCACTTTCCACAGTGAGCAGAAGTTGCTGTTTCCAGCCTCCTCCACTGGTCTGCCAACTGCTAATGCTGGTCCATCCTGTTCCTCCATGTGCCCCAATGTCCAGCTTAGGAGAGGGGCCCCCCGGATGCTGCAAGAATCCCTGGATCCACCTTCTAAGCCTTTCTTTCTCTGGGCCTCTTGCTACCTGGCACTCAGCATGTGCCTTAACCTCCCCTCCTCTGTCCTCAGCCTCCCTTGCATGTTGGGGACCAGCCTGGCCCTCGACCCCTGTGCCTCTCCCTAAGGTCACCTGCCCTTCTGTAGGCAGATCACATGCCCTGCAGCCCCTGTGCCTGAGCAGTTGTTCTCTCTCCAGAATCTCCCTCCCCGGCCATCATTCTCTGAGGTGCGGCGACCCATGCCCTCCTCAGAGGTGCCTCTCCAGACCTGCAGGGACCCCTGTCCTCCATCTCTTTCCCCCAGGGCCTGTGAATATGAACCACACCAGGCCTCTTAGTGCGCTAACCTGAGTTTTCTTCCCTAGACTGTGAATCCCTGGGGGACAGAAAGCTGTCCTTACTTATCTCCATTTCTCCGTGGTACCTTGCATAGGCATGGAGAACGGCTACCCCAAAACGCATGTGGCAGTGCTGACCCTGCCGCTCCCTGTGCGAAGCCCTGCAGTGCCTCCCTGGGGCCTGTGACAGTCTGGCCACCTTGGTCACACAGAGGGGAGCAGGTGGCCATCTCTGACCAGCAGGGCTGATGGAGTCCCTGTTGCCCCAGTACCCGAAGGAAGAGCGGCTCCCTCAGCTCTCAGGTCAGTCACCCCCCAGAAAACGCAGCCTCCCTGACCTCCTGGTGACCGGCAGTCGCTGGAAATTACCTCAGCTGCCTCTCCACCATGTCTGTCCTTTCCATCATCCCTAATTCCTGGAGCCGGGTGTGCAGAGACTTCACAAATGCCCGCCAGCCCCACCTCCCGTTTTCCACCAATTCCATCATCCTGCATTTGGTTACTCCCGCCCTCCTGTCCAGCATCCGCTACAGGCACATACTCATGCAGGCCATTCCCCGTCCTGGAAACGCTCCCCCCGCAGGCCCAGCTCTGGTCCCCATGCCCCCCAGTTCTTGATGAACTCTGACACAGAACTGACTCCCCGAGCCATGTTACAGTCCAGTTGTAATCAGCAAGCATCACGCCGTTTAATATTTAATTATTCTCTGCGCTTTCTTTTTACGAGTGCATTCACTTTCTTTATTCCCACCTCCTCTTCCAGGTTATGGGCTTCTTGAGGGTAAAACTTTCTTACGTTGCTGGGGAAGGCAGGCCAATTTGGCGTTCTCTACACTCTTGTAGCTTCTTGTTTGTGCACGTACTTTCAGCAGGATCGTCTACGAGAGTCCTAATGTCTGATAAAATCTTTCTTGGGCAGCTCTGAAAGAGGCAGCCTCACACCATAGCTTCCTGGGTGGGGAATTTAATGGACCAGAAGCCCAACTCCTGCATCTGGCCAGACCAGTTGGAAGGATTCCTGGAGGTTAGAGACCTAGGCTTTCCACACTGTGGGGGCCACGCGAGCCCTACTATGCAGTAACCAAGGGACGAGGGCCATGAGCTGGAGCGATGCTGTGTGGCTTTGTGACCCTGGGACCTGTGCCCGAGGGACCAAAACCACCTGTTTCTTTGGCTGGCCCCGAAGAGGAGCCTGAATGGAGTGAAGAGGGTGGGGGTGAGCTGTGGCTCTGAAGGCCTCATGACTTTCTGCCCGGTGCTGGGCACCAGGACCACTCCCGGCCCAGGGTCGCTCAGAGGGACATGAGCAAGCTGACTAGGGCAGGAAAAACCCTGAAGAATTTCATTTGACATAACTCTGCCCTACAGCTTCCTTTAGGTCAGACCACATGGAACTTCCTTCAGGTTAGGCACATGTGTCCATCACGAGGCCCAGCCACGGGCAAGGCCATGAGCCTGGGACGCGGAGTCTCCTGGGAACATGCATGGCATGAGCTCCAGGCCTAGAAGTGGGGGTCCCCTCTGCCCTGCCTTGCTTCCCCTCTTTGATTCCCCTCTAGATTCTGTACCTTCATCCCCTATACCTCACATTACTTCTTCCCTGCTGACCTCACCATTCCTCCTACCTGCCATCTTCTCCTCCGTCGGAGCTCCCTCTCTAATCACCCAGGCACAGATTCATCCACAACCTCCTCCCGACCCGTGGGAGGCTGCCTTCCACCTTCCTCTCCCTTTCCTCCCTCTGGAAAACTACATTTCCCAGAGGTCACCACACACAATGGTGGCAGCCCCTGGAGTGTGGAGCGTTGGGGGTCTTCTGGAGCCCACGTTCCTTAGGCCACAACATTTACTTAACCATTCACTGAGCTTTACACGTGGGCTCTGGGGAAACAGGACGAGCAGAGGACCAAGCAGGCCATTGCAAGTGCTGTGACGATGGGCACATGTACAGGCTGAAGGCAGGGAGCGGGCAGCCAGGGCCCTGCTGGGGACGATGGCCCAGGGGAAGCGACATCCAAGGGGAGGCCCCCAAATGGTTGGTAGTTGGCTGTAGGCTTGGGGAAATTTTATTTTACACAGAGAGAAGCCACAGAGAACATGGGGTCTCGGGGGAACTGCCAGCAAGTCCATGTGGCTCAGAGTCGGGTGTGAATGGGAAGGGGAAGGAGTGGAGGGTGGAGAGGGGCCAGGAGAGACTCACACAGCACCTCCACGAAGGAGACTGGGTTCAACCCTAGAGCAACGTGGAGTTGCTGAAAGGCCTTAAGCAGGGGGTGATGATATTCATTGGAGATATTCATTTCTATCCATATCACGGGGACAATCCAGAAGGAGGCTTGATCCCTCTCAAGTTCACACTCGTTGAGTAGACTGAAGAAGCCCAAGGCCCAAGGCCCACAGCCATCAGGGCCTAGCTAGCACTGCACCCTGTGCCTGCACCGGAACAGGTTGCAACCAACAGAAGTCAACTCTGTATCAGGGCCCCCAACACTCAGGCCACAGACTGGTACCAGTCCCTGGCCTGTTACTGGTCCTTGGCCTGTTAGGAACTGGGCTGCACAGCAAGCGCTGAGCGGCGGGCGAGCGAGCGAAGCTTCATCTGTATCTGCAGCCGCTCCCAGCACCAGCATCACCACCTCAGCTCCACCTCAGAGCCTCAGGCGTTAGATTCGCAGTGGAGCTCCCGTCTGCTAAAAAGGGGACCGCTGCCTTATATGACTTAAGCCAAGGGGGACGTTTGTTGTGAGGAGGCAGGCCCAGGGCAGAACAGCAGAACTTTTAGAGGAGCCCTGATGCAGAGGCGGAGTGTCCTCAGGACTCTTTCTAAGCTCCTGCCCATGCCACCTCTGCCCACCTGCTCTGCCCATTCTCTTTGAGGCCCTTCCTTGTCCCTCTGGCTGCAGGCACAGCCTGATGCCCTACTGACCCGGAGGTGGTGAGTGACAGGTTGGCTCTGGGTTCCAAGTCCACATTCCCAGGAGAGATTCTGAGCCCCAGAGCATCCAGTGCAAGCTGCTATGGCCAGGGGTGTTGCACGTACAAACCCAGGGGCTGGGGTTCACACTGGGCATTGGGGGTGGTCCCCGGAGAAGAACTGTGCACAAATCTTATAGAAAGAAAAGACAAAGATCCCTACAGTCCAGGGGATTTTAGTGACAACAGATAATAATTTTGAGCACTTGCTCTATGCCTGGTACTTTGCTAAGTGATTCACATGTATTTTCTTATTCGATTCTTGGGGCCCAGTGAGGTAGATGTTATTGTTTTTCCATTTTCAGACAAGGAAACGGAGGCACAGAGACTTCTGAGTGAGATTTTCTGTCCAAGTCCTGAGGCACAGTACAGTCTAAGAGCACAAAGGAAGAGAAAGGCTGCTCTCTTACCCAGTGGCTGGTTTTAAGCTACCAACTTCCAGGAGCCAGTTAGCGCCGGCTCCAGCACTGCCTCGCACCTGTTCTGGGTGACCTGCAGAGCTGTGTACAGGGCCTCGGTGATTCAGAGCAGTGTTTCCCAAACTGTGGTCCCTGAACCAGCCACAGCATCACCTGAAAACAGGTTGGAAATGCAAATTACCTGGTCCCACCCCAGACCTACAGAATCAGGAACCTATGAGGTCTTAGAGGGAGGGAGCATGCTCTGTCCTTCCTTTCGTAGCCCTGCAGGGGATTCTGATGCAAGTTCAAAGTCTGAGACCCTCTGGAATAGCGGGTAATGTGCCCTTTCTCAAACCCTGCTAGTCTCAGTCTTCATCCTGAAGCTGGGAGAATGGGGCTCATTTCCCAGTCCTTGGCAGATAGGCAAACCGAGGCCAGGGAGGTGAAGGTGTCCTGGAAGGTGGTGAGTGAGTGAAGTGGGTTAGGAAGTCACCCTGCCAGCCTTGGCCTTCCCTCCCCTCGGGTAGTTGGCTTGAAGGATCTCTGCAGAGTCCCTCAGCCCTGGCACTCCGCAGGTCTGTGACGTGGTTTGCCCACGAACCCCAGGCAAGTGGGAGCGTGGGAAGGCTGAGCTCTGACTCCAGGCAAGTGGCCAGAGAGAGGGAAGGAGAGAATCCTGGGTCCTCCAGAGCTGGCTGCGCTGAAGAGAGAAAATGAGGAAATTGGTGCAGAAAAGCCTGAAGCTCAGCAGTGCCTGGCCCAGGGCCTTCGAGGCTGGTCCAAAGAGGTTCCGAATTTAAGCAAGTCTCAGGGCAGGTACTAAAGGGACTGGACTAGCAATCTCTATACCTCGGATCTGGGTCCAGAAAACAGAGAGATGGCTCCTGGGGCCGAGAATGAGCTGGGAGCACAGTTCCAAGTCTCGCCCAGCTCTCTGTGGGATCTGTTTGCTCTCTGGTTGTCTCGACAACTCCCCCTGACCCCAATCCAGATTCACTGTTAACCAGAGACAAACAAATCAAGAACCAAGTAGCAGAAATGATGCAAATTCTGTGTCACCCTAGGAGGCCAAGAAATACCTGTGCAATCGGCAAGGGTGTGATGTCACCCAGAGAAATGTTTGGCAGATGTGAGCACGTGACACAGCCCTTGTGCTCTGGTCACATGGGAGGGAGGGGGTTCCCCACTGAGCTCAGAGTTTCTGACAGAGAACCAAAACACAAACAGAAACTGTCCTGTCACGATGAAGTCGTAAGTCATGTGACAGGACAGTTTTTCTCCTCGACGTTTTAGTCATAGAGCAGAGATTCAGAGCCAGTGTTACTTGGCAGAACCAGGCTCGGCTGGCTTGCTGGCCTGCTTCTTGCTTTGGCTGGAAAGCTGGGTCCCTGGAATTTCAGTCGCTCTCCTTTTAGGAAAGAAGCTCCACATGAAAGTGTTTCCTCAGAGGCACCTGCTCTAGAATTTCTTCAGCAAAAATCCTGGCCCCAACACCAGCCTCCCACTACTGGGCTCTGTCCCTGCGGTTTCTCATCTGAACTTGGCCTCATGTCGGTCCCCAGAGAGCCAGGCTGCCGGAGCCAGACACTCCTTCCTCCCAACTCCAAAGGGCCCATGGCAGGGGTGCTTCAGTGGTCAGTTGCTGGTTTAAGCTGAAGGAAGTTTTGGGCTTTAAACAGACAAAGCGATCCGCTCAGCAAATGCTGAGCAAACGCCTGGTGGCAAGTTGAAGGTTTTAGGTAGCAAAGGGAAGTATGAGGTGTTGGGTAGGGCGGGCGACGGCCCACTCCTTTCTCTTGCCCCCATTCTGCCAGGCTTTCACTCTTTGCAAAATTGTTGACCCCTTGGAATCCTGGCACTGGGCAATGGTATGGGAAATATATAAATGGGAAGCCAGGTCCCTGTCCTCAAGGGCTTATGTTCTATTTAGAAAGACAAAACAATCACAGCCCAACACAGGACCAAGCAATAGGGAAGGGCATGCAAATTTACCGCAAACCCAGAGCAGTGAGGCACAGCAGAGAGGAGAGCATGGATAGTCCCTGTGCCAGACACAGCACGTCTGAATTCTAGCCTCGTCCCTCACTGGCAACTGTGTGACCTCGGGCAAGCTGCTTAAACTCTCTGACCCCCAGTCTGCACACCTGTAAAGTGGTAATAAAGATTCCCAACTCGTGCTTGCTCCGGCAGTACGTGCACTGAAAATTTCCCAGCTCACAGGGCTGTCATGAAAAATAAAATATTGGTGGCAAAACAGCTGGTAAAATGCCCAGCACACAGTAAGTACTTGATAGGTTTTAATAGTTCTCTTAGAATAGGGGTCCCCAATCCCCGGCCACAACTGGAACAGGGCCACACAGCGGGAGGTGAGCCCTGGGCGAGCGAGAGAAGCTTCATCTGAATCTGCAGCCGCTCCCAGCGCCAGCATCACCGCCTCAGCTCCACCTCAGATCATCAGGCCTTAGATTCTCATAGGAGCACGGGTCACTGGTGCCAAAACGGTTGGGGACCCCTGCCTTAGATCCCTTCCACCATGTGAGAGCCCGAGAGAGATGTCTGTCCATACACCAGGAACTGGGCTCTCACCAGACACTGAATCCACTAATGCCTTGATCTTGGACTTTCCAGTCTCCAGAACTATGTGAAATAAATGTTTGTCGTTTCAACCAAAAAACAAACAAACAAACAAAAAACAAAAAAAGGATCCCCCCCAAAAAAAAACAACAACAAAAACATCCCTTCAATTCTCTTTTGGGGCAAGATGGGCTGTAAAATATGAATCGTTTATGTCTGGTCCCCAAACTTTGAGCAAACTAGATGCAATAAAGGGAGGCTCAGAAAGAGCAGGGGAAATTATCACACCAAAGCCTGACAGTGAGGGAATACTAGAAGAAGTATAGAACAGATATAAAAACAAAATAGCACCTGGTGCCATGCAGCACGGAAGCAAACAGGCATCCCCTCCCACAGCCTCCAGGGCCATCGTCGTACCCCAGGACAGCAGAGCAGAAGGACGACGTGCACTGAAACCGTGTCCAGTAGCCTCTAAGAAGCCAGGGATGAGCTTAGTGCCTTTAACAAATATTTTGATCCAAAATGATTAACATTTTTCAAAAAGTACTTAAAATGTGTGCGGCTGGCAATTTTCAGGTATCCCCAGTTCCGAATGGCTGGACTAGCTGGGGTTTACTCTACCTCTCATATGTTGGTCAGAGAGCTTAGAGTCATGCTGAGCACTTCATGGGGACTCACTGGACTCCTGTTTCCTGGTAAATCCACACAGTGTTGGCATATGGCTTGTTCTGTGTCCCATTTTCAGCCATTCCGTGCATTCACTGACTTAGGTCAGGGTCAGGTTCCATCTTCTCTTTGAAACAACAACGGATTATCTCCAGCCTCCCCTGCTGTCCCACCAACCTGTCCCTTCTTCCACTTTCCAGATTTTAGTTGAGGGTGCCATCATCTACTGGACAGCAAAGACGACAGCAACAACAGAGCCACGTTCACGGAATTAGCAGGTAACTGCGGCCCTGGGTCCTGCCTAGTGGGGCATTCGGCCACAGCCACGGTGCCAGCGCCCCAATAACACTCTAACCCCTGAGCTGCCAAATCTGGGGGGAAACCTGAGGCCCTAGTATTTCCCTGGTCAAGGGACACCCAGTGGGAGTGGGGAGTGGAGTTCCCTTTCCACTTGTAGAGCCACATAGGGGGGACCCAGAGGGCAGGAATGTGGCCCTAGGCACAGGCCACGCAGAGCTTCCCTACTGACACCCTCTCAAGGGGGGAGTGTCCCCACCACTGAGAGCAGCCCAGCCGTGATCCGCACAGGCCCAGCCTCCACCCAGCTCCAGACAGGTGGTGGCTTCTGCTGGCTGTCACCCAGACTGGCAGGTCTGGGTCATGAGCAGAAGAGACCCACCTGCTACCCTGCCCAGCTCGTCCTCCCAGCCTGGGGTTGGCCTCCCACCCCGGCCCTTGCTCTGTCCATGGGTCCCCAACAAAAGGTGCTCTTAACCTCCAAACAGGTCTCCTCAGCTTTTTGATTTTCAACTTTTATTTCTTATTAATACTTTTCTAAAAACTGTAAAGCGGACCAAATTCTTCTGGGAATTAGCCCGTAAGTAAATACAATCTCTCTATGTTCAAAAATCCCCACTTAGAGCAATCTGGGACTCCCTATTCCCTTTGCCTTCTGAGCCCTGTCAGGGTTCAGCTCTGGAAACACAGAGGGCTTCGCCATCTCTGGACCTTCCTTCCTTCCTTCCTCTCTGCATATGCACACGGAGATAGGGCGGTGGGCCTGGCAGGGAGAGAGGAGCCTGCTGGATTCTGGGGTTTGAGTCTAGACTGCCATTTCCTAGCTGTGTGACCCTGAGTGAGTTATTGAACAGCTTTAGGTTTCATTTTCCTTATCTCTAAAGTGGGAACTGGAACTGCTCCCTCACAGGAGAGCCTCCCCTCCCCCACGCGCACTCGTGTGCTACGTTCTCCATTCCCACTGTGGCCCATTTCTTCCATGAAGTCTTCCACGATCATCCCAACTGTGGCAGAGACAGCTAACTACCCACACCTTTCTTACTGCCCGCTTTTTGTTACTAATAGAATCTCGATTTTATTTTGGGGGCAGCATTACACTCATGCTGCTCCTTACCTCAGTTCGGGGGTGCATGGAGCACAGATATGGCCAGTGAGATGTAAATGGCAGGTGCTGGAAGGGGCTTCTGAGAAACCTCTTTTATAAAGGCTCACTCAGCTGCGCTCTTTTGTCCCTTACTCTGTTTCCCCTGTTCTCATCTGGAATGTGAATGTGATATCTGGAGCCACAGTGGCCACGTAGAGACCTCATGGCATCCTTGGAGATAGAACTCACATACTAACTACGGCAGAGCAAAAGGGCAGAAGAAGCCTATGATACTGAAGGCATCATCCACCAAACGTCAGGATTTATGTTACATGAAGGGGGCGGGGGGAAACAGTTAAGATTTCTATTACCTCTAGTCCAATATAGTCCCTATGGACATGTGGGCTGATGGCCTTGCCCTCTTCTCTGAGCTCCAATCACACATGTAGTCACATGTGTGATTTGGCCATAAGCAAAGTAACCTAACAATCTAGACTTTTTGGAACCCTATATGTGAGGACTAGAAAGTTCTGATTCACATAGAGTGTCTGCATCCCAAATCTAGAAAGGCCCTGCACTCAGCTTGGTTCTTCATCATCTGGTACTTATCTTATGGGAGGAACGAAAGGCAGATGGATGCTGATTGCAAAGCAGACACTGTTTGCAGGACTGTCCGATTTGTCATCCCCAAAAGCATGATGGGGAATGGATGAGCCAAGGCCAGTAGACCTCCAACGCACTTCTGAGGTTTGGGAAAACCTTAGTCCGTTCTGTTCATAAGTGTATGGGTTCTAGACCATAGAAGAGTAACGAGTCCTACCTTGGGCAGCACCATTATTTCTTCACGTGTCCACATTCTGCATCGCCAACGAGCTCAAGTTTCCATTAGACTTAAAGTTATTTACTGTGCACGTCCCATGTGTAAACTTCCATGCTAAGTGCTGGGGGGAAATCCGGGATGAAAAAGACCCAGGCCTCACTCTCAGGGAGCTGACAGTCTAGCTGAGGAATGGCACGAAGGTGTGATTCTCACACAGGTGTAGGAGGTTGTGGAAAGGCAATCAGAGGGAGAGAGGAAGAAGGCCTCAGAGGGAAGCCACATCTGGGCCAAGCTTTAGAGAATGACTGCATTTCAACAGGGGGCCGGGTTGGGAGGGCAGGACCAGCCTGAAGGAGCCGTGGGAACAGGACATGGCCCGGTCACCAGGCACAAAGTGATTCCAAAGTGGTCACAGTCTAGTACGGCCTCAGTGTTGGGAGACTGAGGCAGTGGAACTCGGGTGCTAAGTGTGGGAGGTAAAGCTGTGGTTGAATTTAAAAGTAAAGATAATGATGGCTAGCAGGCACCGGGTGCCAGCCACTGTTCTCAGTGCTTTCTTAAGTCACAACAACCCTAGAGGGTGAGAACTATTTCTGCCCATTTCACAGGTTAGAAAACAAAGCTTTCACCGAAGGAAAGTCGGTTTGCCCAATGTCAAAGCTCCGAGAAGAGCCAGGATCCAGCCCCGTTTGGCTCCCCGGTTTGCTCTCTTAGTCACTAAGCTACAGTAGGAAGAGGTCAGACCATGGTGGATAGGGGTCTTAAATACCACTCTAAGGGGTATAGTTTCCTTGCACAGATCTGTGAAATGAGCAGGGGCCATTAGAGTTAAACTTGTGACTTTGATGCATCCCTCTGGAGGCTCTCTGAGGAAGGGCTGCTAAGGGAGAGAGTAAAGGCAGGGGACCCATTAGGAGGCCCCAGTTCAAGAAATACTGGCTTGGGGCAGAGCTGAAGAGACAGAAGCAGGCGGGTAGGTTAGAGCATCTCTGCAGAGACAGGCCAGGGTTCGTGTATGATGTGAAGCTCTCAGTGCATGTGATGTAAACTGATACCGAGGGAGCAAGATGAAGCCTTTAAAGAGATGAGAAAGGATGAGGAGGAGCTGGAAGAGAAGCAAGGCTATTTGGATTAGATCAAAGTTAATCCTACAGGTACTTCACCTGCACGTGACCTGGAGTATGGGCAAGCTTATTCACTGCAGCATTTTATGGGAGAGCAAAGGATGAAAGCCAGGCTAAAAGCCCATTGACGAGACACTGTTTAAATATATTCTGGTTTATCTATTTATTTTGGTACATAGAAATACTATCTTTTTGTTTAGCCCATGAGGTCAGCATGGCTTTCACATTTTGAAAAGTTTGGGAAAAAATGCAGAATAATATTATGTGATATGTAAAAATTACATGAAATTCAAATTTCAGTGTTCATCCATAAAATTTTACTGGAATATAGCCACATTTATTGATTCATGTATCACCTATGTCGGCTTTCCCACTACAATGGCAGAACTGAGCAACGTGAAAGAGGCCTTCCGGCCTGCAAAGCCCCAAATATTTACTGTCTGAACCTTTACAGAACAGTTTGCCAACCTGACGTAGACTATCTCCAGAAAAGTGCACAAGAAACAAACCATGGCGATTGCCTCTGGGGAGGGGAACTCCAAGGGACAGGATCAGAAAGGACACTTCTTACAGTGTAGCTTTTGTAATTTGGGATTTTGAAACATGTCAATGTTAACCTGCCTTTCAGCTTAATTAGAAATTTAAAAGAGAAAAAAAATGGACCCCATTTCCAATCTTGAACTGAAGGAGAGAAGGAAAAATGGTGTCTGGTTCTAGCCCTTAGTGCTGGATCTCCGTGAGGTGACAGGCCTCCAGCCAGGAGAGGTCACGAGGTGAGTCTAGACCTTACCTCAGCCTTGCACTTGCTAAATGACCCGGGACAGTCCTCCTCCTTGTGGGTGAGGGGTCAGTGCTGCTCACATGCTAGAGGCCCTGCCTGAGAAAGGGGCCAGAATATTGGCCTCCATCTCTCTGCCTGTAGGGGGAACAAGGAAAATGGGTAAGTAAACCCAGACTGTGGACTCATAGGTCATTGATAAACAAGCAGAGCAGAAAGGGAATGTAGACGGGTAAGAAGGACACAAGGATTCTGGACACTGGGTCCTAGTCCTGCCTAGGCACCAACTGTCCTGGTGATCTTAGATACATCATTTCCCTTTGGGGTCTAAGCTCCATCCCTATCAACAGGGGCCTGGACCAGACTGATGTCATCCAACTGCCACTCTCTGTTCACTCATTCCCATCTGCTTTACCTATTGAGCATGCATTCAAGACTTCACAGAGGCCCTGGATTGAAAAAAAATGACAACAAATCAGTCAAAAGAAAGCTAGTCTCACCTAGATAGTCTCTAGGACATGTGGTTCTATCACCCCATTGCTCTGAGAGACTTGCCACCTCACCTGACACAAGCCCTTCTGGAAGGAAGGTCAAGGGAACACTCTTCTGTCACTGGCTGAGCAGTGCGGACACCACAGCCCCGAGTGATGACCAATCTGGCACAGGCAGGAAGTGGCTGGAGGGGTCAGTAGGCATGCTGGAGGGCCCCTCTTGAGCAAATCAAGGCAGATGCATTAACAACCTAAGAGCTGGAAACAGCTGTAGAAGCTCCAGCCCCAGAGGATTGGTCCCTAGAGCAATCCTGCTGGGGGTCAGACACCTTTGGTGATGGTCTCTCTACCTGAGCAAGGTATGTGGCTGCATCCTCCTGGCCCTCCTGAGATCAGAGGCCAACCAGCATCCTCAGAGAGCGCTGGGTATACACCCATGGTTGCTCTGAGGGCTCCCTCAGGCCTGGAAGCCTCTCCTCTCCTTCCTCCCTTCTCCCTCAACCCAAAAGGGCTCCCAATGGCCAAATGTGAGATAACTGGAGCAGCAAAATAAATAACGATCGCAATAGATTATAACTTATAGAATAAGAGTACAATAAGAAATGAGGCATTTTTAAAGATATAAATATTTGAATAAATAGGGGAGAGGGACAGCTCTTTCTCACAACAAAATCCCAATTAAGAAATGTTAGAAGGCGTGATAGAAACAGAAAAGCACCATTTGGCAAGCACCCACAATAATAATTGTTTTAAGCAAGAATCATCATCAGAAACAAACATTTGTGGGTGAAAATATGAGGAGCAACAGGGTGATTACATAACCTCAAAGTATTTCCATATGAGATGCTTATCAACTGCAAAGGGGAAAATAGTAACTTTACAGTGGAAAAGCCTGGCAGAGACCACCTTACCCAGGTGATCAGAGTCAACACAAGAAGTAACACAGCGTAGGGGCTTTGTGTCCCACCCGATTGATGCCCTGTGAAGGGTAGTGATGTTCCGGTCAGAACGCACCACGGGAGAAAACAGCAGGCAAACCCGAGCTGAGAGACACTTTACACAATAACTGGCTCGTACTCTTCAGAAGTATGAAGGTCACGAACAAGTAAGATTCAGGAACTAACCTAGGCTAGAGGGAACCAAGAAAATGTGAGAAGTAAATGCTACGTGTGAGCTTGGACTGGCTCCTGGACCAGATGAAGACATTAATGGGGCAATGGATGAAATTTGATTGAGGTTTGTAATTTCCTGGTTTTGATGACTGTACTGTAAATCTGTAGGATGTTAACATTTGGGGAAACTAGGTGAAGAGTATTCGGGAATTCTTTGTACTATTTTTGCAACACTTCTGTAAGTCTGAAATTATTTTGAAAAAAAACAGAACAAAAATCTTTCCTCTTTTGTCCAACTTCCCCAGACTCACTCCTGCAGCTGCGTGTGGCAGCTACTTCACACACACGTCTCTCTCCTTCAGGCGCTGAGTTCTAGGACAGAGACTGTGTCACTTTAATCTTTGGTTTTGCTCGTCTTCAAAACCTTCTACGGATGGAAGGTGACTGTCTTCCTCTTTGAGAAACTCCTCACTCAACTCCCTTGATTCTCCCACTGTCAAAAGTACCAGTTCTTACAGTTGCTCAGACCAAAATCCTAGAGGTCATCTTCGATTTCTGCTCGGGCTTCCCTGCCAGAATCCCCATCTGCCGCCAATGAGAGTGACCCAGCAGAGGGGAGATTTTGACCATAAAAGCCTTGGCCAGTTACTGGGCTGGGTGGGCCCTGGAGTGTCATGTGCTTCTGGCTGATTGAGAAGAAAAAAGAGAATTTCACTTCTCAGACTCCTTCTGAACCCCCAGGGTCAGGTGCGAGGCTTCCAGATGACTCAGCAGGGCCAGTTTCCTTGGAATCAGCCACTCTGGCTGGAAACTGTCCATGTTGCAACAGGCACACTCAGCTCACCCCCAGAAAATCTGACCCATCACTCGACACGCTTCCTGATTTAATTCCTATATATAGCCATACTTATAGACCTTCCTATATATGTATGCACTTAGAAACCAAAAAAAGCTAAAAATACCCCGCCCCCTGCTTCATTGTTTTCTGTAGGTTCCTTGTTTTAACTTTATAGCTTGGGAGCCTGGAAACTGCCATCTGAATGGAGTGACATTTAGCTGTGGGCAGAGGGGACAGGCTCAGTCAGGGAGACAGGGAGAAATAGGCTGAGCCCCAGCACCAGAGTCAACATGCTTGATGCTTTGGGATATTCTTCTCCTTGAGAGGCCTCAGTCAACTGAAGGAGGAATTGAACTTGATAAGCTAAGGTGTTTTCTTGCTCTTCCATTCACTGGTTAAGTGCAATGATACTCACAGGAAACAGGTTGACACAGGTACTCCAGAACCATTGATTCCTGATCATTCATTTATTTAACAGGTATTTATTGAGCATTTATGTGCACACAATTGAGCACACAATTTTTATGTGTCCTGTAAAAATCTCTACCCTTAGGGAACTTACATTCCCATTAGGAGAGACAAATATTAAACAAAATAAATAAATAAAATATATAGCATGTTTGACGGTGATGAGTGTCAAGAAAAAATAAAGTAAAAGGGGGACAGGAAATGAAGAGGGGTATAATTTTAATTAGGGAGGTTAGGGAAGACTTCCCTGAAAACGTGGTATTTGCATAAAGACATGGGATGAAGCTGTACCTAGGAAGAGAGGGAGGGAGTGAGCATGTAGATAGATACCTTGGGAGGAAGTGTCCCAAACAGAAGATGCAAGTGTCAAGGCCTCAAGGTGAAAGTCAAGGCCTCGAGGTGAAAGTGTGTCTGGTGTATCTGAGGCCACTGTGGCTGGCATGGAGTGAGCAGGGAGCCACTGCGAGGGGCTCAGATGGAGCAGCAAGACGGGCTGGTGCTCCAGATGGGATGGGGCACCACTGCAGGTCCCTGAGCTGAGGAGGGACCTCGGCTCATTCTCATCTCCACAGGATATTCTGGCTGCTGAGTTAGTTCATAATAGACGGCAAGGCACGCGGGTGGAAGGAGGGAGACGACTGCAAACCAAACAAGGGCTGATGGTGGCTTGGAGCAGGTTGTAGGGAGAGGTGCAGGGAAGTGGCCAGAATCCATATGAATGTGGAAGCATTTGCTGATGGATGGGGCATGAGTATGAGAGAAACAGAAGCCAAGAGTGACTCGGAGGGTTTTGGTATGAGCGACGATGGAAGTGACATGAACTCAAATGGAGAAGACTGTGGGAGGAAAAGAGATCAGAAACTCAGTTTCGGACCCTGGAGGAGAGAGATGACTATTAGACATCCTGGTGGAGGGGCTGAGTGGGCAGCTGAATGTATGAGCCTGGAGTTCAGGAGAGAGTCCGGGCTGGAAAGGCGCATTTCAGAGTCGTCAGCAGGTACATATATATGGCACGTAAAGCCACAGGCCTGGATGATCCCAAGATGGCATGCCAACATTTACAGATTGGGAAGCCAAAAGAAACCAGTGAAGAGGACAGAGGAGAATCAGCTAGGGAGGCCGTGTCCTTTTTGTATCTTATAAGCTCAGGTATCTGAGCAAGAGGGGACCCTGGAGGCCCCCCATTCTAGAGATGAAGACTGAAGCCAGAAGAGGGGTCGGCCATGCCTTCCTGGCTGAAACTCATGATGATAATAAGCCACAAGGCTGGACTTGACTCCGAGGCTGGGAGGAGGGTGGATTGGAACTGGAAAGGGTGGTGTGACCAGGAAGAGCGGTTATGGGAATGGGGTGGGATGTATGGAAGAGATGAAACTGGTACAACTTGACACCAAATTTAAAGGGTGAGGGAGAAGAGGAGGAGGCAAATATGGTGCTGGCATCTTGGGCCTGAGGAGGGGAGAAAGGGAGTGCTACTAAGAAAAATTGATTTCCCCACCTTGCCTTTTCCAGCTACACCACACTCCCCAGAATCAACCCAAGACTTGACTCAGGACACACAAGAAATTAGGGTAATAGGAGACCTGGTCACAGAAATAAAGGAAATCCCACAGGATCTCTGTGTGTCTGTGGATACATATATATCCATACATATATACTATATATATATAAAATTATATATATATGCAGATATAATTTTATATATGTATGATTTAAATCAGGTGAGTGGCAAAGCAATGGCTTTGGACTCAAAAGCAAGCCTGTGTTCCTTCTTGTCCACATGAGCAGAGGGCCAGCTGAAAGCATATAAAAACATCACTTCCTTCCAGGAATCTTGTGAGGACATCATGAGAAAGTGTGTTTTTGTGGCAGAAACTACTCTGAGTCCACTAAGCCTTGTTCCCTTTCCTCCTGGGGTCACAGCTGCCTTCATTTCCAGCCCTTGCCCCTCCCAGTGTCCGCTAAGTTTGGCCCATGGAACATGGTGGCCACTCCTAGGCCTGGCCCACTCTGCTTCCCATATAATTCTTTCTTTCTCGTTCCCTCTCATCTTCCAGCAGGATGTCGCTGCCCAGGGTGAGCTGGAAGCTCTGTATGGAGAGGGGAGTCTCTCCTCAGCTTGGGCTGCTGAGTAACAGGGCCCCTTTCCCGAAGCAGGGACACCTCACTGGGCAATAAACTGAGATTCATTATGGTAAGCCACTGAAGTGTGGGCTCTGGGCAGCATCTTACCTAGTAGAGTATGGAGAAGCTTTGTGAGACCCATAGATGTTATAGGTCTGTAAGGCATTTTGTCCTGCTTGTATTTTTAGTCTAAGAGTCATTGGAAGGGCCAAGAAGGCCAAAAGATGCTTGTGTGGCCTTGTGCTAGGACCAAAGAGTTACCCACACACCAGTCCCTAGCACCCCTGTGAAGTGACACCCACTCTCTCTCAGCACCATCCTGAGCCTCTGAGCCCAGAGACCACTCAGAATAAAACCCTCCCTCGTTGTGCAGATGAGGTCACAGAAAGAGACCGGCCTGAGGTCACATGCCCCTCGCTGGCCCTGTGTGCACACTGGCAACACTCATCGGTGTCAGGGAGGATGGATTACTGTGGTAGACAGACTCTGCTCATCAGTATGCCTCCATATACGTGCCCTTGGGGAGTCCCTGCCCACCTCAGTGCTGGGCCTAACCTTGTGATCTGCTTGGCCAATGCGGCATCAGCGAATGTGATGCAGGCAGAGGCCTGAAAGCGTTTGTGAGTTGGGGCTTGCTCTCTCTCTTGCTGCCGGGCCCCCTTCGGCCATCAGGAAGCGGGCTAGCCTGCCGGAAGATGAGACTGCAGGAGCAAAGACAAGTCTTCATTCTGGAAGAACCATGGACCAGTGGTTCTCACTCGGAGGGCAATTTTGCCCCCCAGGGAACATTTGCCAATGTCTGAAGATATTTTTGTCGCCCTCATTGTGCGTGTGTGTGTGCGTGTGTGTGTGTGTGATCATGCTGCTTTGCCTGTACCCCTCTGAAAGAGGGTTCTTTGACTTCTAGGAATTCTGGCTGGCAGAGGACTGACATGTTCCTTGCTCAGGTCACTTTTAGGGGCCACGGAACTTTCCCTCCCGCCTTAGCCACCCCCCTTCCAGGCAGTCATTACTTTGATACAAAGGGAATGTCTAATCACTGTACAAAACATGGACGCATACAGACAAGCAAGAAGAACTTAAAAGCACTTCAAATCTCACCATTCAGAGAGAACTATGGTGAACATTTTGGGTATCTCTCCAGATTTTTCTCCAATTAAAACATTTGCTTAAATAAATATGTATATATTTTTAGGCCCAGGGTCAGCATGCTAGGCCTCAGGCCCTCAGAAACCCCCTTAGGCATGTGAGAGACCAGAGCACTGTTGGTGGCTCTGAGTCCAGGACCCTGGCAGGTTTGGGACAAAAACCTTCTGCCGGTACCAATTTTCTCCCCACTCCCAGCGGGGGCTGAGCTGCCTTCTCCCACGCTGCATGGAATGCCCCGTCTTGGAGCAGCTTCTGATCCCGTCCACGGAGGCAGCTCGTGTGGGACGATTGTGTCAGAAGGGAAACCCACAAGCAGGCCCCAGGGAATGAATTGGGCTTTTATGTGAAAAGCAGCTCTGCCCAACCCCCAGCTCCTCCTAACCCGCTCTGAAAGCCGACCATGACGTTGCTAATAACTGAGATTTTGAGGGGTTGCAGAGGGGAGCCCTAGAATAGATGCAGTTTAACAACAGCTGGAGGACTTAGTGGCAAATGCAAAGATGACATTTATCTAAGCTTTCTCCACTCCTCCCAAACCTGGGGCTGCGGAGTCTGCTTTCACGCTCTACCATGGGATTTCTTGGAAATCTTAAAAACCATAATGACTGCATATTCTGTGCCAAGCCCTTTACAGAAATTACGTTTATCCCCACCTCGTTTTACAAGGCAGGTAAGGACACTGAGACTTGGGAAGGCAGTGGCGTGACCCAGCCCATGCTATCAAAGCAGAGTAGACAGATCTGAACCCACGGGGTTGGACTCTGGAGCCCGTGCTCTTTATTTTCCCATAAAAATTCATGTTTATTAAAGTGACTATTCCCATAGTTAAAAATCAAATGGGGCTAAAAGACCAAAAATCAGCCACCCACACCCCAACCCTCTTTATTCCTCTGCTCTGTTCCCCAGAAGCAACCAACTCAGCGTTTTTATTTTCTCTTATTTACTCCCAATTTCACTTCTTATATATTTTTTCCCTTGAATAAATAATCCCCCTAGTCTCTTTCCCGTTTCTTAGCTTCTTATTGAAATTTCCCTTAGTTCCTTTAACGGGTCTATCGAAGGCCTAGCACTAAGTTTTTGACCACTCACCCAGGCCGTAGCATCTTACCCTCCCTCCCCTGTGCTCTGTCCCACTGCTTTGGGCTGGGCCGGCTCCCTGCTCTTGGCCCTGAGACTTCTCTTTGCCATTCCCTTTGCTGGGGCCCCTATTCTTGGGTGCCATGGTTTCCTCTTTCGTGATAAGCACAGCTTTTGAATCCTCCATGTCTGAAAATGTTCTTATTTTCCCTTAACATTTGCTTGATCATTTGGCTGAATATCAAATTCTGGGTTGGAAATTCTTTTCCTTCATAAGTTTGAAGCATTTCTCCATTGTGTTCCAGTCAGTGTTTCTGGGGAGAAATCTGCTGTCTTTCTAATTTTCATTTTTTTTCTCTGTAAGATTTGTTTGTTTGTTTGTTTGTTTTTTAATTTCTGGGGCTTTCCAAACATCCTTGATGTTCTAAAATCTAATACTATGTGGTCTGGTATGAATGATTTTTGGCTAATTGTGCTGTCATTTTCTACTGAACTTTTAAACTTTAGTTATATTTTAAATTTCTGAATACTCTGTTCCTTTTTTGTCTATTTTTATGACATATTTTCCCAAGGTTACTAATTTATAGGTTTATGTTTTTTTAGAATTTATTTTAAGGTTTCTTTCTTGCTATATTGTGTCTAACCAGATGGCTAGAAAGCTATTTTACTGGGAATCTTCAAATAAAATTTTGTGGAGGCCTTTCCTTGGGGCAGGGGCTGGGGGTGAGGAGCAGCTCAATCTCTCCAGAGAATTTTCCAAATGCCTGCCTAGAAGGGAAGTGACACCTAGTTCTGGAAGCCAGCAGGGAATCTGAGTGTCCATAATTTAAGTTTTTAATTTAATTAATCTCACAGTTTTCAAATTCCTACCTCACTGTCACTCTCTGCTGTGACGAATGTGCTGGAGTCCAGAGCATCTCCAGTTCAGCTACTCCAGAGAATAACTTCAGGTGGCTCCCATGGAAAAAGACAGCGAGGGCGGCTTCCTATTTTGCAGCCCTGGGCCTCACTCCTGTCTACTTTGGTACCTGGTACCTTTAAGCACCCAACACTTGCAGATTCCGTGGGGATCCTTGGTCCGATTCTCATCATTTTCCTCTTGTATGCATGGGCCTGTGACTTCCTCCACTCTGTGCAGTCAGAGACTGCTCTTCTCTCCACCTGCCCATCTACAGAAATGTTTTCCTCCCCAATGCTGTTCTCTCCTCTTCTCTTCATCCTTTTGGTGTAATGCCCCTATAATTCCAGTGCTGGTGGTTACCAGGGGAAAGGGGTGAGTGAAGTGGAATTATCAGTTATAATTGTAATTAGTTATCTGTTTCATTTAACAAATCACCCCAAAACTTAGTGGCTTATTTTTCATGATGCTGTAGATTGACTGGGTGGTTCCTCTGCTGATTTCACCTGGATTCATTCATGCGGCTGCGTTCATTTAGCAGTTGGTTGGGCTGGAAAATACAAATTGGCTTTCTTCATATATCTGGTGGTCGGTGCTGGCTGTTGGCTGCAGTGCCTCAGTTCTCCTCCATTGGCCCTGCATCTTCCAATGAGCTAGGCTAGCTCCTTAAAGGATGGTCTCAGGACAATGTTCCAAAAGGTTAAAGGCAGAAGCTGCAAGGTCTCCTAAGACCTTGCCCCAGAAGTCATGCAGCATCACTTCCAAATTCTATTGGTCAAAGCAAGTCAGCCCAGATTCAAGACATTGTCTCTTGATGGTAGGAGTGGCAAAGCCACACTGTAAAGGGGTATACGTATAGGACCAGGAGAAGCTGGTGCACTCTCTTTATTTAAAAAAAATCAATCATAGGAGAAGACATAAATGCATGTTCACCTGAAAGTCTTCCCATGCTCCTTATATTACCCCAAACCATCAGAGTCTGTGTCCTGGACATTAATATAAGATTACTTCGGAATTTTGCTGATCAAACCCCCCCAGTCCCAGGTAGTTGTAAGTACCTAATACCATAACCCCACACTGAGGAGAGGAGAGCTCCATAATTCTTATCAAAACATTTAGAATTGGAGGAACTTGGGATCAAATCCCAGTTCCACTACTTATTAGCCCCATTACCTTCGTATGTTAGTTAGTCTGAATTTCCTTCACTATAAAATGTGGTCTTGTGTGCAGCAAATGAATTCACAAACATAAAACCCATAGTTAGAACAATGTTTGACACAGAGCAGCATTCAATAGTTAGTGCAAATAAATTATTTTTTCTGGGAAAATATCACATCTCTAATAATTTAACCACCAGAGATGGAATTTGAGAGTCTAATTTAAGTCTGGGCTTTTTACGTAAACACCTCATAGGGCTGTTGCAAGAATCCAATGAATTAAAATAGATAAAGCACCTCGAAGAGTGCCTAGCTCATCACATGTGCTCAATACGCATCTGTGAGCATCTTGCTTGGCTGAGTGGAGGCACCAAGCATAGCTTGGCTCTGACAGGGACACTCTGATGGACAACGCTGCCTGTCAGGAAAGGTAGGGGATGCTGCATACAGTAGAGACCAGGCAACAGTGTTAAGTCGCTTTGCTCTCTAGGGTTGAAACAGGCAACTCACGGGTGTGTCTATTTCTACAGCTGTGGTTCTTAGCCTGGGTTCCATGGGTGCATCTCAGGGGGCAGAGAACCGCCTGATGTTGTCTGGAGCACACGGGTGTGCATACATCTTTCTGGGGCTGGAGTTTTCAGCTTTCATTAAATCCTCAGAGAGGTCACTAACCCCCAATTATTAAACATCTCAGCTCTACAGGCTCCCTCACCCTTCCAACATGTGTGCTTCTGGTGCATTTTGGGTTGAGAAATAAAGTGATTTATCATGTTAGAATTCTGATTGAAGCAGGTCAACAGGACCTGGAAAAGAGCCAGGTGGGCTCTCCGTTTGGGGAGTGGGGTGAGCTTCACAGTGGATTCCCATTTTGCTGCCCGGAAGCCTGATTTGTATCTGGGCTGGTGTAGCTGTTTGCAAAATTTGAGTGACGAGAAAATTGATCACCAGAGAAGTTAGCTGGTTTCCACTTTGTTCATGCTGTGGACATTTTCAATGTCTGTCAGGCAGTCCACGTGTCCTGAGTCCTGTGTGTATGCTCCGTCTTAACCTCTGGGTTGGGTCCATCAAAGAAACCCCTCACACTGCACCAGGAGCAGACAGACAAGGGCTGGTTTATCTGTCCAAGGAAATCATCTGCTATTCCCTGGCTGGTTCTTTTAATATAGCCACATTTATGACTTTTGAGGTTGGAGCTTTTCTCATGAACACGCTATTGTATCATTTTTAAGGGAAGGAAACAAGCCCAGCAAAGCTGCGACATTCAAGTGAAAACTTCTTCCCTTTTAAGTTTAGTTCTTTATCATCTTTGGTGACTCACAGGCAGAGAGATTTACCCAAACTCGGTGAAATATTTCTGACTGACCCAGTCCTGGGTAGGGTTGTGCTAAACTCCTGGAGAGGAGCCAGGAGTCACTTGGAGTCTCACTCAAAAGTATCCTGGGTGATTTGGTGGCAAGCAGAACGAGAATTCTGGAGCCTGTTGTGCCCAGTGTAATATCTGTGCAAATCTACCTCAGGGCGCCGTCTTCTCCCAACTGAGGGCTGCCTCCCTCCCCCGCTGCCCTCACCCACACTGTCACTAGTCAGTGCTGATCTTCTGGAGGGGACCTGGGGAGGCAGCCAGGACAAGGACAGCTGGGGGCCAGTGTTCCCGAGTTAACCCTGTCTCTGAAAAAGGCCCCCCCTCTGCTTCTTAGCACACAGAGTGGTGACTCACTCTGAATAAGACAGCATAAATTTCCTTCTAATAACACACTTGTCACCGAACCATTCCAAGAATTTGGCATTGCATGAGATCTGGCTCAAGGCAGTGGGACCAACAGGTAATCCTCTATTTATAAACTTTCCCAGGAAGGGCTGCAGAGGGGCGAGGACCACCAAGTCGGTGTCACACATTCCTTTGGGAGCTGAATATTCCCACTTTACAGATAAGCGGTGTAGTGACTCAGCCCCTAGGCCCAGCTGGGACGGATGCTGCGCCTCCTCCCGCAGGCAGCCCTGTGGAGGAGCCTTGGTGGCAGAGAGCGGGAGTTTGAAACCTGCTCATGCAGCTTCCACACTGGGCCTCCTTAGGGAGGTCTCTTAATCTCTCCAGCCTCTCCTTTCATCACCTGTAAAACAGCGAAAATACCTAACTCGTGAAGCTTTGGTAAAGATTCAGTGAGGCAGGTTAGGTAAAGAGCTTCCAGGGGGTGCCAGCTCGGAGTGAGTGCTCCCAAGTGCAGGGCTAGGATCGCTGCTCTAATCAGGTGCCACCTGCCTCCCTCTGGGGCGTGACCACCTCATTTGGCTTACTGCTGTCCTCTCCTCTGCCACTCTGTCCCGTTATTCTTTCTTTTGAATAAGAGAGGTGGCCACTCCTACCTTATGCCACTTACTATCAACTAGCATTTGAGGGAGACATTATTATCCCTCGTTGACAGGGGTAGAAACTGAGGCTGGGAGAGTTGGAGCGACTTCCCCAAGGTCACCACTAGGGGCACGACAGATCAGGATTTGAACCTGGGTCTGATTGAATTCATTCTCCGACACGGCAGCCCCTGGGGGAAGCCCATAATCAGGGACCAGCTGCCAGCAGGGAAGCCCTGGATGTGGCCAAGTATTCCTGTCACTGTGTTCTTCCCAGGCGGTTCACCCTGCGGACTCTGGACAGTTGCCAAGGAGGTGGGAACCAGAAGGCAGAAAGAGGATTTCCTTTGGAGGGTGCAGTGAGGCGACTGGGCATTCACGTCCTGAGCCCTTGCTACGTGCCCTCCGTGCTAAAGCTTTGTGTCCTCGAATCCACACACACTCTCAGTGCAGTCCCTACTTCACAGAGGAAAATGAGGCCCAGAGAGGGCAGGTCACTTGCCCCAGCCTGTACCTGGGTGTCCAGCTGTGTTGTTAACCCCTCCACCTACTGCCTCCCACCAGCATGGTGTAAATACAGCCAGAGCAGTCACCTTTGGAGACCACATTCAGGCTAAAGGACCTCAACCCACCACCGCAGGCAGAACTGGCCCGGTGTGCCGCCAGGACCTTCCCAGGCACCTCGCTGAGCACAACTGAATTTCTGGGGGGCAGGGTCAGTAGGGGGCATCTCCTCCTGCTTCCATGTAACCTAGTGGTGGGGGCAGAGGTGGCAGCAGCCTCCTCAGGACTGCCCACCTCAAAGCTACCTCTGTGTCTGCAGGGGAGCTGGATTTCAGCAAAGAGCAAGGCGGGCCCTGGAGCCCCCGGGGTCCTCTGTCTCCCCTGAACTACACTTGCCCGTACCCCACCCCATCCCATGAGGATGGAGGTACTCTGCCTGAGAGCAGGAGCTGAACCCCATTCCCTTCTGCATCTCTAGGGCCCAGAACAGTGCCTGGCCCTCAACAGACGTTTGCTGACTGACAAAATGACAGATGATGGAATGACTGACGAAAGCCACCTGCCCCAGTGATAAACAGAAGCCAGCATGGCAGGAACTCCTGGGCTGCTGGTGAGGGGTCCAGATGGCTCCTCAGCAGCTCTCATGTGGGAGCTGAGGTGGGGAGGCGCAGGCAGGCTGGATGCAAGGAATGTGTAAAGGACTCCAGAAAGCACAGGTTCAAACCTAAGCTAGAGAGGCCAACGGACTGGCCAGGAGTGCCAAGGTCAGGCAGTCCAAGGCTTCCCAGCCATGTGCCAGGCCTGTGCCATGTGATGTCAGGGCTGCTAGAGGCCTTCTGCCCCAGCACTGCCCCCTCTGCAGTCACTGACAGGGAGAGTCCTTCATGAGAAGGAGCTTGACGGGGTTAGGGGATGAGGGTGGGGACATGGGGGGGGGATGGGTGGGTAGTGGAAACTGACTGCCCTTGGAGTTACAGATCTAAGTTGGCATGTCCCTCTCTCTGCTTGCTGCTCTCCCTCCTAGTGGTTGCCCTCGGGACTGTCCCTTCATCTATGGGGTTGAATGGAGAGGGAACCTGCCTCCCACAACTGTGTAGAGCGAGAGTGTAGAGCCTATGCAGGCCCTGCACCCCAACCACGCCCCAGCACAGGTAAAGGTGCCAATTCTGCCAAGATGCCACATCCCTGAGATGTCTCCTCAAGGGCAGACTTTCTACATTCCAGGTCTCCAGGCCTGGACCCTGGAAATCCTTCAGCTCCTTCCTGCCAACCCTCCCAGCCCTAGGAGCCCGGCTTCCCAGTGGAGCAGTCCCTGACACAGAAAAGGAAGTAATTAGCATATTCACCAAATGAATTCTTTCCACTCCTCTGTGAAAATAATTTGCCAGCGCCCAGAGAGAGGACTCCTCTACCAGCCAGGCCAGGGGGACGGTGAGGCTCAGGGAATTGTGGAATCTCACGCTAATTAAGTGGAAGATGCTCTGGGGGAAACAGGCTCTGTGTTCCTGCTGTTCTGAACACATCACATTAAACAGAGAAGCGGCCTCTGGAAAATGTGGAGAAGGCACGGAGGGATGTGAATGACAAAGATGACTGGAAGGTTGGAAAAGGAGGTGGATGTGTGATTAAAGGTTAAGGCAATTGAAGTATTTAGCCCGAAGGAGAAAAAGGCATGAGGGGCTGGCAACTTAATCACCCCTTCCTGTGTCGTAAAAAGAATACTCCCCCTTGGGTCTTCCCCTCCTCTAAGCCTGTGTTCTCTTGGCCTCATTCCCTTGATCTCATCCACCTTTTCGTTCTAGTTACTTGTCAGTTCATCCAGACCTTTACTGAACACCCACTCTGTGCCAGACACTTTGCCAGATTCTCAAGATGAAAAGACAGAGTATCTGCCTTGCAGTTCAAGTGTCAGGAATGGGCCCATAAGCCCAAACTGCCTAGACCATAGGACTGGAGGACTACAGGACTACAGGCCCCGTCTAAGGGACTGGAGGTAGGAAGAACCGCGGCTTCGGTTGCTCTGGGAGTCCAGGAGCAAAGCGGGCCTCTCAGCTTTGTCTGGGCTTCAGGGAAGGTTTCCTGCAGGAGATGGTGGCCAAGATCTTGAAGAACGAACCAGTGAGCCAGGTGAGGACAGGTGGCAAGGGCATTCCAGGCAGCAGGAGCAACCTGAGCAAAGGCCGAGGAAATAAAGTGCAGAACATATGGAAGCGACTACAAACCGCTGGGCTTTACTGGAGCAAAAAGGAGAGACCAGTGAGGTGTGACGTGTGGCCAGAGGGCCAGGTAGGGCCCAGACCCCAAGGCCCTGGACTCTGTGGTAGGGAATGTGAGCTTCATCAGAAACAGTGCTCCCACAGTGTTTAGAACGGTGCAGGTTACGTGCAGTGTTAACAGCTTCCCCCCAAAATAAAAGGCGTGTTGTGGTCAAATTGAGTTAAACCAGTGGTTCTCAACTGAAGGGCAATTTGTAAAAGGGGACATGTGGCAACGTCTGGAGACATTTTTGGTTGTCCTAATTTTGGGGTGGGGTGCTGCTGGGATCCAGTAGGCTGAGGCTTGGGTTGCTGCTTATCATCCTACAATGTGCAGGTCAGGTCAGCCCCCGGTAAAAACCTCTGCCCCCCACCCCCAGAGCTCCCCCGGCCCCTGCATGGGCCCCACTGGATCATTCATCTCTGTACTATCAGGGTCTGTCTGCCAGTTAGTCTCCCCAGTAGACTGTGCAGGTCATTAGCATTTGGGGGATGGAGAAGGAAAAATGAGAGAAGACTTTCTAGCGGGGCTGGGAGAGGAGGCAGCTTAGGGTAAAATCTGGCTCATGGGGGATACCCCTGCCAGCAGGATTGGTGGGTGGTTCTAGGGGGCCGTCTTTCCATCCTACCAGCCCCCGTCTGCTGTGGCTGGGGTGTAGGAATCAAAACCAGCACTAAGAGGCTGGCCAGGTCAGGGTCAGGGGCCTACTGTGTGCTAGGCCGTGGGTGGTGCTGGGACGAGAACCTCCTATGGCCAGATTCTTCTTTCCTGTTTTATCTTTCTCCACAGGTTCTTTTAACATACCTATACCTGTTTCAAAATTTATTTGCCTGTCTGCTCTGCTCACTCCCTTTCCTGCCTCAGAATGTCAGCCCCGTAAGGCAGGGCTTTTCGTCTGTATTGTTCACTGCTTTATTCCCAGGATCTAGAACAGTGCCCAGCACATAGTATGTGCTCAGTTAAAATGTGTTGAAGAGATGAATGTCTGAGTAACCCCCTGCCACACTTGAAGTGCCCGGGTGCTGGGGCCAAAGGCTACCACATGTAGGCCTTTCTTCTCTGCACCAGCAGGAATGGGGGACGTCCCAGGAAGCACCCTCCTAAGCCATGCAGCATTCTCCACTGTCTAGCGTGCTAGTCCCCTAAGCTGCTGTAGGGGGAACACTTGGGAACTTTACACATACACCCTGGTCTTCCCTGAAAGAACGGGGATGGTGGACTAGCCATTAGCCATGGGAGGAGGAAGCAGCACAGGGTGATGCAAAAGGCCCAGCAACCTGGCAGCCAAATGAAACTGCAGCCAGCTGACAGGACAGCACCATGAACAAAGGCCTCGCTGCCTCCCAGAACCACTGCCAAGCACAGTGTCACACGGACAGTCACACCTGAGTGCGCGGACGTGGTGGAGTGGCCCATATACTGGCTGGGCGTCAGTGGCAGCCGCTGCCAGAGGAGGTCCATCCTTCACAGCACAGGGCCAACAGGGCGCTCCCCGACTACACAAAGGGAGCATGGCCCAAAGCACTCAGAGCAAGTGCCTACTGGTCCCCTTGGAAACAAATGCAAGGAAATAGAAACCTGTGGGCAGAAGCAGGTATCAGGTCTAGCCAGCGTTGCCAGGTTATTTTGTGTTAATGGGGGGGCGGTCTGTGTACCCCTAAAGCTCTGGCCCATGGGGCTTCTGTTAAGCTTAGGCTCATGGCGTAGGATACGGGCAAAGCGAGGCTATTAAAAACCTGGGTTCAGATCCCATCTGACCCTCCAAGCTGGGGTTTCCAGGCTGCAGAGGCCAAGGACCTGCCACTGTCCTCCTGAGCTCTGTGGCCTCGGGTCAGCCTTAGAAAGGATCTGTGGGTGAAGGGAGCGTTTATCTGCTCTATTAACCTAACGGGTTATTGGGAAAATCAGAAAGATGGGGCAAGTGGAAGAGCCTTGAGAACTGTAAATCAAGCCTGGAGCGCAGAAAGGCACCAGGGGTGCAGCTATGACTCTCCCCAGGGAGGGGTCACGCATAGGAAACAACAGCAGACCCCTGGGTAGCCTGTAGCTATATTCGAAACCGTCTGGCTTTCATGACATGACCCCTGCCTCCTCCCCGCAAGCAGGAGATACATTTTCAGACCTTGAAGTGGTTCTTAGAATCCCACTGAAGGCCCCTCAGGGAACAACCTCGAGGAGATCCAGGAACACAGTTCATTTGGGTTATTTTGAATGATTTCTTCTAGATAAATTTATAGTCGGCTCATATGTATATGACCTTTTCCTTTTTTTAAATTTAATGCAAATTGAATCCTTAATAATACCAGAAGATAAGCATTATAATGCTCATGTTTTATAGGATATAATTGTAGAGCCTCAGAGAGGTTGGATGAGTTTTCTAAGGTCACACAGCTGGTCTGTATCAGAGGTCTTTGAGGCCAGCCTCTGGCTGTACGTTAGATTGGTGCCTGCTGTGCAGACATAACTGTCTCTCCTTTCAGCGTCCTCTCCACCCCTTTTTTTTTTAGGGTCGTGGTTTCGGGCCCACTTTTGTTGCTTGCAGTGCTTAACCACCTTCCTTGACAAATTTAAGCAAAATTCTCTTTCTGCAGAGGACAGCCTGAAATACGAAATTCTCCTGGGAAAAGCTAATGTTCTGAGAGCTGAGCCTGGACGACTTCCTTGGTGGTGACACGGGGGTACTGAGCATGGGAAGGCACCTTACGTGGTGTGAACCACACCTGCCCTGAGGACCTGCAACCCGAGTAAGGCAGGCACGACTGTTTACAGTCGCCTGAGAAGGTGGTTACGGTACATCTCCCAGGTATGAGATGGTGCACACTTTAAATAACATTTTACGTATTACCAGTCAAGTTCACATCCATTACCACATTTAATCCTTACAATAGTCCTGTGAGAGTAGTAACAGCCCTATGAGGTATTATTATTCCCTTTTTAAAGATGGGGAAAATGAGGCTTTTAAGTTTTACCTGCACAGATGATTTGCCCAAGGTCACAAAGCTGATGATACATGGCAGAGATGGAAAAAAGACCGGGTTCTTTTATACACAAGTTCAGGACTTCACATATGGCAACATGTTTAACCTGTGAGCGAGAAGTTAATTAACAGTAAATTCAAAGGTTGATTAGAGCTTCTAGTGGAAATTCCTTTAATCCCTTGTACCATTATTACTTATCCCTTCCTCAAGAATCATAACATCGGGCTAAAGGTAGCTAATCAACCCTCACTACAACCTACAACCTACGATCTGACATCGCAGCAGGCACTGAGAGAAGACGGAGACTCACCAGTCTCTGCTCAGGGCCTGGTGCATGGGCACTGCCCGGGACTCTGCCTTTAGAGAGTCCAGGCCGGGTTAGTGTTGCTTCAACGCGCAGTGGTCGAGCAGCGCTTGCTTGGAGCCCAGAGGAGTTTAAGAAGTGTACATACTAGTCCCTGCTTTCAAAGAGTTTATGATTTGGTGGGAAGGTGAGATTGTTATGAAATCTTCGACAGGCAATGTGTAAAACAGAATGGAATTAGTATCCATCTGTTCGGTACGCAGTGCAAGAAGGCTTCACGAAGGATGTAGGTCTTGAGAATGGGTGGCGTTGGAGGGGGAGGAAAGAAAGAGCCTTTCCGTTCTGGTGGAGGATGGAGTGCCAGCAGCAGGCTGGTGTGGAGACGCCTGGTTCCTGGCTCCTCACCCCCCACCCCCCGCATGCCCAGCACTGGTCATTCTGCACACGTTACCCGGGGCCTGGCACAGGCAGGCTTTAACGCATCTCTGGGCCTTTACACCTGCTGTTACCTCTTTGGGAAAGAAACTCCCTCCCTGGTTTCTAACAGCCCACAGACTGGTACCAATCTGTGTCCCTGGGGTTGGGGACCCTGAATTAAGAGAATTAAACCTTTTCCACAGGATAATGGGACACAGTTAGACCTTTAAGCAGGGTGTGTTACAAGATGATGATGATGATGATGATGATGATGATGATGATGATTATTGTTATTATTATTTTAAAGAAAGAGTGCCCTGACTGAAATGTAGAGATGCATCAGGGGAAAATAAGACTTGGAAGCCAGGTTTTAAGGACGCTGCAGAAGCTTGGGGATGAGATAGTGGGGGCTGCACTAGCAGGGTGGTCTGTGGAGTTGTAGAAACAGGGAAGTTTGAGAGTGCTGAGGAGTTAGAATGGACAGGACTTAGTGACAGCAGGATTGGCGGGTGGCTGGTGGTGCTGGTGATGGGAGTGGAGGAGAAGGAGTCAAGGATGAGAACGCCAAGGACTCTGGCTTGGGAAACTGGGTGCATCCCAAATGAGACATGGGAATCTAGGGGAAGAGATGCAGTTGGGCTGAGAGTGGAAATAATGAGTTATTTCCAGGAAATTATCTATACGTAGAGTCTTAATATATATATACACAGATATAGATATAGTATGCTTTTTCAATTAATGTAACAATATCTCCCCATGTTATTACAGACTCTTCATAAACATTATTTCTAATAAGGGGCAAGCTGTGAATAAATACACGAGTTGTCAGAGAAAACGAGTCAGCTATGCTGATTGAAGAGGGTTTCCCAGGCTACACACGTGCAGGCAATCAAAGCCTGTTCCCATGGAGGCCTGTTCTGTGGTGAGTGATACAAATAACACGTTAAGAGCCCATGGTTGTACCCAGGAGGCCCCAGGAAACACACTACCAGCTAGGATGTGGCCTAGGTTACAAAGAGCCTACAAAAGGTGCAAGGGACCCAAAGGGTAGGCTTAGCCTCAGGGGATGGAGGAGGGGTGGGAAGAAGATCTGTGACCATGATGGAGGTCTGAACGAAAATTCCCAGACCAGCTGGGAAGGGAAAATGAGACCGTGTCTTTGAAGGTATTTAGTAATCTCACAAGCTGAACACAAATTCAAGGGGCCATCATTATTCTCCATACTCACAGCCACTAATTTAAAACTGATGAAAGTTTCCTAACATTCACTTAGAAAGAAACAGGAGTGGAAAAGAGACTTTTTACTATATTCTTCTTTGTACCTTTTGAATCTTTCAACAGTAACTTAGAAATTCGTTAAATCTTTGCAAACCAATTCTCTCTTATTCATTAAGAGTTGTGATGGAGAAACAAGTCAGATCACAAGGAATTTTTTGCTTGTCCAGAAAGAAATCATAAAAAGAAAGGAAACAACTGCATTTCACGGTGGTTTTGTTCCTTTGAAAAGCATGATGCCCGCTACTAGAATGACATTAAATGATCACGTACTGAATTAAAATAAGCCAGAGTGGCTTTGGGGGAAAGGGCATGGCAAGAGTGTACAGGACTTACAGTCCAGTTAGACTCAGTCTCTTGGTGCCTCAATTTTTTCACTGTAAAATGGGTGTTAACACAGCCTAGCAGACAGGATCATTATGAGACTCAGTTGGGTAACTCCTGTGAGGCAGCTAGCACCGATGACAGTAACACTGTCCATGTCTATTGAATCTTAGAAACACCAACTTTGCACATGCATCCACAGACATGCTTGTGACCACGAATAACAGATAAACCCGAGTTCAATGTCTAAGATCAATAAGGGCAATTTGTCTCATTGTATATTAAGAACTCTCTGGAAATAAGCATTCCTGGGCTATGATAGGGTGACCAAGCCTAGGATAGGGTCCACGTTTGCTCAGGACCATTCCGGTTTTGGCAGCAGAAGTCCTGCATTTCAGGAAACCCCTCAGTCTCGAGCAGACTAAGAGGCTGCCCAGTCTAGAAATAATGGTCATCAATGATGCCGCCAAGAACCAAGTACTTCTTTACTTGGCCATTGTGACTGTTGCTTGTTGCCTTGTGGTTGCTGGATGGCTATTGCACCTCCAGGCATCCTGTCTGCAAGCCAAGGAGGAAGAAAAAGGAAGGCCAAAGGATCAAAGGCTTTCTCTTAGGCTTCACCTCTCTAAAGTTTTCTGAAAAGAAAGCTTTCCTCAAAGTGTTACGTCTCACTGGCCAGAACTGTTTCACATGGCCACCCCCAGCTGTAAGAACAGCTGAGAAAATGGAGTGATTCGTTTCCAAGCCCAGAGAAGAAGGCAAGGGGAGAAGATGAGGAAAGGCCTTTGGATGGTTGATCCACAGCGTCTGCCACACCTCCTCCCTCTTTGTTACACCTAGCCAATGCTGAGCACCTGCCATGTGACAGGCACTGTGGTAGATCTGCAAATGACAGACAATGAATAGGACACAATCCCCCCACCAAGTAAGGTCGTGGTCTGGGACAGGCCGACATGAGGCAGAGGTGACATGTCAGGAGGCAGCTGTGAGAGAGTGGGAACTGCTGTGCTGGAAAATCTTGCTCAAGAGGCAGGTGGGAACGACGTGGTTGGTGGGTCAGCCAGGAGACAATGAATACGATGTACCTTGCAAGGACAAACCCAAAGATGGAAGGGTGGGAATTGGCACCAAAAAAGTTTCAGAAAAAAAAGTAAGTGGGTGTGAGAAGAAGGAATGTGTACAGGGGTAAGAACTTTTCATCGCTGAAGGTGACCTGGCTTTGGGGGCCTCTGGTCAGTCCTATGACATTAGGGAGTGTACGCAGAGCAGGTGTGAGGGGCTGTGGAGTACGTGCTACAAAGAGCTTATGAACACCTCATAAGACGTGACTCAGTCAATGAGACTGCAAGCCGACCCTTGAGAAAGAGAAGATCAAACCTGTGTCCTGTCGGAGAATCCTGTTGGGTGCCCGAGCCCTCACTTTACCCTTGTTTCCTACCCTTTCAGCCTCCGAAGCCAGTCCCTGCCCCTTCACCTCCCAGCGTCTCTGCTTCCCTAGCTCAGTTGCTGGATCCACGTCTAGGCTGGGTCTGACCAGCCTCCAAGCCAGGCAGTGCAGAGGCTGCAGCCTCTGTTGCCAGCCAGGGCCAATGCCTGATGCCAGTGACCTGCCCGGTTTCTGGGAGAGCAGCCACAGGCCCTACCTATCCCCTCTGGTGCTGGCCCTGGTCACAGTACAGCTCTTGCCTTAATCTGCTCTCAGGATGCAGCTGAGCCACTGGAGCAGCTCTGTCACTGTCCTTCGGATGCCTTATCTTATCCCACAGAAGCATCAGAAAACAACCCACAAGGTGGAAGGAGTTATTCCCAGGTAGTGGGGGACAAAATGAGGCTCAGGGAAGTTAGGTAAACTAGTGGGATTACACAGCAGCACAGCGGGAGGAGCGGGATTCAAACCTGGGTTGGATTCTTACGGTCCCGGCTTTCTCCACCGTTTCACACCGTCTCTCTGTACACAGCTGAGCTCCCTTCCCCCAGTCTCCTTGCCCTGCCGGCTTGTCTGAGCCCCCGGACCTGGTGGCATCTTCTGGTTCTGATTCCCAGAGACCATGATGAAGCTTCATTTATTCTTCCACTCGACAAATATTTATTGAGTAACTCCTATAGGCCAGGCTCTCTGCTGGGCCACCGTGTTATTTCCTAGCTGCCTGAGTTTGTCCACAGCTTGGCCGACTGTCCTCTAAGGACATCAACCATCAGATGTTGCTCTGTCCTCAGGGCACCAGGTGTAATTCTCTGTGGCCAACTCAGACCACCCCAGGGGCACGGCTGGACCCCTCTCCATCTCGCCTGTGCATTAATGGATGCTGTGTCCTTGCTTCTTGACCTTTCTTGCCAGACCTGTTTGCAGTCTAGGCTTGGCATGGTTGTACCTGAGCCTGTTCCAATTATGACAACTAGTCACTGCTGTCATCAAGGTACTGGATCAGAGGATGAGAAATCATTGAAACAGCCATCAGATCTATTTGATTCTTGATGAACAATATGTTGAAAGTGTAGATCAAACAAGAAAAGATTTTTTTTTTTTGAGGGGGAGCTGTCAATAATCGTACTTTCCAAACTGTTAGGTAGGGGGTCCTAGAGGGGTGCCATGAGATGGAGGGGTTAAATGGCCAACCTAAGTTGCATTTTTTTCTATTTGTAAAAATAATACATGCTAATTATGGAAAATAGGAAAGTACCAAAAACTATAAAGAAAAAAAAGAAAATTGGAAAATATCAACAGTATAAAGAATAAAAACGCCCTGCGATACCATTACCCAGAGATGAGAACCGCTGCTAACATTTCGTGTGTTTACCTCTAGATTTTTCCCATGCACCTATGTGGATTGGTTCTGTACATACTGTTTTGTATCCATCTCTTCCCAGTAACATTTATACCACTCCCCCCTGACAGTGTTTTATGAAAGCAGCGTTTTAATTGGCTGCATAGTATTCCACTATGTGGGTGTACCAAGTATTTGACCTATACTCTGAGCTATTTGGGTTGTTCCCTACTCCTCCATCTTGTCCTATATAAATAACAGTGAGATGAATCTATTTGTACATAAATGTTTGTGCACGTATCTGAATTTTTCCTTGGGCTGAATTTTGAGGGACACAATATGACAAACCACTTTGGTATGACCTGTCTCTCTGCCCAGAAAGGAGGGATGGGGGGGCATTAGCTATCACCAGGCTTCCTGAGCAGGAGCTTTGGGAGTACTCAAAGCGGGGAATGCTGAAGCAGGGGGCATGGGCACCCTAAAGCTTCACCTCTCTTACAGTTTTTCTTTGAAGGACTCCTGATATATTACTCAAGACTCTTTAGTTCTGAAATCTGCTGAAACCAGCTCAAAGAAATGGAGATGAGCACGTCAGGCAGGAACCTAGCCAGTCCTCAGAGAAGGCCTGGGAGAGAGCAATGCTATCTGGACTCCTTCTCGTCTCCCTTCTCTTCCCACCATCAGTTCCTATGGGGCAGTGGGCCTCAAACTTGACAGTGCTCAGGCCTTTCCCCGGGTCCTCTCTCCCTTAGGGCCTTTTCCTGAGAACTAACTCAGTCCATCCTCAGGTAGTTCTCTCATAGCCAAACCTCTTTTCCTGTGGCCTGACACCTGGATGCTGAGCGGTGGTTAAGGAGGGTCCCCTGCCCTCGGGTCACTCACTCCGAAGGGCTCCTCTGGTCACAGTACCCATCAAGCAGGGCTGCTGAGGAAGTCGGGGTGGCAAGAGCCCTCCTCAGGACACAGCCACCAGGGAGGTGGGGCCCAGCCCCAGGGGATGGGTTGCTTGGGGGGTCACCAGATAATGACTCCAAGAGGCCACCAACAGGGGGATTATTGTCCACTGTGAAGCCACAGAGGAGCTCCCATACTGGTGACAGCTACAAATTGAGGCACGGAAAGCCTAGGTTACTTGCTCAGGCTCACTCAAGCTCTTAACTACTACTCTATAGCAGCTTTTGGGGAAAAGCCAGAAAGCCAGAAACAGGCCAAGGGGACAAAACTAACACATACGTTCTTTTAGTCATTATATGAACATTCTCAGAAAAGCAATTTTCTCTCCATCTTATAGGTGAGGAGACTGAAGCGTAGTTAAGAAGCCGCCCAAGGTCACACAGTTGGGAAGGCCGCCCCAGGCTTGTCAGCTCCCAAAGCCCAAACTCCCTTCTCTCTACCACTCTGCATCCCAGGATGATTAATGCTACCAGGGGAATGGGCGGGCTTCAGCATAGGTGGCACTGCAACTAAGTAGTCAGGTAAGGGTTCAACGAGCAGATGAACAGGGGCTTGAAAAGGCACGGCCCGTCCATCAAAGGAGAAGAGGCACGTTTCTTCTAACAGGCAACTAACTGGCCAATAAAATACCACATCTGAACACTGGAAACGCAAAAATGATAACAAAATAAAGAAGTTGAAAACTCAGGACATCAAACCATGTACACTAAGGTTTTAATTTAGAATCAACCTAGAAGAAAATATAACATCTTGTTGACTGGGACAGTAGGCTTATGAATGACTTTTATTTTCTAATTTTTTACTTTTCTGTCTGTATTTTCAATGCAGTGATCTTATGTTACTTTTGCAGCCGCTAAAAGAAATCTTATTTGCTTACAAAGTTGCAAGGACATAGCTTGTGTCCTGAAACCATCACTGGGAGGAGAATGAAACTCCTTACCCCCTTCTGAGCCACTTTCTGTCCCGACTTCCTCATTCACACCTTGATTTTCTAAAACTTTTTGTTTATAAGCTCTTGATATTTGATTCATCTGTTCAAAAGTAATTTTTGTGAGGGTGAGAGAGATGGCGTTCAATGGAGCCTTGCTTTAAAGACCTGAGAGAGCGCTTTAATTTAGCCACAGCTGGAAAACAGAGACACACAGACGCACACACACAGACACACACACACACACACAGACACACACTCCTAGTCTTCTCAGAGCTTTTCCCATCTAATGGGCCTGAGGTGTGGTTTCCCCTGAAATCCTCAGCAGAATTCTGAGCACATAACCCTTAGGCTCATCTTGCTCTCTCTGCCTCCCTCTCCACTTAAATCGCAGCCCCGTAGAAAGCAAACCCTCAGACTCCAGTTGCAGTTTCAGTGATTTTTAAAAGCTTTTTAAAGTCAAACCACCCTGGAACTTGGTGATACATAATAATTCATTTGACTCCATTAATTTACTTTTTGTGATTTCATTCTCATAAGTTCCCATTTGTGTTTGGAGGAGTTTGACACCTATGCTAAAGTGTTATTAAAAAATTTCTTCGGAGCTAAGTAAAAGGAAATTAATAGAAAAGCCACCAAAGACCGAAACAAAAGAGCAGCTCCAATTTAAAACTAGTCTGTGAGTTGACTTACAAAACGAATGCAAACCTCCCCCCTTCATCACCTACATGTGAAAAGTACCTCTCCTCCTCCCCCTGTATAGTTTTTTTTAAAAGGTCTTGGTTTCCATTTTCAAAATAAGTTTTATATTTTTAAGGGTGACATATACCAAGTAACCAGAAACTGATCTTGGCTTGCAAAACCTCCCAGTTCTCATAAACACGCCATGACTAGTTCCTTTCAGGATGATGAATGCTATTGATTGGCTCGGATCAGCTTGTGACCCAGCGGTGGTATTAGACATTGGCTATAAAACATCTCCTTATGAATTTTTCATTGGCTTGAGTGTCTGGAGAGCTGACAGCTGCCTCCTCCACCGCTCGTCCTCCCTCCTCGCCCTCCCTCCGCCTCCCTGAGTCTCAGGGCTGATGATGCCACTCTGCAGGGCCACGTTATTGGATCAGAGTGATTAGCTTACAGCCTGATTTTCTGGGTCAAATCCAATTTCTTTTTCAGGTACAGCGGGCTTACGAGTAGTCATGTGCTTTTTGTTTTGCGATGGCATCACAGGATTACTAGCAGATGCAGTAAACTGAAGTCATTTCCCATTAACCGTATTCCTCATGATACTAAGACAATGTGTCACTCTGCACTTGCATTCCCGAGCATTTTTAGGAGAAAGAGTGCTTTCAGCAGCTGAAGTAAAAGCTGACAAAGAGGCAAACTGTTGAGAAGCACTGTGTCAGCCACTTTCTGATACCTCAGCTCATGATTCTCATCACACCCCTGAGAGAGGAGCAACACTATTTCCCCTTTTACAGGGCTAGACATCTGAAAAATTTGGTAATTTCTTAGAACTTATTATTGTGGATTTTTCAAGCACACTCTGAAGTCGGTGGTAAAGTGATTAGGTGGCTAGAGCAAACCCAAGAGTCACCTTCTTTTAAGAGAACAGAGGAAACTTTGCTCAGAGATAACCTGTCCCCAGCCACATCTCCACTGGTTCTTATATTCTAGGTGTGGATTGCATGAAAAATTCAACTTCTCATGTCTAAAAATAGGGCTTTTCCCCCATTAACATTCATATCGAGGTGAAATTGAGTTACAGAAAACTTCAAGCATCAATATGGGGGAGACAATAAATAAGGTCAGCGGTCATTGGGGTATGGAGGAGGGCTGAGTCTGTATCAGCCTTCTCTCATGTGTGGCTCTCCCTGGTCCTGCTTCCTCTGTCAGACATGGAGGCTCTGTGTGAGACCCAGAACGCACAGGGAGTGAGAGTGCTGAGACGTTTTAACTCTGCTAAATACTTGACTATTGCCAAATATTTTGTTGGAGGAGAAAAAAGAAATAAAGGAATCGGGAACTGCCATGTTGTCAACAAAAGCCAGAATTCTTCCTGGTTTTGGCCTTTGCTAGGCTACTTGGGAACACTGGACAATCTGAACAAAGGAGATCATTCTTCCCATTCACAGCGACCTGCATCCCTGAGCCAGGAGCCTATCACCGCCAGAAACAATCACGCCAAAATAAAGCTATTTTTGCTTCCATCTTCAGGGTGCTTACCATCACAGCACAAGTGCACCGTTTGCTCTTGAGTCTTTGATGTAAACTGTTAGGTAAGGCTGAAGACCAAAAACAAGCACACGCCGAACGAGCCCCTTCTCCAGACGCCAGTTGAGATGATTGTGCTGAGACTGTATGGTTTCTGCTCCTGCACATTACATCTTCTCCTATATCCACCACCCTTGTTTTTATAACGAAAAGTCCCAAATGACTCCAGGGGAACCTAAGAGTTAGTTAGCTGAGCCAGACTGGAAAGTCATATTATAGATTCTTTGAAACTCATTAATCTGGCACCTTCATTGGGATGCGCAATGACTTTTCTAGACAGCAAATGGTAGCTTACCTATTTCATGGATATTAAAAACTCGTTGGATGACCAGATTCTTTGTCAATCTTTGGTGATTATCTCACACCGATTTCAGTTTTTAAGACCTCAGGACTTTCCTGATTATTTGTATTTATTGATAAAATTTCAAGCAAAGGTGGACAAAGTCTTGCGTTAAGTTCAAAGATAGTCATTCTGAAATATCAAAGGTGAAAGGAACTCCCATTAGCCTTCCGAATTTCTGTCTAGACCCACAGTCCTCAGCCTCAGTGGACACATCTGCTTCCCACTGTTTTATCCCGAGGAAACAACAGCCCCTGGTAGAATGTTATGAGTTCGCTTCCTTGCAACCATGCTCCCCTGAAGCTCTGGGAGCCTTCTATCCTCCGGATCTTTAGACTCTCCTTGGTGGATGAAACAAGTTAATAGCAGCTCTGTGAGAGCTCATAGTCAAGCCCACCCCCCTGAATGCCTTTTAACTCAAGAGGGGATCTTAGAGGTCACTTTGTTTAACCCCAATATTAAAAATGAAGTGGCTCTTAACAAAAGGGTCTGATATCTCATGGTATAAAGAAAGATAAAGTTCAACTTCTTTGAAACTACAAATGAGGGCCAAATAGCAGGAGAGGTTCTTGGGGTCACATGGGTCTGTGAGGGGCACAGTCCCTGGTCCCATGACAAAGCTGACACAAGATGACAGAGCATTTAGGGATGCTATTTATATCTGCCTTGCAGTTTTGGGTGAAAGAGTGGGTTGATTCTGATGACTATGGTGAGCTCTTCCTTCTCCTTTTTTGAAAAGGTGAAGGGCCCGGCACAGCCTGGTCTTGAAATGGCCCTTCACATGAATATCACCGATGGTGAACATTTATTTATTTTCTTATTTTGCTGAAATTTTTTTTTCCTAACTAGTGGTGTGATCATGACATAGAAGCATATTTCCACTTCCAGCTAAGAAAAAAGATGTGAGAGAAACAGAAAAACAAGCAGAGAGAAACATTTTCTTCAGGGTTTAAGGGGGGACAGAGACCTCCATGGTTAGTGAATAGCTTTCAGGATCACTTCTGTAATCTCATTTGCCCATAAACTCTGCACACCCACTGTGGCCAGGAGGGGATTTCACTGGCCTGCAGGAGGGCAGCTTGTGTTGCCTTCACGGGTCGTTCTTCATGTTCTACAGGTTGATGATTGCCTGCCCTTCCCCACTCTGACTCATTAAAATCAATTTTTAAATTCAGTTTAGAGACCCCTCTCACTCTTTCAGCTTAAAAGCCATCAACAGCTCAGCCCATTATTTAGCAGAGAACTCCCTTCCTTCTAGATTCATCCCTTAACAAGATCCCAGTGCCTGGCACAGAACAGGGGGCATCAGGGGGCCAAGCTGCTTACTTTTGGCTCTGCTCTTGGTGTAGTTCTTTGCTGCTTTGTATGTAGTTTCTCCTGACCTGCTGCCTCTCTCTGTCCCTTATAGTTACACTTTTGCATCTTTCCTACAGAATTCAGTCCATGCTGCCACTTTAGGAAGTCATCAGCCACTATTTGTTGACTGGACATTGGCAACAGAATATATCACAGGACACTGTGTGACGGACAGTTCTAGTGTGTAGTTTGACATCTTTGGGCCAGCTATTCACCTAATGGTGGCTGTCTACCAAGAGACTAGTCAGATACCTCTATTTTCTCGCATCTCTTTCCCACCATACTTCTTAGGAGAGTAATCTGTATCTATCTACTCCCTCTGTTTCATACATTGTCCACTTAAATCTGGTTTCATTTCCCATAACACATAGGCAGACTCCGAAATGCTCACTCTAATTGCCAGATGGGTAGCTTTTCTTGAATTCTGTCCTCAGCAATCTTCCTAATGAATTTGATACAGCTGTTAACTACCTTCTGGAAAATCTTCCTTCAATTTTGGAGTTACGGAAGTATAGTTTTCCTCCCACCTCTGACTGACTTACTATCTCCTTCACTGACTTCTCTTGTGCCTCAAATAAAACACAGGTGTGTCCCAAAATTTGTCCTTAATTCAGTTTCTCTTCCTTTTCTATACCTCCTTTCTGGTGATCTCTATTACTCCTACTGTGTCAATTAGCACCTCTCTGCAGATGCTCCCAGATCTTAGGGATCTCAATTTACCTACAGAGCTCTAATTGCATATTTTTAACTGTCTGTTGGATCCCATCATCTAGATGATCCTCCTAGTTTTTCAAATGCAGCAGTTTAAAAGTATATAAATCATCTTCTCCCCCAAATCAGCTCCTACTCTTAACTTTCCTATTAATATTTGTGAAAGAAAACCTGCTACTAACATTGAAATAAGTTCAAAACTGAATAATCTTTCACTCCACCATTTCTCTCAATCTTATATCTAATGAGGTGATATTCATTGTGGTGACATATCTAATGAGGTGACATTCACTGAATGTCTATTATATGTCAGACTTTGGGGATTGGGTACAGAAAAAATAAAGGGAGAAAGGGAAGGAAGGAGGGAGGGAGGGAGGGAGGGAGGTAGAGAGAGAGAGAGAGTGTGTGTGATCTTACCCTGAGAACTTACAAGAAGAGGACAGAAAGTTACTCATTCATTTGATGAATATTTTTAGAATCCCTAAAAGCCGGGCTCCGTTTGGGTGCCAAAGTCCTTCAGCCCCACCTCTGCAGTGTTTCTCAAGTGTACTGCAGCCTAGTTCAGATCTGGGGAATTTCCCATTTTTGCCTTTAGTATTTTATTATTTTTTCCACTATTACTTATCATGTTAGCTGTTGGTTTAAAATAGATACTTTAAAGTGGTATTTGTCTATCCTAAATCATTATGTCTAACTTTTCCCTTTTTATATTAAAATTTTGTTTGTTCCCTTATCTTTCCAAAGTTTCCTAACAGACCTTCCATCTTCCGTCTCTCCATGCTTCAACACAGCCTGTATGCTGCTGTCAGACAAATACCCCTACGACAGAGCCCTAAATAAGGGTGCCTCTTATTTTGAAATGTTTGAAAGCTCAACAAATATAATCTACATTCTGCAATTAGGAATTCAAGACCCCTATCCTGAGACCTGAGCTCAAATCTCTCCTTTTCCAGTCCCCTTTCATGTATACCTGCTCTCCAGCCAAACCAGACTACTCAGTATTCGCAAACATGTCCTATATTTTTTCTTACTGAAGTCATGTCCTCCACTGGGAATGCCACCTGATATTGACTCAGTACTGAGTCAAAGCTTTCCTTTCTCTTTCAAGGTTCAGCTTAATTGCTTAATCATTATAAGGATTTGTGCCTTATTCTCCCTGGTAGCCTGCGCAGATGGCAATGACTGAGTTCTAATCATCTTTACGGTAAGCCCACCCACTGCTCCACGTTCAACTTGCAAAGGGTCTTCTCATTACAGATGCTAAATATTTAGTATTTCCTAAATACATGTTACTAGAAACAATTTTCTAGTAGTTTCGTATGTGTATATTATTTCTTTCCAACATATAAAGTCAGGAGAACAGGGACCATGTTTTCTCCCTTTCCCTTTGTTTTCTATAGAACTATAAATACAGGAGGAGTGTAAATGTTAGCAGAATAAACAAGTCAAGTAATAACATGCTTTTTCATAGGAAAACACAATATTTTATTAAAATCCATAGACATTCTGCAGTCTAAAATTAATGCCATGTTTATACAGTAGGGGAAAACATTGCAGCCAGTTTATTAACATCCATATTATTCTTTAGCTATTTTTTCTTCATGTTTTCTAAGTAACTATTGCTGCTCTATAAGAAACCTATCCCTTTTTATGTACTTATTTTATAACTGAACCTCACTGAACTCCACTGTAAGTCCTTCAAAAAAATTATTTTAAGTCTTTCTGGTAGATAATCATTATCTATAAAAATAATTTTGTCTCTTTTAAAATCATTGTATAATGTCTTTCTTTTTCTTATCTTATTACATTGGTTGGAATTTCCAGAACAATATTTTAAAAATAAAAAAAAATGAGCTGTTTGTTTTTAGTGTTTTTTTTCTACAAATAATCAGGTTAGCTGTTGATGTAAATATTTTAAAGAAATATTACAATAAATCACTGCATCTAACTTTCCTTTTTTATATTAAAATTTTATTTGTGCTCTTATCTGATTGCTCTCTCAATGAGCTATATAACCCAAGTGAAGCAGAAATCTACTAACTGTTCAGTGATATGACCAATTATAGAAGGCTACACCAGATAACTTTAGCCATCTGAAGTCATTTGGTTGATGAACATGCATTAGCCTTTGTACCATTTAGACATGAACTCTCTGAAATAAAGGTGACAAAATATGAAAACACTAATGAATTTTTCATCTTTTTGTTCTTTGATTCAACAAATATTTCTTGAGCATTGCTATGTGCTAGACACTACTCCAGTGCTAGGCTAAAGGAACAGAGAAGACAAACTCCCTGTTCTCATTGGGCTTCTATTCTAGGGAAGATAAACAGTAAGTTAACAAATAGGTGAACTCAATATTTTCAGATATTCATAAATGCTATAAAGATAATAAAATAAAGTGATGTATTAGAGAGTGACTGATAAGGATGGGTTATTTCGGCCAATGTGGTTAGAGAAGACTTCTCCCAGGAATATTTGAAGAGAGACCTAAGTGACAAGAAGGAACCAACTATGTAAAGATGTTAGAGAGAGCACAGCAAGCAGAGGAAATAGCAAGTGCAAAGGTCTTAAGGTGAGAATGATCCTAGTATTTTGCAAGAACAGAGAGAAGGCTGAAGAGTAAGTAGTGAATGGAAGGAGAGAATAGAATACGAGTTTGGAGTGATAAGAGGACCAGACAATATAAATATACTATGAAAATCACTCTCAAGGCTGAGCATAATAACACATTTGCAAAGATGAAATATGTACCCTTAGAATATTTACAATGTAAATTATAAACTGATGAACTTAAATCTTAAGTTTATTTTTTAATTCACATAAATAAGGCAAATAAGCTCTTTACTGCATTCTATGCCACATCAACACTCTCACTTACTTGTGTTTTATCACACTGAGTGGCAATAAAGATCTTGGAAAAACACGTATTACCGGGAACAAACGTTTCTTATGCAACAGTCTGTGAGCCCAAATCTTTTTGGCAGTTTAGGTAGTTCAGAGGGACACATCGTCCCAACCAATTAGCCGTGGGCTTTCCAAAGCTGAGGAATCACATCATCAATACTAGTTGCAACATTCATGGAAGTTAAATAAAACCACATGACTTAGTTCCTTTCTTTGTACTCTTATTTGGAGAAAAAACAGCAAATGAAACACTTTCAGTCCCCACTAAAGTTATCTAAAAATAAAGCATGTAACAAATGAGTCTGGGTGACTCAGGGTGGTCACTCGCCATGTGTCTTGATTTAGACTATGGGGCTATTTTTGGTTTGTCACAACTAGCTGGCTGTTGTGGTCTCAGACCAGACCCAGGACACTGGTCAAAGCAGTGCTTTGTCACAGCACAGAAGTTTGTGGCAGAAAACCTGGCAACTTTCTGTCCCTTTGTAAAATAAGAACAGTGAGTCCCAGTGTGGCTAGATCCTGCTACGACAGCTTCCAAAGGGCTGCTCACGCCTTGGTTATATTGGAGTTGTAAATTTTCATACAGTGATCATGTTTTTGGAATGAGCCAACCACCAATGAGATCTTGCGTCCTAATGGTTTTCATGGTGACTAGAATCAGAAAGAAGCAAGGGCAGGCTTCTCTACTCAAACATGGCTAGGAGGCCCTCACTCCTTAAACAAGCAAAGCACTTAGCAGAGGGCCTGGAATAGAGTAACCCCTCAACGAAAATCATCTATATTTTGCATCTATATGGCCCCCCAATGGGATTCTTTGGGAGTCTTTGGAGCAGCTCTCAAAGACCAGTCCACAGAATTAGGCCAGTCCATTTTCACTGGTCTCCAGCAAAATGAGAGAAAAAAAAAAATTGAAGTTATCATTGATCACTTTTTGTTAATTGCCTTTACTCTGATATTTTCATCTTTCCTACCAGGTTTTTCTTAACATTTACATGGTCTTTCTCTTAGTAAAGGATGTTGTTAGTATATGGTCATAGTTGTTTTAAATATCCATACTTGGCAAATTAAATGGTGGCATCTCAATGCTAATCCTCCCAATTTTTAAAATTAATTAATTAATTTAAAGCCCACAGCACCCAGTATTCCTAGGTGGTTTCCCATTCAAGTACTAATTAGGCCCTACCCTGCTTAGCTTCTGAGATCAGAAGAGATTGGGCCAATCCTTCCAATTTTTTGAAAATGTATTGAGCCCTGAACCCTAAATCTTGGAATCCTCATCTGGAGGTTTACAGCCTCTAGTTATCTGATTTTTCTGGCCCCTACTATAGTATTTGAGGTGGAAAAATGCTCACTCTGTAGCCTCTTCACCAATTTATATCCTTCTATGCAATATCTTATAACTGACAGCTGGAAATCTGCAAGGAAGGGAGGAATGTGATAAGAAAGCAGGAATAAATATTAGCTATTAATAGTAATAGCACTAGCATTTATATTAATATTGTAGAGGGGCAGAAAATAAGGCCACAAAAATAAAACATACACGTTTAAAATGTGATAAGTATGAAAGATCAGGAGATTTCCTAATAAATGTATTAGAAATTAATTGTTTTGTAATAATATGAACATATTTTAAATATTAAATGCTTCCGTTCCTTGTAATTAGTTTTATGTAATTAGTTTGCAAATATAAAAGGTGCTTTAGACATTTGAAGAAATATTTAGAACCAGAAAGACCCTGAATAGCTAAAGAAAACCTAAGAGAAAAGAACAAAGCCCGAAATATCACACTCCAATTTCAAATTATACTATGAAGCTACAATAATTCAAACAGTATTGTATTGGCAGAAAAACAAACAGACCAATAAAACAGAATTGAGAGCCAAGAAATAAAACCCATACATATATGGCAACTGATTTTTGACAGAGTAGCTCAAAAAATTACAATAAAGAAAGGAAAGCCTCTTCAATAAATGGTGCTGGGGAAATGGAAAGCCACGTGCAAAAGACTGAAACTAGACTGCTATCTGACACAGTCACAAAAATTAACTCAAAATAGATCAAAGACTGGAATATAGGACATGAAACAATAAAACACATAGAAGAAAACATAGGTATTAAATATATGGAATTTGGTCTAAGAGTTTTTATGAACAAAGGCAAGGGAAATAAAAGAAAAAAATTAAAATCAAACTAAAAAGCTTCTGCACAGCAAAAGAAACCATCAGCAAGAGAAAAACCACAGCTAACACAATTTACAAACACCTCTGATATGGGGCTAATATCTCAAATATACAAAGAACTCATACAAATAAATAGCAACAAACTATAAATTAAAAATGAGACATACAAATGACCAACAGGTATAGGAAAAGATGCTCAACTTCACTAGCTATAAGGGAAATGGGAATCAAACTACAATGATGTACCACTTGACACCTGTTAATAATGGCTAGCATTAACAAGACAAGAAATAAGGGTTGGAGAGAATGTGGAGAAAAGGGAACCATCGTATATGGTTGATGAAAATGTAAATCAGTGCAGCCTCCATGGAAAACAGTATGGAAGTTCTTTAAAAAATTAAGAACAGAGCTACCATATTACCCAGCAATCTCTCTTCTGGGTATCTACCTGAAAAAATTGAAAGCACTTCTTTATAAAGATATATGTACCCCTATGTGCATTGCAGCATTATTCACAATATCCAAGACATGTAAACAACCTGTGTCTTTCGACCAATAATTGGATAAGGAAGATGTGGTACATGTATACAATGGAATACTACTACCTGGCCATAAAAAATGATGAAATACTGCCATTTGCAACAACAAGAATGGATCTTGAAAGTATCATGTTAAGTGAAATAAGTTAGACCGAAAAGGACAGAAACCATATGAGTGCACTCATATGTGGGATATAAAACAGAAAGCAACTAATGAACACACAAACTCATAGACATAGACAACAGTGGTAGTTACCAGAGGGAAAGAGGATGCGGGGAGGATGAAGAGGGTCAAAGGGGTCAAATAGATGATGACGGAAGAAGACTAGACTTAGGGTGGTGAGCCCACAACAGAGTGTACAGATGAAGTATTATAAAATTGTATACCTGAAATTTACAAAAATTATTAACCAATGTTAACCAATAAAACCAACAAAATGAAGAAATATCATGCCACAAGGCAAACGTAGATTTCTATAATTAAATCAGTCTAAATCATTGCTTAAATTACGCTTCATGATACAACATACAAATAAGAATGTAAAAAGCTAAGTGGCTATTTTTATTCCAGTAGGACATCTTGGCTAGAGTACAGGACTCTGAAATGCTGGTCTTGTATCCATCTAAGTAACTGATTTGCTATTGAATCATGTTGAGAAAATTGCTTAAGCAGCTTCTCTTACATTTTTGTAAATTTGAGATAGTAAAATTTCTTGCCAGTGGCTCATTGTCAAGGGTGTTGATGAAGACAGATTACAAATTATGGCCTTATTTACTGGAAGGATAGTTATTTGTACATTTGAAGGTCATATAACTATCATACTATATCTGTAATAATAGCATAAGAATAAACATTTGGATTAAAAAGTTTGTAATAGCATTAATAACAGCTACCATTTATCTCACATTTATATGAGCTCCAGGCATTATTTGAAGTGCCTTATGAACAGCATCTGCTCCACATTTTTTAGGAAGGGACTACTACTGCCTTTGCCTACAGTTCAGGAAATCGGGGTTTTGGGGACTAATTCCCCATGAGTATGAAAGACCAGGCTGCGAGCCCTCTTAGGAAACAGGTGGCCCACCTGTTCCCATGGAGCAGCACTGACTCCCTTGGAATCTCTCTGTATTGACCAGGCTAGTAAGTTATGCATTTCTCCGATCTAATACCTAATAAGGCCATATTTTCCTTTTTCTCTACTTCCTTATAGAATTCTTAATTTTCCTTTGTCTTTTGTCACTTCATTTTCATTTCCTGTTTGGAGTTTTCTGCTTTTATAGCTCTGAGCCTTTGGTACTGCCCTGACTCATTCCTCTTCTTGGTGGATTTGACCTAAGTTCCAGTTTTGGTGCTTTTTCTTTTATGTTTCAGTTCCTTACACTGTCTGTGTTTTGCAAGTGAGGTTACCTTTTATGGTCTCCATCACTTTTTTCCAAAGAAGGTTTTCTAGTGTTTCTATATTCTTTTCATATGTATACACTTAAAGGGATTTCCTTTGGAGGCTTCTAGATTGGACTTCAAAAAGAAATTTTTGATTTACAGAACATTTTACCGAAAAATGTCTATAGGTTTTGTTTTTATGTTAAACAGGATAAACACTGACAGAGAAGAAGAATGGAGGGATTTGTCATCTTGGTGAGATGCGCAGAGAGAGAGAGGGAGAAATGGATAGCCTCTCCTCGTGGTCTTCTAGTTGGAGAATTCTGGACTATCTATGTGATTTCAGTACCTAGAACAAGAGAACTCAGAAACAGAAATTATCATCACAATATTAGATATTTTGTTAGGTAAATCTTGTTTTTCTACCCAGTGTGCTTTTGATCCTTATTATTGGGAGTCTAAGTTCTAAATAATTTAATGAACTGGCTGTGGCAGCGTATCACACGGAAACAAATACTGGACTGGGAACAGGTTTAGCCCTAATTTTATAACCAGCTGGATAACTTTAGGCAGGTGGTCTAGCTTCTCCAAGTCCACCTCCTTACTGGCACAATGAATGCAAAAGATTAGGTGACCTACTACTAAGGTCTTTTCATACTTCACCATTAGTAGAACACATATTTTCCCATTCCAATTAAATTTGCAAAATTCTCATTACTAAAAGAAAGCTCTCTTTGGGAGGAAGACTATCAGTAGCTCGTCTTTCCATAGTTATATCTTGGTAAATAATACTTCCCAGTTCTTCATATATGTACATATCACCTATTTACTAAAGAACGGTATAATTCTACTGTAAAATCCCCTTCATGATTGTGATTTTACTGAATCAAATACCTTATTTAGAGGTTATCTGAACTATACTTAAAGTAATGCATTTGAGGTTTTTGGTTGTTGTTTAGCAGTTTACTGCTTAACCTGAAATATTAGATGGCAAAAGTCTACCTTTGGAAGCACATAGAACTTGAGAACAGGTCTTGTAGCTGAAAAGATTATGTAAATATTAAGCAGAGTGTTCAGAAGAAACGAAGTGTCAGAGGAAAACTCTCATTCCAGCATTTAGAAAGTTACTGTTGTTTTCTAAAAGATATATAACCAAGGAAGAGGACCTGAGAGCCTGTAATTCCAGATAACAGAGTCTTCACAGGATTTTAAAGTTGGGAGGGGTCTTGATCATTTAGTTTAACCCTCTACACAGAACAGGCATTCCCTCCCAACATTCCTGCCATTTGGTCACCCACCGCTGTTTTCATATGTTTTGTGATAGGAAGCTTACTACTTCATAATATAGCTCATTCCACTGAAAGGCAGCTTTATTCATTGACAATTTCTTCTGTAAATACTCCTTTGGCTGGGTTCCATTGGAAGCCGGTCTTAGCCGAAAATTGCAACATATACTTTTTCTTTGTTGTACGCCTAACCCTTAGATTTGTGGGGTCCAAGACAAGAGTATAAATGGAGGACCCCATACCATACATCTAAATATGTAAAAGTTATAAATCAAGCTAACAAGCTGTTAAATAAAGCAAGTTCTATATTTCTACCTTGACAAATACACCTTTACAAAACCTGTAGGGATGAAACAACATCCCTCCCAAAATTCCTGTGTTAAAGCCCTAACTCCAACATGACTGTACGTGGGTCCTGAAGTTGGAACTCAAAGTTAAATAAGGTCAAAAGAGTGGGGCCCTAATCCTATAGGACTGTTGTCTTTACAACAAGAAGAAGAAACACCAGAGATCTTTCTCTTTCTGAACATGCATAAGGAAAGGCCATGTGAGGACACGGCGAGAAGGTGATTGATTGTATACAAACCATGAAGAGAGGCTTCACCACAAACCAACCCTGTGGCAACTTGATCTTGTACTTCCAGCCTCTAAAACTGTGAGAAAATAAATGCTGGTTGTTTAAGCCATCCAGTCTGGTATCTTGTCATGGAAGCCTAAGCTGACTAATAAAATACACAAGTGAAAAAAAAGGTGAAAGTTGAGGTTTTTAAGTGAGCAAAATAGGAAAGATAGCAGAATTTCCTTATTACTGGAAATGTCTGGGTGTTCTGTGATGAGCTGACAATGTTGATGAGTAATAAAATACTTATATATTTCATAAATACTATATAATTATTTTAATTTCAGTAAAATCTCTAAGAATGCTATTATACTCAAGATTTACACATAATTTATGTTCTATTGGCAGTAATTATATTAAGGATTAAAATGGAATATATTAAATTAGTACATATTTTTTGTCAAAAGGTTATTTTTCCTTATACTAACAAATCATTAAATAAAAAAGTAAAATATGAATTATAATTGATATCACTTTTTAATAATTATTTAAAGTTGATTTGCTTTTTGTTAAAAATTTTATTAAATATCAATTTAATAAAAATAAAAACATTCACTATTCTAGCATTCAATGTCCATCTTGTTGCCAATGTAAAGAATCATTATCCTCCCTAATGCATGTCATGTCTCAGTCTATATACAAATTAAAGAGTAATATCAATTATTTAATAATATAACATATTCCTTGGCCGCTATATGCAACTGTTCAAAATACCATGCTAATTCATGATCACCTTTGTAACCATTTATTGGAGCACAAAGAGAAGCAAGAAAATTAATTCCTAGCATTAGAAGGAAAGGATACTTTTCAATGCAAGAATCTATTGTGTTCATGGTATCTGAGAGAAGGGTTTGACAAATGAATTTGACAAGTCTTTTCTCCTACCTAGGTGCTTCTTCCACTCAAATCTTCCCTGTTCCCAAAGAAATGGCTGACTGATGTTGGTGGCAGTGTAACTGACAAAACTTCACAGCAAAGAGGTGTGATGGATTGTTTCCCTGAGCAGACTTTTAGGATTATAGGCTGCCCATGTGATAATTAGTACAGTGTGCGTGTGTGTGTGTGTGTAGTTGAGGGGTGTTTACAGGGGACCCTGAAGCCTAGGATCTTGGGCAGAGGCCTCGCTTGCCTGGGACTAAAGGTGGAACTAGCATTTTATTTAAACCAAAACCTATAAATATTATATACTGCACCTTTCAGCTAACTCTATATTTGGATTATCTTTGTGTTCTAGAATTGTCTTAGGATATGAGTATAATGTAAAGGTTCAGAATTTTTTTTATACTTGATAAAATTTGATTCAAATGAAAAACACATTTTATTTGAATCCACTAAAGCAAAGAAGAATAAAAAAATAAATAAATCTTATATTGTGCAAAAAGGACTGTATCACTGTAATTGCATCATACTGCACATGCAAGTCTTTGTTCTGCACCACTTCCTGTTTCTCTTGGAGCTGCATTTGCCAAGAAAATTGGAAGTTAGATTCTTAAGGGAAAGCAAAGACAACTTAGGATCTCCCCTCTCATGCCTCTAAAAGAAACTTCACAGGTTCATCTATACTTAAGAAACTGTCTCTTCTACTTTAATTTCCCTTTTTTCCACTCAAAGAAAACAATAAAATAAGTTGTACTATGGATACTGAAACTCTTAGCTCTTTGACGTTTCTTCTTATTTCCTTTCTCCTTAAGGGATATAAGAACTAAACACCTGCCTTTTTTTTAAGTCTAAAAGAATATAAAGTGTAAAAATCATTTCCCTTACTCTATTCTCAACCCCTAGTTACATTTATCAGAGTCAGCTACTGTTAACGTTTGCGTAGCTTTCCAGAATTTTTTTAGGCATATACCAACTTTTTTTTTTTTTAGCATTAATGGGATTATGCTATACATGCTCATCTGTATTTTACCTTAAAATATATATATATACACACATACATACATACATATATATATACAATTTATCTTGAAGATATTTCTATTTAATCACACATAGAACAAGCTTATTTCCTAAAGTTCTTCAAAAACTAAATGACGTAATTATACGTCATTATAAGTGCCAGATCTGTGATATATTGAACTCTCAAAAAATGTTTTCTTCCTCTCTTTCAATAACAGAAGAAACACATACTTTTGTGATTGTCATACTGGAGGATTCTAACATTTAAATGCAGATGTAGGTTGAGAAAAATCACAGAATTACAGAATTTCTGAGCGAATGGCTCTCATAGATTACTTAAGTAGTAGATACTATGTTAAAACCAAGTTTTTGCTTTCAATTTGGTGTTCCTTTAATCCTTTTCCATTTCCAATATAATTTTGATTTTTAATCTATTGTTAATCTTAAAAATTAAAATAGAGCATGTAAAGATGTTAAACAATGGTAATAAATTAGTTTATGTATACTGTTAAAAAAAAAACAAGCTAGTAATTTTCATTTAGAGACATAGCTCAAACCAAAGATCATATATGGTTTATTTGAAAAATATAAATTATGTCAAAAAACTCAAAAATATTACTTCTGAGATGGACTCAGGGTTTGGGATTGGAAGGAGGGTTCTTCCACTGTCTGAATTTGTTTGCACATACATTCGTTTTCTATTTGAAAAACAAGGATTAATAAATGAAGGTTGTTGGGCAATGCTTGATGTCATGTGTTTTACCCTTGGGGGTCCATCCCTCACAGCCTGGAAAGCATTGATGGCAGGAGTGGAGATCTCGTGTTCAGGGGTAAACATCGAGAATCTAGGAGAGTGCTCTAATGTTAGAAAGGAAACAGAAATAGGAAATTCCTTGTGGAGGATAAAGGCAATTATGACAGAAGCTTAGATCATAAAGTATGAACAGTGATTTTCACTTTCCGATTGTTCTAAAAAACACTGGCTTGTTTGTGAACAAGATAGAGAGGCCTGGGGGAAAATGTTAACAGTAAAACTACTCGATTTAATCTGGTGGAAAACTTTAGGGAATAATTGATTAGGCCAACATAACAGTGGTATAAAATAAGCTCTATTGTCCTGAAGAGACTAACTTGTTTTCCTCCTAAACATATGATGATCCAAGAAAGCCGCCTAGAATGAGGTTAAGCAATCCATCACATGACCCAAAGTCACCCATTCTGACTCCCATCTGAAAAAGGGAAATTCTAAAAAAACTCATGTTTACATCACAATGATGTAGTGAACATACAATAGAGCAAAGCAAAAAAGACTCAAGGCTTCAGTTTTGGCATTGCCAGTACTCTGTTATTTGAAAGTCATTCTAAGCATAGAACCACAGAATTGGAAGGAATCTTAAAGGTCACTGAGCCCTCTCATTTTCCAGATGAGAAAACAAATAGGGACCTAGGGACCAGTGTAGGACTCACAGCTAGTCAGAGGGCACCAGTACTAGAATCCAGGTCTCTCAAGTCAGTGCTTGGTTGTACTACTGCCCTTCTTCCCACAGAAAGTTCATTTCTAGTATGCCAATGCCCTCTATTAAAAATGATTTGATGTTTGTCTTCTCCCTTTACTAACTGTATGAAATTGTAAATCCAGTACAAAGGAATCATGTCTTTACTTGTGGGAAATGTTTAATGGGCACATAAGCTATGTAAAGACACCACCATTATGGAAGTTGTGGGAAAGTTATGAATGTCCCTCAAATTTTCCTGATTCTAGGCTATAGAGATGGAAGGTGTGGAAAGGTATTACACGCACACGTGCGCACACATGTCAAGCATAGAGACAAAAGCAGATCATGCCTATTCAAGAGTATGAAATAGAGATTGTGGGGGAAAGAAAAGGTAAGAATAAAGAGCCTTATTTGATTCATTTCAAAATACTGGTGATAATAATTCACCTTCTGTAGCTATTTGTTACAGTCATTCAAATTCAGTCAACAAGAATTTACTGGGTGCTGTCTATGTTTCCTAAACTCTAAGTTTCTAAATATGAAGAGACACTATTTTTCACTTAAAGAACTCACTGTCTAGGAGAGGAGATAGGTAAGTAGAGGCAGCGAGTACGTTTGGTATCACATGCTAACATTATAGTTAGTTGGTCAGCTGATTTTTAGAAAGCAAAAATCTAAAGAAGCATTGTATTTGACCAGTTCTTCAACTTTCCAATTTCTAAAATATTTAAGAATATTGTATTTCTATTACATTCGCAAAATGAATTTAACACTGAGAAAGTTAAGTCAGTTGAACAAAGAATATTTTTGGTTCTCTCCATAATTAGATGACATATCTATGTACAAGAGAACCTTCAGCTAGTTTACCTGAAGTATCGGTTCATGCCTTTGAATACTGATGGGATTGTGGAGAGCAATGAATCACAGTTATTAGCTATTAAAATCCTATGGCTATAGATTTTCTCTTACATACAAGTTAACTAGCTTTGCTATTGATTTAAGTGCAACTTCGTGTAGCACTGAGCTTCAGAACTACTATAAGGAAAAAATAAGATTCAAAAAATTGAAAATTACATTTGAGAAAATGTTTAAAAACTTCATTGTGGTAAGAACACTTAATATGGGCTCCACGCTCTTAAAATTGTAAGTGCATATTATTGGTGATTCAAGGTACGATATCCCCAGAGCCTATTCACCTTGCTTAACAGGCTTTATGCCTGTTGGTTATCATAACACCCCGATTTCCCTTCTCCCCAAACCTTGACAACTACCATCCTGCTCTTCCGTACTATGAATTTAACTATTTTAGATACCTCGTATTAGTGGGATCATGCAGTAGTTTTCTATGACTAATTGACAATTTACATTATAATGTTCTGTCGATTGACGTTTTAGGTTGTTTTCACATGTTGGCTATTATGAATAGTGCTGTAATGAATATGAGTGCTAATAGCTCTTTGAGATCTGACTTCCATTCTTTTAGATACTAGAAGTGGGATTGCTGGGTCACATAATAGTTCTATTTGGAACGTTTTGAGTCTCCATGCTGTTTTTCCATTGCAGCTGCACCACTTGGCATTTGCACCAACAAATACACAAAGGTTCTGATTTCTCCACACCTTCACCGAGACTTGTTTTTGTTTTTAAAATAATAGCCATTCTGAAAGGTGTGAAGTGGTATCTCATTGTAGTTTCAATTTGTATCTCCCTGATGATTAGGGACACTGAGCATTTTTTCATACACCTCTTGACCATTTTTATGTCTTCTTTGTGGAAATGTCTATTTTAAGTCCTTAGTCTACGTTTAAATTATATTATCAGTTGTAGGAGCTCCTTATATATTGTATTAGTCAGAATTCTCTAGAGAAACAACACCAATAGTATACATATAGATAGATAGATGCATGAGAGGAGATTTATTATAGGAACTGGCTCATGTGGTTATGGAGGCTGAGAAGTCCCACAACTGCCATCTGCAAGCTGGAGAACCAATAAAGCTGGGCATGTGATTTAGTCTGAGTCCAAAGGTCTGAGAACTAGGGGAGATGATTGTGTCTGAGTCTGAAGGACCAAGAACCAGGAGCTCTGATGTCTAAAGGCAGTAGACAATGGATGTCCCAGCTCAAGGAGAAAGAAAATTCACCCTTCCTCCACATTTTTGTTCTATTCAGGCCCTCCATGGGTTGGTTGGATAATGCCTGCCTACATTGATGAGGATGGATCTTCTTTATCCAGTCTACTGCTTCATATACAAATCTCTTCTAGAAATACCCTAATCAACACCCCCAGAATAATGTCTTACCAGCTATCTAAGCATCCCTTAGGCCAGTCAAGTTGACACATAAAATTAACCACCACACATACTTTGGAGATGAACCTCATAGGAGATACATGGTTTGCAAATGTTTTCTCCTATTCTGTAGGTTGCCTTTTTCACTTTGTTGAATGTTTCCTCTGCTGTGCAAAAACTTTTTAGTTTGACGTAGTTTCACTTGTTTATTTTTGTTTTTGCTACCTGTGCTTTTGGTGTCATATCCATGAACTCATTGTCAAGATCAATGTCATGAAGTGTTTCCCTTGTTTTCTTTCAGTTTTTTTACAGTTTGGGGTCTTACATCTAAGTACTTAATCAATTTTGAATTGATTTTTGTGTATGGTGTAAGAGAAGGGTCCAATTTATTCTTTATTTTTTTTCCACACATGCATCAGTGGGTCCTTTGAGTTTCATTCATCTGCATGTAGATGTCCAGTTTTCCCAGCACCATTTGTTGAAAACACTATCCTTTCCCAATTTGTATTCTTGGCACCCTTTCAAAGATCAGTTCACTGTATGAGTGTAGATTTATTTCTGTGCTGCTGGATTTGGTTTGCTAGTTATTTTGTTGAGGATTTCTGCATCTACGTACATTAAAGATGTTGGCATGTAGTTCTCTTTTCTTGTGGTATCTTTGTCTGGCTTTGGTATAAGGGTAGTGCTGGCCTCATTAAGTTGGAACTGTTCCTTAATTTTCAATTTTTTAAAAGAGTTTGAGGAGAATTAGCATTAATGTTTGGCAGAATTCACCAGAGAAGGCATCTCATACTGGGTTTTTCTTTGTTAGAAGGGTTTTGATTACTGATTTGACTTCCACACTAGTTATAAGCCTGTTCAGGCTTTTTATTTTTCATGATGTAGTCTTGATAGGTGAAATATTTCTAGGAATTTATCATGTTTTCTAGGTTATCCAATTTGTTGGCATATAACTGTTCATAGTAGTCTCATGGGATCCTTTTCATTTCTGTGGCATCAGTTATGTTTTTCCTTCATTTCTGATTTTATGAGTCTTCTTATATTTTTTAGTTTTTCTAAAGATTCATCAATTTTCTTTTTCAAAAAGCCAACTCCTAGTTTCATTGATTTTTCTTTTATGTTTTTCTATTTTCTGCTTTATTTCTGCTCAAATTTTTGTTATTTCCTTTTTTATGTTAATTTATGCTTAATCTGTTCTTTTTCTAGCTCCATGAAGTATAAAATTAGACTGCTTATTTGAGAACTTTCTTCTTTTTTAATGTATCACTATGAATTTCCTTTAATATGACTTTTGTTGTACCCCATAAGTTTTGGTATGTTTTTTATTCCTATTTGTCTTGAGGTATTTCTAATTTCTTTTATGATTTATCCTTTAGCCCAATGGTTTTTCAGGAGTGTGTTGTTTAATTTCCTTCTGCTGTTGATTTCTAGTTTCATTCCCTTGTGATCAAAATATATATGATATGATTTCAATCTTCTTAAATTTGCTAAGACTTGTTTTGTGACTTAACTTGATCTTTGCTGGAGAAAGATTCACATGCATTTGAGAAGAACGTATATTCTGCATATCCTTATTAATCTAAAGTGGTGGTTCAAGTCCTGTTTCTTTACTGATTTTCTATCTATATGTTTTGTTATTAAAAGTGGGGTATTGATGTCTCCTGTTATTATTATATTACTGTTTATTTTTCCCTTCATTTCTAAGTGTTTGCTTTAAATATTTAGGTATTCTGATGGTGTGTATATAATTATTACATTTTCCTGGCCAAGCAAACTTCAATCATTATATAATGTCCTTTGTCTCTTGAAACAGTTTTGACTTAAAGTCTATTTTTCTTCTGATATGTGTATAGCTACCCCCATTTCTTTTGGTTACCATTTGCATGGAGTATTTTTTCCCTTGCCTTCATTTTCAGCCTATGTGTATCCTTAAATGTAAAGTGAGTTTCTTATTAACAGCATATAGTTGGGTCTTTTTTTTTTTTTAATCTATTAAGCCACTCTATGCATTTTGATAGGGGAATTTAATTCATTTACATTTAAAGTAATTATTCATAGGGACAATTTGCTATTGCCATTCTGTTAGTTGTTTTTGTTAGCTTATACTTCTTTTGTCTGTTTTTCACTCTCTTTTTGAATTCCTTTATGTTTGGACTTTTTTGGATTGGTATGCCTTACTTCCAATCTCTTTTTCTTTTGTGTAACTTCTATAGAAATTTTTGCGCATGTATGTGTGTATGATTACCTCGGACCTTACACAAAATATCTTATAGTTATAATAGTATATTTTAGCTGATAACAATTTAATTTCGATTACATACAAAAATTCCATTTTAAATTCACCCCACCCCCTACTTTGTTATTGTTGTCATTATTTACATCTATTCATGTTGTATATCTTTTAACATATTTTTTAGTTATATTTATTTTAATACTTTGGTCTTTTAACTTTTATACTAGAATTAAAAGTGATTTACCCACCACCATTACATTAATACAGTATTCTAGATTTGTCTATATATTTGCTCCTCTGACTAAATTATTTCCAATAACTTATCTTAAAGTTGACTGATCCTTCCTACTGTTGAACACCTCTAGTGAAATTTTCAGTTCAGTTATTGTATTTTTAAGCTCCATGATTTCTGTTGGTACTTTTAAATGTTTTCTATGTCTTTGAAATGCTCACTTTGTTCATGCATTTTCCCTTTGCCTCAGTAAGTCTTTATGATAGTTATTCTGAATTCTCTATCAGTTCTCTGTTTCATCAGGGTCAGTTTTTGGAGGTTTATCTTGCTCCTGTTAGGAACACCTTTGCCTAATTCTTCATTTTCTTTGTCTCTCTGTGTTGGTGTCTTTACATTAGACAAAGCAGGCACCTCTCCTAATCTTCATGGGCTGGCCTCATCTAAGAGAAGATTCCCACCAGTCATCCCCACCAGAGATTCTGGGGGCCTCTATCAACCCTTTCCCTCCCCAGGAAGAAGCAAGAAACTGTGTTTTTTTGTCCATTGGCCCTGTACTTAGCAGGGGATGGGAGAGCTATTGCATTTATTAGTCCAAACTGTTATCTCCATTTTCTCCGGGGCAGTTAGACTGCACCACTTATCAGAGCTCCAAGACTGGAGAGTCAGGTCCTAGTTCTTTGATCAGCCCCAGAGAAGTTGGGGTGCTGGACATGTGCATTAACTCTTTCCCTTCTCAAAATATAACTGAGAGATGGGTTTTTCATCTGTTCACTCTGTGCTAAGCCAGGACTGCTACTCCATTCTCCTACAGGTGGTTAGATTATGCCAGATTTATCAGAGTTCCAAGTTTTGCAAAACAGAAGCCATTCCTCTGGGGAGCTCCCTTGAAAAGCTGGAGTGCTAGATGTACAAAGCAACTCTTCCTTCCTCTGGAGAAGCTGGGAGCTAAGGTGGTCTCCCTGATTTTATGTGCTGTGCTGGGGGCAGGGGCTTTGGTGAGAGGGTATCCTGAATCTCCCTACTGGCTTTGGTGAGTGGTTTCACATTTGCACACAGTGTGAGAGCCTTTCAATTAGTCTGTGGTTTTCTCACAAAGTTAATTTGTTCATGAACCGTTGCTGAATTGATGTGTTTGTAGGAAAGAAGGCACCAGGGCTTCCTACTTTGCCATCTTGCTGATGTCACTCTATAAATTCTTATTATATAGATTTTTCTAAAGTCAAAATAGTTTGCTAAATTTGGAAAAAAAATTTAAAAAACTCTTCAACATCTGTGACATTTTCTCACTTACAAAAATTATTCCTAAATTTATTACAGTTCTATTTATAGGAATACAACATTCAAAAATCATTGTTTATAAATCACATCAAGTTTGAGAAAACATGTTTCTATTTTTAAAAAGAGCCAAAAATTAACAGTAGTCATGAAAAAAAAAGAGAACTGGTTAAATATCATTTTACAGCAATGCTAAATGTAGATTTAACTGTGAAGAAATATTATTTCATTGAATTTCATTTACCATATTGTAACTTACTTCAGGTCAAACTAAAAATATTGCCATGGACTCTATCAGGCTACCATTTTCTAGTCTTCAATTTCAAGCATTTCTATTAAAGACAACAGAAATGCTTGCATAGTGGTAACTGGCTGGTAAATGGCAGGCAGGGAGTATATTTCTTTGAAAAATAATCCTATTAATAAGCTTCCTGGAAAAGAGCAGTTAATAATACTATATAAACATAAGTCTCCTCTTAAGGTTTTGAATTTTAGGATGTCAGAGAGTTTAGCTATTACGTGTAAATAAACATATTCTGTAAGACACAAGAGATAATTGCACAAAATTTTATCTTTCCAAAGGTTGGTTCAAAAGCTATTTAAACAATATATTTCTTTCCAATGATTATTCAATAACTAGTGAACTACTGGTTTAATAATGGCAAACATTCAATGAGTAATAAAATTATACTTGATTTTCCATTAAGAATTATGATTAATGGAAAATTTATCAAATGAAAGGCTAAAGAATTGAATTTTTCAAAATTGAGACCTATGTAGGTGGTACAGTAACTTTTCATCATTAGTTAGGGGGATGATATGTGATAAATAACTGAAAATTCCAGTTACTTATCCAAACTTTACAGCTTTTAACTAAATGTAATCTTAATGATTAACATAACCCTGGTGGTAGGAAGTAAATGCTTACAGAAGATTGTTTGAGGAATATGATATCCTAGATGTTACCTGCTGAAGGAAAAGGGCCATCAGAAAGTTTCCTATCTAGATTGGATTCAGAGTTAGATCAATAAGAGCCAGAAAATCCAGTTTAAAGATACTAAAACATTATTAGAAATATAGTACATTGGGAAAAAAAAAAGTGTATTTATCAAAAATTTCCTCAGAAATTAAGGTAGGAAGGCATTCTATGATGAGCCATTTGGGGTGGGGCATGAGACCCCAGATGAACATGCTCCAGCAACCAGAGAGTCGCTAAACTGCCTCCTAAGGAAGGCAAGTACAGTAAGATCTTGTTTTGCTTCAAGGGAGTCAGTGTGTGGCAAGAGCTGAATTGCTTAGGATACTAGATTTACCTGCCAATGTTCTTCTAGCCTCCCATGAAGTTTAGCGGGATGCCAATTAATAAAAACCCAACTACCCATTCACATGGCCATGGTTCACTTTGGAAAATACTATTTATTCCCTATAAAACTGCCTTTATGTAATGATGCTGGGGGTCATGGTTACACTATAAGAAACAGAAATATTCTATTGTAGAAGTAAATTTAAGAGCAAAGGATCCTTTCATATCTACAACAGGCCTTTCAGGAGATAACTGCTTTGTTTTGATCTATGCAACTTGCAATTGAGAATATTTTTCCTTTTGCTTTGGATGCTGGGAAACTTAAGGGCCAGATTTACCCTCCCATTCTTGAAATTGTATAGGCTCAGAGTATACACTTCTCTTTCTCTTACTTATACCTTCTATTTTATTACACCTTTTCCTTTCATCTGTACTCCTTCAATTTTTTATTTCAATCTTCTATATTATGAATATTTTTTATAAAGTTACCTCTATTCCTTTGTAATACCAGTTGGAGTGCCTGGTTTCAGCATCTCACACCTTCCTTTTGGTTCATTCCCTTATTTTGATAAGAGTACCACTTCCAATAGCTTCCTGAGACAAAAGCAAAGAGAATTAATTTTTGAGAACTTATTTCTTTGAACTTGTCTTTATTCTACCCTCAAACTTGATAGTTTGGATGGGCATAGAAAATTCATTTTTCTGTGCTCACTGGGCAAGTGGCATTTTTTGTTTCATTATGTTCATAATTTGGTTGCTCTATTACCATTGTACTGGTCAAATTATTTAACAACTTTAGGAAATCAGAGTAGGCATTGTTTTCTGAATCTTAATACAATGTAATATATACAAATTAGCACTGTATGAAAAGAAACTTTTGCATTCTTTATTTTTCCAAAACATTTACTTACCTATTTTTGTGTTGTTTGTATAACTACCTTACTTTTATCTCTTTTTTATTATAGATGTCACATAACAAGATGGCTTATATAGGACAATATTCTCTTTTTGGTGTTTTGCTCTCTGTTCATTCATTCATTCATTCATCATTTGTTTAATCATTCATTCAATAAACATCTTTCCCTTTCTCAACTTCCCCATCTTGTTTCCTTTCACTTCTGTATTGCCACTCTTCCTTCTTTCCTCTCTGAGAAAATCCAATAAACGAAAATGTATAATTAACCAAAAGACAAATTATGAGTGGTTATTTCCTTTGAGATCACAGTCAAGTTCCAGCTACCTGCACGTGCCGTTCGAAGAGTCTATTCTCTCCTCCACTATGGACAACTGTGGGGTAGCACCCTATGTAAAAGTAACTTTTGAAGATTGCAAGTTGAAAGAATTGGGCTCTGAGCAAGACACTGTTCCAAATGCTTTAACTTCAAATTCCTCCTCACTGCTTTTCTAATGGGACATGCATTTTGTTTTGTTTTGGATTTTACATGTAGGAAAACTGATGCCCAGAGAAATAAATTTGTTTCACAGCTAAATGACAAAGTTGGTATTCAAATTTAGGTCCAACTCTAAAACCTAGGTTTTTAACCAGGTTTTAAGTTTTAACCTACTATTACCAATACTCTATTTATTTGAGAAAATCCAAGTTATCCTCAGATCCCTCTCTGAAGGGCTTGAAACCATTCAAATTAAAGTTCATTCATTTAATAAATATTTAGGCTTCTTTGTACAGATATCTTTGTATGATAATAAATAAATGAAGTTGACATGGTTCTTGCCCTTAAGTTGCTTATTTCAGAGGGGCAGAAAAAAATATTCCACTTTTAATATTCACTGAAAAGACTAAAACACAAGGTAGCAAGAGAAAATGCCTTAAGGATTTAGTCATATCCTGATATTTGGGGAAATGGACATAGGGTAAAGAAAAATACACTGTAAACATACATCAGGGAGATGGACTAAAACACAATAAAATCAATCCTTCTCTTCCTTTCATTTGTAACACCTACCTAATCACTTTAGAGTAATATATTCAAAATCTTAGATTTGTTTCAATTATATTTCCTTCCCTCTAAAGTTGTAATTCAGTTTATAACAACAGTGGTCCAAGGCCTGTACTGTATGCCAGGCATGTTTTCATAAGGCTTATATCATTAATTTTACTTCAAGTTTTATCTTCAGTGAAGGGATTGACCACAAAGAGGCACAGTAAACCTTCTGGGGTAGTAGAAATGTTCTGACTTGACTATAGTAATGATTATGACTGTTTGTCAGGATTCATAGAACTTTACACCTAAAAGGATGAATTTTACTGCATGTAAATTACCTCACTAAACCTGACTTAAAAATAAGACAAAAGCCTAAAATATTAACTACCTAGCAAAAAATAAAATAAAATTTAAAATACAATTTACAATTTAGGTGCAAAACAATTTTTTTCTCAAGAGTGAAGGAGCTCTGGTAGTTTTTGTATTTATGCTACTAATAATCCAATTTGATATTATGCAATTACCAATATCAATATTTTAAAATAAGATAAAGAAAAAATGTGAATCTTTTTTTTTAAATAAGGATTTGAATTGGAAAACCTTTATTATAACCAAAATGGTACTAAGGCAATGCTATGTGTGTGTGTGTGTGTGTGTGTGTGTGTGTGTGTGTGTGTGTGTTCGCGCGCGCACGTGTGTGTGTGTGTGCATGTGTATATATATTTTTAAATTTCAAACAGAAAATGTTAAAAATTTCAGTGATTTAAATTTCGATAGCATTACCATAAGTTCTGCTTACATAATATATTGAAAACTTTACATTTAACAGTTAAGGACAAAGAATTACCAGCTAGCTTCTTAATCAGTAGATTTAATTACAACCTAATACATAATTATAGCTCAGTTTCTTAAAAAGGCAAAGAAATAATCATTTTCCTCAAAATTGGGTTTGGGAAAAAAAACCACTATTAAGAACAGGGATAATCAAGTGATGTCTCCTCTTTAATACTCTATTTTTATTCTGCCAGACATACCCAAGCCAACTAAGTCAATTTAAATTAGAAAGGATAATAGAATTTCAAGCCCTGGAAACCCTGAAACATATGTATTATAAACAGGAAGAGCTCTCTTGCCTTCATTAAAGTAATATAATTGTGGTAGATGTCATCATCAATCAAAAAAATACACACCTGATTTTTTTTCTATATGAAAGTTTATTTTTGTGACTTTAATAATAATAAATAAAAACCTTTAAGTGTATTGTGCTTGGTAAATGTTCTTTTAGAAAAATGAAAAATATCTTAAGTGATAACATATGACAACGATCTGTAACTACTGCTCTCTCCCAATTAAGCTCATCTTCCAGAACCCATCTTAAAATTCTTATTTTTTAAAGCTAGACAGGCTCAACCATATCTTTGAATATCAATAAAATCTGATTTTGTCCCTGTGTTTTTTAATGTTTTCCAATGTTTTTATCCTTAATAATACATAACCTGGAAGGCAGAGAAGGTATTCAAAGCATTATTTGGGAATGAATATGTTCTGGATATTAAAGGACATAACTTGCTAAGAACAAATGCTCTGAGGCTATTCATGAAAAAATGCTCAAGGAGTGGTATTATGACATCAGGATATCTATGTAAGGCAGCAGTCCCCAACATTTTTTGGCACTAGGGACCGGTGCTCCTATGAGAATCTAAGCCTGATGCTCTGAGGTGGCGCTGAAGCACTGCGAAGCGGCTGCAAACACAGATGAAGATTTGCTTGCTCCCACCCTGCTGCTCACCTCCTGCTGTGTGGCCCTGTTCCTAACAGGCTATAAGAACCAGTACCAGTCCAAGGCCCGAATGTTGGGGACACCTGAAGTAAGGTGTCCTAGGACATAACAGAATAGTGCCAACTAGGCAAAATTACTCTAAGAATTTTTCTTTCCAAATTGTAATCAAGTAAATAAATTTAATAAACAATATTTATTAAAAGTACATATGTCATAGGAGTATTTTTAAATAAGCGCTCTCCAGATGTGGATCACAAGTCTTAACTTAACCAAGTGAGGTACCTGCAATGACAGTTGCTTCTATTGGGGTAGAGGGTAGAAAGGTTAGAGTTTGAAATGACAGTGATGACAGGAGTGAGTTAAGAATAGTAAGAAAGGTTGGTCCTAAGAAGGCAGTTGAGAAGGGAAGCTCATGGACTCCCCAAGGCTGTACCCTCTGGGCTGGAGGCCCTTCAAAGAGGTCACTGAAGAGGATTGAACAAGAAGTCAGGTGGGATTTGCTAATGTGGAGGGAATTACTTGAAAGGGTTATGTGAATAGAAAACCAGAAAGCTTGGAGTATAATTAGAAAGCCGGGAAGTTATTCTCAGGAAGGAAATGGCTGTATTGTGCTCTTGAAGGGGATTCTGAGTTGGTTACTGATATATAAATACCTGAACTAATTAGGTGTGTTTGTCAGGTGTGAGTGGGGTGAATGTTGACAGACCTTCCAGAGGACAAAGACCCAGGGTTAAAAGAACTTTGGGAATCCCAGAATGGGAGGGAGACATAATGTAGAGAGCATAGATCTGTGTGAGAGCTGATTTATTAACTTGACTAGGCTACAGGGGATTTTTTGTTCTGGGTGTGTCTGTGTTTTTGATGAGATTAAGGTTTATATTCGAAACTGAACTCTTAGCAAACTGGAATTGATGCCACACTTAATTTTATGAAAGGCTAATGGCAAAAAATAAATAAATAAATAAGCTGCTCCCAGAGATTTAGTTTTGAAACTAAATATGTAGTATGTTATAGTGATTAATATTTTCAGTAATAACCTAGTAACTCTGCAGAATTCCAAATCAGAAATTTCATCTTTTTGCATTCACAGTGTTTAAGTCAAGAAACAGTGATGTGTGTTTGAAAAAGTTTTAACAAGATTTAAATTAGGGTTTTAGAAAGTTCAGCTGAATTTTCTCATGCAAAGAGGTACACAAGTGTGATGAAACAGAAAATAACTTTCACGAAAATAGAGACTAGAAGCTTTACTGTAAAAATCCCCCTGACAACAGTAACTTCTCAGGAAGGGAATAAGTACAATCTCATTTTATATCCTTAAATCTTCTCTCAGGGTTGAGATGAAGTATCATTGAGCATAAACTGATTCTATTTCAAACATAGACATTCCATTTAGTTACCAGTATTAACTATTCACAGCATCAGAAGTTCTAGCCTGAGTAATGTAGTAATGTAGGAGGGCCTCATCCCATCAGTTAAGGCCTGAAGAGACAAAATACCCCCCCTCCCCCACATAAGAGGGAATTCTTCCTCCCTGACAACCTTTAACAGGAACATCAATTTTTCCTGCCTTTAGACTTAGGATGGAACTTCACCATCGGCTCTCCTGGGTCTCTAGCTTGCCGACTCACCCTGCACATTTGGGGACTTGCCAACAACCATAATCACATGAGCCAATTCCTTACAATAAATCTATCTATAAATCAATCTCTCCATCCCCCCTCTCTTTATATAAAACACGTCTTGGTTCTGTTTCTCTGGAGAACCCTAATATAACCTGTGTTCAAAATCATGGCTGTTTCTTAATCTGTGTGTGACCTTAAGCAAGCTCCTTAACTATCCTGAGCCTATAAAATAAGAATAATTAATAATCCATTCAGCATGGGATTATAATAAGGATTAATTGAAATTTCATAAAGCGTTGAGTACAGGGTCTGATACATTGCTCAATAAATTAAAGCTATTATTATTATTGATTCTGTTTTGAGGAAAAAATACAGGTGAAACAGGGCCTACAGGTGAGAGGGTAGTATGAAAATGAGTAGGAATTGTCAAAGCTTAACCTAGCCAAAAGTAGTGTCCCTTGTTCTTTCCTTCTAGTCTTCTCTATTTTCATGAAAGTTACTTTCATTAAGCTCTTGAACCTCTTTGCATAGGAAAATTTTAAAACTTTCTAAAACCCTAATTGAAATCTTGTTAAAGATTTTCCAAACATGTCACTCTATCTTGACTTAAACACAGTGAATGCAAAAGTGTGGAATTTCTGATTTAGGATTCTGCAGAGTTGCTAGGTTATTACTGAAAATATTAATCACTATAACATACTACATATTTATTTTCAAAACTAAATCTCTGATAGCAACTCATTTTTTTGCCAATAGCCTTTCATAAAATTGAGAGTGGCATCAATTCGTTTTCTAAGAGTTCTAGTTAGAAAGGCTTTACTGTAAGAATGCCCCTCTGACAACAGTAACTTCTCAGAAATGGAATAAGTACAATCTCATTTTACATCCTTAAATCTCTCAGAGTTGGTATGAAGTAGCATTGCGCAGAAACTGATTCTACTTCAAACATAAACATTCCATTTAGCAACCAGTTTAACTAAATTCACAGAATCAGCACAAGTTGTGGTTTCCATTTTTTTTTTTAACGTGGAGACTAGCCCACTGTGACAAGAATTTAATACCAGTGTGTAGATTACAGTGATGGCCTTGAGAACAGTACAAAGTTCCACCATCTTAAATGTAAGCACACCACACCACTTGGATCCCCAAATAATGATTGGTTGCTGCTTTTATTTTCCTTGGTTCCTTCCTCATGGGTGATGGTAGTCGTGGGAGTGGGGAAGGAGTTAGGGTGGGCCTGGAAAGAAAAAAACTTTCCCTTAGCCCGGCTATAGAAGTCTGCAGTTCCATCCTCTCATCTAGAAACCCCTCCCCTTCCCAAAATGGGCAATCTGGTTTTCGGTAACCTACATTTACTCAATAAAATAAAATGCTACAAAAAATGTAGCTTACTACCTGCTAACACTACTCCAGATGCCAGATATAAAGACAAAGACACCAGTTTGAGGCCCAAGAGCTTTATCTAGTGGGTGAAACTGACATGTAAGCAAACAATCACAACACAGTGAACAATAACTAAGAAACAGATGTAGCTCTAACAGAGCAGGTATGACTTTGGGGCAGAGAAGAAAGACTTCGCCAAAATGCTACAGGATGCAGGTGGCCCACTCCAAAGTTAAGTATTTTTCAAGGAAAAATTCAATTTCCGGACTGAAATTCTTAACTTCTGAACGTGAAGACTTTTATGTTAAAGTTCCTATACATTACACACACACACAATGATCCAAAGGGAAGTTAGCTCAGTTTGCAAACATGATTCATTATCTTTCACACCTGCTCAGATCAAGACCCTCCCAAAATAGGCATCAAGGAAAATGTGGCAACTACTCAAAATTAGGATGGACTTCTGTTGTGATATGAACAATCTAAAACTACATACGTATTTCCGGATGTATCTGTTAGACTGTAACTACGTCCTCTCTTTAAACTGCTAAAATGAATTCCGAACGAGGGAAAAGTCCTAGAAACTCACAGTCCCGATATTTGTATCTGAAAAATCTGCAATGTCTAACGGCCAGTGGGGTATTTTTTAAACACCAGTGAAAATCACACGTTTGGCTTTACAGATTTCTGTTATTCACTCATGTCATCATCCCCAATGCTACCTTTATTCCACAATTGATTTTCCATTTCAGGGACAGGGACACACGTTTTCTGTTTTTTCAAAAACGGGCCCATAGCACCATCGGACACTGCGGTTCACCTTTACAGCACAGGATTCCTTTGCAACATCCAACACCTTCCGTCTAACAAGGGCGGAGGCTCCCCCGAACACTGGATAAGCTGCCTGGGGAGACACACCCCGAGAAACCTGCGAACGACACACCGACAAGATCCGGGTCACCCTGACGGACGTGGCGGACCACCGTGCGTGGTCGAAATCGCAGTTGGCTTCACGCCGACAGAACCCTCCAGGTGGCTCCCCACGCGCCCTCCCGCCAGAGACCGGGACGGTGTGGGCGTCCCTGGGTGTCCTCTGCTCCCCGGGCCGGGTCACCTCGCTGTGATGCCCGGGGCGCAGCCTGGGAGCACGTGGCTTTGTGGCACCGGCCCAGGACTCTCCACTGCTGACCTTCGGGCCCCTGCGCTTGGCCTCGGCCTGGCCCTAGGGCGGCCACGGCCCTTCGCACCACGGGGCAGCCACAGGCGACGCCGCGCGACGACTCCGCGTGCCCCCCGGGGCCCTGGCCAGCCCGTCTGCGCCCGGACCTCAGCCCTGGCCGGGGACACCCTGGCCCCCTGAGGAGCCCGGAGCCGCCGACCAGGAGGGGAGCTCCTCGGGCCGCCTCCCGGGCTGCCGGACGGACGGCGGGGCAGCCAGGGGCGGAGCTGACGGCGCCCGCGACCCCCTCGGCCCCTCGGCCCGCCGTGACCCCGCCTGACCCCACCTGAGCCGCCGGCGCTGAAATTAGAAGCGGCGCCGCGCGCGCTCACGTGCGCCCGGCCGCGTCACGGCCCCACCCCCACGCGCCGGGGACGCGCTGACGTCAGCCGCCGCCCCGGAGGGTGACGTCAGCGCGCCGGGGGACGCCGCGAGGCTGCCTGGAACGTTCAGGGAGCTTCAGTGCCTTAAAGGGACCGGGCCTCGGATGATGGGAAACCTGGAGCTGACCGCTCCGCCGACCCTAGGAGAGACAGAGCCCGTCTCACATCCCTGTGCACAGAGAAGTGTTAACTGCCGAGAGGATGATGAAAACAGGAGAGCAGCTGAGCCTCATCTGAGGGTTCCCTGAGAGCCCAGAACCTCTTCCGGGAAGCCCTCCTTGATTAACCAGAGTCTGAGCCTGACCCCAAAGTCAAAGTTTTCTAGGGCCCTTGACGCCCTCTGCCTTCATTTACAGCCCCTCCCCATCTCATACATCTCTGCTGGTAGAGAAAGGCTGTGGTTTGACTGTTCACACGATCCATCAACTTACGCCAGCTTGGCCCTTCATATCAGTTTTGGACTTGTCCAAACGCTGTCATCAGTAGAGTGACCAGAAAGGACTCATTTAACTCTCGGAGCATGAAATTTGTAAACTGATCTCCAAATCCTCCTCTTATGCTAATGCCTGTGGAAGCTTCCAGAAGCAGGAACCCTGTCTGACACTTGACCACTCAAAATTATCACAGCCTCATGGGGAACTAACAATTCACTGAGGTTTACTATATGGCAGGTATTTTCATTATCTTCTCTCTCCCCTCTTGTAATCCTCCTATCTCTGAATTGGTGTTATCCCCATTTTACCAATGAGGAAGGAAATCGAGGCACAGTGAGGTTAAGTATGTTTCCTCAGGTTACACGGCTAAAGAATGGCAAACAGGAAGTCATTTCCAGATCAGCTGGACCCCAAGTCTATGTCTCTGGTGATAAAGTGGGCTATGAAATATACGTCTTATTCTGAATGTATTGAGCCTCGAACTAGCTTTTTCCCAGTCAACACAAGCCAGTTCCAAGTAACCCAATCCCTGCCAGAAGAGCCCCAGAGAAGGAGGGGCCAGGCCTCAGGGTAAGGCAAATGAGAAGGAGCTCACTGTCAGGTGCTCCTCCTTGGGGTTGACATCTTCCTCACCTCACTTACCTAGTCCCAGCCTTGCCAGGCCTTCCCTTGATTCTCTGTTTCCTCTTTTGAAACTAAAGAGGCCATCTCGCTTAAAGTATCCTCACCTGGCACACCAGCCAGCCAGTGCAGAAGAAATACCTTGTTTCTCATCCATAATAATCCCCTCTCTATATAGCAACAGAAAATTTCCTGTTGGACCAGCATGTTCACACCAAAAATAAATTAGAGACAGCAACAGCTTCTCAAAGTTTTGAGCAAAATGATGGTACCTGTGTACCGGAAATAGAGCCTGGTTGGTGAGTTGCTGTCACTGTTATCTTCTAACAAACAGTCATTACTGGTCCTTGGCTGAGAGTCACTGCTACACACACCAGGTCGACCAGGACCTTTCTCCTTTGCTTACCTCCTGGAAGCATTTAAAACTAATCCCTCTTCCTCGTACCCAGTCTCCAGCCACCACCAAACTCTCTTCCTTGTGTTCTCTGCTCCTGTTCCCTCTATCATGCTGATGGAGTCACTGCCCACTGCTCTTCCTATTCTGCCATGTTCCTGAAGCCTGTGACCAAACAAACACCGGTGTGTACTCCCACCACAGCCTCGAGAGGAAATAAAGAAAACCTCAGCTGTTGGGACACCAGCTACTTTCTCTGTACTGGGGCTGGACACACAGACATGGAAGTCTAGACCAGTATGGTACCTTCAAGCCAACTAGGCTAGCCCCTGTTTTATAACTAAGAAACTAAGGTCCAGGTGAGGTCACTTGTCTGGGGTCACATGGCCTGTTAGGTAGTGACCCCAGACACCTGAATTCTTAATCCACTGCTTTTTCCACGGACCACACCTGTGTTATAAATCTCAGGTTGAACAGTGGGCATAAATGCGCATGGTAAACTGTAATATGTCGTATGTGATGGAAGGGAAGATAAACGGTGACTTGAGGTAAATATAGAGATGAAGTCATAGGAAAGAAATGGAGAACACAATTTCTGAGGACCCCTGGCTGTTCCCACTTCCCCTTTCTTTTCTCTCCCATCCAGTCTCCAGATAGGTGAGGTGGTTATTCCTCCTCAGACCTAGGAACTGTTTCCCAGTGTAATGACATGATGAGTTGGATTGCCATTTTTAAACCTTCAGTAATCCAGATCTTATGTGTCATTTCAAGTTTTGACTTTTCGTCTCCCAGCCTTCACTTCTCATCATTTTCCTATCCCAGGAGCCCCATTAAATATCATTAAGAGCCATAAGTGTAACTGGCCACTAATGTGGAAGGATTGTGATCTTCAGCAAACAGCTCAGCAAAGAAAGGAACAGGAATCCTGGGGCTGTTCCCAACCGTGCTGGTGACTCACTGGATGACAGAAAGCAAAGCTTGGCTTTTGTGGCGGGGGGAGAGAGGTGGACGACAGGCACAGCTGCTGGCCTGACAGAGGTGGAAGGGTTGGGAAGAGGCCAGTTGGCGGGCTTCCAGCACAGCGGAAGCTCAGGGGTCCCCTACTAGCTGCCGAGCAGTGGCCCTCAGGTCAGCGCTGGGTGGACCCTGAGCTCTGTCCCATTTAAATGCCTGCCTCTGACGGAGCACCAAGATGGCTTGGGCAGGATTACAGCACTCACCCTTCGTGACATCATTCTCATTGGTTAGGAATGCACCCTGATTATTCCTAACTCCACTCTAATAACTTGTTATAGATCTGCCCTCCAGGAATTTATTTGAAACTTTCTTTAATCTATTTATATTTTAGCTTGTACAGCCTTTTCAGGCAACAAGTAGATTTACCATTTATGTAAAAGCACTTAGATAGGTCCCAAAATACAGAAAGTGCTTATAAAGGTTTTTAATAATAATAATAATAATAATAATAATATAATTATAATATATTGTTCTATATAATACATATAATTTAATGGCAGTAATACTTCAGGTGGTCTTACAGGCTTTTCAGTTGCTCACTATGTTTGTCTTTGTCTTTATCTCCATGTGCACACACTCCATTCCCCCATCAAAAAGTATTTATTAATGGAGTAGGGTGTTGTGATGGGTGTGAGTCTACGTGCAAACTTATGTAAACACATTTAGTGTCCTCTAAGGACTTACCATCTAGAATCGACACATAGTAGGTGCTCAATAAATACTTGCTGGATGGATAGAATAAAGAGAGAACTCCGTATGGTAACTGGTGAGACATTAGAAATGACTGTTTTGGGGGCTGGAGGACAAACATGAGAGTTTAATTGTCATGGAGGGAAAAGAAAATATCCTGATTTTACGGTAGGTATACATATGTGAGCTCTCCTCTCATTGGCCCTAGAGCTTATCCTGGAGTAAAGGCTGGTTCCCAGGCTGCTGACATAGACAAAGGATGCCAAAGAGGCACTCCCCCACTCTGCCACACACACAGAGGGGCTGTGTGAATGGCAGGAATGAAGAGGCAGGTATGTGGTCCAGAAGAGGATGACAAGGCCCTATGGCCATCTCTACGTTCAGTATGATCCACACAAGAATGAAGTTCTAAAATCCAGGTGATTCAGTAGGTGAATGGGCAAACCACAGTACATCCAGACAATGGAGTTATTCGGCACTAAAAAGAAATGAGTGATCAAGCCCCGAAAAGGCAGGGAGGATCTTTAATGCATATGAGTAAATGTAAGAGGCTGATCTGAAAAGGCTATATAATGTATGATTCCAACTATATACCATTCCGGAAAAGGCAAAACTATGAGACAGTGAAAAGATCAGTGGCTATAAGGGGCTGAGGGTGGGATGAAAAGGCAGAGCATGGGGGATTTTTAGGGCAGTGGAAATATTCTGTACAATATTATAATGATGGATACGAGTCATACAGTTGTCCAAACCTATACAACGCACAATTCCAAGGGCGCGTCCTCTTGTAAACGATGAACTTTGGATGATAATGATGTGTAACGAATGTTCATCCATTGAACAAATGTACCACCTGGTGGGGGATGTCGACAGAGGGAAAGGCTGTGCAAGTGTGGGGGCAGGAGGGTCTATGAAAAATCTCAGTTTTGCCGAGAACCTATAACTTCCCTATAAATTAAAGTCTATTAAAGAAAAAATCCAGGTGAGGTGATTACACCTTTCTGTATGCAGAGTCTGGTCCACTGTGGAGCCACAGAGACTTGAGTTGGAATTGGAGCCCTGTCATGACCAGCTCTGTAACTCTGACCTCAGTTTCTCCTAACTCCCCAGGACTGTAATGCCTTCTTCAGAGCGTTTTGAGAATCAAATGAAAAACTATATGTAAGAGTCTAACCCAATACCTGGGATATATAGAGCATGGTAAATATATACAAACCCTCTCCCCATTTCCTCCTTAATGACTGTGAGTATTAAACATTTTGATGGCTACTACTTTCATAGTTAGGCCAGTGGAGGAAAGCTGTCTCGGGTGAAAGTGACCTTCTGTCAGGAAGAAAATCTGCGTGTGGAAGTGGGCACGTGTGTCCTCAAATGCTCAGTCAGAGATGGTGGCTACAAAAGGTCAGATGTGAACGTGCACCCTAGGAGGCAGGGTCAAGCCCCTCACTCAGCTTTCTCCTGTGAAAAGGTCAGGATGATGGAAGGCTGTCATATTTAGATGATGGCTCGTAGGGAAGCCTCGGTGGGTTAGTCACCTATGCTATGACATCATATTGCCACTCAATATAGTAACAGCTGTTGATTGCTTTAGGGGCAGGGGCGGGGTCAGCTTTTGTTGACCAACCATATCTCCAGGATAAATTCGATAGAATCAGCCTGGAAGACATGACAAGGGGAGAAAGCCTCCTCTAAATAGGACGTTCCACAGTTTTCTAAGGATTGTCAGCATCTCACCTCAAAATGTGAGTCTTGACTTTTCTCTGTCTTTGGAGCCAAGCAGGAAAGATGTCATGGGGGAAAGGTGTTTGGTCAGGAAGACTTTGGCTGGGAGGCTATCTACCATGGCCAGGGGTATGCATCGCCCGGTAGAGGGGTGGGAAAGTGAGAAGTTCTGCGCCCCAGATGCATTATGTCTATGTGATACCCCAAGAAACAGCCCAAGGAATTGGGATTAAAAAGGCCTGGAGTTAGGGCGCTGCAGAATTTTTGGGTTGGGTTTGGCATTTAACCTCTCACAGGTTACACGACAAATGTGGAGCCAAGTGAGCACCCCACTGAGGTGATAATGTCATCTCAGCTGTTGAAATTGGCCAGGATGAAGCCATAGTTTGAAGATGCCACTGATCAGTGCTGTTGTTAATCTGGAGTATTGATTAATCATATCATAATGAAAAACCACTAGATTTGGTTAACCCCTTCCTTCCAGTGTATTCTGCTCCTTGACATCTCTACCTCTTATGGAGCCTTGGACTTTGGGAATAGAATGTTTGAATCAACAGTGTAAAATGCACAGGTTCACTGGAGAGTGTGGACTCCTCCTATGCCCAGTGAGGAAGTAGAGAATAGAGAGAAAAAGCTCTGGACCAGAAGTCAGGAGGCCTGGTTTGGCAGCTGGTTCTGGCACGTTTTGAGCTGTGTGACCTTGGACAAGTCACTGCCTCTCTTTAGATTTTGATTTCTCCTCTTGTCTGTAAAAATATGTGCACTTGCGGCCCTTCCAACAGGCACACTCCAGTTCTCCGTGTGTGGATTTGATGTTCCGTTGTTACAGAATAGAAATGATCTGGGGGGTCTGCGTGTATGGCTCTGCCACTCAGTGTGTGACCTTGCACAAGGTCACCACTTCTCTAAACCTCAGTTTTCCCACTTGTAAAATATGGGTTATTATGAGACGTGGTTGAGATAGTGAAGACCGTGGGGTAAGGTGAGCGGAACTGGACCGCTGGGATTGCTCGCTGGCAGGTTGGAGTGTGAAGAGGGCTGGGAGCATGAGGAGGTGAGGGTTGTGGTCAGCCAGGTCATGGAAACCTCCAGCCCTGTCCTGCTCAGCTCCTGGTCATTTCCCAGCAGCTCAGGGAGCGAAAACAATCGAGAGGTTGTAAACAATGCTGAAAACATCTCAGGAGAGTGGCTGCAAACTCTGGTCTGAGTGGGCACAGCGCCAAAGCAAAGACGGTAGTGGGGAGCTCTGCTGAGGTCTGGAATCCAACGCAAACGAGCAGCCTCCCATCTCCTGTGGATGCTCAGGTCACATCCTTGCACCGTGAACCTCCCACGGGTGTGAAAACACCTGGGACGGGAGCCCTGGGCATGACAGATCCCAGCTGTGTATTGACCAGAGAGATCTGTCTCAACTCCTCCCTTCGGGGAAATCACAGATCCTCTAGAGAAACTCTCCAAATCCCTGTTTATTCTTCACGGAAATCGATTAACATAGGGTTAAAGATTTCACTTCAACTTTCCCTTTGCGTGCCCCGGGAAAAATGTTACCGACCACACCTTTGAAGCTGTTCTTGGAGCCATAGGTGTGATTTCTCTTTCCTCCCACCAAAAGGGGGTTTCTCTCTTTCTGATTTTTTATTTTTACTTTTGAAGCCCCAGACGCTGAGGGTGGAGAGGCTGGCAGGAGGCGCTGCCATAGGAGCAGCATGCTGACCTGCTGACTCATCTGACATTACCATCATTACGTTTCGGGAGTCAGTGATTTTCAAACTATGAGTAATGTGCGGTATTAGAGAGAATGTTTACAAAGCAGCAGGCCTTCCAGCACGCTGAAGGAACCAGCAGCTGCTAACAGCTGAAATGAGTGAAGGAATAAGAAAAGGCTCTCGGGAAAAACACCTTTTCTCTCTGGGCTCCTCTTCTTTGAAAAGGATTCGGACAGGAAAGGCTGGTGACCTCAGAGTTCCCTGAGGAGGGATCCAGATCTAGCATCTGTATCTGAATACCTGGATGTCCGACTGTTTTATATGAGAAAACCTTTATAGTGCTTATTTTCGTTTACCCAGCTCTAGGGAAAGATGGATTTACCGATTTCAGCACATTACTTCTTGAAGCTGATTAATTACCAGTATTCATATTTGTAATACGAGTCTAAAGTTGAGTGAAGAAATGTGCTGCTTCTCCTGAGGCAGGGACAGGAACAAATCATTTCCTAAGTTTAAAGGCGGGGAGCAGGAGCCCGTGGGGGTGGTGAATGTCTTGTTAAAGTTCCTTTGTGGAATTAGTATCAGAAAAGTTTGAGAGTCACTGAGGACAATGAGCCAAGTACTTAGACCTCAGGAGGGAAGAGAGGAGGCCACAATCCTGTTTTACAGCTGTGTCTGTCCCTTGCCTCTGTTTCCTCATCTCGTAATGGGGACATTAATAACATTTGCTCCGCCTATCTCATAGGAAGAGCCCTGAGCTCTGGGAAGGCAGGGACAGTGTCTGCCCCCAGTCTACCCCCAAATTCTAAGTGGGAGACTGCCGGTAGCAAATGCTCAGTAAACATTTGCAGAATTAATGAAAGAGATAAGAGCTGTGAACACTGGAACCCTGCTCTTCTGTTCAGTTGGTCTTCTTGCGTTGAGTTCCCCACCCCCAGGGTTGGATGGGGAGCGCAGCAAGTGAGGCCATGCTTGGAGATGCATCTACTAAAGGTGCTAGTCCTAATAAGGAAAAATAACTGCTCGTATCCTCGAGAACTGACTGCTGAAACCAGATGAACGTACAACATTCAACTCAGAAATTCCTTTAGAAAAGGCTCATTTAAAAGCACAGCAATTGGGTTATATGTTGGAGATAAATCAGGAGAACTGTCGGCTCAGTGTCACCCACTGATTCGTGAACTCAAATTTTTACTGCAGGTGTAATGACAAGAAAATTGACTTGGTGTCTGGGCTCTATGAAGGCAGGTGAAGGAAAAATAGTTAGACTGGATTAACTTAAAAAAACCCAAAAGTTCCATTCTTGATATGTGTTTAAAGGAATAAAGAAAAGGAGAAGTCATGAAAAATTAATCCTGCCTTTCTTTTTTCATGATAAAAACATGCACTTGATTTTATATGCTAGGATATATTTCTAAATTTTGGTAAGGCCTTATAAGTATAGCTATTGCCTTTTCCAAAATCCTCTCTGTGCAACAGATGACTGTTCTCTTGTTCTTTCCGTTTCTGCTTTGGCTTCTCTCTATCTGTCTCCTTCTTTTTCCTCTTTTCTCCATCCCTAAGTGAACTCCTTCCTTCCATTCTTGTTCCTATGTCCCTCAATATCCCTTCTCATCTTATAAACTGTCTTATAACTTCTAGCAAGGAGTCATTCATAGGGTGAGTGGTCAATAACATTTTGAAAAAATAAATACAAAGAAAAACTCATGAAGTAATCATGAGCTCCCTTATAAATTGTTCATAAATTGATAATTATTTTTAGGCTACCAAGCTTAATCACATACAAAAATATTCCTATTCACTTGAGAATGTCTTTGATGAAGCTATAAAAATTAATTTTTATCAGATCTCATTCTTTGAGTTTGTGACCTCTGAATGTTCAATGTTTGCATCATGGAGAAAAGGGGTGGCCCCCGGAGAAAGAGATACCTCTGAGTGCTCTCCACTCAGAGGCCCAGGTGGCCTTTTTGTGGACAGCCTGGATTGACTGGTTTCTCTTCTTCCCAGTCATTAAAACAGTATTCTCAGGGTTACTTCGAGAAGTAAATATAAAGCAGAACATTCATGGCCGATCAATTCAAAATGGTTGCTAAAGACAGTCAGGATCTGTGGTCCCTTCCCAAATATCTGAGGATGGTGCTGGGAAAGAAAATGTTGTGTGCACTCCTCCCAGTGGTTGTCACCTGGTGCTCCTGCCCTAGGCACACTCTCCGGCGGGGTAAATCCAGGCTTGGGGGCATCTCAAGGCTCTCAACGTCCACTACATTCTTTATATCAGAGCTGCATACCCAGACAGTCTCAATTTCACATCCTATAGGCACGTTGTTCTGGCAGGTACACAAACGCTTTTCAGGCTCGGAACCCTATTTTGGATTTAGGTGGCATAGTCACTATTCCCTAAGGCACCTCAAGCAAAAAATTACCTCATTTTTGATTCTGATTAATTTATCTTATAAATATTTATAAATAATTTAATAGTCACTTAATAGTGTTATTAAGTTGGTAGCAGGTTCCTGAACATTTGAGATCCACGTGTTTAACCATATATTCTAAAATGAACTTCGGCTGTTTAGAACACTCACAGAATAAACTCATTCCAATCTCCCCTCATTTCTTTCTTTCCCTTTATTTCTTTTCCATTTCCTTCTATTTTTTTCCCTCCCTCCATCTTTCCGTCCCTCCTTTTTTTTCATTTTCTTGTGTTTCGTTTGTTGCCTTTGTTAGATGTCTTTCTAAAAAATCTATCTAGAAGGAAATTTAGGACTAGAGACTTTTTGTTGTATGCATATTTTGACTGTTTCCATTTTTAATCATGTGCACATAGGCTTTTTCCCCAATCAAAAAAAAAGTTAATTAAAACAGTATTTTGTATTCTTCCTGTTTTCATTTTTTCAAACTGTTTCATTTTCTCTCTAATTCTAAAGCCAGCCTATTTCCTCCTCCTGAAACAGTTTTCAAAAGGGAAATGAGGAAGAAGGTTAAAGGAGAAAGTTGACAGAAACTGCATGCATGTGCCCACAGCAGGTGTCTAGGAGAAGGGTGAGCCTAACAGGATCAAAGAAACTTTTAGCTTTTTTATTTTTTTTAAACTCAAGATGTAAACATCTTCCCACATCATTGAATATTCTTCTATGATATTATTTTTAAGGGTTATATAAGAGTTCTAAGTTAATTTAATATCTTTGAATTGTAATTAATTAATACTTTGTTATACATTTGGATAATATCTTATTTATCAATAAGATATTGAACCGTAATAAATTCTTGTAGCTCAATCTTTGTGCACACTCATTCTTATTTACTTTAAATATCTCTTCTCAGTGGAGAATAAATGTATTTTTCAAAGGAAAATAGATCAAAGAGTTACAAATCCTAGAGCCTTTGATACACACACACACACACACACACACACACACACACACATATAGCTTCTTATATAATTTTAATTTAAATTTCTGTAAACATGTAGAAATTTTCCTTCTTTGTTTATTAACAGGTTTTATTCCCTACTTCCGAATTTTCTGTTAGAGCCTTTGCCCACATATCTGTTAGTATCTTAAGATTTGTAGTAATTTAGAATGGTTTACATATATATCAATTATGTAGACACAGACCTTGTCTAATATGTGGTTTTAAAACAATAATCTTCTGGTTTGATATTTACATTTTAATTTTAGATATTTACATAGTTTTTGAAATACAAAAGTTTATAGGTGAGAAGTAATCAAATCTATCCATATTTTCCTTTCTGAGGAATGACCTTTGCCATATAGATCTTTGAAATTTATTTCATGTTTTCTTCTAATATAAAAATTTGTTAAAGTAAAGTTTGCATATTTTACAGTGAAATGTACAAATCTTAAGTGGATCATTCAGTGAGTTGCGACAAATGCATAAACTTACTAAGATTTAGAAATTCAAAGGGTATGAGTTTCTTTTCACGTTGATGGTTGCACATATATATGAACATGCCAAAAGCCATGGGCTTATATACTTTAAATGGATGAATTGTCTGGTATATGAATTATATCTAAATAAAGCTGTGAAAATGTATGTAAAAAAATAAACATCATCCCAGAAAGTTCCCTAAATATCACTTGCTATTAGATCCTCATCCCACTCTACCCCTGAAGCTACTACAGTTTTTAGTTTAGTGTTTTGTTTTGTTTTGTTTTGTTTTATCATAGATTAGTTTTGCCTGTTTTAGAACATTATATAAATGGAACCATCTGGAATCATACAGAATGAACTCTTGCATAAAGTTTTTTTCACTCAACATAATGTTTGAAAAATTCATCTGTGTTGGTGTGTTTCAGGAATTTCTTTTTGTTGCTAAAAGTAATATTTCATTATGTGTCTACATTTCAGTTTATTTATCCATTCCTCTGTTGATAGACAACTGGACTGTTTCCAATTAGGGGCCATTATGAACATTCTTGTACACGTAGTCTTGTGGACATATGCTTTCATTTCTCTTGGGGAAGTACCTAGTGGTAGAATTCCTGGGTCATAGAATAGCTGTATGCTTAATTTTACAAGAAACTGCCAGATTTTTTTTCAAAGTAGTTGTACCATTTTACTCCCACAAAAATGCATGAGAGTTCTAGTTGCTCTGTAGCCTTCCAAACATTTGATGCTGTCAGTCTTTTGTAAGTTCAGCCATTTTGTTCAGTATTTTATTGTAGTTTTAATTTGCATTTCCTTGGTGTCTAAAGTTATTGAACATTTTTTCATGTGCTTCCAGTTTTTTTTGTTAGTTTTATGTTAATAGTTTTGTATTTTATCTTTAATTACATCTATTTATCCATCTAATTTTGATTATGATTTGAAGTAAATCTCTAAATTTATATTTTTTAAACAATCAATTACCTCAGTATAGTTTATTAAATAATTTATTCCCACTGATTAATGATGCTTTCTTTATCATAGATTAAGTTCTTATGTACAATATGGTCTCAAAATATCTATCCTGTGCAACTGGTTTGTAGATTTGTACATTTTTTCTTTTGTCAGTTTCACACTATTTTTTTAATATTTACTTTTTAAAATGTTTTAATACCTGGCAGGAACACTGTCTCATCATTCCTTTCCATGTTCCATATTTTCTTTGCTGTTCATACCTAATTGTTCTTTCAGTAAAATTAGAACGATGTCTGAAAATTATCTTGTTGAGCTTTTTATTGAAAGTATATTGAACATTCTAATTAATTTGAAAAACACTGACATCATTGTTATGGAACTTAATGTTCAAATTTTCTTCTACATTTCTCAGTAACATTTTATAGTTTTAATTATATGAATCCTTCACATTCTCATTTAAGCTATTATAAAGCATTAAATAGAGGTTTTCAATGTCATCATTGTTCATTTTTGCTATTGTAATTAGATTTTTTAAATTATATTTTCTAACTGGATGATATTCCTATATAAAAAAGCTAGTGGCTTTTGTGTCTCCTTTGCATACTTAGCAGTTTTCTTGAACTCATAAATTTAGATAATTTTTAGTTGAATTATCCTTTTGAGTTTCCAGTTTAATAATGTTATCTACAAATATTTTTAAAGCTGTTCTCTCCCTTCTAATATTGATGCATCTTATTTCTACATGCATCCTATGTCATAGATCAGAACTTCCAGATCAAAATGAAATAAAAATGGCAATAAACTATATTTCTATTTTGTTCCTGATTTTAATGAGATTGCTTTAGTATTTTATTCTTAAGGATGATTTGAACTGTTTAAAAGAAATACTTTTTAAGAAGGAGATTTGGATTTGTAATCATTATTTTAATAAGAACTAGCTGTTGAACTTTAATGTCTTTTCTGCATCTATTGAGAATCTCTTTTGGAATTTCTTTTTTAGCTGGTGAATATGGTATATCATGCTGCTGGATTTTTCAAATATTAAAACATTAAACCTTTTCATTTTAGATTAAACCCTTCTGGGGTTATTCTTTGATATTCAGTTATTTATTTTTGAATTTTTTTCTCTGTGTTCATAATTTAGATAATTTTATTATTTGTTTTGAGTTGTTTTTCAAATTTTGACTTCAGGGTTATCTCTATAAAGTAAATTAGACAAACTTTTCATATTTTTCAATGTTTGCAAGTAATTATTGAAGCACAGTAATTACCTATTCCTTAAGAGCTGAAAGATTTTTCTCTATAAGGTTTTTAGGCCTAGACTTTTTTTTTTTTCTGGAGGAAGTTCTTTCTCTCTTTTTTCTTTCTAGTTTCCTCAGCTGTGATTTGTGTGCCTAGATTTTATACTTCTAAGTTTGGTAATGTACATATTTACAGAAGACTATCCATTTCATCTAGGTTTTCAAGTTTACAACTTACAATTTTGCAATAAATATTGTCATAAGTATTGTCTTATGTTTAAAATACCTCCTTTTTATCTGATGTTGGACCCCATTTTTTAATTGCTAATTTTTTTTATCCATAGGGTTTTTTTTTTCCTTCTTTACTTTCTCTAAACATTTATCTATTTTATAGATTTTTAAAAATTAACTCTATAAATATTCTTATTCATTTAGTTTTGTTTTTACCTTTATACTTCCTTCTCTTGATTCCTTAGGGATTTTATTGTATTGTTTTTAAAACCTTTAGTTGAATATCTTTCATTTTTCCATTCCTTGAAAATAATGAGAACATAAAGACTGTAATTTCACCTTTTAATACACTTTGATAATATTTCATAATTTTTGATATGGTCTATCATTATTTTAATAATCTCCTGTTATGTTCTTTATTTTTTTCACATTTTTAAACAGCTTATTTATTTACACAATAGTTTGATTTCCTTGGAAAGGTAGAAAATAAAGATCACCTACTTATCTTAATTTGTTATTTTTTTATATGGCAAACACTGATCTTTTCTAACTCTCCTAAAGGCCATTTTTAAAAAATCTGGGCACACACCAAACCACTGACCAGGAAAGTGAAAAACTCTAGGGAAACTATTACTTGAATATTTTGAGGGTGACAAAAAATTATAATTTGTGGATATACTCCATAAACAGTTTTGTTTTTTTCTTATTGTTAAAACTAGTTTTCAAAGTGGCATATTTTGAATGATTGTAATCCAAAAGTAATTCTCAAAGTAGATAGTATTAACTTTAGGAGAATCTCTGAGCCAAGATACTTGAATGATAAATTAAGAATATTATTTTTCTTTGACCTGAATTTCTGAATTTGATACATATATTTTCCCGGGTCATTTCTTTTTTAAAATATTTGTTTTAAAGACAACATACCACACACTCAGAATACAATTCTTAAATTTATTTCTTGTAAATGCTAGAATGAGCAAAGTTAAGGTTGATTATAGAAACAATGAAGGAAAGTAGTATATTCAGCATCACATATGACTTAAGGCCTTACTTCACTACGATTTTAGTATTCGCAACAGTATATTTCCCTAGTGCTTATACATACACACAAGTAAGCAGGCAGACAAAGCAAAAATTTCTAAATATGTAAGAAATTAAGACAATTTTATCCACATATTATCAGTCAATAGAGTTGGACTCTTTTAAAGTAACTGTTGGTAGTAAAATAATCTGGTCACATTTTATGTAGCAATTATAAAGAATAGAAATTAAAAGTCTCCTATACAATTAGAGCGTCTCCTGATATTTAAAGCAGTCAAAAAGCCCACAGATGCTGCCCAGAATGTGACCTATATCAAAACCTACCATTGCATAGTGCATTTTGAAAAATACTTTTCTAAAAATACAGTACATTTTACAATGTATATTTATTTCCCACATGGGGGAGATTTCAAACCTAAACAGTAAAACCAAACATATACACAAGGCCATGCAACAGTATCTTGTAATGCTAGGAAAATTTTATATACACTTATTAAGTAGCATCTTATGTTTATCATTCCAGTAATATCAATGTAAGAGAAAATTTTTTTTTCTACAAAGTTACCAGAAAAGAAACTGAGCTCAAGTCAGGTAAGCAGATTTCTAGGTCCAGTTCTGCCTCTACTTACCTGAAAGACATGGGCAAAGTTTACTTAGCTCTCGTGAAGGCCTCAGATTCCTCAAGTATAAAACAGAAGGGCTGAACAAAATGAATCCTAAGGAATGTTCCTATAAATAGGATTTTGCTAAATTTGGGAGAACTTAAACTTTTTAAAAAATAGTAGCTATGAAATATCAAGCTTAATACTTAGTGCCAATCATTTTGATAATAAATAGACCTTTAAGCCAAGGAATTACCGATTCAGTATTTATGAGACAAATATGCAAAATTTTATACTTAGCTTTTGTTCTATTTTTCTTCTGTCTTTATATTTTATTTATTTTTATTAATAGTTTTATTGCCTTGTGATAAAAAAGCTTGTGTAATTTCTGCTTTTTAAAACATATCTCCTGTTTTTGGTTCTGTGCATTGCAGATACCTTCTCTTTTATAATCAAATATATCCCTCTTATTTGATTGTATGTTTGTTATCTTATATAAGAAATCTTTCCTTACTTTGTGACTAATGTATTTTCCCGTATTTTCTCCTAAAAAGTTGCAAACTTTTGCTTTTCACATTTAGGTCTTTAATCTTTAAGGCTGGTGAGGGTGAAAATCTAATTTCTTTTTTCTCCCCACATGGATAAACAGTTGTCTTGGTCCCACCATTCCCGTGGTTTGTGATGCTACCTAGTTGTATGTAGAGTTTCCTCATGGTATAAATTGTTTCTGGGGTTTTGTTCTATTCCATTCATCTGTATATTTATCCCTTTGGCCAGTACTATCATGGTCTTTTTAATATCCAAATATCTAATAAAACAAATCTCACTACCTTCCTTTTCAAAATTCTCTTTTCTTGTCCCTTGCACGTGAATTTCAGAATTAACTTTTAAGAATCACGCATAAATATACACATGCACACACACATACATCGGAGATTTTTAAAATGAAAATTTCATTAAGTCTATAGATGAATATAGAGATAATTGATTTTGTCTGTTAGTGAGTACTCTCATTAATGAACATGGTAATTTATTCCACTTATTTAAGTCTTTTTTTAAATATTGTTCAATAATACTTTTACAGTTTTCTGCATAGAGATCTTACACAACTTCATACCTGAATGCCATATAATTTCTTTTACTATTGTGAGTAGGGGTCTTTTTTTCCCTATATTTTCTAATTAGATATTACTGTTAGAAATGCTGTTAATTTTTGTGTGGTTTTGTAACTAGCATTCTTGCTGAACACTTTTTAGCTCTAAGAGTTTCTCTATGAATTTTCTTGAGTTCTTTATGTAGACAACCACATTTGCTGCAAAAAGAAACAGTTTTTTTTTTCTCTTTCCAACTTCTCTCTCCTCTTTCTTTTGTCTCTGTTAAGACCTTCAGAACCATGCTGAAAAGAGGCTTGTAACTGGTATCCTCATGTTATTCCTGATTTAAATGGAAATGTCTCTAAAATATCACCAGTTAGTATAATATTTGCTTGTAGAATTTTGACATATGAACTTTGTCAAATAAAGTTGCCTCTATACCTAATTTGCAAAGATTTTTTTGAAACCATAAATGAATGCTGCATTCTATCAAATGTCTTTTATGCATTTACCAAGATGATACTAAATTTTTTTTTTAAGAAAAAAGTTTTTTCTCTTTTAATCTGTTGACTTTGTAGGTTTTCTAATCTTGATGTATATTAAATCCTACTGGTCACAATATTTTCTTTAAGATTTTGTATCTACATGAAAAGTAAGATTAAGCTATAATTTTCTTGTACTGTCCTTGTATCTCAAAAAATAAGTCAGTTAATCTTCTTCCTTTTTCTCCCCATTCTCTGAAACATTTCTTTGTTTATTTGATTGTTTTCAGACAGCATATATCTATTTTTTGAAGTTCTGGTAAAGCTATTTGGGCCATATGTCTTGGATTAACAATTTAATTTCTCTAATGGCTAAGGCTTTATTTTTATTTCATCTGAATAAATTACTAGAATATTATTTTTTCCTTAAAAATGATCCATTTCTTCATAGTTTCCATATTTATTGACCTTAAGTTATTAATAGTATTTTAAATGCATTTTCACATCTCCATTTTATTTATTTCTAACCCCTTTTTGTTCCTATTTTCTGTTTCATTTTTTTTCTTTTTCTTAATCACTTTTGCTCAGCATTTATTTCTGTAAGTTGTTTCAAATAACCACCTTTTGATTTTTATTCATCTTCCTTAAATAATATTTATTTTTTCTCTATATTTATTATTTCCTCATCTTCAGGTAGGTTTTCCTGTTGTTCTTAGCTTAATTTCTTAAGTTAGTCACTTTATTTGTTGTCCTATTTTTGATTTTTTAATATTTTTTACAGAGCATATTTTTAAAGAATTAAGTATTCATTGTTCTCTTGAGCACAAGAGCCCCAGCACTTTCTAGATATTATTAAACCCTACTCCCATCTTATTTTTATTCCAGGCTTGTAGTTTCACCCTTTTAAAAATAACAATAGTTATTTTTTATAAGCAATAGTTGTATTTATAATATTTTTTAGTAGTTCTTTTGGTGATTGATAGTTTATGATAAGCTCTCTTGGTCTTGTATGTTTGAAACATCTTTATTTGAGGTGGTGTATAAAATTCTAGACTGACAATTATTTTCCCTCTGCACTTTGAACATATTACCCTTACTCGCCTTCTAAAATATACTATTACCTATGAGAAGGCTGTTATCAAAGAAATTTTCACTCCTTTGTAGGTAATTCATTTTTTACTTCTGTTAACTTTTGATTATCTCTTTTTCCTTAAGTTCTGCAATTTTGCTACCATATGTCTAGATATGGATTTATTCTTATTTCAGTGCTGGGTATGCAAATGTCCTTTTGATTTAAAGTCTTCCATTCAGAAAAATTCTCACCAATTATGTCTTAAATATTGCCTGTCATTCCCTCCTTCCTCTTCTTTCAGAATTCCTATTAGGCGGTTGGTATCTCTCAATGAAACCTCCATATCCCTTAATACTTTCTCTTCTCTGCCTGGATCCTAGGTGTGTCCCTCAGCATCCCTTCTTAACTCTCTTCTGTGCTCTTTAGCTTTATTCAGTCCAGACATTTTCCCATCCAGGGCATTTCAAATTTTAATTATTACATTATTTATTTCTGAGATTTTTTGTTGGCTCTTTTTTTTTTTTTATGAACTGAGTATTGTTTTGCCTAGTTTGTTTTATAATTTCCAATAATTTCTTTTATCCATCTCTTTTGACTTTTCAAATGTCCTGACTCTAAAGTCTTGTTTGGCTGGTCTATAAAATTAATTTCAGTATAAAATCCTGTCATCATTACTGATTTTGTTGGCTGTCTTTCTTAGTATTAGGTTTCTTCATGTATTTTGGAGTTTGTGTGTGCAGGCTTGTTTCAAATGGAAGTTGTGTTTGTTTTGTTTTTGTTTTCTTTCTCTCTCTTCACTCTGCACTCACCTCCACATTCTCTCACTATTATACTCAGCCTTCCAGTTCCCCAGCCCTGAACCAGAGTTTCTGGTGGCATTTCTGGGTTATTTCTGAATGGTAATGTTAAGGGACACAGAAGATGCAGTCACTGACTCATTCCCAACTAGCAGGCTCTGTCTGCATCCTCCTATATTCCTAGGCCTGCACATTCTAACAGCTAGAGTCTTTGCAGCTCTCTGGAGTGGGTTTTTAAACTTTTCCCCCCAAACTTAGAAACTTAATTCCATTTACCTGCCCCACCATAAAATCATAAGTTTCATAAGAAGAGGGAATGTGTATTTTTTTTTGTCACCACTGTATATACCCCAAGCATTAAATAGTGTCAACACATAATAAGACAAATGAGTGATTGATGGCTAACAAGTCACAAACTATCTTTCTGAAGTTGAACCTGGAGCTTTGTTTACTCTCAACCCTGGGGAGTGGTCAGCCTAGTGCAGAAGATAATCTGTATCTATAGAAGGAAACACTGGTTTAAGAGCTCAAAGACCTTGGTGTCAGGATGGCTCTGCTTCATTGCCAAGCTAAATCACCTATTCATTCCAAACCTAGAACTCCTCTCCTACAAAATGAACACTCTGTGGCTGGATGGCAATACTTTATCCAGATGATGGCTACTCTATCAGCCTAGGGCCCAGAGTGAGGATAACAGAGCAGATCTTCAGCCCACTGCTGACAGATACGTAGTATGAATAAGAAGCAAATTCACTGTTTGAAGAAACTGAGACTTTTAGAGTTAGTTGTTACCACAGCATAACCTAGACCATCCTGATGGATACAATTAATTACCTGTATCCCTCCACTCCACAGATTTTGAGTTCTGTTGGGGAAAGGAACCTCTTTTTTCACTGCTTCCCAATTTCCAGTTTAGTAAATAAATATGATAACTGTTTTTTACTCTATTTTCACTACTAAGGACAAACGTATTAAGAGTCAGTAAGGATCCCATATTTGTCTAGAATCCTCAGAAATATAATACATGCTTTAAAAAGTGTCAGGTTTCCCTTTCTGGAGATGGGAAGACACAACTTTTGACCTGAACATCGTTTAAGTTTTGCGAGATTACCTGCAACATTGTTTATATGTCCCAGTAGCTCACTGATGGCAACAACTCAGCATGAGGGTCTGCTGGCCGGGACGGGAAGTGGCCCGTGACGGTGGTGTTCTTTGAGTTCTTGGCCCCGTGTTTTAGTGGGGCTTCTGCTCCTACCCACGTTGGTGTGTGTGCCTCTAGGGGAAAGCCACCTCCCCAGTGCTCCCTTGAAGTAGAAAACCAGAAAACTAAGAACTCAGATCAACAACTAGAAAATCTGACTTTTAATAGATACCTAAGAAAAGTCAAGTAGTGCCCTGAGTGAAGTGCATAAGCCCCATGGCATCCCTTCTGGGTATCCTAGGGGTATTGTTTTGTTGTTATCTCTGTTGTTGTTGCCAATAGGAGCATGCTTTATTGAATTTAAAAGGCAAAATATATTTGTAGTGCCTTAGATATTTGCACTGCTATACATATTGCACTTTATGATATGATAATTAATGATTTGAGGAGCCATAAACAAAATATGGCCAATGTTATGAAAATGCAAGCCTAACAAAATAAAAGCATAAAATAATCCTGAGCACCCTGAGGAATAATACTTAATAGACATGTGAAGTTACATATATATTTACTTACATACACAGTTGAAGTTGCTACAAACATGGCCTCTAGATAAGGAATTTAGTTAAATATTCTTAAGGAAATACAGTTTTATTATTTTCAAGAACAGAACCGTTAGAACTCAGCAAATAGAATGTGAGAGTCCTCTTTTAATGAATATAGAAAAGCAATTTATGAGAAGCACATTGGTTTCCGAATAAGAAAGATTTTCTAAAATGTGTGAGAAGAGCCTGAACACAATGTTCTTGGGTCAGTGAAGTGTCTCTCTTTCCACACCCCTCCCTGCCCCCCTGTCCCCCAATAGGGCTTCCAGACTTAGCAAATAAAACACGCAATTCCCAAAGGAAATGGGAATTTGAGATAAAAACAAAGAATTTTTAGTATAAGTATGTCCCAGATATCGCCTGCAACATACTTATACTAAAAAAAAGATATATATATTTGTTGTTTATCCGAAATTCAAATTTACCTAGGCATCCTGCACTTTATCCGGAGGCCCTCACTTTTTTTAACCCTCTTTTTACACCACCTTCTGGAAAGTACCCAGTCAGCCTCTTTCTCAAACCCCATAAATTCTGTATTTGTGAGCTTTCATTAATGCATTTTCACTTACACATTGTGAGGCTTATAAAGAGACTGGGTTCACCCCGCAACAGCTCTCAAATCCATCGCACCCCTGTAAAGCAGTGCGGCCTTTTAAACTTCTCCAAGGGGAGGGCTGTGTGGGCTCTCCCCCATAACGCCCTATTTTAGTCACAGTCATTAGCGCCGGAGAAAAAACATGCTGGTCATGAGATTCTCCTTTTGCCATGCATGTCACAAGAGAGTCAGTAAAATGAAATGCCTGAAAAATAGCTTGGGAGAGTAAAAATCTGTCTTCCGAGCTGAGGATTCTGGAAGCTCCTTCTGAAACATGTCCAGGATTTTTAGCCAAAACCCTGACATCTCTCTCTGCACAGAGATTGAGCAGGGGTGGTTTTTTTTTTTTAACCTAAAAAGAGGCTGAGTGATTTCAGGCAGGTAATTCCAGCATTGCCAGGAGAACCAAACCTGGGAGAAATGGGAGGAAATACCAACCTTACCAAGCCTGTGACATACATACCCTGATTTATTTACTCCTCATTCCCACCTACTGTAGTATGGCCCCACTTTACAAACCTGGAAACAAAGGCTCAGAGAAGTCAAGCCCCTTGCTCAGAGTCACAGAGCTGTGGCAGAGTGTGGATTCTAATTCGGGTCTCTGGGGCCACAGAAAGCCAAGTCCTATTTCCATGCCACCACTCTTCCTCTCTTTTCATGGAATTTCTATTATCTTCTGACCCCAGGGCTTGACTAGAGATCAGGGGAGCCCCACACAGGGAGCTTCCTCTATTTCTCTCTCTCCTGATCCTCCCTTCTCTGTCAAGCTGATAGAACTTTATTTGGGGGGGAGGGAGGTCAATGGGAGGGAACACTTCTCTTGGGCCACGTACTTTCTTCCCCTCTGCTGCTCAAGGTGCAGAGTTGCTGGGGAAGAGGTAACTCCAGCAGCGAGGCCTCAGCCCTGAGCACGGTGCCTGGCTCATAGGAAGCTTTTAGGGAATGTTTGATGAATGAAAGAATGAACGAATGACTACATCAATATGAGTTTGCAATCTTGGATGATATTCTTGCCCAGAATAACCTTGGAGAAAGTGCCAAAGAACCTAATTTGGTGAGAGTTTCAAATGTCCACTGCGAAGTCGTAGTCCCCTCGCCTCATGAGCGAGAGCCCTGCTCTCTCAAGCCAGAAGTGAATCAGTGCCGAGAAATGAACACAGGAGGTGCTGCACTGGCAACATGCTCCCATCACCTTCGAATTTTATGAGAAGGCACAAAAGAACCAACAGTCATCGGCATTAAGCACTAAAAAGCAGCTTTGGTTCATGTCATGCTGCAGCCTTAGGAATCTCAAAGACAACTGGGGAAGAGCTAATTCGCAATTTCAACCAAGCCACTGCTGTGCCCTGGAGAAAGCACCAGGAGTGACTTTCTCAGATGGCCCTCCACTGGGTGGAGTAAGCATCCTCTATCCTCTAGAACTTAGTGTCTCTGACAAACGAACATTTTTCACTGACTCTGACATAAGCTTTACTTTTTTTTTCTTTTTAAGGTAGGGCAGGTGAGTTGTGGGTAGGAGAGAAGGAAGTTATGTTTGGAAAAGACATGACCATTGGAAAGTTAAAAACCGTGGAAGGTAAAATTTGCATTTTAGAGGATCTTCTAATACTATAATGCTCAGATGACATATAATTGGTGTTCAATCAATTGGGGGGATGAGCATATTAATTAAAAAATATTTGTACCTATGAGATTAAACAAACTTTTGAAAGCTGGCCTGGGAAGTAAAATATTACTTTATTATATTGTTTCTATAGGAAAATATGTTTTGCATCCTAAACAACTGGTCTGCAGTGGATTTTTGCAGAAGTTGGGGTTACTGCCGTGGGGGTGGGTTACATGACACAGACCACAGTCTCTAGCCTGGGCCTCTTATGACCAACCCACGCATTTAGAAGGCCACAGGCTGGGCTCAGGGAAGCAGCCATTGGCCAAGGAACAAAGTATTGCTAACAGGGAAATATCCCAGAATGTGAACTCTCAACAGAAAATGGTAAATAAATCTAGTCTTTCTGTTTTAAAGTTATGAGCACGTTCAGTTAAAACGGAGCGTTAACCATCCACTCACTTATTCAAACACACGCATATGTATCCATTCTGTCTCCCCACAAACCCCTTGAAAATAACACCAAAGGGACTTTTAAAAATATATTAATTTATGAGGACAGAAAGGACAGGTAGATAATAATAGCAGACAGATGTCAACAGAATTGTGGAAGATGGGAGGCGGGATGGAGCACAATGTAATTAATTTAGCAAAGAAAAAGGAGTCCAAGTGAAGTGCCTGCTGGGGAAATGGAAGTGTCTCTATAGATCCCTGCGAGGCTCGGCATCTGGGGCCACCAGCAACTGCAGGAGGTGAAAGCGAGGGGTATGGTTGAAACCAGGGAGACTATTTGCAAATCTGAATCAAGAGGGATGACCCCTAAGCAGCTTCACTTACTCCCTATAGCCAGGTACCTAACTACCCCTCCCACCTTGAGAAGCTTCCTTTAAGGAGAAACTGAAATTGGAGAGGCTCAGGACATGAAGATTCCAGGCAGGGTGTGGACTTGGATGAAAATGAGAGAATTAAGTGAGATCATTCGTACTGAACTTGGAGACGCTCAGCGCACTTCCCACCCTGCTCACAGACAGCCCCCAGGCAGGTGTGTCACCAGGAGCCCCTGCTCCCCAGAAGGAAGTTAGAGAAAAGACTTGGAGTTGCTAGCATTGGGGTCTTCCAGTGAAGAATCACAGCTCATTGCCCAGCAGCATCACCACCAGAGCACAAGGCTCAGCCCACACAAAGAGCCCATTTCCTTTTTAGTGTCACTCTCAGCTGTTAGATTGGTCAGCAGTGATTACCTTGGAGGCGGGAGGAGAAAGACAGTTAATCTCTCCTTAAATTTAATTTTAATTTGTATCAAAGTAATACATATACAAAAATCTAAAAGCCCAACAATATTACAAGGCTCCTAACTGAAAATAAAGTCTCCCAGCCTGTGCAACCCCACTGGATTTCTACTCCCTGAAGGCAATTACTTTCTATTCTTTTAGCTGTTTCTTCTCCATATTCATAAATGATGTGCTTATAGTGCTGATTTACTGATTTTTCCATTTCGAACAGTGTCTAAAGACTATCTAACTTTGGACGTTTTGGTTTCAGATCTCTTCTTCTGACATCCACATCATCCCTCCTTCAAATGCTCAAAATGATTCCACATGTTAGCTGTCTTCATGTTTAGGCAATAATTTTCTTTGCAAAGATATAGGTAATATATGGATATGATATTTTTCCACGACTATGTGGACATGTTTATATTTTGAAAAGAAAATTTTTGTCTCAGTTGAAAGCCAACTGAAATGTAGCATCATTTTTGAGCACAAGAGAGAATTCATGTGACTGGATTTGCTAGGCCCGTTCTCCTTTAAGCGGCAGGGAGGTGGTGACTTTGACCCAGCAGAGAAGGAAATATGATCCTAGCATGCCCCTGGGTGACAGGGTAATCCAAATTTACATAGTCAATAATGCAAACCCTGTCTATCAGCTTTCCACTCTTGAAATCCACCTACCCAGGAGGCAAGGAAGACTTGACTAGAGTGACTGAGCTGACAAGCTGACCGTAGATGTTTTCATTCCTGATATAAAGTAAAGGTACAAACAGCAGATAATGGGAAGTAGAGGGGAGAGAGAGAAAGACGGGAATTATATTAATATCCTCAGCTAAAATAGTGGAAAGTCAAAATACTGAGCAGATGGAAGAAGAAATGGAGGATTAAGTATATCATATAAGTATACAGAAGGAACCAGTAGAACTAAATTATAAATCAGAAAGATGGGCCAATAATTAGAAAACTAAATCCTTATATTTTATGAAGATGAGTCAATAGATAATGTATTATCGTCTAATTGTTTTTAAAAACAAGAAATTTTTAAAAAATATTCTGAATAATTAAAAAAATAATTTATCCAATATTCAATTGAAAGTAGTAGTCTCTGAAAAGTGGCATGAATATGGGGTCTTTATATATACTCCCATACTATTGAATTCTTTACAATATTATGCACATAGTTCTTCAATTTTAAAACTGTATTAGGGGGAAATATATTTAAAAAGCACACATTTTAAAAAATTTGAATTCAATGTGAACACAGAAGCCATAACTACAGATGTTTATTTTGCAATGGCAATCTCTATTATTATTCCTTCTAAAGTTGCAGGTTTTCCACGCACTTCCTTAAATGGTAATATAAACTTAATGGGTCTCTTAATGGTAATATAAACTTAGGGTTGGATATGGGCAACATCAAGAGAGCAAGATAATGTATTTTCCTCACTCTTACTGTTAGCTAGAAAGTAAGTGCACCGACCACTTAGACAATAAAGAGAGAGAGACTGTACAAAAGTAAGAAATGTCTCTTCATGATGAACCTGGTTTCCTGTACGAAGCACTATTTATAGTCTGGAATCTTCTTTTTTTACTTAAGCAGGTCTCTCTTACTTGCCCTTGTCCTACCCACCTCACAAAGCCGGGTTTAAAGGAAGATTAGAAACTCAAGGTGTAACAAGCAACTGTGGACCCCATAGCCAGGTGTGCCAGGTGGTGTAGCAGATAGCACATTTCCCTTCATTATCCCTACTCTTGGGCAAACTTCTTAGGAGGGAAAGGGACAGTGTCCATCTTTGCCAAGAGAGTGGCCCTTAGTAGGTTCGCAATTTGTTGAAAGAATGAAATTCATAGGAAGATACAAAAGCATCCCCAATCTGACCCCAGCTACCTTTTCCAGCTTCCTCCCTTTTGTGTCCCTGCACCGGGTACACAAGGCTACCATCTGTTTCTGGAGAGAGACTACTCCTTTGTGCTCCCATGCCTTTGTATAGCCTGATTCCTCTACCTGGAATGCCTTTCCCTGCCTTTTTAAGGAGATGTCTTCAAGACTCATCTTCTTTTAAGGAGTCTCCCCCCCTGCAGCCTCCCCAGGTTCTGTCAGCAGAAAGGACCCCTCCCAAGAGTTCCCAGCAGCCAGTACCATCTGGTTGCTCAACAGAGGTTCCTTAACTATACTCAGTAATTTCTACTAGGCCCCTATCACAAGGAAAACTCAAAAGTGATTTAGAAAAATATAATCCAGAAGCAGCTCACCAGATTGGCTGAGAAAGGCATTAGGTGTTCCAGCAAGAGCACAGGTCCGAAAAACACTGTCACTGAGGGATGCAGTTTTGAAAATGCAAGCACTTTTTACACACCAGTGGCCTATGGATTGGTCATGGAGAATGAAGACACCCTCAATAACCCCACTCTCTGTCCATTGCAGGTGCCTTTCCAATCAGCTGGCCTGTGATGGTTGTAGACAGGTTTGCACTGTATTCATTTACCCTTGAAAGTCAGGCATTTTGCAATCATCGTGTTGGAAAATTTTAAACATACACACGTAAATCCTCTTATACCTATCAACCAGTTTTAACGATAATTGATATTTTGGCAATCTTATTTTATCTATCCTTCCACACTCCTTTTTATGGGAAAGCGAAGTATCTTAAAGCAAATCACAGACACGTCAGGGTGTGTGTGTGTGTGTGTGTGTGTACAGATCAATACTTTTTAAAAATTGTGGAAAAGTATACATAACATAAAATTGGCCATGTTATCTATTTTAAGTGTACAATTCAATGGCATTAAGTACATTCACATTATTGTGCAACTATCACCACCATTTATCCATCTCAGAATAGTATTATTATCTAAAACTGAGGCTCTGTACCCACAAACAATAACTCCCCATTCTCCCTTCACCATAGCCCCTGGTAACCACTGTTCTACCTTTTGTCTCTATAAAGCTACTATTCTAGATACCTCAGATAAGTGGAATCATGTGATACTTGCCTTATTTCATTTAGCATAATGTTTTCAAGGTTCATCCATGCTGTAGCATATATCAGAATTCATTCTTTTTTAAGTCTGGTAATGAATTTTCAAATAATAATCACAATATACTAGCAAAATTAACAATGATTTCCTAATATTGTCTAATTAGCCAGTCTATGATCATGTTTCCAAAATTATCTCTTTAAATGTCATTGTGCAATTAGCTTGACTGAATCAGGAGTCAAACAAGGTTCATGCGTTGCATTTGATTGACGTGTCTCTTAAGTCTCCTTTAACCTGCGATAATTCCAGCTCCTTTGTTTCTCATGCTGTTTATTTGTTGAAGAAATGAAGTAACTTGTCTCATAGAATTTCCCCCATTCTGGATTTGCCTGATTGCATCTCCATAGCATTGTTTAATCATTTCCTTTATTTTCTAAATTCCCTGAAAACCAGTATTTAGATCTAGGGGCTTTTTAAAATTTAAATTCAGTTTCTTTGGTGGGCTGTGTGTACCCTGTTACATCATAGCAAGAGGCCTATGGAGTCTGGTGGTCCAACTTCCAGGGGTATGAAGATGGATCAGAGGGTTCTGGTGCTGCCAACCTGATCCACCCACTGATAACAGGACATTTTAAAATAAGTGCTGTTAAGTCTTTGTAAGTGACCTTAAGCATGTATCTGTGACTCTCTGTGTATATATTTTTATCAGTCGCCATACTCAATCCTAGAACTGTCTCCTATTTTTTTTGTAGATTCTCAAAACTCCCTATTGTCTTTGCTCAATCTCAGATTTCACCCAAGATGGTTTTCTATTTCCAGCTGGTCCTTGAGTTAGCTACAAATGGGTATGCGCTCAGAGCCACAGAGATCCTCCACCTTTCTTGATAGCCTGTTCTAATGGCTAAGCTATCAGAGTAAATCTTCCTTCTGTCTAGTCTCACCTTCTCCTAGAGCTGAATTCCATTTCCGTTAATTTGGGGCTCAGTAGGGCTGAAGAGCAACTGGCCAGCAGGCCCTGCAGACAGGAGCTGGATAAATGATGCATGAGGCTAGGACGCATTCCAGGGAGCCTACATGTTTCGTGAACTTAACAAAAGATGGGCAAGGACTAGAATAGATTTTATTGTAACTTCCCAATCAGGGTTTGTTATTTTTCTTTTATAATTAAATACTGATGTTATTTTTTAAAGTAAATATTCAGATAATATGAACTTAAAAAACACCTGACAATTCTGCAAAGTTCAGAGTTGATGTTGTGCTTAGTTTGTGCTCTTGTAAATTAGCAGAGGCCAACAAGTGCCAGACTTGGAAAGTCCGTCTACCTCTTACACATTCTGCCTTATTAGGGAAGAAAGATGGAGGAACAAGGAGGGAAAAGACAGAACAGAAACAGCGGGGCAGAAGAGCCTCAGATGAGGGTGGCAGGAGGGAGGAGGCAAGCTTAGGTCTATAAATAGAAACAGAGTACAAGCCAGGATGCTAGACTTGAGATCAGCTATCCAATAGAAACAAAATATGAGCCATAACTGTGAGCCACATGCATAATTTTTAATTTCCTAATAGCCACATTAATAAAAGTAAAAATAAACAAGTGACATTCATTTCAATATACATTTTATTTAATCTGATATGTTAAAAATATCATTTTGGCGTGTATTTGTTGTACGAATTACTAATGTGCTATTTTACATTCTTTTTTTTTTTGTACTAAGTTTTCCAAAACCAGTGTGTATTTTACACTTACAGCACATCTCAATTTGGATTAGCCACATTTAAGAGTTCGATTGGATGGTCACATGTGGTGGGTAGATAGCGTATTGAACAGTGCTGCTCTAGATCTTGACAAAATTGCTCAGAGTCTTCTCTCAACTTTTTGTCAGTAAAATGGAGATAACCCTTCCTGCCCTGATCCCATTTTAGGGTTGTGTGGGATGCATAGGAGCTAGTGAGTGTGGATGTTTGTATACTGAAGGCCTTCATAGACCCCTGCCTCATGAGAAGGAACAGATTGTTGCCAGAACCCATGAACAGAATTAATCTATCAATCATCTGGACTTAGCATGCATTGAACTGAATGGAAGTGTGGCAGGAGCTCAGTGTTGTCCTGATTTTATAGACCAGTTAAATTTCACAATAAAAGTCAGGGTAATGAGATGAGGCTGTCAACTGTTGTATTGCCATCTACTTTCACATCATTTTGCTTATTTAAAAAATGAAAGCGCATTTTAATACTATTCCGTGCACTAGAGATGGTTGTTCCAAAGATGCTTATAAAACAGTAGGAGAACATGTATGTAAAATGTGTGTATAAGGACCAAGTAGATGGGTTTCTTCTAGGACTCTTTTGTTTGCAAGTGTCAGAACACCCAGTTCAAAATGGCTTAATCAAAAACGGGGAATTTACTGGCTCACATAACTAAAATCCGCACGGTAAATGTGGCTCAACCCTTAACTCCTGCTCCATGTGCCAACCCCAGAAGCCCCTGCCCCACAGCCCCCCACATCCTGGTCCAGCAGCCACAGCCAGATGCTCTCAGTGGCTGGTTGGCTCCGGTTGGGTCCAGAGCCCATTCCTGGACCGATAACCATGGCCTATGGCACGGTCTGGTCTGACTGGTCACCTAATACACAAGGATCAGGGGAATGGCTTTTCCCAGAGGAAAACTGGGAAACCGTTACAGGTAGCGTGGCTATATGCTGACCAGCCGAGAAATAACATCTGTTAAGAATTATGAGAACACAGAGAAGGTGTGACCAGGGCTGGCCTCATGAGCACAATCTGTGTAGTACTGCTCTTAAAAAGTCCCACACTTGGTTTAATCCTCTGCTGTCTCCAGCTTCAAATTCCTAATCAGATTTGAACACAGAGATCCACATTTTCATTTAAATTACAAATTATGTAGCTAATCCTAGGTGTAACCAACATTCCATGACATACACGAGAAAGTGACTTCGGAACTGATTTTTTAAACATAAAATAAAATAGCCATTTTCCAAGTGAAGAGGGCTGGGGTGGGAGTGGGGAGAAGGAGGAAATTCCAGGCTGAGAAATCAGCACAGACAATGCAGTGGGGTGAAAGGCTCAATGAGAAACTGAAACCACCAGCGCCTCAAGTGGTTGGAGCTCAAGGTCTGTGGGGCGTGGCCCCCCAGGCTGGAAAGACCAGGGCAGAAAAGGACCTGGTGCGTCAAGCCAGGAGGCTGGCACTCGGTAAATATTTTTTGAATGAATTAAGAAAAGCAAGTCAAGTGAATTACAACACTGGGAAAATTTCTTATCTCTTAAACTTCTAGCATTCCAAAGGACCATTATGAAATAACTGCCCAGTTTCCCACCTTACATTGCCACTGCAGACGAAGGCCAACTTTTCACTGTGTCCTGTTAGCGTCTACTGATCTTTATCATCAGCATGTTAGCAGAGTTAACATTCCACCTCTGTGACCTCACCATCCAAATATTTATGAATCAGAGTGATGTTTCTAAGAACGTGTTTTCCGATTGTTTGCTTTTATAGCTCTAATAGTGTGCCTTAATTACAAAGGTGACGTTTTAGAACTTAAATAGAACAAGCCTCAATTGTGTGGGAGTTCATTGCTTTGGTGATAAAAGAGAAACACAGACAGTGACTCAGGTGGAATGTTGTTTCATTTTCATTTTGTGTTTCCTTTGGTTCTACATGTCAGGACATGTCATGGAGCCAAGGAAGAAGTATGCCCTGGGAAATCTGAAAGTTAAAAACTAAGGCTTTATATGTCAGAATGAAAGTAATGGTTCCCATACACCCAGCCTCTCCTTTTTCAAGGTCAACACGAAAGGGGGAAAACAGTTGGTGGCTTTCCTTCTGTACGTAGATAATGAGCTGGAAATAGTCAATACTGTGCGCTCAGATTCCTTTAAGGAATGCTAAAGAGACAGTGCTGGTTCTTCTGAGGTGAGAATGTCGTTGGCTTTTCACCCCAGCCGTATTTCAGTTTAAATTAAACACAAGAGGAGAAATTAATGTTTGGGTGTCTGCTTAGTGCTGGGTGTGGATCCTTTGTCTGCCTTGTTCATTCTTGTATTCCCAGCATCTTGAACAATGCCTGGCATGTAATAGGCTCTCAATAAATACTTGACGAATAATTTGTGATGAAAAAGTGAATGAATTTATTCCACCACAGCAATCCTATGTGGCTGTGGCAACTTTGCAGATCAGGAAACAGAGGTGAAGACTCTGTGCTGGAATTGAAGGAAAGAGATGGTATGTCTAGACAAGCATGCCTGAGGCAGACAAGGACAGCATGGGGCCTCTTTGGTGACTAGCTTTTATGTGACCAGGTACATGTCTCTTCTACGGAACCTTTGGTCAATAGGAAATGATGACAGGAAAAAAGGGGCACTTAGCGTGTAACATCCTCATCATGATCACCATCATCTTCATCATCGACTGTAGACACAGAGCTTAAAATCATAGAACTGAAGAACTACAAGGAATTTCAGAATTTATAATACTAGAAGCTCCCATTTATGGATAATTTGTTATATTCTGGCAGCAAGTTACTCTGCATACACACACACATGCACATGTGCTCACGTGCACCCCCCCCCACACACACACACTGGCTTATCAACGCTGCAGGAAGGTAGATCTTACTGGCTTTATTTTCAATGTCCCAGGGCAGCCAGTGACAGAGTTGGGACTCTTGCTGCTGCCTCTTGGAGCCATCTCCTCAGCACAGATTCTTTGACTAACACAGAAGGAATCCGACGCTCAGAAAAGTATCCAAGGTTATTCAGTTAGTGCAGAACCAGGACTTGAATCCAAGACTCAGGCCATTTCCATTTATCCCATGTTCTCAAAATATATTCTAGACGAGTGTATTTTGGACTCCTTTCTGTTTTGTTGGTGTCAGTCAGTGCTAGGTTAGCAGGACAAAAACTACCTGAGTTTACCAAGGATGAATTAGCCATTCCATTCCCCACCTTAGAAACTTTTGTTCTTTCCTGTATCTCATCTCAGTCCTGGGCACATGGTAGGTGTTCAATAAGGACTTGATACACTTAATTGAGCCAGGGTTTGATTTGGATGGAATCTCAGTCCTTCGTAGCCTTCAGTGGTAGGATTGAAAAAAGAGTAGGCAGCTATCAACTATACACTTTGAAAGACATCAAATAATATTAGTTTTACCTTCATTATAATATAAAGTTTACACTTTCAACTTTTCAGAATTAACAGGCCCCTATTATAGGAAAGTTGAAAAAACTGATAAATATATAAATAGAAGACAAAAATCACCCACCCATATTTCCACCAGACTAAAACACTTTTAATATTTTTGGTGATTTATTTTTTCCCCTTTATTCATGTACTTATTGTTTATTTATAGTTTTTATTAAGCTATGGTTGTTCTGTGTTTTTAAACTTATATTATCCCTAAAGCATTCCCTAAGTTATATGTTCTCGGTAAACACATGGCTTTTTAAATAGTGGCAGTGCATAGACTCGTATTTAAATGTGTTTACTTTGTCAGTTCTCAAATATGCTGAGCTAAGGATCACTGGCTTTTCCTGATGCCTTTGTGACCACTTCATTGCTCATTAACCACTTTGTCAGGAAGCTACCTGGGGTCAACATTACTATATTTTTATTAAGACTATCTTTTTTATTTTTTTAGAGCAGTTTTAGGTTCACAGCAAAATTGAGAGAGAGGCATAATATGTAGCTTTTTCCCAATTGGCTTCTTTCACTCAGTCATATGCATTTAAGTCTCTTCCATGCCTTTTCACGGTTTGATAGCTCCTTCCTTTTTAGCACTGAATAATATTCCACCGTCTGGATGGACCACAGGTTATTTAAGCATTCATCTACTGAAAAACGTCTTGGTTATTTCCTGCTATAAATATATGTGTTCAAGTATTTGTGTGCACATATGTTTTCAACTCCTTTGGGTAAATACCAGGGGCCATGATTGCTGGACTGTATGGCAACGGTGTGTTTAGTTCTGTAAGAAGCCACCAAACTACCTCCCCAAGTGAATGTGCCATTTTTCATTCCCACCAACAAGGAATGAGAGTTCCTCGCCGGCGTTTCGCGTTGTCAGTGTGCTGGGTTTTGGCCACTCTACTAGGTGTGTAGTTATGCCTCACTGTTGTTTTAACTTGCATTTCCATGATGACATATGATGTGGCACATCTTTTTATAGGCGTATATGCCGTTTGTATGTCTTTTTCGGTGAGGTGTCTGTTAAGGTATTTGGACCATGTTTTTAAATCAAGTTGTTTTCTTATTGTTGAGTTAGGATCAATATTATTGTCAAAAGCCTAAGAGAGAGCTGTGCACCAGTGGGGGCAGATTTGCATGGTATTTGGAAATTAACAGTAAATTTCCAATAATATAAGAATAGGCTACACTGAGCCCTAGGGACTGGCCTGGCTAACCTTCCTCTTTCTCCCTGTCTCTTCCGAGACTTTCCATTACTCTGATGTCCCCAACATACTAATGCCCACAGGCCTCTTCCAGCCCCTAGTTCCTACAATAGCAATCAGCTCCCTCCCTCCTCACCTCACTCCTCCCCAACTTTGCTCTGTAACACCTGAGGTAGGTGACTCCTTCCTTCTCCATCGTGACACTAAGCTAGTGCCAAAATTCAAAGATAGCCACCTGGAACTTTGCCCAGATCATCCTGTCCTGTTCACCTCACTGCGCCACTCCCCGCCTCCTCCCGCCCCAGTACAGACAGCACTACTTCACTCCCAAGGCTGATTTGGCACCTGTTTAGGGCATTGGGAAAGTGGGGGGGCAGCCCCCCACAAGTGAGAGAAGCTCAGCTTTAATCAAGGAGTCTTGAATTTTGCAATGAATGAAAAGATCTAGAAAAAAAAAAAGCTATTTTACTTTCAACGCAATAAGAGCATTGTGCTTTGTGGGTCACTTTATTTTCAATGAATGACATATGAGATTAAACTACCATCTTCTCAGTTCATCTGGCCTTTGATCGCCTCACCTGATCAGTGCTGCCGCTTCCTGATGCCGCCGCTGGCTTCCTCCTCTCCTACCCAGTCTGCCCTCAGCACCAGCAATCTTCCTGAGGAACACAAACTTGTGTCCATCCACTGCCAAAAGACCCTGGGACCCACCTCTCCGCTTTGTCCTTGGGACACAACCCAAACTGCTTATTACAACCTTCAAAGCCTATCATAGTGTGTCCCCTCGCTGCCCCCTGCCACCTATTCCCTAACTCCCTCCCCCACAAAGCAGCTGCCTAACCATTCTGCAAATGTGCTACAGCCTTTCACAGCTCTATATTTGACTGACTGTGCGCCCATTTACTGTGGGCCTAGCATGTGCCTGGAACAGTGCAAGGAGCTGGGAATAAGCACAGAGATGAATGGGGCAGAGCCCATCTTCCTGGCACTCACAGCCTCTGCGTCCGCCTCTCCCTATGCCTGGAATGCCTTCCCTCCTCTCCCGCCCAGAAAATGCTCAGCCTTCAACATCCAACTCAGAAGTCACTTTGTCCATCTGCCTGTGCCAGCCATCCTGGGCAGAGCCTTCCTGCCCCACTTTAGCCCTAATTACATCAGCCTGTAACTATCTGTTGTCAGAGTCTGTCTACCCAGTGAACATCCGCAGGGCAGGGGAGCATCACTGCGTGTCTGCGGCTCCTGACACAGTGCCCAGCACATAGTAGGTGGTGCTCATTAAATGTCTCTGAATAGATATGTCTACATTGAACACCTGCTATGCACTGGATAGAGTTTCATGCATGTTAATTTGCCACCTAAACAAGATTTCAAACTCCTCAAGGGCAAGGGATGCTCTGATATCACCCTTGTAACCCCCAAGATGGCTAAACATGCTGCTGAGATCAGAATCTGGCAAAAGGACACAATTTGAAGAATTGACTGATAGGTATAAACTCACGGTGACTCATTCCACCCTCGGCCACTCCAGTTTCAAGTCCGGCTCATCATCAGATGATTTCAGTTCATCATATTTTGGGAAACAGAATAAAAATCCTAAAAGCCCTGCTCAGTGTACTCAGTCAATAGCAGGACTCATGTTTGTGGTGAAAGCAAATTTTGGAATAATTGCATATTTGGCAGACAGGATAGTATCACAGAGGGTGCAAGAATCTGGAATTTGTTAAATAGGAATCTTCCAAACTCCAGAAGTTTGAATTTTCTGGTAAGGTCAATTCTAGAAGGTTCCATGCATTCAGTATGACTTTGGTAAAGCAGGGTGCCTGTTTTCAACAGGGGTGGGGGGCAAGGCTAAAGGAAAGTAAGCACATGTAAAGTTCTCTATGTTTTGAAGGACAGGACAGCTTAATAAAAATTTTAAAGGCAGACCTGGATTTGAATCAAGAGCTCATGTGTCATTTTCATAGCCTTTCTGAGCTTTGGTTTCCTCGTCTGTAAAACTGAAATAATAATGACTCTCTCACAGGGGTATTATGAAGATGAAATAAGATACTGGGTATCTTTTCAAGTGCTCACCGTTGTGCCTGGCACATAGTATGTGCTCAGTAGATAGTAATTACTGAATATGACCTAGCCTCCCATCGATTTTTTTTTCAATTTGTTTTAAAATCAGTCAGTAAGTCAGCCTGAGAGAGCGTTCTCCATTGGATCCAGACGTTTCTGGTGTTTTAAGTTTCTTCGTGACTTGTGAGCTTCAAGGGTAAAGCAAGAGGAAGGGAAAAAGTAACATTTGTTGAATACCTCCTATGTGAAAGCCTTGAGGCTGCACTGTTCTTTAATCCCCGATGTCACCTTGTAATACAGATGTTATCCTCATATTACAGAAGAAACTAAGGTTTCAGGTCTCACCCGAAGCTAAATAGGAGGTGGCAGGGTGGAGATGTGAATTCAGTTCTACCTGAGTGCAGGTCCAGGTTCTTTCTGCCCCTCCACCACTCACCTTTTCGGTTCCCAGGAGGCTATGCATGGCCAGACACTGGCCCCTGAAATGTTGTCGGCTGCTCTTTCCATTGGCTGCTCTTCACCTTGGCCCCAGTCTTAGCAAAAGAAGCATCTCCTGGGGCAGAGGGCAAAATGGGGGCTCAGAAATCTGGCTGCTAAGGTTCCTTTTGGTGTAAGAATTTATGATTCTGAGACCATGGAGAGACACCTTTCCTCCTGAGCTCATGTTCCCCAGCCGATGAGGACACTGAGCCATGTCCGACCTTCTCAAGTCTTTCCTGGAGCACCTGCTGAGAGGCAGCAGGCGTGGTGGTTGAGCACCCAGACTTGAGGCCCAGACTTACTGGGCTTGACTTCTACTCTGCTGCTTGCTAGCTGTGTAACTTCTGGCAATTATTTGCCCACTCTGTGCCTCAGTTTCCTCATCTATAAAGATGCTCACAGTACTTCCCTCATAGTGTTGTTATGAGTCTTAAAGGCATTAACTATGTGTAAAGGGCTCAGCCCTCAGTCTGGACACAATGGGAGCTACAGAACGTCATTTGCTGATCTTGTTTTAAACTTAGAGGCAAAAGAGAGAGAATTATTCCCCCCAGGGTCCCAGAGTATAACTTTTGGTGGCTTGTCCAAGCACCAAATGTATTTGTTATCTTTTCCCTTTCCTTAAAAATTCTCGTGTGACTGATTTAATTCAACATATCCATATTTAATTTAACATATTGAAAGCATGTCTGTTTACCTCCTGGCTCTAGTGCACACTGAGGTACCCAGGGGCACACCCAGTTTAATGGCAGTCTGCTACCTCCAGGGCCTTTTTGGCTCTGGCATCTTGCAGTTTGGAGAATTAGCACCACCAGACTCCAGGAAGCTGCTCCGGTGGCTGCCTACCTGGTATCAACCATGCTATCCATGCCCCTGAGCTGGCAGGGAGATTTCAGAGTTGAAACACTACTGAGCTACACTGAGAATTTTGTCCAGAAGGCACAGGCAGAAGCATGGCTCCAGCTCTTCTGCCTCTGTACCACTCACGCATGCCACAGACTGGATTTTCTGTTCAAAGATGGACAAAAAGAAAGATGGGGGAGATGGGGAATTAGAGAGGGGAATGATTAAAGGTGATGCTCAGTGGAGAAAAGTGCCTGCAGGATGCTTTTGTTTGGATGTTAGAAAACTAGGAAAATGCACAGGTAGTCACAGTCATTGGGGTCCTCCCACCTTCCACCATGGCCCGTGTAGTGCCCAAAGATAGAAATCAAGACCGGTTCTGTAGCCCCTTTTGAGCAACCTAGGCAATGATGTAATCTGATGCCCTCTCCTCCATAATAAAGATTTAAACTTATATAACACTTGAGCAAAATATGTGCAACAATGGGCAAATTATACCACCTCCACTGTCCATTAAAAATCACAGTAACAAAAGTCAGGATGGTGGTTACTTGTGGGAGGTAGAGAGAGGCAGAGGTGACCAGGAATGGTTGCCTGGGGGCTTCTCATACTGGAAGTGGTGGTCTATTTCTGAACTTGGGTGGTAGGTTTGCTATGTTTGTTTTATTATTAAAATGAACATATGTTTTCTCTATAATCATCTGTATGTTGCATTTCACAATAAAATGATAAAATATTTTTGAGAAGAAAAATGATGGTAATAAAGACCACGTACAATTCAGGATCAGCACAAGAGCAAATTTCAAAGTTGCATGCAATCTCAAATCATAACTGTGTTTTAAAAAATCATTTGCATGAAAGAAAGACTGGAGGGACACACACCAAAATACGAATAATGTTGAGATTATAGGGTTTTTTTTTTCCCTTGCCCATTTCCCAAATTTTCATAATGGCAAAACAAACAAACAACAACAACAACAACAAACATCATACTAAGAACAGTTGCCCCAAAGGAATCTTTAAAAGTGTGATTCTTTCAATTATTTTCAAATCACTTTCATGTCTGTCATCTCATTGATTCTTACTGTACAACTTTAGGTGGCGTCGATGTTAAGTAGTTCTATTTTATAGACTGGAACACAGATGAAGTGTTTCTGATTCGTGTAAACCATTCAGCTGGCTGGAGGAAAACCTTCCAGTGGGTCCCAGGTCTGCTGAGTCCTAAGATTCTGGCCGCTGCGACTTCATCTTGGGTGCCTGGGGCTCCAGGATCCCCACTCTCACATGGGAATAGCTGCTATCTGAGCTTCGGTGCTGTGGTCCAAGGTGGATGTCTATGGCTGTTGAAGGTGGATTATACACAAGAAGTTCCTCAAACATGCAATCCCTGCCTGGGGTGCTCTTACACCCTCTTTTCTAGGAAGTCACCGAGTCCATGGGTAAAATTTTCTGGAAATGTTGACAAAGAGAGAGAGAGCGAGCGAGCATATTGTCAGGACCACAGGCTGTGTTGGAGTCAAGTTGGACAACATTTCTGCAGTCTAGTTTTTGGAGGGGAAGAGAGACTGTGGACATGGATCTGTACTTGTGTTGTTATATGCCTCTCCCTACCCACGCCTTCTCTCTCTCCGACTCTCTTAGGAGAGGTTGCCAGAGACTTGCAGGATGGCTCTGGCAGAAGCTCTCCATTCTAGACCCTCAGAGCTCAGCCCAGGGCCCCTCACTTCGGAGTGGGGAGTTCCTTCACTCAAGAATACCACAGGCAGAAACAGACCAGGATTTCCTGCTCCCAACCCCGGGTACTTTCACTGGACCATCCCTCCACCCTGCACTGAGGAGAGCCCCGGTGTGTCCCCAAGTTGCTGAGGGTGGAGATCAGGGACTGTTCTCGTTGTTTTCTGTGTGGAGTCTTACACCAGCTCTCTAGAAGATGGTAATTCCTGGATAGAGCTCGACTTTATCCACAATTGTTTGTCACAGACTAGGGGACAGAATGGTCTCTGGGAGAGATTCAGGGGGTATCCCCAGAAAGCCCTCCTTGATTCATTATTCTTGACACCACTACTGAGGAGTGGCTGTGTGCCGCATCCTTAGTGAATCCTCCCAACAAACTTACGTGTTAGGTACTATTTTCAGTGTCATATTTTAGCGGAGGAAACTTAAGCCCAGAGAGTGAAATGACTTATCCAAGGTGAATGCTGACTCCAGAACCAAAATTCTATTTCCCACACTTCGGAGCTCACCCAGTGATGCTTCCCCTCGTTTCCTGAGGAGGTGCTGAAATTAGTATTCCCCATATTCCCACTGACTTTTTGATAGTGTGGGTTTTGGAAAGCAGAATAGAGAAGGAAAATCTACCCCACACTCTCTGAGATGAAATGGGTTGCGCCAGGAGGACAGGGCTGCAAGTACATAACCGACTTTAACTTGTGTGTGATCTGCCTCTGTAGATCCCTGTGAGCAAATACAATGCTGGAGTTTGAAGAAGAGTAATGGGGTGGAGGAGGGAATGGGAAGGCACTGTTCTCTGGACTAAGAAACTGCTAAAACCTTTAAATATCTCTGAACTTTTTTTTTTTTTTGGCTCCTGCAATGTTTTGGTGTTTAGATTTGGTTGCCACGAGTGGGCTGTTTTTAGCTGCTCAGTTCCATCTCCTCCCCTTTTTAACTTTTTTCCCTTCCTTGTGCACATGCCCCAGCACGAAGTTTCCAATTCTTATCTCAGTCAGCAAAACATACCAAAGCCGGTCTGAATGTGGATTCCCCAGGTGGTTCTCAGGGGTGAAACCTCAACAACATTCAAGCATCTGCCAGAACCCTCATTCATTGAAGATTAACCCCTGAAACCACCTGAGCCAGGAGGCAGAGGCATTCTTTGCCTTTGTGTAGAGAAGCGTGTCGATCTGGGAAGATGTTCTTGCTCCTTCTCTAGATGGTACAGAGTGTGCTCACTGGTCCCTGGGTGGCATTCCCTAAAGCCAGGACTGATACTGATGACCCCTGCAGTGACATAGACCTCGGGGCTCTTCCCTTGCCTTTCCCCAGTCTTTGCGACTGGCCAGGCATTTCACAGTTCTCCTGCGGGCTGGGGGCAGGGAGGCAGGCGGGAGTCCTTTCTGTTTTCCTTAGATAAGAGTTTCATTCACAAAGGGCTGGCCTTAGTTGTGTGTCAAGATTCTTATCGCTTTTAGAGTTTCAGTCGGAGAGCAAAGGAGAGAATGCTCCAACTGCTGTGATCAGCTGACAGCACTTCTACTGAGGTGTGACTTGGAGATTCAAGACCAAGAATTATTAGAATGAAACGAGACTACTGAGAGGAATGGGAGGCAAGGTGGTGACAAAAATAAACCGGCGGGGTGTGGACCTGTCGCTTAAGGACCCTTCTCTTGCACGGGTCGGTCGGTGTAGGCTGCTCTAGCTGTTCACCCTGCGCCTGAAGTTGAATTTCCCCTTAAGGACAGGACTCAACCTCCACCAGTCTGGCTCGCGTGTAAGGATGGCTCATAGTTCACAGTGTAAACTGGTTACAGTTTTCTGGAGACATTTCACAGAGGAAAAGGAGAGAGAAGTCTTCACGTGTCCCCCCCATCTCCTTGTTTCACTTTACAACGGTGCGATTCGTTCCAGGCAGTAGATAGACACGATGGATAAGCTGAGAATCCCAAAGAACTTTCATTTAAATTGACGGATGCCCTTCCCTCTGGTCTCGGGCTGTGCCGACATGCCCAGGGTTTACCTGCCGGCCGCCCCAGGGAGCACTGGCGGACGCGGCGGGAGGGCGGGTGCGGGGGTGTGGAGCCCGCAGCGCTGGGGTGTGGGCGTGGGGTGCGAGGGCGTGGGCGTGAGGGTGGAGGCTGCGCCGGGAGAGCCGTTGCCATGGCGAAAAGTAAAGCAAAACAACAGCCCCGTGCTTCCTGCGTGACGCTGCTGGAGACCCGGGCAGGTTCGGTCGGGATAACGACTCCGCGGACCCAGTGAGGAGCCCCGGGACTCCCTGACCGGCCCGGGACCCAGGGGACTTCCGAGGCCGCCCTCCACGTTGTCCCGAGCGCGGAGCTTGGGGCTGGGAGGAGATGTTCTGGGTGGGTGGGTGGGAGAGAAGCCCGGACGAGGTGGGCTCATTTTACCTGCCGCTCTGAGGGTCACTGCCCCAGGGCCATCAGAGAAGGTGGAGAGAGGGACACGGATTCCCTGGGGGTGGGGGACTGTGTGTGTGTAAGGGAGAGAGAGAGGGACAGAGACTGGACACTCCATCACAACTCTAACAGCCTAAGGCTGCAGAAGCCGTGGCGGGGAGCTACCCGCGAGGCAGACCGCGTCTCCAAGACCCTTCTAGTCTTTTCCCCACATCACCAGACTATGACCTTCGATCACCTCTCTCCCAAGAGGCAGGTGGAAGGGGCGTCTGTGCCCCCCCAAGCCATCCCCCCACTCCCCACGGGCGCACGCGGGTCTCCCTCCTCGACAGGTTAAAAAACACCGAGGGCCACACTCCCGTCCACGTATATTCGTCCCTGGGCCGTTGAGGTCCTGGGTCCTGCAGCTCTCGAAGCCGAGACAGCTGAGGAAGGTCGGGGAATACGGACCAAGAAGTCTTTCCGAAAGTTCTGCTAAATCCTCCGCTCGAATCTGGGGTCACGGGACCCCACCCGGGCTTGGGGAAGGGGTCTCCGCCTCCGGGCCTCGCTTCGGCGGCGGTCAGCGCTCCCCAGGATCCGCGGTCGGGTCCCAGCCCAGTCCCCTCCGCGCTCAGAAAAATACGCGGAAGCCGGAGACGACTTTCCCCTGAACAACGACGGGGGGCGAGGCGCCCCCGCCCCGCCAGGCCCGCGGGGACCCGAGCACCTTCTCTGTCCCGTCCTTGGCCTCTAAGCGTCGGCCCCACGCTGGGTCCCTTCCTGAGTTTCATCTGAGTTTTCCAGGTCTCTAGTCTTTCCGGTCCTGTTCAACGTCCATTTCAAAAATCCTAGCCCGAGGGGTCCTACCATTCGCCCTCGCCTGGGGACCGGGTTCTCAACCCGTCCGGGGCGCGGTGCCGCTTGTGCGCTCGTGCGGGGTGCGCGAGACTGCGCGCGGGGCTCACGGACGGGACAGAGCTCTCGCTGTCCCGCCCCGGAGGTCACCCCGGCGGGTAACGGCGCAGGTTCACTTGCGGGGTGTCTTTGGGGACCGCTCCCCCAGCCAAGGCCAACGCTGCGCTTCCTACCCCGCCCCCTACTTGAGAAGGAGGCGTTGGGCTGGGGAGGCTGTATTTTCCCGAAGCCCCAGAAAACGATCACGCCTTTCAGAGAAAGGACCTGCCCGCTTCCCGGCTTCGCCGACTCTAGGCTGGGGCCGGGATCCCCCTTCCCATCGCCCGCTGTGCTAGCCGCCCTCTCCCCCCGCACACACCTATCGGAGGGAGAGATGCCAGCGCAGTGCGGTCATGCCGCTGGCTTGGGTGCCATTGGCTCATGCGTGGAGCACGCAGCGGCGCGTACGCACACCTGGCGGCCAGCCTGGGCGACTCCGGTCCCGATATGGAGAGGGCGGGCGTGTGCCCCGGCGCGCGAGGCGGGGGAGCACGCCCCGCCGGCTCCTCCCGCCGCTTGCATCACCAGCCCCACCCCTCCCCTCCTCCCCGCGGGCCCCTCCTCCGCTCTCCCCGCCCTTCGCCCGGCTGGGTCTCGGGGGAAGCTATTAATAGCATGACGTCAGCCCGGGACCGGAGTAATCCCGCAGCTATAAAAGGGGTGATGCAACGCGCTCGCAGCCACAGTCGCACGCAGCGAGGCGCGCGCCGCACTGTGCTCTCCGGGCGCCGCCGCGCCCCCCGCTCCCACCGCGGACCCGCCAGCCCGCGCCCCGGCCGCGCGTCCCGGGGGCTCGTCCAGCGACCCCGCCCCGGCCCCGCCAGCCCTCCGGACCCTGGCCGCCCCGAGTGGAGCGCGGAGGCGAGCGCTGGAAGCCGAGTGAGTGAGCGCGGCGAGGGGGGGTCGCCCTCATTCCCCTGACGCTCCCCCTAGTCACCAGCCCCGCGCGCGGACCCCCGACCCGGCCCGACGCGCGCCGCCGGCCGGCCTTGGGCTTCCAGAGGGTCCGCGCCGAACTTTTCCCGGCCGCCGCGGCTCCGCGGCGCTGCACAAAGTTTCTCGCCCAGAACTCACTTTCTCTTTTGACTTGGGGCCCGAGAGGTTCCTGGGGACAGAGAGGTGGGGCTCCCGCCTCGCTCCCCGGCCCGGAGCCCTCGCTGCCCGTCTCGGCGCTGGGCGCTTTCTCACCCCGCTTGGGGAGATGATGGGTGCGCGGGGGGTTCCGGGGCGCTCGCGCGCGCGGTCCGGTCCGGTCCGCTCCGTCCCTCGCCCGCTGTCCCGTCCATCCCTCGCCCGCTGTCCCGGCTCTGCCAGTCCCGAGCCCAGGCTCCCCGAGGTCCGCAGAGGGGCGCCGAGGCCGGGGGCTCGCGGGAGGGCGGCCCCGGGCGCCGGGTGGAATGAATGGAGACTGGACAGACAGGCGGACCGGGGTCGCGGGCACCGCCGCTGGGAGTCGCCCTGCGCACCCGGGATCGCAGGGAGCCGGGAGCGAAAGTGGGTGGGGGACGCAGAGGGTGCCCGCCCCGGCGGGGTCGCACTCCTGGTCCCGAGGCTTCCCGCCCCGAGGCTCTCACGCTTTTCCCTCGTCCCTGTGACTCCGGCTCCTCCTCTCGCGGGCTCGGGGACTTCTCTGCTTTTCGTCCTCGGTGACCCGCGGGAAGTGAGGGTGCGAAGCCAGTCGTTGCGGCAAAGGAGAGAATGGCGTTCTGGTTGAGTGGCCAGGACCCTGAGACCGTACACTGCATTGATGTCCTTGAGCCTCAGTACCCTCCGCTGGGAGCTGTGGGCACACTGGCCCCCTGCCTGTTTGCTTGTGCGAGGTGGTGGGAGGACCAGATAACCCTTAAGGTTCTTACTGGCCGAAAGATTTCGAGTTTCGGGAGTGCTGTAGTTGAAAACAGGGTCCAGTGAGGGGACTTGAATGAGGGAGTTTCTATCTAATGTCGCTGACCAGCCTCTGAGGCAATGGGGGGAAGGGGACTTCTCTGTGGGGCATCTCTCCCCTTCCCAACTTTTTTCCCCATTGGATTGTTTCTCCTTCTCTGCTCCTTCGCACCTCATTTTCATCTCATCTCCTTGCTTCCTTTCCTCCTAACTACTTTATATTCGGTAATTTCATTTCCTAGTCACATATGCTTCCTTACAAATAAAGGAGTTGCTAAAAAATTTCTTGATGGAGCCAAAAAAAAAAAAAAAGCGTTAGAGTTGGGTGGGGGTAGGTGGGGGGGGGGGGTGATGCCACAGGTGCTGTCTTATCCACACTGTGGTCCTGGAGTGCTGCCCGTCGCCTTGTCTTTTTGGGTACCTATTTCAGTTTTGGTGACAGTCACATCTGTTTGGTGCCTCTGTTTCCCCAACTTTAAACGGAGAAATTGATATTACTGGCTCCTTGTTTTGCATTTAGCATTTGTTGTAGAATAATACTACAACATATAGGTTCTTGCTTTGAGAATATTCCAGACAAAGCCTAGGGTGGGGTGGGTTTTGCAGTTGTTATTGTCTGTCTGGTTTCAGAGCCAAGTGGCAGGTAGCACCAGGCCCACGGTGTGGATAAGATACAGCTCCTGGCACCTGTGGCAGCTGTCCGAGAACTTCGGATCCTTCTTGTCTTAATCTTACACTTCGCTCTTTCTCTCCCTCCTGGCCCTTTCTCTCCCTTGTTCTCTTTCTTCTATGTTCCCTCTTTGTCTAGTCCTGTCAAAGTCTCCCCTGTGGTGGGTACCAGGTTACTTGACTATTGACCTCTCATCTACCTTGCCAATGGCTCTGTTTTCCAGTTTCCTTTTTTATTGGATTTCTGTTAGTGATGGAGCAAAATGAGCAGTGGATGTGTGGTCAACCGCTTGGCCTGGGCAGGACCACTCACCAGCTTTATGCCCTTGGTCAAGTCACTTTACCGTCCTGGATCTCATTATACTCAAATTACAAATGAAGACCTGACCTCTGAAATCGGGTGCTCTATCCTATTAGATAAAGCCCATGATTTCTGCCTTTTTCACATTGGCTGGGCATGGAGCAGGGTCAGTGGCTCCTAGTGTTAACTGCCCTTGGAAGGAGGAAATACATAGCCAGGATACCACAGAAACCAGAAATGGTTTCGTGAGTGAGAACTAGTTTTTTCTTAAGTATATAACACCAGTAGAGACAAGCTGGTGCTAGCAAATAGTGCGGTGGAATTGACCTGGTGTGTTCAGAGCCTGGGGGTCAATCAAAGTGCAAAAGAAGCTGTGACTGACTTGAATTTCTTGAGGGTTCCAGTTAATTTCTGATTAATGGGGTAAACTGCATTGACGACATTGTGAGTTCCCTCCTGAAATGGGGAAAGTGGAATCACAGCAGTAATGATGTGTGTAAACGCACCTTCACGAATTTCATATGATCTTCCTGACAGCAAGCCACTTGACAGAACTGGGGCGGGCAGTTTCCGTCTCATTTCACAGATGAGGAGACTGAGGCCCTGGAACCACAAGTGGCTTGTCAGTGCATGCTCAGCTTGTGAGTGGTAGGGATAGGCCTAGAAGCATTGACTTGGGTCCTGAAGCCCAGTCTTACACCTCCAACCTTCAAGTGGGCTGAGAGAAAGACCAAAATATGAAATTAGCAAAAAACTAACGTTGGCTTCCAACGGTGAGATGTTTTATGATCCAGCCCTTAGTGGAAAGAGATGAAAATTAAAAGTGAAAATTCAATGCAGTTGTTCGTAGCTACAAGGAAATAAAATCTAGGGGCTGAATTTCCAGTTAAAGAAATATGTGTGCAAAGTTTCACTTTCTTGAAAATGATGAAATTTCCAATGATATGATTTCTGATCAGAAATAATGAGACAGAAGCAGGTTCCTTGTAGCAAGTCTGGGCAATTTTAAGATCAGTGTAGAAAGTCAACTCAGAAAATCACAAATATATATATATATATATATATATATATATATATATATATATGTATATATGTATAATTTTTTTAAAATGAGAAGGGTGTTAAAGGGTCTCAACTTTTGGAAAAATTTGTCTGAAAATTTAACTTCATTTTCCTTGTAGGGACACAGCCTGACTCTGGGCTGGATCATACCTTAAGAGAGTTAAGTAAAGAAATAACTAGAAAGTATCTCAAGAAACTAAGCTTTAGCAGAGTGCAGGGAAAGCCCAAATCTCGACAGATACAACTACTTTACTGAGGCTTTTAACATTTTTACAGCCCATTTCTGTCCCCTAGTAAGCCCACCCAATGCTTTCCTACAAACATTCCACACCACTGACATTCTTCGATTTCTTTCATCAGTACTGCTGACTTTACACTGAGAGGGGAAAAAATTTCCAAACACTAGACCCCAAGCCTTGAGAGCTCATTAATAAAGTTAGTTGGGTGGTGAAATGAACTACACTCAACTGCCATGGAATTCAAACTACCCATTAGAAGGGAGCCATCCAGCCCTCTAGACAAATTCCAGCCCAGAGGCGGCTCTGAATTCCATCCCTGAACTACTAGATCATTAATAAAGTTGGAAAGGGAGGGAAAACATGAGTGCACAGGAGACTCTTCAGCCTCTGGCTGTAGAAGGCTGGTGTCTCAGAGTTTATCACCTGCCAAAGAGGAGTACCCTCCCAGCATTCTAAGATTATAGGATTAAACTGATAGAAGACCCTCAGTTCTGACTCATGACACAAGTCTTAGAAGAGAGTTACACACGTTTCCTGGGTTTCTTTGAATAATCAATGGTGGCATTATTTGGCCTGGAATTCTTGCCTCCAACAGTGTATCTCCAATCTCAAGGGGGAGTTAGAGGTCAGGGTGTTCTATTCAGAAGTGTTTGAGATCAAAGCCAGTGACCAGCCACCCTCCCACCTGGACCTCACAGAGAGTCTGTCAGAGAGCCAAGCCCGTGCTGGAGGGGTCCCTGGGAGGCCCAGTAAGAGCACACCTCCCAGCTGCATTCTGTTTTCCAGGGCATATTTGTGTATTATTTTCTCAACTCTTTGTACAACCCTCTGAGAAAATGGAGCAATCGTTACTAGTTTTCTTTCACAAAGAAAAGGAGAAAGAAGGCACTGGGAGGTATAACGATGACACATAAGTGAGTGAGCTTCAAATCCTGATCTTCTGACCCCAGTCTGAGAATTTTGCACATAAAGACCCATTTATACATACTCCAAAATGCAGGCAGCAGCCTGAGTGTACACCCTGACATAGAAAGTTCAACAATTCATTACCTAGAGTTCAGGTTTTCCCTGTGCCTCTGTGCTTAGTCTTCCCTCCATCGATTCAGTTCCAGGACCCCCACCCACCCCTATGCCAACCCCACTCCCCAAGAAAATTTTGCTCTGGTTTTTTTTTTTTTTGCTTTGTTTTTGCAATGTGGAATAATATTCTATAATCTATAAATGAAGGGCATGAATTCTGGAGTCAAGCCTAATTCCAAATTCAAGTCACACTATGACCTCAAGCAAATTATTTAGTTGGTGTAAACCTCAGTTACCCCACATGTAAAATGGGGCTAGGACCTAACTCACTGAATTCTCATGAGGATTAAATGAGATCATATGCATAAGGTTTCTGGTATGAAGAAAGCACTCGTTAAATGAAGAAGGCGCTCATTAGAGATTTGTCAAAGGGCTTACTGACTGGCTGGACTTGGCAAAGGTCCCCAGATTGAAAGGGAAGCTCCAGGGAACCCCCCTGCCTAGATAATCCCCACAGTCACTGCCCCTGGAGAAATGACTACAGCCTCTGCTGCAGGGAAAGATCTATGGGGGGCTGTTCCAAATTGAGACTATGAAACTATTACTGTTTCTACCTTTTATTTGGATTCTCTAGGCTGTAGGATGATAGAAGTAGACAGGACCCCAGAGACCATTTGATTTGATTGCTGCTCCCCCATTTCATATATTTAGTCAGGCAGTCTCCAGCGTTCAGCGGGAATTGGGAGCAGCTGGTGTCAGGCGCTGGGCCAGGCTCTGGGGCAGAGCGACAGGAGACTCAGTCCCTGTGCTGCACAAGCTCTCAGCTAGTTGCCAGATGAAGACTGAGACTGAGAGAGCTCAGGTCACACTGCTCCTTAGTGCCGGAGCCAGTCCTGCTCCCCTTTGGCCCCCAGACCAAGCCTCTCCAGACACCACAGGGCTGGACAAGTCCTCCAGACGAGGTCCAAGTTCTTAGCGCCTCACTTTTCTTTACTCTGAGGTCTTTGCTTCACTATCCTCAACTTTACAAAGGGGCTACTAGTCCCTTGTCACTCACATCCCCATCCCCCATCCCCTGCCAAGGACTGGCTCGAAGAAGCAAACCTACCACAGTCACCATCCTCACTCTCATTTACTTGGATCCGACTTACTAAGGGAGAAGTTAAGATAAATTTGCTAAATTCAGGAGTCCCCCACTCTTTGCCTTATAAACTTCCACTGATTGACAGATCCAACTTGATTTCAGATGCCAAGTTCCTTTTCGAAAAAGAGACTGGAAATGGAGTTACATAATAGTTTCGCTGTGGTTTTTTATTTTTTTTAATTTTTTAAAAATTTTAATGTTCTTCCTCTTTCGTTACTGTTTGAGGCTACATTTACATATATGCACACGAGCCAAAACTAATGCTTTTGTGAATTCAAAATAGCCTGAAATGCCACCCCTGATAAACTTCAATTAGGCGTTTCATCCATATCACTGAGCTGTATATTTTAAGAACCTGTTTTACTCAAGCTGAAGGTGGTATGAAATGAAATAAAAAAAATAGAAAGAGAAGCTGAGGGCTCACGGGACTTCTCCCTGGGGTGGCGCTTGGGTTAGAGGTCTCAGGTGTGGGAGAATTTGGTCCCATGCTCCCAAATCCCTGAAGTAGTTTGGGTTTCGATGTGTCTTTCAGCAAAATGATGCTTCAACACCCAGGCCAGGTCTCTGCCTCGGAAGTCAGTGCCTCTGCCATCGTCCCCTGCCTGTCCCCTCCTGGGTCACTGGTGTTTGAGGATTTTGCTAACCTGACACCCTTTGTCAAGGAAGAGCTGAGGTTTGCCATCCAGAACAAGCACCTCTGCCACCGGATGTCCTCGGCACTGGAGTCAGTCACTGTCAGCAGCAGACCTCTCGAGATGTCAGTCACGAAAACCCAGGTAGGTTCTGTCACAGGTGTCCGTTCTTTGGGCGCTTATCGCACACCTGCACACCTGCCGCAAGCCAGGTGTGCTCTGGGAAGGGGGCTGTAGCATGAATAAAACAAAATCACCGCTCTCAGGAAGCTTACTTTCTACTGGGAGGAGACAGGTAATACACAAAAGAAGTGAATCCACAACATGAGCAACTGGCAAAGGAGAAAAACAAAGCAACAGAAGGGAATCAAGAGCGTATAGAGGTGGGGGTGCTGTTTTAAAGCAGGGGGTCAGGAAAGCTTTTGCTGACAGAATGGCCTTTGAGAAGAGATTTGAAGGAGGAGAAGGAGGGGCCTGAGGATCTGGCAAAAGAGCAAGGATAAGGATACTGAGTGGGGAGTGTGCTTGGTGCATATGAGGAGTAGCGGTGGTCCACGTGGGGTTGGGAACAAGGGAGGAGCTGAGGTAATGGGTCGGGGGCACATCATGCTGGGTCTTATGGACTATTATATAGATATGGCCATTTATGCAGAGTGAGATGGGAAGCCACATGGGTACAAGATGGGGGTGTCTCAGACTTACTTAACTGGTATGAACATTGCCTTGTGGCAAGGAATAGTGGAACTGGCCAAAAAGGAACTGGGTTTTAAAGGAAGTTTGTTAAGAATATGATGCTATCGAAGGGGGGTGGGGGTAATAATGACTTCACTATAGGACTGATCTAAGGGTTCATGAGATTACAGTTGTTAAGGGTCTAGCAGAGGACCTGGGTGATATAGCTCAGGGACTGGTAGTTGGGACTATTGTGTGATGCTCTATCCATAAGGCATCATTAGGGGCATTGGCTGGGCTCTAACCAACCTGAGGGAAGGTCATCGGTACCCAGTGCAATAATGGACAGTGCAGGGTGGATCATGGGACACTCAAGGGAATTTTTAATTTTCTAAGTAAATATCTTGAGATAATAGGATGCAATGGGAGTAGTAGGATCCCACAGAAGGAAGGACATTTTGGAAGGATAGTTGGAGGGTTCTCCAAAAGAAGAAGCAGGCAGCCTGCTTTGTGGAAACACGTCTTACAGCCAACATATCTGTAATCCTGTGTTCATCAAGTGACCTTCTGATGTTAGATAGGTCAGTTTATCAAGTAGATTTTCCTGCTGGGGAGAGTATGCACCAACTGACCTATTTGAATGTTCTGGTCCCCTTGGTTGCTGTAATTCTCAACTTAGAATGAGACACTGAGCCTGTGAAGCCCATAGGCACCCTGTGCGTTTGGGCCCTCTGGGGTGGCGACATGGTGTGACGAGGCCACTTTAGCTGGGAGAGGTCACAGGACGAGAGCTGAAGGCCTGGGTTTACATCTGGGTTTTGTAGCCTGCTGGTCTACTGACCTGGAGCTGGTGATTCCTGGGCACGTTAGTACTGGCCAGGATTACTATTATTTGTTGGCTGAATTCCTCATTTCCACATTAATAAACTGAGGAGACCGAATTAAATGGCCTTTAGAAAGGCTTTTCCACATCTGAGTGTGTGACTCTGAGTTTTACTCTACGTTCCAGTACTTTGTCATATGAGAAAACCCCAAATTCTCCCCCACTTACCTAAAAAATATCTGTAAGGTTGTAAAGGAAATACTAGAGTTGCTGAGTTCCTGATGAAGACACCGATGGTGAGGTTAATAAATAATAATGAAATAATAATAATAATAATAATAATGCTTACATAGCGCTGCCTACAAGCTAAACACTGTACAAAACACTCTACGTATATTCACTAATTTGACCCTCATCACAACCCCTATGAGGTAGGTAAGATTATTGATCCCATTTTACAAATGAGGAAACTGAGGCTCCGAAGAGCATGGTAGCGCATTCAAGGTCTCACAGGTGGTGAAGCTAGGATTAAAGACAGTTTAGTTTAAACCCAAATGTCTGCCTGTGTGGTTCTCCGATCCAGGATGTAAAAGGTGGAATTTCTCTCACCTTATTTGTCTCTTGAGCTTTGTTTTTCTAAACTGCAAGGCCTTCCATCTCAGTCCAAGCAAAGTCAGTGTCATCTAACCCAAAAGGATGAGTATTAAGTCAGATGTGTGTTGATTATGGCATGCCAGGGCCTCTTTGGTTTGAGGTCTGGTTCCCATGCCCTTTTCCACTGTCCAGAGCAGTGACAAGTGACATGACAAGTCCTGATACGAGCAGCCAAACTCTCACCCACGCAGCCCACCACGAGTGCTTCACCCCAGCTGGACTCTGGCCTCTAAGCCAGGTCCAGCCCCCAAACTTCGCTGACGAAGTCAGATCAGAGTGAACTTGCAGAGGACCAGACCCTGAAACAGGACAGGGTTTTGTTCTCTGCAGAGCCCTGGGGCTGGCTTGGAGTGGGGCAGGGAGGAAGAGATCAGTATTTAATTGGAGGGTGAATCAGTGGATGGTTCTAGTTCACCACCCACCTTTGGCACCAAGCCATGGGCTGTAATGCCACTTTGTTTGGGAACAGGCCTGAGTTCCTCTTCTCCAGGAGTGCCACAGGCTTCTCCTGAATTCAGGAAGGAGGTACTCTGATGCTCCAAAGGAAGATGGAGACGGATGGGGCTGCCCTTGGGTCTCGAATCAGAGAGGTAGAGGAAGAGGGTGGTGAGGTGATGTCCTTGAGGCCAGGCCTGGTTCTAGGGGAAAGAACGTTTTTACCAGGCAGAAGCTGTTTCCGGCTCTAAATGACAGCTGTGATTACCAGTAGTTACCAGTTTGAAGATCAAACTCTTATTTCAAAATGCTTTTTTAAAACAAGCTAAATTTTAATTTACCAGTATTGCCAACATAATTTAAACGAACAGGTTTTGCTTTTCGTCATTCGTTCTTCAGGGCTTGTGTGTGTGGAGAGGTTTCATGCAGAACCTGGGGCTTTGCTCCTTCTGGGTCCTCCAGCATCAGGGCTCCCGTGGTTTGCCAGCTTTGGCTGGCAATAAAGGGCAGTGTGTTTGAGGTGGGTTGCATTTCTTGCCTCCCATTAAGCCCGTACCTTTTGAATTTTATAGGTAGCCCCTGAAGAAGATGAAAGGAAGAAGAGGCGACGGGAAAGAAATAAGATTGCAGCTGCCAAGTGCCGAAACAAGAAGAAAGAGAAGACAGAGTGCCTGCAGAAAGTGAGTGCCTTCTCGCCTCGCCCCTTCTCTTGCTCATGCCTGTCCCCCACCAACCTCATGTCACTAGATGGGGAGTTGAAAAGCCCCCTACCCCGAAGTGTTTTTCCCAAGAAGGGCGTTGTAGCTGGTGAGCAGAAATGCCTGTGGCTAAGTGAGGAGGGAGCAAAGCTGTTAGCACAATGAACGTGACTCTGGATGTGTGAAAAGCAGGTGTGTGAATTCAAAATCGCAGCAGCCTCGGCCAGTCTGGACACGTCCAGCGGCTTCCAGGCTGCAGGCTATGTCAGCACAGTTAGGAGGTTTGCTCGTTTTCCTGAGAGGAGCAGCTGCCAGTTCTCATTTGGCTCAGTATGAAAAGCCTTTAATTAATCTCTTCAAACAAGTTATTTCCTTAATCCACAAGCGGTGCTTACACTTTTTTGGAGTTCCTGTGTAGTTCTTAACTCTGCAGCCCTTTCTCCTTTTGGCTCATCCAATAGTGTGAGCTCCTGGCTGCATTCAGGCAGCATCTCGTCCTGAAGGGAACTGAATCTGTGGCAGGTGAGGTGGCCCATGGGGCACTCTTTCCAGTAATCATGCCCCTTCCCCTAGGTGTGGACAGCCAGGACGGAGTCTTCACGCAGGTTCCACAGGTCCCCCGAGGGTTCTGTTGATTGCTTTAGGACATTTTGTGTGTTGCCATATGTATTCTTTCTGGGGGAGACGGGCACCTCAGTGAAATTAGTGACTCACAAAAGACTAAGCAGCATGAGTCTGAATTCCTCCCCAGCCCTTGTGAGTCCAGGAGACCTGCATGTGGGCTGTTGGACTCATGCAGAGGAGACCTCTGAGCCCTTGGTTCTGTTGCAGCTTCATTACTATCAGAGTCACAACCTGCCTCAGTCTTGAGTGTAAACTCGAAGGCATCTCTGAAAAACCTCTAATTTAAAGGCTTCTCCAGGGTCTGGATTCTCCCAGAACTAATGCTACTGTCCCTGCTTTGTGGGGCACTGCAGCAGGAGCCCGACGGCTTTCCTCTGCAGGCCATTCCCGGCTTGATGAGCCCTGACATGTCCCAGGTGCTGCCCCACCTCCTGGCCACCCTCCCCCACCCCACCGCTGGATGTTGGTTCCACTCCTAATAACTCTGTCGCTTGTTCCCCAGGAGTCAGAGAAGCTGGAGAGTGTGAATGCAGAACTAAAGGCCCAAATTGAGGAACTCAAGAATGAGAAGCAGCATTTGATATACATGCTCAACCTTCATCGGCCCACGTGTATAGTCCGGGCTCAGAACGGGCGGACTCCAGAAGACGAGAGAAACCTTTTTATCCAACAGATAAAAGAAGGAACATTGCAGAGCTAAGCAGCCGTGGTTATGGGGGCAACTGGGGAGTCCTCATCAAATCCTCCTTCTACATCCAAAACCCTGCAGCCATTGGAGATCTGACTTCCTGTGCACCTCTCAAATCCCAGCAGCAAAGACCCCTGGAAGCGGGAGGGCTCAGTGGCCCCGCTGGGCCTCTCCATTCTGCCCTGAGTGGACTTCGGACCAGAGCAAGGGCATTTTTTGCCTCAACTTCAGGATGTAGGCCTTAACATACCAGCCATTCTTGGATTGTCCAGATGGCCCCACGTTAGGGTCCCGCCTGCCTTGCGTGTGGATTCTACAAAAACCAGGACTCCCACCATTAGGATTCATGCAGAACAAGTATCTGTTCCTTGGGTGGGTGGGGTAGGGCCACCTCCTCCACTGCCACTGTCATGGTTACTTTAAGGGAAGTGGAGTGAGAATGGCTGTTAGCAAAGTTGTGCAATGGCCACGGTTGTGCTTCTAGCAAATACGCTGTTATTTACAGGAATTACTGTGTGCAAGGTGTTTGTTTCATAACTAGGCGTTGTGCTCTCCCGATGTTTGTTCCTACAACACTGGTGTGGCTTTTTCGTGACTTTCCTCAGATCTGGTTTCTGAGACTCCGGGGGGATATCACCAGGCGTGGTGTCCTACAACATGTTCATGTGTCCAGAGAGCATGTCAGCTCCAGGAGAGCCGAAGTCAGCTGGCCAGCGGTACAGTTTTGTGCCAACGGAGAAGCCCTCCTTTCCTTGGCACCCAGGCATGAACGTAAAATTCATGCGCACGGCTGCAGGTCCTCTGTTGCACACTCAGTTCTAATGTCACAGAGGAAAGCAGTTAGTTAGTCCACCTTCCACAGAGTTAGGACCCTTGCTCAGTGACAGGTCAGGAGTTAGTTCTGGGCAGGAAGAGCCAAAGAATATTCCATTCTCCTTTTCTTGCAGTTGAAAACCACGTTCAGTGGAGACCTGTTGGAAGCTAGGTGATGCCTAGGCTTTAGCATTATTGGAGGTTACCGGCATTGTGTTCGTCATGCAGATGTTGGTAGAAATCTGGCCCAGAGCATTTACGGATGTGAGAGGTCATTCACACTGGCCACAAGGACTCTGGCTACTGTCTGTTTCAATTCTGACGTTTCTGTGAAATTCTCAGAGTGTTTAATCCTACGCAATAGTATCATTACAATTTTCTGTAAGAGAAAATACTACTTATTTATCCTAGTATTGCTAACCTGTCAATATAATAAATATTGGAACCAAGATATGATAAACTTAAGTGTTGTGCTGGTCTCTGTTCTTTTTAATCAGTTGGTTGTTGAGATCTAGTCACTTCCCACCCCTTTCCTCTCCTGGGGTTGGAGAGAGGGTTATTGAGCTTTAAATATTCTCCAAGTGTCCTCCTTTGTTCTCTGGGGTGCCACTAGCTGAGACAATTGACTTTCAATCCTGTTCTTCAGTCTGTGGCATCTGATATTTAATTTCTCATTAAAAATTCTTGGAACACAGCACCAAGTAAATCCTTCAGGCCAACTGTTTGGTTAAGACAGAATTTTGTTATAAAATCTGAATTGCTAAATACCTCAACTATCAGTTTATCTGAATGTACAAAAGCCTAAAACGTACACTTGTTCAGCTTGAGCCATGGGCAGACACCTTACATTCTGCCGCAGAACTCTTGAATTGCATTTATTATAATGGCCAAATGTGTGTCTCATTGTTGCAAATATGTATTTCCGATATCATAAAAGAATGGTGGGGGAGGGTAGAGAGGAAGAAAGAGGATGATTTTAGATGGGACGGGTGTGACAAGCCAAAGAAAAGTGTTCCACCTAATTTGATTCCAGAACTAGGCTCCCTTGCTCTGTGCTCTGCACATACATAACACTCACAGGCTAGAAATAAAAATTGACTGCTCTGCTACCGGTGCTGCTCCTCAAAGAGATATTGGCTTCATTCAACGTTGAAATTCCCGCACGCGAATAGTGCCTGCTCTTTTGAGCCTGGGTATGGTTCCTTTAAACTGTCGTTGATGGCACAGGTGTCCAGTTGCATGTCAGGAGTAGTTCTTAAACTGTAAAGAGCCATCTGGTGGAAGTACCATTCACCCCTTCTTTTAGGAGATAATCTTGTCTTTATCCTGGTGGAAGGGAAAAAATTCCTTGCATTTACACAATGGTTGTGGGTATAGGTACCACCGATCAGCCGTTATGAAACTCAAGACAATTTCTAAGCTGCCACGACAGCAATGGATCGGAGAGGAAGGAAGGGGTTGGCGGCTATGGCAAGAAAAATTGATGTGAGAAATGCACTGTTTATGGTTAATGGGACTGTAAGTTCTTTACACAAATGCATGAAAATAGTTTTATTTTCTGTAGCCAAGTTTATGTTTTGATACTTTAATAATAAAAAAAAAAAAGAATGAATATCATTTTACCATCAAGTCATTTAGTTCATCTTGTTTTACATTTGACCGAGAGGGAAGTTTGGGGGCATCTAGGAAAATAAACTTGGGTGGGACCTCTGCCAGAACCAGGCACCTGGTCTGACAGTCTTTTCAATGGGCTGCCTCTGTGGTGATGGCACACTGATAAGGCGTGAGGAACCCACCCTCCCTCCTCGCTCCTGTCTTCATCCTGTCTCTCCCTGAGAGCTGGCCTGACACCTGTTTCAGAGTAAAGAGCTTTAAATTGTTCTGGCCACAGGACAGGTTTGGAATTTTTCACTTTCTGCCAAAAGCTAAAATGCTGACTGTTTTACAACTTTATTCTAATATCCCCCCATGGGTTTTGAACAAACCTTTCAAACCAAAACCCAAACCCAGCTTTCTCCCCGCTTCCCCACCCCACGAACATGTTGCGTCCAGGCAGTTTCTCTGTGGACTGAACAGTGCTTTCGCCCATCCGCCCAAGGTAAAACCTCAGAGGAGGCCAGGTTTACCCACGATCATTCTTCTGTCCTCTCTAACCCCAGAAGCTTCTCTCTTTGTCTTATCAAAACTGCTTTCAGGAAGGAATTTACACCAAGACTTAAAGGGCCAGTTGAGGACTAATGCTGATAAAAAAGAGGAACATCTATTGAGACAATATGCTCAACCCTTTGTATGCATTATCTCATCCAATCCTCCCAGCAACTGTTACTATCCCCATTTGACAGATGAGGAAGTAAAGACCTGGGTGGCTTGCTCAAGGTCACACAGTTGGCCTTTCTAAAGCTGGAACCTGTTTTTTAACTATAAAGGTGCTGAGTAGAAGTATATATGTGCATGTGTGTGTGTGTGTGTATATGTGTATGTGTGTAATTAAAATATAGACAACATAAAATGTACCATTGTACCCATTTTAGAGTGTACAATTTGGTGGCATTCAGTACGTTCACACTGCTGTGTAATCACACCACTAGTTCCAGAATTTTTTGTTACCCCAGAAGGAAATCCTATACTTATTAGGCAGTCACTCCCCATTCTCCCCTCCTTCCAGATATTAGTCAACCAATTATCTCAATGGATTTGCCTCTAATGTATATTTCATATAAAGAAAATCATATAATATGTGGCCTTTCATACTTGCCTTCTTTCACTCAGTAGGTTTTTAAGGTTGATCGATGTTGGAGCATGTATCAGCACCTCATTCTTTTTAATGGCTGAATAATATTCCACTGAATAGACAGACCAAATTTTGTTTATTCATTTATCTGGTGATGGACAGGTGTGTGTATTTGAGCAGAAAAATAGCCTTTTCCTCAAGGAATGAACCTCCTAGGTGGGATTTCAGGCATAGCATCAAACTGGGAGATCAGTGGGTTGGGAACAGGGGTGTCTCAGAATGTTGACATAATAATTTATAAAACAGTTATTTTGCAATAAGTCAGGAGATAAAACCGTACATGCCTCCGTAGGTGTCATTTCTCCCAAACGACTTCTGCACGGTAGAGAGGTTCTACAAGAGGGCCTGGACTTGAAGCTTACATCTCAGGTTACCATGCCCTGACCCCCACCATCTCACTGGAGGTTTTAAGAGAGAATAACTAGATTTCCACACACAGACTGTTTGCACAAGCATAGCATAGGAGGAAGAAATGAGGTGGACCCTTGAATAATTTAATTCCCAACTTAGCCCAGCCACTGTCTTGGGTTCTTTCCATAACATATACACCCATATAGGATTAATAGTGCGACTTATAATAATGCACAACATGGGTCTTCTTGAAGGTAGTTAAAATTAATCCAAGCTTTTGGTCAGCCCAAGCTTTCTTTGTGAGGCCAAGTACTGTAAGGGTTCAGAACACAGGTTTTAGAATCAGCTAGGCCTGCGTTCATACACTGCCTCTGCTACCATTAGTTGTGTGAATTTAGGCAAGTGATTCCATCTCAATTTCTTCCCCTGTAAAATGAAGATTGTAGCAACAGTTCCACACTCCATGGATTCTTACAACCCTGTGTGAAGAACACAGCATGGTGCCTAGGGGAAGCAATTTTTAATGTTATTATTAAAGGTCATTATCATCAATATGTATTGAGATTTTATGAAAGAACAGGTCAATAGGTTATTCAATAAAATTAAACCTTGAGCTCAAACTGTTCAAGTTGATCCCACGATCTTATGTTATGATAGATTTTGTCCAGTTTTTATTTTGGTCCCCAACTGAGTCCCTGGTAGGTAGACTTGTCCTCTGTGGGGACAATGAGGTGTTTGGGGGGCTGCTGGTGGCCCTGTCTTGAGGAGGTGGCTGTGAAATGGGAACAAAGGTGTATGTGACAGTGACACGTCACAAAGGGCAGCAGAGGATAAATCTGGCTGCGCAGGGGTTTTAGGCTGAGAGAGTGGAGTTCACAGCCTCTTGGGGAAATAAAAAATCAGAGGTGGAGGCGAGGCGAGGTGGAGGGGGAGCCCACTCTACATCGTTACATCCTTGAAGAGGTTCAGTCTGGGATCCAGGCGCCCTCCAGCATCCCCACTGGAATCATTGGCGCCCCCACCCCGACCCCTGCCTCTGGGACACTGTGAGGCTAAGGGGGGCTAGTGGGGTGGGGTGGGGTTGAGAGACCTGCCATAGGGCCATCTGAGTGACACGGGAGCACTGCTGCTCCCTCTTCTGCCAGAGAGGCCAAAATAAAAAGAAGAGCCTGGGACCTGCCTTGCCAGCCCTGCTTGCCCATCAGAAGTCACAGCCATGAACAGCGAGTCTCTGCTGCCATACTACACGGCCCAGAGTGGCTCCGGCGTGGGCATGTTCAATACCGCCATGGGGAAGCTACAGCGACAACTGTACAAGGGAGAGTATGACATCTTCAAGTACGCACCTATATTTGAGAGCGACTTCATTCAGATCACCAAAAGGGGAGAAGTGATAGATGTGCACAACCGCGTCCGAATGGTGACCGTGGGCATCGCGTCCACCAGCCCCATCCTCCCTCTGCCGGACGTCATGCTCCTGGCCCGACCCGCCACCGGCTGTGAGGAGCCTGGCGGGAAAGGCCAGGTCACCAAGAGGAAAAGCCGCAGGGCTGCCAAGGCCTTGGAGCTGACCAGGCTCCTGCCCCTGAAGTTCGTCCGGATCTCCATTCACGACCGGGAGAAGCAGCAGCTGCGCCTGAAGTTCGCCACCGGCCGCTCCTGCTACCTGCAGCTGTGTCCACCTCTGAATGCCCGAGAGGACCTCTTTGCCTACTGGGAAAAGCTCATTCACCTCCTGCGGCCACCAATGGACAGTAACAGCAGCACCTATGCCATGCCTGCCGACGACGTGCTGGGCATGCCCCTGTGTGAGGAGGAGGACAGGAGGAGCCTGACGGGGGCCGACTTCCAAAGGAAAGGGGAAGAGGACCAGGTCAGCATCCGAAGCCTCTACGTGGTCTCTGAGGTGTCTGGGGTCACGTCTGCCGCTTTTGCTGGCGGGGAGGGAACCCAGTATGACCCCCACAATCCCACTGCCATGCCCGATGTGGCCACCTCAAACACAAAAGCTACACAGCCTGGCAAAGCGTCATCAGTGGCGGTGGCGGCAGGGGTGGCCACGGCAGGGGTGGCGGCAGGGGTGGCGTCAGGCACCACGGCAGGCGCTCTGAGCCTGGCAATAAGCAAGTCTGCTACCTCCGAAGAGCTGAACACAGCCATAGCAGGGGCAGGTACCATGAGTCCAGGAGGAAACAAAACCAAGATAGCCATTGCGGGCGCTGCCAACGTGTCTCCGAAGAGCTTCAAAGTGGCCTTGACAGGTGCCACAGACAAGCCCTCAGAGTGTCCTTCCAGCACCAGCCTCTCCCCAGAGGCCAGAACGATTTCTGCGACTGCAAAAGTAGAACCTTCTAGCAAGGCTGTTGCAGAAATAGCTAACGATCCAGCTGTGGAAGCTGTCATATCAACCCTGCCCCCAGAAGGCAGCGTGACAGAAGAGATGAGGAGGCGGCAGCACGGGTCCCCAACCAGGGCTGAAGTCCACAAGAGCAGAAGGGAGAGGAGGGAGCGGAGGGAAAAGGACAGAGCTCTCAGGACTTCCCGTCACCGACACAAGGCAGGGGGAGATAAAGTATTCCAAAAATCATCTGGCCGGTCCTCGGCCAGACAGAGGGATGACAAAAAGGAGAAAGGCCGTGGCAGCCCAGGGGGCGGCAGGCGTGTCATCACGCACAAAGGCATCAGCCATGCTCCCATCACCAAGGACTCCAGGATCTCTCACAAATCGGTGAGGAGCTCGTCTACGACTAGTTCAAGTTCCACGACCATGAGACTCAGCAGGATCAGCTCCTTCTTGAGGAATGTCAAAGCCAACCTTACTACAAAAGCAGTGGCCTTGCCACGTGGTAAGGATGTGGACATCTTGACTAAGACAACGAAGAGCATGGAGGCCAACACAGAGGCAGCGGGGAGCGGTCTAGGGCTGGAGATGGCCGATAGAGTGACACCTGAGAGCAGGGAGAAGATGACCTTCGAATAGGACCCAGAGTCGTAAGCTGCAGAGAGCCAGGGCTCAGGGGGGGATCCCTGGAGAGCCGATTCCAGCTTTTCTTACTGCAGTTTAAATAAAGAACAGTGCGATCCGAGCATGGCACGCTGCATTCTGTCTGAATTTCTGTGTCCCGAAGCCCAGTAACGACCTCACAGTGGATTCTGTGATGTCAGCTGAGCCGCAGCCTGTGCCGCAGTCAAGAGAAGCCTGGCCTCGCCATGCTTGGCCGGGGCCACAGGGTGCTCTGTCTGGCCTCAGCTCCTGACCGTCCTTGTTCCCCAGAGTCATGACCGAAAGCTGGACTATGGTCTGGGAGGTTCTGCTCCTGCTATCTCCCAATCCTTTTTTATAAACATTTCTTCCCCCTCCAGGTCCATAGACAAAGCAAGAACAGGACTCGCATCCCCTCGGGCTATTTAGGGAAAAGAGAGGAGGCAGAGCCATGTGTTGGGAGGATTCTCGTGTAGACCTGGCAATTCCTTTCCTGGGTATATATACCTCAGAGAAACACACCTTCTAAGAGACACGTATGAGAATGTTTCTAGCAAAAAATATCGAGAAACACTGGAAACAGCCCAATTTCCAACAACAGAATTGATAAGACAGTAGAATAGGAGTAGATTGGGATAATAGTGAAAAATGAATGGTGCTACACACATTAGCATAGATAAACTCATAATTTTTTTTTTAAAGTCACAGAATAGGATATAAGTCCATTTAGAGATCGGTTTGAAAACAAGGTTAAACAATGCACTGCATGGGGTACGTGTTTGCTAAAACTAGACAAAAATAGTAAAACAGCACAATTTTCTCTAGAGTGGAAAGTTAAAAATCGAGTTGGTGAACTCAAGGCTTTCAGTGCTGAGGGTGATTTCTTAAGAGTGTGGGCACACGGTGGTTGTATTTTTTTCACATTTTAATATCTCTGAAGTTAGAGGTAGAATCACTGTGGCCATTGGGGTGAAGTTGTTGCCTCAGAGACACCTTCGCCAATGCCTCCCCTTATATTTTCACCCTGATGTAGGTACAAAAGTGTTATGTCGGAAAGGTCCAGCGTCTTTAAATTACATTGATCCTAGGGAAATTATTACAAGGACCCTTGTTTGGTGCTTAGGAGAAGAAAGAATGATATCCCTGTTTTACAGATGGAAGCACAGAGGCTCAGAGAAAGTAACTTGCTTCAGGTGCGCAGTGGGACTTCTGCTTCTGCTGACGTCTTCATGCACAGCCCTGTCTTCAGCGTGGGGAGGAGGCAGAGCCAACAAGTCTAAGGAGACTGGGCCAGCACAAGACCCTAAGGCATCATCAGCTTCCTACCTGCACGTTCCAAAGCTCTACAGGGATGAGCACTGAGTTTACGGTTGAGGGGAAGGAGAGGCGTGGTTGCTGGGAAGCCTCTGGAACTCCAGCGAGCTCACAGCCCTTAGCTGGTCTTATCTCAAAAGGTCCAGACCACCCTTGAGCTGAGTCTGGCTCCCAGGCTTCTGTCCCCAGCCTCTGACGCGACCTGCACTGCAGCCAGGATGGGGAATTATTGGAGTGAGTCAAGTTATTCTTAAGAAAGGAGGGAACGTGCCAGAGATTAGATAGGAATGGGCCCTGTGAAGAAAACAACCTCAGAATCATTAACCCAGGGCTTGAGAGAAGACTGGGGGGCGCAGGCAGCATTAATGGTTTACTCTTGACCAGCTTTTCCATGGACCCAAGACAGGGAACTTACAGAAAGATCACATGACATTCCTTTCATCTTATGATTTCCACACCGGCAAGTGCAGGAAAACACTAATCTGGAAGAAGAACACGCTGTAAATGCGTGTGCATAGCACTTAGCTGTTCATAGTCTTTACTGCACGTGACCCCTCTGATTCTCACATCTCACCATTCTGCAGATCAGCAAATGGGAGTTCAGAGGGTTTTGAGAACTTGCTCAAGGTGAGAGATGATGGTGCAGAGAGAGGGCAACCCCAGCGTGACCCCTTTCATGCAGCATCTACTGTGTGCCGGCCCCAGGTCTTGTGGGTCTTGTACTGAGGCACAGAGACAGTGGAGGAAAGGACAGGCGTGAGTGATTATCACAGCTTCGAGTGACAGATGTGAGAGAAACATGTCCTGGGAACAGGATCCGTTGACAAGAGAGATTCTGGGGCAAGGAATTGGCAGTTTTAAGGATGGATAGGGCCCAGCCAGGTGGAGGAAGCATGGGGAGCACAGGGAAAGGTGGAGGAGGTGCCGGGGACGGGCGGGGAGAGCATCAGGTCATGGAAAAGAACATGTGTAAAGTACAAAGGCTTGAAACCCCACGGTGTGTTGAGCAATTGCAAGCATCTCAGAATTGCTGGTTGGAGGACAAGGGGAGAGGAGGGCCACGAGGCTGGAGAACCAGGCAGCCGAATCCTGGGGTGCCGTGTGAATGTCTGGAACTTGGGGGAGCCACTGAAGGACCAGCATCTAATGGGAGTAAGATCATTCTAGCTCCAGGGAGGGGGATTAATGGGCAGGGGGTTGTCTGGAGACAGGAGATCCTCCAGGAAGCCATCGAATTAATCCTGGCCAGAAAAGGGGAGCCCCAAGCCTGGGTGGCAGTGGGGATTCGAAACAGGGGAGAGTCAGGAGACGTTGAAGACGCGGAGGAGGACAGTCACAGCCCATCTCACATCCTGAAGGACAGGGAGTTCATGGTTTGGGCTCAGCACTCATCTCAAGGCGGTGGGACTGACCGAAGTGGAGGCGTCTTCCTCCTGTGATGACTGTTGCTTGGGAAGGGGGGTGGTGAGAGGAGAGGCTCATGAGAAAGCGAGGAGGAATGTGTGGAGATACACAGCAATGTCTTCTAGGTGGCTAAGGGGTAACAGGAGAAGCCAGCCAAGGGGGGGCTGTCCGGCTTCAGCACTTGGAGGTCTCTGAGATGAGAGCCCCCCTGAGAGGTTGGTTCCTTGCTCATCTCCGCAGCCCTGTTCCTGCAGAGCCCTCCGCCACAGGCCAGAGTCGCCGGGTAGAGCCCCTTGTGGCCAAGCACTGGTCCTGCGGGTTGGCACTCGAATGAGGGCAGCCAGGACTGAGGCTGAGGGACAGTCACCCTTTCCCTTTTCCCCACCACAATTAGCCTAATGCTCACCCCAGAAGTGTGCACTGGGGGGACTGAAGGGGTCTGGGTAAGGAAGCTGCATGGCCCCAGGCCCCTGGCCGTGGAGTGGGCCTGCAAGACAGGTCCCCTGGGAGGTGGAGAAATTCAGACTCAAGACAATGAGTGGCCACCGAGAATAGGGGTGAGGGTGGACTTATAGCCAGGGTCCCTCTGCAGCCTGGACGTCATTTGAGAAACAACCCTTGAGCACTTACTATGGGCAAAATAAGAAATCAGATATTCTCACGTGTGTGTGTGTGAGCGTGTGCACACACATGCACGAATGCATACCGGTAATACAGATCAAAATGTGATGGTGGCCTCGGCCGTTTTCAGGGAGGAGGGGAGCTCTGAGCAGATACAACAGGCTGAGCAACCCTGGCAGATGGCATGGCATGACATGACAGGGAAAGAGAAGGGTCTGCGAGGTTTGGGGCATGGGAGATGTTCCTAGACAGCAGGCAGGTGCAGTGTTCCCAGGTCATAACGTGCTTGAGGGGGTGTGTGAAGTGGAGAGGGGCGTGGGGTGTGCTGGGAAAGGAGGCTGGAAGCAGAGGGGCGGCCTCGGCATTAAGGAGAGACCCAGAATGCTTACACAGCTCCCCTGAACCCCACCATCTGCGAGGGGGCCAGTGATCCAGGGCTGGCTGAGTGGCGTGCAGAGCTGGGCTCTCCAGGAGCAGAAGGCAAGGGAAGCCCAGACCCTTCCCCTTTGTCTGCTGAGAACCTGAAATATGTAACAGGGGCCTGTGTCTTCCCACACTCTCTCCCAGTCGAGGCTTTCCCACAGGTGTGCCCAGGTGTCGACACCCTCATTCTGGGGCCACCTGGAGGACCAGGGCCGTCAGCTTTGGCTCTCAGGAGCCCCACCTGGTACCCCAGTGTGCCGTCCCCATGTTGTCATTTTCTGCGTGTGCCACGGTCTGCAGAAGGACGGGAAGAATCTTTTCAGTCGTGCGCCCGCGTGCACATGAGACAGTTTGCGTGTGAACTGCGAGTGCAGGGGCAAGGAGCAGCCAAGAAGCACCTGCCTGGGAAAGCCGGCCTGCCTCCCACGGCTGCAGCTGATGCTGGCCAGGCTCTCAGGTCACACCTGAGTAATCACACCTGAGTGTCCCAGTTCTGTGGCTCCTCGAGGTCTGTTTTCCCATGGACATTGTCACAGCTCCAGGACCCTGCCATCGTGCAATTGGCACTGGTCCAAGGAGACCCTTGAGAAATCAGAACAAATACAGTGATTTTTTCATAAAACTTTCATCAAGCAAAATTAGTTTTTTAAAGACTTATTCTTTGCTTTGAGATCATGTCCCGCCTCCTGTTATTTAATGTTTTGTTTTGAAGTATTAGCTACACACAGAAAAGTGTGCAAGTCGTAGCTATTCCACTCAATCCCTTTTCACAAAATGAGCAACACCATATAATTAGCACCCGGTGAAGAATCAGAGCATCATTGCACCCCTAGAAGGCCCCTCACATCCTCTTTCAGGTCCTACCCTCAAGGGCAACCACTATCCTAAATGCCAGCCCCACAGATTCCTTTCGCTTGCTTTTCCAACTTTATCTAAATGGATTCACATAGTATGGACTCTTTGACTCTGGTTCCTTTTCCTTGACACATTTATGAGGTTTGTCCCTGATTTTTCTGGCAATAATTCATGACGATTACAATAATTTGATCTGGCGATAATTCAGTACTTCATGCAGCATTCCATTGTGTGAAAATACTACTCATTCTGCTGTTGATGGGCATTTGGGCCATGTCCAGTTTGGGGCTATTAGGAAGAGTGCTGCTACGAACATTTACATACAGATCTTCCGTTAAAAATATACACAAACTTCTGTTGGGCATATACTTTGGAACAGAACTGAATATGTGCATATGTTCAGCTTTAGAGGTTGCTGCCAAGCTGCTTTCCTAAGTGGCTGTGCCATTTCACACTCCCACTGGGAATGTAGGAGAGTTCTGTTTGCCCCACACCCTTGCCAATGTTCGAGGTTGCTCATCCTTGTCATTTTAGCCATTGTGATGGGATGCACTGCCTTTTTCCCCATTTTTTTTTCGTAACAAAATATACTTTAAAAAGATATATAATATGGTGACCAAACGATAGTTTTGTAGTAATGTTCTTATTAGGGAAAATTGAAGGTTGGCTTCCAAATTATTTTTGAAATCTCAAACATCTCCAAATTCTTAAAAGTCTTACTTATTCTTTTTAAAGGGTTTCTCATTGCAAGGGGGCTTATATTTTTAAAGCTCTCATACCATCCTGTTCCAATACCTTTTGCTTCATAACAAACTACCCCACAAACTTAGTGACTCACAACAACAGCCATTGTTTTACCTCAGAGACTTTGACTTCAGGAATTTGGGCAGGGCAGTTCTGCTCCTCGTGGTATCAAGTGAAGTTGATCAGTCCTCTGGTCTAGAGAGTTAGAGATAGCTTCATTCACATGCCTGGTGCCTTGGGGGAAATAGCTAGAAGGTGGGACTCAGCTGGGGTTATCAACAGAAACGCCCTTTCCAGCACGTTGGTCTTCAGTCCTCAGATCGGCTTCCCTCAGAGCAAGTGTCCCAAGATAATCCAGTGGAAGGTGCTTCTGACCAAGCCTCAGAAACCACCCAGCACACCTTCTCCCACATTCTGTTGGTTATAAGCAAGGCATAAGGCCAGCCCAGATTTGAAGGGAGAGGGACTCCACCCCACCTTTTCATAGGGAAATGGTAAGATCGCATTATAAAAGGGCATGGGGGTGGCAATAATATCATGGCCTCGTTTGGAAAATATAAGGTGCCACCCCCCACCCCATTCTAACCAGGTAAGCCTGAGGAGCCCTGAGGGGTCTGTGGTGGCCGCTTCTATCTTGCATACTTTCTCTCTTCTGATCTCTCTCTCTCTTATGCTTTTCCTTCTTTCCACTTTATTTGCGTACTCCCTTCTCTTCTCCCCACTCTCAGTTAACTAAACTCACAAGGACTCCCACCGGACGGACGTGTCTTAGTCCCTTCCTCCCCATCTCTCCCCACATACCTTCAAGCTCTCTGGCCCCTGGGTGATAGATTACTGGGACACCTAGGGCCATAGCACATCAGGCCCAGAAGGGTCTTGACTAATCCCAGAAGCACTTTGTATATGAGGAAGCTAGGCCTAGAGAGGAGAGGGACTTTCCCAAGGTCTTACTTCAAGTTAGTAGCTAAGTTCTAGCTAGTCTGGTGCCAAACGTACAGTGGGTCTTCGTGAACAGCAGCGCTTGCCTTCCACTTCTGACTTCCTGCAACGAAAGCCGCTTGTTTCTGTTTCACATTCATTGCCTCAATGTGACAATGTCCTTTTGGCCTCTTGGTCAAGGGGCAAAACCAGTGCTGGCCAGCTTCTGGGCCCAGAGCGGCCTGTTCCAGCGCTGGCTGGGGCCCAGCCTTCGGACACAGATGGGGGTGTGGTCGCAGATGGAGCAAGGTGGGATCAGTGCCACCAGCCTCCTCCACCCATCTCACTGTACCCCAGATCCAAGTATGTCCTTTCTGATCTTGAAATCTGAGAGTTCTCTGAACTGAAGCATCGACTCACATTTGGTTGTGAAATTTCCAGGCGTCCAGGGGTGGTGAATTGAATAGGCTGATGACGACTGAAGGCAGGTGGAGGAGATATCTGAGGTGAGGTAGGGCAGGAAGACAACTCTCTGTCTGGGCCAGAGAGAAGCAACTCTGTTATGTGAAAGTCTGTTTCCTTTGGTAACTCCAAACTGGAAGAGGCCAGGGCAAGAGTGGAAACCCCAGGCAAGGCCACCAGACATCCCACAGCACCAGGGGCTGGGCCGTGAGAGAGAAGCAAGGGCTGGAGAAACACGGGGGTTGGCGGGGAGAGGGCCTGCTAAGAAGCCTCTCAGAACTTTTTGGAAGCCGTCAGCTCACCACTTTTGGCCACAAGATATTCAACCCCACAAATCAGTGACGAACAGAACGCAACGATGTGGCTGTGCCATCAGGGATGTGACCTCGTGCCAACAGCAAGAGTCTAAGCTGTCTGTGCGTCTGAGACCAGGGGTGGTGGGGGAGAAATGGCACCTCTGGAGGACCCTGTTGTCGAGAAGGGATTAAAATGATTGTTTTAATTGGTATAGCCTGTCACCTCCTTTAGGGCTGTGGCCATATCTTACTATTTTGGGGTCCCCAGTTTCTAAACAGAGCTCGGCACACATTAGGGTCTCCATAAATGTTTGTCATCAAGACAGCGGTCCACCAGCCATTCCCCTGCATCTGGGCATATTCCATCCTTCCATGTATCCTCTCCTCACCGCCTTCCAGCAGCCTTCCGCCAGCTCTAACTGACGGGAGGCCCAGGGCATGAGCAGACACCACTAATGAGGTTTGGTCCCTCCTATCCAACGATGTCAGACCCGCAGACCCTCTTAGGGGGTCCTCTGTTGTGACTGGTAGAAGCGAGTCATGAGGGTCCTGTGACTTTTTTCTTGTTGGGATCCCTCCCTCCAGTCCACTCGCTCCTTCCTGCCAAACAAATAAAAGAGTCATTTCCGTTCCTTCGAACTCCCCTCCCGAAGAGAGGGGAAGAAAAGAAGCATCATCAGCTGAGGGTGTCACTTCCCAGCCTGTGGTTGGCCGGAGCCCGTGCCTGGCCCTCGTCCACACGGCTTCTTGTTGTGGCTGCATTAATTTGCGTCGAAATGGCAAGAGCAGCTGCCACACTGGGCACAGAGCCAAGGAACTAGGAGCCCACCCCATGTTTCTCTCCAAGTTACGCAATCTTGTCGCATATCATTTGGGGCTGCCGGGTGTAATCGTCGTCGTATCTGTGAGTGCTTCCTCTCCGGCAGCCACTGTTCTACCAACCCTACAGGGTTTACTGGGTTCAGTTCTTTCTCTGCAGCTCTATCATTGTCTTCATTTTCCAGACGAAGGAACTGAGCCACAGACAAGATCGAATAGCTGATCCAAGGGGTGAAGCCAGGATTAAATCACAGGGGTCTGGCACTGAGGCCCACACCCCTGACCTCAACCCCCGTGGGCTGAATTCCACAGAGTACCTGGCATTAGAAGGTACCTGGTGAGTGGCCAGCCTACAGCCAGCAGTCAATAAACTCTGTGGCTTAGAACATGGGGCACCATATTGGGTACCACCCTCTCGCCTGGCTGTGGGGACCACTGCATTTCCCTCCACTCCTCTGCCGTAGACAGTGCTTTTCACTCAGGCTCCACAGTGTCTTGGCCACTGGGAAAGTACACTGCATGTGTGGGCTGAGTGACTTAGTCCTTCTCCTGGAATAACAACCTGAGGTCCCATCCTGCTGTCAAGTCTCACCTGGAACCACTTTAGATTCTGTCGTCTGCACTTTCAGGTTATGACACCTCAGACAGTTGCTAGCAGGCCCAAGGGATGACTTTCCAGGCCCCAGCAAGAAACCCTAGTTTCACACTCGCCTGGTGAGGGAAAGAGGGAAAGCAGATCTGCTTGACCACACTCTCTACCACTGATCACTAACTTTTTATATAACAAAAGTCTACTTTCCAGTCTAACTAGGCGTGCAGTGCTTGCCCGTCAACTTGCCTTCACTTACCCATCCACTCTTGCTCCTTCTTATCTCTGCCCTCTCCCTCCTTTTCCTATTCCAGGGCTCCCCTTGCCCCATTATGGGCTGTGTCATTTCCGGTGAGACTCTCTGTCCCTCTGCCTTCCACACCTGCCCCCAGCTTTGCTCCCTGCCAACCTTTACTCAGATCTGGGGATCCCTCTTCACTCAGGTCAAGTCCCACCGAACCTAACCCCAAAACCCACCAATGACTCCAAACCCCTCTCATAGGTTCCAACACATTGAGGATAAAGCTTCAGCATCCAGAAAACAGAGGACCCCTTAACAGAGTGCTCAGTGGGTCCAGGGTGAGGATCTACCTGCAGGCCAAGGGGATGACAGGGGATGACAGGACCTGCTGCCCTATGAGTCAGAACTGCCGTGCGCTCACCCGCCTGCCCTCCCTTTCCCTCTCTCTCTCCCTCGCTCTCCTTCTCACTCTCACCCTTGCTCTAGCTCTTGTTCTAGCTCTTGCTCTGGCTGAAGCCTTCTTCCACCGCCTCCCAGGAACACAAAAGTTGGAGCCATTTGCATTAACTCCCTAGACTGCTGTGACTCTGAGTCCAGGACTTCATGCCTCTGTGGCATGTTAATTTATGCGAACTGAATACAAATGAATATAGAAAACTATGTGACCTCGGATTTACTGGAAATCAGAGATTCTCCTGATGGGAAGACTTAGTGGAAATTTTGGAATCTACTTCCCAGGAGAAATTTAAAAATAAAGTGGCCTCCAGTTGGGAGTTGGGGAGGGATGTGGCTGGAAGCCATTCAGAGGAAGGAGCGTAGTCTGGGTTCCATGTCATTTTCGAGTGACCCAGCAAAAGTCAGAGGAAGAGACGCATCTGGTCAGCAATCCTTCCCCTCTTTTCCTCTCTTGGCTCTGAGCTCTGGTTCAGATCCATGCTCGGCCAAAACCGCACTGCAGTGCACGCTGGAGAGCAGATCCCCCAGTGTCACTGCATCTCTGGAATCAGGCATTGTATTTATGTCCCACTTCCCATAACAACATTCCACCCGTCTCTGTTCCTTTTGCATTGCCTGCATTGACCCTCTTCTGCTTGTCCCTCATTGAATATGGCTGGTCAAGTGGACAGAATGTTCTGGAACCTGCCTGGGGGCTAGGTGGTCTGGCTGTTCAGATAAAGACCTCAGAGGATAGCCTTGGGGAGGTTGACTCAGGCACACAGCCTTAGGCACTGCATTTCCAGGAGAGAGGAAGCAGTGGCCCATTCTGGCCCTACACTGAGATGTGTTGACCAACTCGGAAAAGGAGAAACTGACCTTTTCCCCAAAATTTCAAGAGTCCACTAAGCTTCATCAGAACATTTTTACCTCTAGTAACATAAATGCTCGTCGCTACCACAGAAGTCATTTTCTCTGGTTCTTTCCTCCAACTAAAGCACATGCTGCAAAAAGACCTTAAGACGAGCTCCCCCAAGATCCAGAGACCACCTCACCACCTCCCTGAGAAGAGAACAACCCACACTGAACCCTCCTCCCTCAGGCGATAAGGAGTAGTCCCCCAACTAGATGGAAAACTGGCTGAGGGACAGCTTTCAACTCATCAGAATTTGGGGTTACCTAGAGAAAGGGGAAAGTGCTCATTTGTACACGTAAAAGGGAAAGGCACTGTGTGGATCAAGTATGTTATGTGTATTACATCCTTTAAGTCTTACAATAGGTCACTAGGTGCGTACCATTCCCATTGTGCGGATGAGGAAACTGAGGCTAAGAGAATTAAAGTCGTTTGCCCCAGGTCACACAGCTGATGAATGGCTGTGGTAGGACCTACTACTACTCATTAGTATCCATTTTCTCCTTTTCTTTCTGGGCACATGTTCAAGTGCCTTTTCCAGCCCTCTTGTGATCTGAGTTCTGGCCAATGAAAGGAGCAAAGAAGTGATTTTTGCCACTTCTGGGCCTGGCCCATAAAAATCTCGCAGGTGGTCCCTCAGCCCCTTCTCCATCACTGTCTGGACGACCCAGGGCACCATGAAGCTATGTGATTAAGGTGGGAGGAACCTGGTCCCTGAACGATTACGTGGGGTAGAGCATCCTTCACCCTGCCCTCTGCTACCTGCACTGGTCTATGACTTGAATGAAATGAACCTTCACCGTGTCAAAGCATTGATATTTTAGCTTATCCTGACTAACAGCATAGTGAAGGCAAGATCTGAAACCATGTCTATCAAACTTGAAAGACTAGCCTCTCTTATGAAGCCATCGTGCCCCACACTGCAGCATCTAAAAGTTGAACTATAAGATACTATCTGATCCCACAGTTCACCTCTCCCCCTCCATGCTTCTGCCACAACCAAAACTAGATTCTTAAAATTCTAAAGAAAATTAAGTAAATAAAATCATAACATCAAGTGAGCAATCAATAACCACTCTACCTGTTGAACACACATAAAAGTCCTTTTGTTGTTGCTTCATCAGGTCAGGAGAAAACCTTCTATCATTCATGGCAAACAGGATCCTCCCTGCCACCTTCCCCTGAGATCCACCTCCACCTGAGGCTTCTTCCCATGAGTGTGGGGTTATGAATTTGAAGGACATGGAGGATGGCCATAGTCATCGTGAAAGCATGCCAAAGCCATTATCAGTGGCTTGCAGCTCACCGCTAGATCCTACCATCCCTACACCAAAACAGTGGGAGTTAAGTCAATATCACATAAGGGTCGCACTAGGATCACGCCAAAAAGAAACACATATAACCAATTAGCCTAGTATAAGTTAAGATGACTTAACTTATGTTCTATCAAATGTGAGTTAAGGTTAACCTGTAATTTGGGCATAATAGAATCAGCTCAATCTGGTGTTTAAAAGAGGGAGGCAAAGGATTATTGGCAAGAAGAAAGAAAGAAGGAGTACGTGGTTTAAAATTTTTCTGTTGAGATGGGAAATCTTGCAATTATAATTTTCAGGAGCCAGAAGACCTCCCTCCTCCTCCCCACCAAACATTGCCATCGAGATTCTACACTAGAGAATTTGCTCTTGGTCTTAACACTGTCTCTCCCCCTTAAAATGATGATCTCTCTGGAAGTGTGATCCACAATTATCTAATTAGTCAATTATACCTCATTGTAATGCAGGACTGGGTGGCAGCTGATAGTTATTGAGTCCTTATCATGTGCCAGTTACGGTTCCAAGATCTTCAAGAGCATGAGTACCTGGTTTAAATAACATGGCCCTGAAGCAGTGAGCCAAGGTAGCAGAGGTGCCTGCCCATCCCAGTCATTTCTGGCACAGCCGTGGCTGGCCACCAACACTCACGACAACAAATACTCCTGGGACATCTGGAGTCTCTGAACCTGTGCCCCTGGTTGAGACAGGCACTATAGGTAACCCACCCAACAGCTGCTCCACTCCTTTCTTGCTAAGATAACCCCAAACTTTCATTTGTTTATACATCCACCTGGCCTAAGTGTATAAATCGTGACTGGTCAGTCCCAGCTCCTTGTCCAGTGATTGGTTTAATGCTAGACTTATGCCCCAGTTCTGGTGAAAGAGACCCAAGAGGAAATTGCTAAGAGCTTCTGGGAAAGATTTTACTCACTGGTTTATCCCTAACTCCTTTCTTCCTTCTTGAAAGGCTGCTATACGAGAAGAAAAGCTTGGAGCAACTGCAGCCACATTGCCACCATGAGGGGAAACAGTGATGGTCATAAAGAAGGCAGAGAGAGAAGGTAGAAGAGCCTGAGTCCTCAATGACCTCTCAGAGACACCACACCGGTCCTGTAATCACCTTCCTACAATCTGCAGTTTCCTGTAATGAGTCAGCCTCTAGCATTTAGTTCTTTATTCTAAGCATTTTGTCATTCGTACCTGAAACATCCTGGTCTACTGATTCACTAAATTTCACTCTGTTTTCCAGAATCATTAATCACACATTGTTGGAGTCAGAAGAGACCTGGGAGAGAACTAGCTTCGAGTCACTTTGTAATAGAAGAATCTGAAGCAGATGCAGAGGCAGAAACGGAAGGAGAACCTGGGCCACCTGAGTCTTACTTAATGGCAGATTCCCCAACACGCTGAAGACTGAGTGCCCAGGGCAGGGGTACTGGTGGGAAGCCACGGGGACAGAGCCTGGATCTTGGCACCTGAGAGTCATTGGCAAAGGGCAGAGAGTGCTGGGCTTGGGCAGAACTGTGGCCAGAGACACCTGAAACACCAGAGCCTGAGGAAGGGCAGGATGTGTCCCCAGCTTTTTCTGTCAGGGTGTGCACACCTCCCCCTGCCCCACCATGCCACACACACGCCTGTGCCCTGGGCCCTACTTCTTAGGCTCTGTGGGTCTCTGGGGTCTCCTGGTTCCCCACTGGCCTAGCAGCAAGGTCCTCCTCCTCTCGCAGATGAGGGCTTTTTCTGGGTTTTGGCTGGTTTCATGCCCCGACTTTACGTCAGTTTTTTGTTTGTTTGTTTGTTTGTTTGTTTTTGTTTGTTTGTTTTTTGCAGCTGTGCTTGGACCATAGAGAGCCCAAAGAGAGGCTAGAAATTAACTTTTGTACTCTGCAAAGCTGCAAAACAGTGAACCAAACCTACTGGGGATATGGGTCATGGAAAGCAGCCAGCTAGCAGAGATGCCAGTGTGCTGGGTTTTCTTCGGAAGCTTCAGAGAGAACCCCCAGTGCAGGCCCGAATCTGTACTTCCTTCCTTCTCTTGGGAAATGAGCTGAAATCCCGCCATTAGAGATACGTCGTAAGCATTCTTGGGACACAAAACTCCCCATAATACTCCTCGAGGTGGATGGGTTTTCATGTTCCTTTCATGAGGGCAGTCACTGAGAGGAACAGGAGTGGTGTGATGGTTAATTTTATGTGTCAACTTAGCTGGGCCACCGGGCGCCTAGACATTTGGTCAAATATATTCTGGGTGTTTCTGTGAGGGTGTTTTGCCCTTTCATGAGCCTCACGTTAATCCTCCAGTATCCCTACCCTGGACTTCTTGACGCCCTTTTCATCTCCTGAAAGGAAAAAAAAAAAAAACTCAAGACAACACTTAAACTGAAACCAGATTGATCTCTTTCCTCTCCAAACCAGCTCCGCGGCTGTGTCTGTCAGTGACACCCCTTCCCGTAGTCCCTTAGGCACTATCTTTGATGCCTCCTTTTTCCTCATCCAACATTCCTGCAGGAGCCAAGTCCAGACCAATTAACCCCAGAAACTGCTCCTGCATCAGGCCTTCTCGGTGACACACACCCCCAACAAAGCAGGGTGAGTCTTGGGAAACTGGAGGAAGTCTCCTACTCCCCTACCCGCAGCCTCACTCATGGCCTGGCGAGGAGAGGTGGGGATGGGTGAGAGGTAGCCCATCGTTAGTCCTTCCCCCTTCAAGTCCGTCTTCCTCACCCAGGCCTGTGTTCCCAGGGCACAATACACCCTGGGTTCCTAACAAGTATTTGTGAAATGATTGAATGAATGAATTAACGAATGAATGAATAAACAGAAAACAAAAGGTACCGAGAGCAGAGACTGCTGGATCCAGTCTCTCTCGCTGGCACAGTGGTGAGTCACACGTCTCTCCACACCTCCAAGGCAAAGTTCTAAAAACCATTAGTAGGTCATTAGCTCTGACTCAAACCCAGCTGGCATGGAGTGGACTTTAGTCACCCTGCTGCAGAGTTCATACACTGCATGCCCATCCCTCGGGCCAACATCACCTCCTGTACCCAACATCCCCAGGCAGATGCAGTCACAGACCTTCTGCCATCACCCTATTTGAGCAAGGGTGTGTGGTGGAAGCTCCTAGCAAATGGGAACTTTGGCTCACTGCCTGTGTACCCCCAGGGACAGGTTCACTGCAGGCAGTGGATAAATGTCAAAGGAAGAAAAATGGGTTATTAACTGCTTGTTAGGTGCCAGCATCTTGAACATACAGATGTCATTCAGGGCGCACAGCAGTTCTGGGAGGTAAGACCTATTCAAGCCCATTTTTGCAGATGAGGAAACAAACACAGTTAAAGACATTAAGGGACTTCTTTAAAACTGCACAGTTATTTTGGTAGCAGAAACCATATTGACCATAAAACGAAAACAGATCTGAGGCCTAGAGGGGGAGCCCTGTCATCCCAGAGTCCATACAGAGTCCTCCTCTCTCCCCACCCGGGCTGAGTGGGGAGGACAACAGCTCCTTCCAGGCCTCAAAGTGGCTCACTACTGAAGCCTTGCTAAGGCTGGCTCCCTGTGGCCTCTTGGATGCCCAGGATGGGGAAGTGGAGACTCCTTCTGAGACCTCCTTGGTAGGGTCCTGTTGCTAGCATGGACCTCCTGGTTCTTCTACCCCAAACCCTAAGAGCAACCTCCTTTTGCTGGGGGTTTTGTGGCCCAGAGCGAACAGCCAGAGGTCAGGACATAAATTGTTTTCTGGAAGGACCAAGTGTCCTGTGAGTGAGAAGACAGGCAAAGCCAATGAGCCTGCAGGGAAGACTGTTCGGCACTTGACCCCAGAGCAGGTTAAGCTGGTTAAGAGAGTGTGCTCTGGAGGAGAATTCAGTCAAGACTGAAGCCATAGGAAGGCAGGGCCCAGGCAGGTTCACGTCAGCCCACTCAGCTTCCACAGCCAGCTCAGAGGTTTGACATGCAGCTTGAAAGGGCCCCAATCACAGCTAACTCCAAACAAGTCTGTATTCTGCCTTCCAGAGCTCTGTGCCCTTGAGCAAGTCACTCGACCTCTCTGAGAGCCCCTTCCTCAAGACTGTCATACACTTCGAAAGCATCAGATGAGAAGATATATGTGAATGAAGCACTGCCCAACGAAGCATATGAAAGAGAAGGCATTCAAATAACATTTGAAACTGTCCTGAATACTAGCTAGATGTTGGGTTTGCAGCTTTTATTTGATTGGATTTGGGTTAATATTTCCCCATTCTACCTTTTAATTTGTACTTAGGTGGTTGGGGAATGACAATGAGTGTTGAGGATCTAGTATGTGCTAAATTAGTCTTTCTCAGTTTGGTCCCTGGACAGATTATACCAACTTCTCCTGAAATGCAAATTAGAAATGCAAATTCTTGAGCCTCAGACAACTGATTTGCAAACTCAGTGGGGCCCAGTGACTAGTATTTTAATAAGGTCTCTGCTGATGCATGCTAAATCCACACAGCTAAGTGTTTTATATGAGTGTCTCATTTAATTTCATAAAGGCCCAAGGAAGTGGGAATTGATATCTCTGATTTACAGATGAGAAACATGGGGTTTGGAGAAGTTACTGACTTGCCCTGGTCCTCACTTAGCAAGTGAACCCCAGGTCTGTGTGGTCCATGCATTACTGTCCATTCTCCTCACTACTATAATGCATCTCAGAAGCAGGGTAGCTTTGTTCCAAGAGGGTTTCCTACAGCAGACGTGGGAGGCAAGAGAAGCTGGAGAAGATGCACCAGCCCCCTGGGCCGATGAACAAAATAGTCAGCTATTTTTTACATGGTTTCTAAGACGAACTGGACTGTTATCTTTCAGGAAAATAGGCAAATGTTTAGTGCTAGGGCTGTCCCACTACTGAGCTGGTATCACTAGGAAGGCACTTGCCATCTGCCAGCATGAGTAGCGGCAGCTCTGAGACCTACTGCGGAGACTGAGGGTGATGTCGCCATCGGTGATGGATTGAGCTCCTACTGCCTGAAGGCAGTGTTCTAGAAGCTCTGCAAATTGTTCTCCACCAAGAGTATTATGCCTTTAACAGATGAGAAAACTGAGGTCTGGAGAGGCTCGGAGATAAAAGCCCACAAGCAAGGGGCAGGGTTGTGGCCTGGGCCGCTCTAAGTCATTCCTTCCATGATGCTTCCCACCGGGAAGCCAGTTCTCAGAGCCAGGGAAACCTGGTCCAGGCCTCTGCACCCAGGTCCACTCCCCCCCCCCCCCGGCCCCTCGGGGCTCCCTGCCCCAGGACAAAGCCAAACCAAGAAGCCTCAAGGCGCTGCTGGGGAGGATGGCAGGTACCGAAGCGGAGGGAGCGAAGAGGGGCCTGCACGTGGCCACGAGATGGCGCTGTGGTCCAGGCGACTCGGCGTCCCGCCTGACACCAGATGCGGGGACCGAGGACCAGGACGCCGGCGCCCGGAGCGACGCGATCCTCCAGGGCAGGGCGGCCCCACGCAGGCCCCGACCCTGAGCGCCGGAGCTGGTCGTTGAGGACGCGCCCCCATCCCCCCCCGCACCAGCATCCCCGTCCCCCGCCTCCTCCTCCCTGGTCCCCGCGTGGAGGCCGCATCAGGGAGCACCAGGCGCCCGCGACCTGCGGCTCCGCAGCCACTGACTCCCAGGCGGGATGCTGCTCCCTCCCCATCCTCCCTTCCTCCCCCCCAGCTCCTCCCCGCCCAGCCAGCCAGTCCCAGCCCACCGTGCTCGCTCGCACACGATAGTTTCAGCAAGCTCGCAATTTCAGGACCTTAAACATTGCGAAACAATAGATCAAGAATGGTCTCTTCGCTATGAGGCACGCTCCTCCTTTAACACGGAGCCATCCAAGTTCCCTCCATATCAGAAAAAAGTTACAAGCGGGAGTCAGAACCCATGCCTGTTGTGGCGTCTCTGACCCTAGGTCCTTTCTCATCATTAAAAAAGAAAAAGAAAAAAAGCACAGGTATGTTTGTGCACACGTGCTGGGTGAGGCAGAACTTCAAGTTCAAATCCTGGGTCTACCATTAAGGACCGTGACACGGAGCAAGAGCTCTAGTCTCCTTGAGCCACATTTTTCTCATGGATAAAAGGACAATGATACTAGCACGCATCTCACAGGTTGTGAATTAAATACATATAAAAAATTAAAAATTAAATACATAGAAACCACTTAGACTCGTGCTTTGATACATGACAAGTATACAGTAAATGTTACCATGATGATTTCTTTTTCTCTGACTTCATTGTGTGCCTCAGCCATATGGCACTCAATACAGGCAGCCTTGTGTTTTGGGCTGACTTTTCATATAGGATGTCTCATGGCCAGAGGGCTGTGTTCTGTACCTCTGTGTTCAAAAGCACCTGGATTGGCCCTCACCTGATGCACAGTCATTAGAGCAGATCATAGTGATGACCACAAACCACAGCCTCTGGCTACAATGCTACCTCCATCTTCTCTCAGGTGTGGGTTCTTACACAAACCTGCAAGTGCAGCTGCGGAGCACCCCCACCCCTTCTCTGCTGTGGGGCAGGTGGTGCCCAGTTCTGAATGACGAGAGCTACAGACTCATATAACAGTCTCCCCTTATGCACAAGGGGTACATTCCAAGACCCCAGTGGATGCCTGCAACCGCGGACAGTACAGAACCCTATTATACTGCTTTTTCCTATACGTACATACCTATAATAAAGTTTAATTTACCAATTAGGCATCGTAAGAGGTTAATAATAACAAATAATAAAAGAACAGTTATCACAACATACTATAATGAAAGTTATATGAACATGGTTTCCCTCAAAAAATCTTATTGAACCTCACTCACCTTTTCACTTAAAGGAAGTACTTTATGACTTCTCTCTGAATTGCCAGCGTCACTACTTTTGGGCTTTGGAGCCATCATTAAATAAAAACGGGTTACCTGAACACAAGCACAGTGATACCACAACAGTCAATCTGATAACCAAGATGACTACTAAGTGACTAGCGTTCAGGGAGCATCTCAGTGTCCATACGCTGGATGAAGGGCTGAGTTACCTCAGGCCAGAGGGAGCAAAACGACGAGAGATTTCATCACGCTGCTCAGCACGATGCCCAAGCTCAAATGTATCAATTATTTGTTTCTGAAATTTTTCACTTAATATTTCTGGCATCTGAAACCTTGGAAAACCTTGGAAAACAAAACCATGGATATGAGAGAACTACTGTATTCTCCTCTAGGCCAGGCAGCCCCTTCCTCATCCCAGAGCTGGGGGAAATTGGCTCTAGGGGCTCAACCAAGCTGGACCCCAAACAGATCTTTAAAGAAGCTGTGATTGAACTCACTAGAGTCCATCAGAGGGCCCTGTCTAAGCTGTTCACAGATCACACAGACATCAATGAAAAGCAAACTACATATGCAAATGAGAGTTGTAGAGGTGTGAGAGTGACTTGGGGTGGAAAGGGCTTCTGGTTCATCTAAGAAAGCTTCCTGGTTTGGGAGGTGGAGGGGCTGAAGCCATAATTAAAACGGATGTAGTATGAGAGAGTAAGAGGAGGGTGTGTGTGGTTTTAGGACATAACCCACCCTTTCCTGGTTCAGGTTCTCACTTGAGTCATCCCTGGCAGTGGCTGGGAACATTCTAGTGTATGACATCTCTCAGGAAGCAAGCTGAGTTTCCTGGAAAACATCATCCACACAGAGCAAATCCACCCCCGAATCTTTCTTAGAAATCCTACCTATCTGCGGCTAGGAATGAAGGGAACGGATGTTGAGGATTAAGCAACAACGCAGTCTTGGGTTTGGAGTGTTCTGGTTACTCTCTGGTTTACAGTCAGGGCCTCTCATTGATGACATCTGTTCTCTGGGAGAGGACACGTTCAAATGAGAAGTGTGGGTAGAGCCCAGGGATGGGAGGGGTCTGAGGGGCTTTGGGGCATCCTGCGCTCTTGCTTAGCTGGCAGAGTGGGGCTGGCACTGTGAAGTCCACACCTTCCTGTTTCCTTCTCGGGACTTTGAGAGGGAAATCTGAACCGTGGGCCTCTGATTCATTTACTGTGAACTCATTAAGCTGGTGTTTGGCAAGAGTCCTTGGATGTCTCGGAAAGAATATTTTTGTCGTGCTTTTCCTTTGAAATAGGAAGTCCATTTTTGCCAAGAACAAAGCCAAAACCTAGATTTGAGGTTGGATCAGAGCACAAGAAGAAATTAAGATTTTATCCTTTGTGTTGCCCTATTTGTAACTGTGCAATACAAAACAGGTATTAGCCAACATTTAATCTTGCAGATTGAATCCTATCATGATCCCCATTTTACAAGTGAGAAAACTAAACCCAGAGAAGTGGAGTGAGTTGCCCACGTGTGTGTACCTAGTAAGTGGTAGGCCTTACATACCTGCATGGTGCCAAGGGCCTACAGCCCTTTTGAGGGCTTACAAAAATGTTTTACTTTTTTAAATCAGAAGGAAAAAAATAAATTTTTAGATCTAACAAAAACGTTTTAATATATAATATTAATATATCTCCATATTAACACATGCATATAATTTAAAAAATTTTAGACATATGCACTGTTAAGTACCGGACAGGGTTAGAAAGTGACAATAACATGTTAGCAAGGCCCACTGCCCTACTGCAAAGTGACTCAGACATCACTTTACCCCCTCACTGGGGGAGCTAGACTTACATCTTAACACAGAGCACCCTGTGTGTGAAAAAGTGCTACAGGGTTTGGACTAGGCAGATCACAAGAGGTTTCACAAAGGAACTGAGACTTGAGGAGAGAGAGGGTTAGACATAAAAGGAGACAGATGGGAAAGTGGAGGCATTTTAAGGAATGGGAATTCACTGGTACGAGGAAGACTAAGGCAGCTGACATAATTGAATTGAATTTTTTTCTTAGACATGGGATTCTCAAGAATCCACATTTAACTGTTAGATGCCATTGGTAGTACGTAAGGCCTACTTGTTACTTAATCTCACAGTGATCATCTTACAGAAGGGAAAACAGGACTTTTGGTTTTGCTCATATATCTTTCTTGTTAGATATTAACTAATATTCATTCTTTAGCAGTTAGTGTCCACTAGTAATTAGCAAATTGTCCAAAAAATCACAGGAAACCATCTGACTTCCTTATTTTTGCATGAAAATGACCTACTAAGCCTTGCATCATGATTTCCATGGAGCAGACTGGCATTGACAAATAAGGGTCCTCAGAGCTAGGGTTTGGTAAGGATGCCCCAGGGGCTATGGGCATGGACAGGGACGGGGGTCTTGGGGTTCTTTTCCTTGCTTTAACTAATATCTGTAATAAATGTATGTAAGGCTTCTATGAAATATTTCATTTTTTAAAAGGGATTCCTCTGGGAAAATATATTTAAAAATGATTGCTATACAAACTTCAAGAAAGGCAAATAAAAACTCCAGGAACTAGTTTACTTATTTATTCTCTGCCAATTCCAAGAACAACCTAAGGTGACTTACAAAAATAGATATGACACAGCAAGTTTTTTTGTTTTGAGTTGTTTTTTTGTTGTTGTTTTTTTGTTGTTTTTTTTTTAGTAAAGAAGGAAATGGAAAAGAGGAAAAACAATGGTAGGAGGAGCCACAGTCACCATAGGAAGGTTTAAGTACCAATGCCCGTGCTGAGGGGCCAGCCAGCAGGTTGGGAAGCATAGGCTGCAGCTGCCAGGCATGGTCCCCAGAAGGGTCACAAAGACACAACCATTCTCCATCTGTAGAAGGAGGAGATAATGCCCTGGGTGGGGCCTGGAGCTCCCTGTGGATGCTCCTAGAAAATTAGTAACAGCTCCTTAGAGGAATTGTTTGACCTTGGACAAGCATGTCCTCCTCCCTCCTGGCCACCATTCTTATTCTCCCCTCCCCTTAAAACCCCCAGACTAGGGCAATAGGAAGGTTCTGCCTGTCCACCTGGCTGTCCTCAGTCCTCTGGCTACAAGCCCTCCTTCACACTGTCCTACAAAAATCATCAGAAAGTGACAGGACTCAAAACTTCACACCCAAGGGTCACTACTAAATAAGGATGGCTACCATTTACATCGTGATTCCCCATGCCAGACACTGTTCCAAGCACTTCACGTGTGTTAACTGCTGTGATTCTCACGACGACACTATGAAGTAGGTGCTATGATTATTCTCATTGGACAGATCAAGAAACCAAGGAACAGAAAGGTTCAATGACTTGCCCCAAGGTCATACAACTGGTGAGTTTGGCTCTGTGCTTTTAACTACTTGCCGTGCCAACAGCCTCTCAGTCTGCCAACATGTTACGGCCAGTTGGCTGGGGATGGAGAGTTAGCGGTGCTGTCCCTGAGGCTGAAGTCCCAAGTTTTTCCCGCAAGTGGACCCTGCAGTCTCATTCTGGTCTGTCTTGTTTGAAGACTACAGGGGCACCCTGTGCTCTGTCTAGCCATTCATTGGTGTCGTCGATCCCAAGGCAAACTCAAAGTTTGAGGGCGTGAGGGAGCTCAGGGCAGGCCTTCCACATGGTGGAAAACTCAGTAGGCAAGACAGCATCACGGTCGGTCCACAGTTTCATCTTATTGACAATACTAATTCATGGGACAGATGCCATCTAGAGTCAGATGCTGTTCTAGGGGAAATTTTAAATCTGGAAAAGTCAAGGAAGCCCCTAGGGGACACAGCTAATTCCCCTCTGCTTTCCCCCAGACTATAGTATCACTGCTCTCTACAGTCATCATCCTCATGCCCTGTGTCCCCTGAACTCATTTGCACAGAAGTTTCTTGGTGAGCATTCTCAGCAACTTTGCTTCTGTTCCTGCCTCCGCTGTCAGTTCCTCCAGCTATCAGGGCTGTGTTTACTAGTTTTCTTTATGTGCTCCCTTCTCCAGCTCCAAGGGCCCCACATGAAGTTCTTCATGAGGTGGACCCTAGTTAGATGCTCCAGTTTCATGGCTGTAACAGCATTAGCGGTAGAAATGTAGAAATGAAGAAACGGCCAAATATTGAGTTCCCCGAACTTCATCACTCCAAACAACTTCTCACCTAAACATACTAGAAAAAAGCCTACCGGTGAGTGCCTAAGACCAGCCTTGTTAATCATCATGCAAATGAGGCAGCAGGTGTGGGGCGGGTTGCCAGAGCCATCTGTGTCTCCTCTCACCCACAGAAAGCCCCAAAGCTGGCAGGAAAACCCTGTTTCTCTAAGCTCATCCCTGCCTTGATGATTCAGGGAGAAACCATACAGCGATTTACAAGGCAGCCTCCAAAAGCAGCCTCTTAGATTCTCTACCAACCCTCTTGCACACACCCCCGAACCCACCCCCCCCCGACCAAGGTGAGAGAGGTGATAAGTCACGGGCAATAAAAATGATTGCTCAGCTTTGCTCACAAACACATGTTCAGCCAATCTTGAGTAGCCTGCCGGCTGCAGGGCCACGAGAAGGACACTGATGCCAGGCTCGCCTTAGGTCTTGGGAAAGGGTCATTAATCTGGACAGCACACAGACTTTGTGACAACAGAGTAGTGGGGTCAAAGTTTACGTTCACACAGTCTGTGAAGGAACTAATTTCTAAGCAACCGAATTCAATTACTTGTTCATTTATTCATGCACATATGAGAAGGCACTAAATGAGGGTTAGAAAAAAAATCTTAAAAATGGCCCTTTTGTCAAGTGAAAAATTAGTAAGATAATCAGTTGCAGCACCCTAATCAATGGAAGAGAATCGAGCAAATCAAGATGTTTCGAGGCCCTCGTGCCTAGCAGGAAAACAGACCCATGAATCTCAAATTGGGCTTCCCCCGCGTGTTTTGGGGTAGATTCACAGGACTTTCCTTTTTTCACCTTCTGTCACTCCACTCAGTGATAATACATATTCTTGTGCTTTACAATGTTTACAAATAACTCAATTTGAAAAAATTCAGACTGCCTTCCTTACCTCAATTATTCTTACTAATGAGATGACCTCAAAGAACGACTTTCTAAAGATCACTTGGGCGTGTGACTATACTAAGTCTTTGCCAAAGTCTGGCCCACAGACCAGCAACGCTGGCATCACCAGGGAGCGTGCGAGAAATACAGACTCTTCAGCCCCCGGATCTCCTGGGTCAGGATCTTCGCTTCAGCAAGATCCCCAGGTTCTTCCAGTCCAGGTGAAGGTCTGAGAAGTGCCATGCTGGGTATAATCTTTATGGGCAGAGACTTTCCTTGAAGAGTTCTGCTTTGCTCCCAGTGATGCTAACAGAGGCTGGTCCTCTCTGAATATGTGCCATCTTCTGAGGACAGCCAGCCCTGGGCCTTGTTGAGGGTAAGGGGAGCAGAGAGGGGACAGATCGCACAGTGGGGCCTGCATGTCGTGTGTAACCTTGGCCTCTAGATCAGGAGGAGCAATGAGGGAGGAGAAGCCTAGAAAGTAGGCTCTACCAGGGCCCAGTGGGTGGCACAGGGCGAAGGTTTGGACTCTGTGAGGGGAAGCACCTGTCCTGGTGCCGCTGGTAGGAAGGGAGAATCAACACGGTGGTCCACGGAGTCTCTGTTTCTGCCCAGCCCACAGGGTGGGTTGTCTGGGGCCTGCAGAAGGGTCAAAGGTGAGGAAGGGTCAAAGGTGAGGAAGGGTCAAAGGCAAGGGACCAGGCTGAGAGTGGGACCCAGGCCCAATTCAGAGGTCCTCGCCTGTCAACTCCTAACTCGTGCTGAGACTATGAGAGATACAGGCTGTGAGCAAGGAGGTAAAAGCTTGCCTTGTGAGCCTCCAGCTGACAGACCAGAGGAAGGCAAGGGGGTGTGGCACTGGCACGGACTTCAGACAACTCACACCAACTGCTGCCCAGGAAAACTTGTATCTTTTCCACTGGACAAACCCTGAGCCCACAGGATGAGCACGACGTCACTCCCTTAAGGCAGCGTTCCAGTGTTTCTGTCCTCAGCGTTTCCCAGGCTGAAGTCACACACCATTTTGCTGTGTCCCCCAGACTGCAGGGGACATATATGGAGCCCTTCATGATACCTGCTGAATTCCCCTTTCTTGACCTGATGGGATGGAGACAGCCCTCACAAATCTCTTCTTACTCTCTTCTCTCTCCACCCTTTCATACCTTTTCAGTGAATCTGTGAGGTTCCAACAGTCGCGTAAACAATTTTTAGCTACGTTTGTGGTCAGTTTTGCATACGGTCTAGAACTTTCCTAGGAATGTAGCATCTCCCATAACTTGGTAGCTGAGTCAAAACTTCAGCATCACCTCTTATGGTATGTGTAATAGGAAAAAAAACCTGGGAAAACCCCAAGTGTTTATCAATATTGGTTCAGTAAATTATAGAATATCCATTTATGGGATATTATTCAGTGGTTAAAAATATAAAGCCTGTCTCGATGTGTGAACTTGAGTGGCATGCAAGATGTTTCATGTAAAAATGCAAGTATCTAATATTGTCTTATTTGTGTCTAAAGGGGGAAAAAAAGGTGTTCACATACATGTCTATTGTGTGTGGGGTATTTCTGGATGTACATATTAGATATTGCCCACTGCTTCTAAGTAAGGGATCTGGAAGGTTAGATTTGTGGGGGTAGACTTTGTTCTCACTGTGTATGATTAGGTATTTCTTCATTTTTTTACTATGAGTGTATGTATTACATTTTAAATTTCCAAATGGTGATTATAAAAATTAATGTAGGCACATGGAAAATTTTATGATGTAATATTAAGTGAATAAAGCAAGATCCAAATCATTACGTACATTCTGATTTTAATCATGTCAAAATAAGCAAATAAAAGTAGACTTGATGGAAATGAACAAGATTTAAGAGCGGTTTTGTTCTAGCGCTGGGATTGTCCATGCTTACAAAATTAACTTTATTGAGGTATAGTTTATATACAAAAATATAAGTGGATAAATTTTGATGGAGTTTTCCCCCTATATAGCCATCACCACAATCAAGTTGCAGGACATTTCTATTATCCCCCAAAGTTTCCCTGTTCTCCATCTCATTCAACCCTGGCTTGCAATCGATAATGTGTTTCCTGTCACTATAAATCAGATTTGGCTTTTCTAGAGTTTCATATAAACGGACTCATAAAATATGTACTCTTTCTGTGTCCTGGCCTTTTTGCCATAACGTTTGCATCCATCCTCCACTTCTTTCTAGTCAATTGTGGGCAACGTACTTGGCTAAAAGATTTCTCCTCCTAGCCTTCCTCGCAAGTAGATGTGGCCATCTGATAAAATGATGGCCAAAGAAACATAATTGGAAGGGTCGTGTGAGACTTCTGAAAAAACTCTGTAGAAGTATGAGACAGACACCTTTTTTCTTCTCTTCCCCTTTCCCTTGTTAATGGCCTGGAATGTGGACCTGAGGGATGGAGCTCTGGTAGCATCTTGAAATGTGGAATGACCTAGAAAAAGAAAATGAGTCTGGGTCTCTGATGACATAATGGAGCTGCCTGACCAGCTTGACTCCTTTCCTCTCAGACTGCTTTTACATTACACACACACACACACACACACACACACACACACACACACACACATACACACAGATATACATATACATATGTATGTATATATTGCATGAAATATATATATTGCATGAAATATATATATTTATATATAAATATATATGTATATCTTATTTAAACACAAATGTTTTGGGTTTTCTTATTATTTGTAGTTGAAACTAATTCTATCCACTACATACATAGGCCTTTTGGAACTATTGGATTCTTTTTTTAAATTATGCATGTGTTTGATTAAACTTTAATTTTAAAAATAAACCTACACATTAAAATCTGATAAAAACAGTTTAGAAAAACATCACAGACCAATATGCGTCATGAATATAGATGCAAAACATTTTGACAAAGTTGTAGCAAACTGAAAGCAGCAATATGTAAAAAGAATGATATACCATGACCAAATGGGGTTTCTCCCAGAAATGAAAGGTTAACTCATTCAAAAAGCAATTAATCTAATTGACCACATTAACAGAATTCAGGGTTAAAAATCAAATAGTAAAATAGGTGCAAAATAAAGCATTTTAAAAAATTTTAAATTCCTTTATGATAAAAACTCCCAGCAAATTACAAGAAAAAAAAACAGCTAATAACATATTTAATGGTTAAAAACACACACATACACAACTGAATGCTGTCCCTTAAGAGAGGAAACAAACAATTAAACAATTACCACTATCAACACTTCTATTAAATATCATGCTGGAACTCGTAGCCAATTGTAAAGCAAGAAAAGAAATAAAAGGCACAAATTTTGGAAAGGAAAAATCTAAAACCTCTCTATTTACAGGCAACATGATTTCGGCACAGAAAATCACAAGGAATATAAAATCAACCCAGGCTGTCTAGAACTGATAAGTGAATTTGCAAGGTTAAAGAATATAAGGCCAATACAACCTATACATCAGCAACAAATAATTGGAAAATTATAATCTTATAAATCCCATTTGTAATAACATCAGAAAGAATAAGATACTTAGCAATAGATGTAATGAAAGATGCGTGAGACCTCTACAGTGAATATTACAAAACACTGAATGTATAAGAACATTATGCTAGCTGAAAAAAGCTAAAGAATATTTAATAAATGGATAGATATATCACATTAATGCAATGGGAGATTCAATGTTATCAACATGTCTGTTTTTCCCAAACTGACCTTGAGGTTCGATGCAATTCTATCTGAATAAAGCTGTAGTTTTCGACTTTGACAAGGTGATTTTAAGCTTATACAGAACTTAAAAAATAATTTAGTGAATTTAAAATAAAATAAACTAAGACCAAGACTATGACAGAGACACATAGGAAGCTCTGTAACGGCACAGAAGGAGGAAGAATAGATCTCACTAGGTAACTCAGGGGAGGCTTTTCAAAAGCGATGTCATTTGAACTGGGAGTTGAAAGATGACTTAGTACTTACCATAAGAAACTAAAACTCATCCCCTTTAGTCAAGTGGTGGCGTTGCATGCAGCACTGTTTAGGGATAAAGTCTCACTGAAGTCCTCCGTGAGACCTCGCAGATTCTGGGCTCGGAGGGGAGTGCCCTGAATATGAGGCTCCTCTCTGGGCCTCGAATGTCATCTCTTGTCTGTGTCCAAACTCTCACCTCCTCTTACCATCTGCTTTATTCTCTCTATTCTTTCAGATATAAAATTGAAAGGGTAGGTTAGAACCTGATGATGAAAGACTTTGGTCAAGCAGGTTGGCCTTCTTCATTGTAGCCACTGAAGATGTTTAAGCACTGAAGATTTTTAAGCAAGAAAAAGAAATAATCAAATTTGACTTTGAGGCAGATAATTCTGATGACGTGTGGAGAGACCAGAGGCATGGGAAGAAGGTATTCTGCAAATAAGAGATAATGAAGGTCAAACCAATGGAACTGTGTGAACATGGGGATTGGTTTGTAGCAAAACACATCCTACCCTGGTCAAAAATGGCATCTCCCCTTAAGAAACTGTAGAAAGGAGAATTGAAGCAGCTGCATTTTGAAGAAAAAAAAAAATCCTTAGGTGATACTGGTTGAGAACTACTGGTTTAAACACAGTGACAGCTATGGAAATAGAAAAACGAGAACAGATGGAAGACAAGGATGGGTTTGGGGAGCAACTGGACTTGGCGAAAGAACTCCAGGTAACTGCAATTTCTAGCTTGGGAAGCTGGGTGTGTAATGATTTCATTTTTCAGAATTGGAGAAATAAAGAGCAGCGTTGGTTTGTATATGGGAGTGGGAATGAGAGATGCTGAGAGAAGAATTATGTCTACACAGAGAGCTCAGGAATTCAGTCCCATGGAGTACACACGGCAGGCAAAGAGCTAGAGATGGACTAATTCCTGCCAACCCTTTAGTTTTTACCTCCATGGGGAAGCCCCGACTGGTGAGAAAGTTATTCTCTGGGCATTAATTAGATGAACAGATGCTGCATCCTAGGGCTCTGAGCAAGAAAAAGCGATTTTCTCCATGGTTTTGTTCGTTTGCTTGTTTGTTTGTTTTGGTGGTGGTGACATTACTTAACGCGGACTCTCTTAGCCCCAGCCAGCTGGCCTTTGGCTGAGAATGCTGGAAAAGATTCAACCAGAACATCAGTCAGGTTCCAGGATTCCGCTCTGATGGTTCTGCTATGGAGCCTGCAATGAAGGAACGATTTACAGAGATGTGGGTGAGATTAAGGGAACCAACTAAGGATGCGGGGGTGCCCGAGGATATGAGCAGTGGGCACTGTTATCATCTAGGCCTGAAGGGGCAGAGGGAGAGGACGGCACCACTGGGGATGGGACCAGTGGAAATGAGCTGGAAAGGGGGACTGCACTAATCACTGAGGAAAGCAGCCACTACCAGAACCGAGGCTGCAAACCAGGTAGGGACAGGTAAGAAACACCCTGCTGACCTCTCTTCCCTTTCTCCCTCTAGTTTCCTCTGGTGGCTCCCATTGGCTAATGCCTATTGGCTACCAGCCATCAGAGGAACAGGGGACAGAGTACACAGGGGTCAGCCTCACAACACAGAGAGAGGCAGAGAACAGATCAGGTGTGTGAGTTTAAGAGGCAAGTGAGATGCATAAGCGCAACCACATCCTTGAACACAGCCACTGTAAGGCGGTGACATGGGTGACTGGAATGACAGAAAAGCCAACCACAGGAAGTCAAGAAACTAGATTCCTGATAGGCCTAACCCTGATGCACATCGACCATCCCAGGGGGCTCATCACCGGCATCTTCTTCATTGACCATTTCAGCTGTAGAGTGAGTAGGCTGGATGGACCATGTGACCTTGTAAGCCTCCCAGTATGAGGTCCCTTGACTATGCTGTCAGCCAGCTCCCCCTGAGCACACACAGGGCTGGGCGCTGCTCCCACTGGTCGTGGCTCCCAGCCACATGCTGTGTTCAACAAAGGTCAGCTCTGGGGAATCCTGGCCTGGCCAGCATCCGGGACTAAACCTGGAGCTCCTCTCTTCCAGCGAACTCCAGGGCATGCAGAGTTGACCAGGGACTTTCTTAAATGTATTTCTTACTGTGATGAGGTACATTCAAGAGGAAAGGAGAGCACATTCATTTCCAGAAAGCAGCAGCTTCGTAGCCCCGCTCTGCTGCAGCACCGAGTCCTGGCGCCCCCCGCTCAGTTCCTGATAACCAAAGATGAAACTTGAACGCAAAAGGGAAGTCTCCTGTCTCCTACAGGGTATCAAATCCTGTTTCTAGACAGTTTCAGTTCTTAAAGACACAGGATTCCATATTTTCTCACCCAATGAGCTAGAAGGCAGAGAACCTTTGGTGACCACCAACCACACTCGCAGGGTGAAAGGCAAATGCAGTGCAGAGTCTTTCTGACACCCAGGTTTAAGGGGGGGTCTGGATATTTCTGAAATGTATCATCATCTTTCTTCTTGTTACTGTAAAGAGTTGGTCTGGGTAAGTGCACAGATTTGCTCAGTCTGACCTGAGGCCCAGAGTGCCACTCATACTTTTACTTTTCTAGGTTCCTGCAGGTGTCAGGTGACTCGGAGATGCTAGCGACATCATTTTCTCGTGGTGGTAGGAAGATCTGCACATGCTGGCTTCAGGGCCACTCCGAGGGTGGCCTCAGGAAGATGCCTGCTGTTTTGCTGTGCCCATAAAGTGTCCTAGGCCGCTGGAGAACACCACCAAGGTGAAACGTGCCAGGATCTCTCTGCCTTCAAAACTTTTATTGGCAAATACAAGTTCAGCTATGTTATTAGTTCTGTGGGCTCTATAGTTTATTAAAAAGAATGAAAGAGGGGAAAAAAGAAAGACAAAGAGGAAAAGGTGGAACCGGTGTTAGTAAGGGTTTCCATGCATGTGAAAATACACAATAAAGAATAAAAGGCAAAGATGACTACAGAGAAAGAAGAAAGAAGAAATGTTCCCACAAGATTTCATTCAGGTCCAAGAAGCTGAAGTCAGATACAGAGTCAGATGCCAGAACAGGTGGATTCAAGGTGCTGCAGAAGCTTTCATGTCAGGATCCACTCATTTGTGTATGTGTTTATTTAAATGAGCAAAAACAATAGGATGGCACGTATGCTATGAGAGTCAAAGGAAGCAGACAGAGCACCTATTCCAATGTGTCAGGGATCACAGAGGCTGCTGTGGAAGGTGATGTTTGGCCTGTGACGTAAGGGATGCCTAGGAGTCAGAGAAAAGATGAAGAAGAGGAACAGCATATATGGGGATCTCTAACTCAGGGCAACACAAGCCAGGACAGAGCAGGAGATGTGGCCCCAGAGACTCCGCTCTTTGGAGGTGACATGGCTTTCTCTATGTTCACATGGGCTGAACATCTGCCATCAATGCTAGGATCATTTAACCCTGTTTAAAAGAAATTTCAAAAAAAAAGAGCCAGATCATGGCTGTTATTTGAATATGAAATGAACAGGTGTTAAAAATTTTACTTATGAAAGATTAAATAAGATTATCAAGATTAAAGACTATTAATCAACAAAAGAGCTGAGTAGTCGCAACCAGTTCAGGCATATTTATAGATCTAGAACGTTGAAATGAATGTGCTAATTGGGGCAAACGAGTTTTTCCAGGGAGAGGGAGGGTGTAAAGTAAACTGACCTTCTATGGACAGAGCATAATTTGTGTGTCTACATAGCTACAAATTATTTCTCATCGTTATCAATTAGCTACCATTTGCAGAGTTGTAAAATAGCTCAGAGACACTGAAAAACTATAATTGGAATACCCGAGAGTGTCCTCTAAGCCAATGGTCCCCAACCTTTTTGGCACCGGGGACCAGTGCTGCTATGAGACTCTAATGCCTGATGCCCTGAGGTGGAGCTGAGGCACTGATGTTGGCGCTGGGAAGAGGCTGCGAATACAGTGAAGCTCGACTCACTCTCTGCCACTCACCTCCTGCTGTGTGGCCCCAGGGTTTATGGACCCCCTGCCACAGGCAACACGTCCTTAAACTTTTTCCCTACAAGATCATCCTATCAAATTTCATTCTTCTTCCCCTCCAGGCCAAGCATCTTCTGTGCACACGTGATAAGTAACCCCAAGCAAATATGAAAGACGTAAAGAGTAATGACTATAGAACAAATAAAAACGTAATCAATTCACAACATTTAAGGAAAATTGAAGAGCGTGAGTGAAGAGATGTGTTTCCTGTGTGTTTTTTGCCCCACACCTCCACCACCATCATCAGCCTACTGTTGCTTTCAACACCATTGTGACAGGGCTTTGATGAAGCAACTTCCCAGCTGGTGGATGGGAATCCCTCATTTGCAATAGGCACACTGACCCAGATGGAGAATTGTAGGAGCAAAGGAAGTCCGTTAGGTCCATGCTCTCGAATGGGGAAACAGCAATGAGAAATTCACGTCACAAATAAGGTCATATTAAGTGAATTTTGGAAGCTTGGAATGGGGGACTTAACTGAGGTGATGACTACGGAAGGAGCAGCCATTCAATCGTTCAGACAGATTGTTAGTGCTGGGCACTGCATTAAGCAGCCAGGCATAGATGGACAAATAAAACAGGGTCCCTGTCCTGTTTAGAACCGAGGTAGGGGTGCTCCCTGATGTGACCAGATGGAGAAAATCGAGAGATTCTCTCTGCTCAACCTGAGACAGATCTGGAGGTGAGATTTCAGAGGTTGCATGATAAGGTGGCCCTTTAAGGAGTGTGTTAGGGGGAGGCGTGTCTTCCCTTGCTGGTCCTGCTCTTCGCCACACACACACACACACACACACACACACACTACTGTTTGAACAATAGCTAATTACTTAATTAGCTATTTTTCATAAGTATTTCGTATGTCTAAATAAATATTCTATTATTTATTTTTCTAAATCAATAGATCGGTTTGCTGCAGTGATAATTAAATAATTAATGGAAATAAGTGTCTAATAACTAATAAGTTTAGTAACATTTAACTAAGAATCAGCAAATTCACTGCCTCTGTTCAAACACTGCTGTGAGGTACACTCACTGGTTCTTTCCGTTCTCTAAACTCTGAATGCTGGCCACCACTGGTGCTTTTCAAATTCTCTCGCTTTCTCAATTTAAAAAAGGACTTCCTGGCAAATGGAGCTTGCTGTGGGTTTGTGACATTTTGGAAGGTACTTTTTTTTTTTGCTTCGCCTCCGGTCTACAGGAAAGCTTGCAAGGAAGCGTGGTGACAACCGGGATGCTGCTTTTCAGGGCCCTGGGCGCCAGCACCCATGCTGTCTATACACCAGTCGCCCTGGATTCAGGCTCAGGGCAGAGAGCAAGCTGACGCCCTGCACCCACAGGCTGAGAAGTTAAGCTCGTTCAAGAAGAGTCTCGATTAATGGATGCATAAGCAACGTAGCAGGTAATTAAGGGAAATTAAAGTAGTAGCGGGTTACTAAGGGAAATCAGGGAAGTTCCAAGGGTCCCTCTGGCCTTTCGGGATGGTGTCTTAGAGTGCCAACACTGGAGTCTCCCTCACTTTCCCTCAGTGTCGTGGCCGGAATTCTGGGCTAGTGGCCTTTGGTCTGATCTGCGGTGACATTTTGGATCTTCTTAAGAATATTGTACAAGAAAAGGTCATGCTAGAACACCCAAAAGAGCAGGTGAGCTGTCTCCAGGGGCAGACTCTGCCCTGAACACGGCCCCAGATTTAGGACACTAGTTCTTCAAGCGTGGCACCTGCTCAACACAGACTTTCAGTGCGGATCGTGCTAATGGTGATGATGGTGATGATGTCCCTGGTGACGGCAGCGACCACATTGATCTCCTTTGCCTCAAATGGATCAGGAAAACAATTTCATCAAGGTGGTCAGTTTAAAAATGGACACTCCTGGAACGTTCCCTTGATGCCAAGCACAGAGAAGTTTCCAGATGTTCTGGCCTTGGCTAGCTCCACGCTCACACCCTAAGATATGCGGCGTTATTAGGGGGCTTCCAATAGCCTTCCCTCTTGGGGATTCAGCATAACTTCCCCAGGAGCAGAGATAGATTTAGTTTAGAGCTCAAGCATCCCCATCACCCTCTTCCCTTCCTCCTCCTCTCTTCCTTCTTCCTTCTCTTTCTCCTTCACTTCCTTTCTCTTTCCTTCTTCCTCTGCATTCTTCCTTTCTGCAACCTGGCTTTCTGCTGTGAGCCCTCTTGCTGTGGCATGTATGACTCTGGTAGGTCTTCCTGGACATCATGGGAGGGAGGACATGTCAGTGAGATGTGGGGCTGTCCCTTCTGTTCTGTTCACGCTGGGTCAGAGCCGTCAGCCCTGGTAAGTCCACCAGACTGTGGAATCCCTAGCGTTGATGGGAAAGAAGAGAGGGGCTTTTGGGCCTCTCGCTTTCCTGTTCATCAGAGTCATCACTCTCAAGCAAGTTTGGAGCAAACACCGGGGACTGATTCAGAGACGGAAATCCCAGACTTCAAGGCTGGGCTGGGGGGAGGCAAGGGCGGGATTGCGGACAGGAAGTGGTGTGGTTGCGTGGGTGCGAAGGAAGGCTTCCTCCCTCTCTGACACTTTCTCAGCCTCCCTCCCTTCCCCCAGCCCCACATACAGCTACTCTGAGACTTGACTCAGATGCCTGGCACAGGGCTTGGCACACAGCAGCAGTAGAAACAGAACCAAGCGAATCCTGTCCCCAGCAACTTGTCTACTTCCCTTGCTCCTCCTGGAATAATATAATAGTTTCTCAGATTTTTACAGAATCTCTACTTTTTCAGAGTGAGAGTTGGGGAGCTGAGACAGCCCATAATGTTAATCAGAGCTTGATAAAGATGTTCTTAGCAGCCAAGCAATTGGCTTTTCAGAATTACTGTTACATCTCCTGGAAGGAATATGGTCCCAGCACCGTGACTCACATCCTGGGCTACCCTAGTTTTGGTTCTCTGACTCCAAATTTACTGTTTTGACATCAAAAGTGGAGGCCTAGACATGCCTACATGTGAGCTCAACCTCAATGCATACACAGCTTAGGGAGGCAGCCCCTGTGTTCTGCAGCTAATTTGAATAAAGTTCTTGATAGCACATCAGGCAATGAGCACATTGGAGCAAAGCAGCCAGATCTAGGGGATGATTACGGAGACAGAACTGAAGGCCTCAGAGAAATGACATGTGATGTGAAGTGTGCTGACCAGGTGAATGGTGGGGCCCTTTGTGAAACAGGTATAAACAGATTGAGAAGCATGTTTGAAGGGAAGAGACATGAGATGGGCAGCTGCATATATGGGTCTGCTGCAGAAGAGAGCCGGGTTCTGGGTACAGATAGGGGGTAATCAGCATAGGGAGAGATGATGACAGAAGGCCAAGAAGAGCAGCTCCTTTATATTGAAAAGCAGATATAAGGAGGAAGGGGGCAGGGAAGGAGCACAGAAGCCCATGTCCTAGGCTGATAGGAAGGAAAGGAAGATAAAGCCTGAGATGTACACATTAGACTTGGCAATCCCAGCTTGCTGCAGACCTCCAAGCGGGCAGTTTCAGTGAGGTGGTGGGAGCAAAGCCTAGATCTTCTGTGGCAGAGACTAAGCACCACCAAATCTAGTTCCTCCAGCCTGAACATGAGGCTAAATTTCATTTCCCGACCTCCCTTGTATCTGGGTGAGGCTGTGGGATTGAGGTCTGGCCCACGAAGTGTGGGCCGAAAATGATGCACTCCCACCTCCAAGATACAGTCCCCTTCCCACACCCCTCCAGGGACCCCTCCTCTTGGGGTTCAGAGCAACTAAATGGAAGACTGGTCCCTGAATTACCATATGGAGTCAAGGGGCTCAGGCCAGTGGGGCACGCAGGCACGGACACCCTGGGGGTAGCAGTAGAGTAGGGGAACAGCCAGCTGAACAGCAGTGACAGCAGGGGTCAGGACAGCTAGAGGGCTCTGCAAGGCCCTTTGTGACCCAGCTGTGGTGGCAGGGAAGGCCCACTGGCTTTTGCTCTGAAGCCCCCTAAGGGTGCCTCCTCATCTAGCAGGGACATGTCTGCGGGGGAGATGACCAGGACAGGGAAGCCAGACCGAGGAGCTGCAAAACAACACGAAGAGACAGAGACGACCTCTTCAGGAAGAGGAAACGGACTGTCTCTCAATTCCAAGGACTTGGCAAAAAGAGAGACGACAATCATCTTTATTATCCAAACTCCAGAGAAAACGATTCTGCATCACAGCAGAACCTACTAGCTGCCAAAGTGGATGTGAAGTGACTCCTGAGGGTGGCCTTCTGGCCTGGGCAGGCGCCAGGCTTTGAGAATCATGAGCTTGCGGGACATGGCCCAGAGCTCCGTGGAGGACGCCTGGCAAGGTGCCTGCCCCGTCTCGCATGGATGTGGCTGTGAGGGCGACAACCAGGACAGGGAAGAAAGATCCACGAGCCACAAAAAAACCCGAGGACACAGAGGTGACCTCTTCAGGAAGAGGAAACAGTGGGGAGGCCTGGCCACGCGTGCCCTTGTACCCAGATGCAGAAGGAAGGAACCTTCCTCCCAGGTGTGAAAAAGACCAAGGCTCCTCGCTGGGCAGAGGAAGGACGGTGCTTGGGCTTCACCGGGGCAGGCAGCTGGCTATGGGGTCCGGCCGTGGCACCGGCACAAAGTTCATGGGGCACAGCAGCAGCGGGCACATCTTCTCGTGCTCCTTCAGCGCCTCACTCAGGTGCTTCAGCTCCTCCGTCAGCTTCCCGATCTCCCTCCGCAGCACCGTATTTTCCTGCTCCAGGCACTCATATTCCTGAGGAAGACAGAATGGGCACAATCAGCCCTGAAAACACCTCCTCTTCCTCTGTCCTCCGGGCCCATCCACCCCGCACCGTGATGCTCGCCTCCTTCCCGTGAAAGCTTTCTCGTTAGCCATGCTCCCTCCATCACTCACCTCTGTTTGTTCGCTTGCTTAATGGCCTTCTCCTCCTGCCAGGATGAAGGCTTCATCCTTTGTTTGTCTAATCAACTTTACTGAGGTCTAATTTACACAAAATGAACACATCTATTTTAAATGTATAATTCGGCGAGGTTTGACAAAGGTAAATAACTACATTGATCAAGACCTAGAACATATTGATCTATCCCTCCAGAAAGGTCCCTCGCGCCCCTTTGCAGTCACCTCCCCTACTCTCAACTGCACATCTGCTTCCGAAAGGTCCCTGTTGGGGTCACTGCTATGGCTCCAGCACCTGGAGGAGCGCCTGGGACATAACAAATGTGTATGGAGTGCAGAGTAAATGAATGAGAATACCCCTGGCCTTGGCTTTGCTCCAGCACTCACCTGTCAGATTTCCCCTACATCCGTTAACAGAGGCTTAGAACTCGAGGCCCAGTCCACACAGCGTAGAGACTTTCCCTCTAGCTCAGACATCCAACTGGTGCTGAGCACCCCCTCCTGCAAAGGACAGTCCTTGCCATGTCTGAACTGCTCCGTTAGAAAGCTCCTTGGCACCCATCCAAAACCTCTCTCTCTTTTACATTCACCTATTGGGCTTGGTTCCACCTTATGGAACCACATAGAGTAAATTCAATACTTTTTCAACATCACAGTTCTTGAAACTTTAGGAGAGAGCCCCATACCACTTCCCCTTAGGTATTCTCTACGCTCAACTGTCTCAGGTCCTCTGAGTTCCTTGGGGTTTAGGACTCCTGGACCCTCTACCCTCCTGGAGTCCGTCAGACACATGCTCCAATTTGCCAGGAGCTCTGAGAAAATCTGTTCCCGAAACGCAGTGCGTATTCCCAGGGATGGCCTGAGCATGCAGAGGGCAGATGCGTGGAGGCGATCTGCTCCGGGCTGGACCCGAGCCCACAGCCACCTCTCTCTGGGGACTCTCCCTGAGCTTGAGGAGAGGTGCAGGCTTCATCTGCATCTGCTGCTTCTCTGTACGTGGAGGGCACGGATGTTTTGGCATTTAAGGATGGCCCCTACTGGAGTCCACCCTGTTCCCTTGGGCACCTTCCAGCCTAGCAACTCTTTTTGAACCTTGATTGTGTCAGCTCCTGGATTAGTGATACCACCCTAATAAGCTGTCTATGAACCTGACAAGCAGGTCTTCCTTTTCTTCGTCCAACTCATTAATGAGTTCTATAATACTTAGCCAATGGCACGACCACAGAGACCCTCTTATGGCTGACAATCTCATTTAAATCTTGCTGAAATGTTGTTTTCAGGCATTTCTATGGTTGATTCATACAGTAAGGCCTTGTTGCACCATGCAAATCATTCATTTTCTGAGCAGGGGACCCAATCTTGTTCATCACATATTTTCTCTTACTAGTAGTTTTTTTTTAAAAAATCACCAAAAAAAGTATGATCTTTTTAAAAGGCACATGCAGATTCTCAGTTCTGCCCCTTTGCTAATGCTGTCCTCAACTGGACTGCCTTTTTCCTTTTCCGTGTGGGCCCACCTCAAGCCCACCACCTCCAGGAAGCCTTCCCTAATGGAAGCACATCTCTTATTATGAGTCTTATTCAGTCTTGTATCATACTCAGTCTTACCTAAATAAGGTCTCTCTCCAAAGATCAGAAATACGTAGCACCTGGGGCCTTTGCTGCCCTCTCCTGTACCCCTTCCCGACAGGCCCCAGGACCAGCATTTATGAGCTCAGTGACTTCTCAACCCTGTCTCCTTCTCTCACCCACTCCATTCCCTCCATTCCCATTTGGCCAGCTTCCTCCCTCTCAGAACAAGGGGTCTAGAGGGGCTGCATGCAGAGGTCATCTGAGCCACCCCGCTGCTTCCTGCCTTCCCCAGGCTCTCAGTCTCCTAGGCAGCAGGCCTCGCCCCTTTCCCTGCAGACTGTCTTGGGTCAGCTTGGCATCACTAGTGCACTGGCCCCATTCTACCTTCAGCCCTCCTCCATGCCTGCCACCCCCACTTCCTCATGCTCTCCTCTGGCCTCTGACAAGCTCTAGTCCTGGAGTCACGGTTCAGTCTATCAAGCCCTCTGTAGGCAAAGAGGGGGTCTGATGGGAGGATGGGAGTGGAGGCCTAGGCATCTTGGGAAGCCTGCCTGCAGCAGAGGGGTGAGAAGCCATAGCTCCATGCAGCATGTGTGCACACACGCATGCACACATGTGCACTCACACACACACGCACACACTCCAACCTACAACTGCAAATGCTCTTCACCTCCAAGTAAAATGGAGAATAGATCTGAATGGTTTCAATAAGCTAACATTTTAACTAGTTCTCTTTTTGTGGCTGAATATTCCAAACTGACTTTGTACATTTACTGAATTTTGTGGCAAGATGCTGTGAGCTTCTGAGCTTTATTTCTGGAAGCCACGAGGAGTCGTGCTGCCGAAGGCCCAAACCCCAGCACAGACAGGGTTCCAAGCTGCCTGTCACAGGCCACCCAGCAGGCCCCTCGCCGGCCTTTTCCGCAGAATTTCTCTTTTGGGATTTAAGTTTTACTCATAAATATGCTGAGGGACTTTTATCAAGCCGAGGGAATAGAAAAGAAAGGAGAAGTAAAGATCTTTTTCAGGTGAGACCAGTTCTACAAAAATAAAAGGAGGATCTGAGAGGGGAGGAAGAGATGGTGTGAGAATAGTGAGTGGAAACAAAGGGGAAAGAGTAAGGCTGACTTCACACTGATTTCCTAAACTTCATGCACATGAACCATAAGCGAAGAACATTAGACTCTGTTGCTGCCAAAGAGATGATGGGGTTAGCTCGATGATTGCTGGGTTTCAAATCCTTTGCCCCAGCAGGGTTTGAAGTGACTGTGCTGCCTTCCTCAGTGTTTGCTAGCACACGGTCACAAACGCAGAGGTGGCGAAGTCACTGCAAATCCTGGTCGTGCCTCAGAAATCAAGCTGTCTAGGGCAGCAGTTCTCAACTGGGGCGATGTGGGCACTTCCCAGGGGACATTTGGAGTATCTGGGGGCAGTTTGGGTCGTCACAACTGGGGAACGGGTGCTACCGCATCTAGTGGGCAGAGGCCAGGGATGCTGCTTAATGTCCTACAGAGCACAGGATATAGCCCCCACAGCAAGGAATTATCCAGCCCCAAAAGTCAATAGTGCCAAGGTTGAGAAACCCTGGTCTGAGCACCCATGAGAGGTTGACTGGGGAGTGAGGGGCTGTCTAAGATGTTTAGGGGCCAGGGACGGCAGAGGAAAGGATCAGTCCTGGGGAAAAAGACAATGTGGGTACCAGGGACCAGAGATGATGACTAAGGCCAGAAAGGAGATAAGGGGGAGGAAGAGGCCACCAGAAGGACTCAGCCACACGCAGACCCCACCTCACAAGGCAGAAAATGAAAACTCAGAGAGGCACAGTGGCTTTTCCAAGCAGACCTGGGACCTGCTCCCTGATTTCAAGGTCAACTGCAACTCTCATGCAATGAATGACAGCAATTCTGCTTCTGCTTGGCAGGGCCAGGGCCCAAATTTCCCCGTGGTGTTTACCAGCAGTAAAAGGCTGTAAGCTGAGGATTTTACAACAAGTTTACTCCCAAACCTTAAGCTGATGCCCTTCCCAGCAGAAAAATGTGTCACTGGCAAGGGCTGTAAAAATTAGTGTCATCATCAGTTTCTAAACCAAGTAAGGACTGACACGAAGAACATGCAATATCTGAAGAGAACGTGGCAACACATACCACAACGGCATTACTCAAGCCATTTGTCCGTTTGTGATATTTGGGGCTCCTAAGGATGGCACCGCTGCCTTCCTTTTGTGACTCAAAATTCTTTCTCAGTCTTACACCTTTGGGTGCCTGGCTCTAACCAATGTGACCCACTTCTGAGATAAGTGTGTTTCGGCTTGTCTTAGGGAGCTGGACTCCTCACTTGGGTTCCCAGTGTGAACCTGGACTCAGGAGCGTGCTGCATGTTCAGAGATGAATAGGGGTTGAAACCCTCATGAGAGGTGTAAGCGCCTCGCGGAGATGATTTGAGAAGCCGCAGAGAGCACGAAGGCACACAGACACATATTAGCAATTGCTGCTCATCACTGCAGTCCCACTTCCAGCAACCACTGCCCTGGGGGGAAACTCAGACTGAGGGGTGAGCCCGGACTCTCCCTGGCTTGGCTGACTGGGGCTCTCCCACTGCCCCGCCCTCTGAGGAGGCCATGCTGTGATGGACAGTCCTCTGGCTTTGGGGATGGAGAACTGGAAGACGAAGGGGGTGGCTGAAAGACTTATATGAGCTGGAACTAGAGGTTCGAGAACAGTTGGGGTGAGTAAGTCAGTTGGGCAGCAGAAGAGTGGGAATTTTCAACAAGTCTTGTCTTGTTCTAAATATTCCTTCATGGCCTTTGAGAAAGGCAAATCAAGATTTTGAGTTCCCTTGAGATCTTCAGCAATACTACCCTACAGTCTGGGATAGAGGACTTTATGGGATAGAGACTTTACTCGACCCTCCTCAGGGGGCAGCAGGGGGTCATGGTCATCAGGTGATGTTTTCTGCCCCTTGGTGTCTGCCCACAAGCTGGCCCCTTCAGGTCTGAGGAGAGGATTTCTGTGCACTGTGTCCCCTCTCATTTTCTCCATCCCATATGTGGCCTGGGAGCCCCAGGGGGCTGAGGGTCGTCCTGCCATGACCCCAGCAGTGTGCTGGGCACTCTGCCCTCAACTCACTGGAGCACAGCAAAATTATTCTTCACCACATTTTTAACGCCCACTCCCAATATGTAGTTTTTTCAAAGTTTAAAAATAGTCATTTTTTTTTCTTTACATTGTTTACTATTGTTTTTACTAAGTTGGCCAGATAGAACCTAGATCCTCAGAACTGTGATGTCCTCCCCGGAAGGAGGTGAGGGAGTAACAGGGGAGGGACAATTCACGTGGTGCCCTGCCGTTCAGAGATGATGTGCCTCTTCTGCAGAGCGACTGGATATTTTCATCTTCCTGAGCCAGCACCTGCTCCCTCACACCCTCTTGACACTTGTGCAAGGCTACTGATGGTAAAGGTGTGGGCTCGAGCCTTGGGGTCTGCACACAGACGGAGCCACTGTCCTGGCCTCCACAACACGGTGTTTCTCAACAAAACTGGCCTTGCTGAGGTGATCTGCTAGTGGTGCATAGTCCTGATCCATCCTTCTAGTTCTACAGAGAAAGAGAAGGGCAGGCTCTTCCATGGAGGGGTTGGGTTTCAGATTGCTCGGCCCCACCTGGCACCTGGCAGAACTGGCCATGTCTATGAAGAGTAGAACAGGTGAGGGACCCCAGAGAAGGCCCCTCCCACCTACGGCTCTCAGAGGGGTCACGCAGGGGTAAATGTGGCACCACCCGTAAGTTTCCCAGGCACCTGGTTCATTTGGTCATCAAATCTAATGATGACAGAAATTGAGAGAGTCCTATCTGACTCTATTTTTGTTACCTTCTGCGACAGGCAGAATAATGGCCCCCCAAAGACGTTTATATCCAATCTCTGGAGACTGTGGACATGTTACCTTACATGGCAAAAATGACTCTGTGACTATGATTAAGAATCTTAAATGGAGAGATTATCCTGGATTCTGCAGGCGAACCCAATGGAATCATGAGGATCCTTATAAGTGATAGAAAGAGCCAAGAGTCAGAGAAAGAGATGTGACTACAGACAAAGCGTCAGAGCCATGCAGCATGAGAAAGACTCAGCCGGCCAGTGCTGGCTTTGAAGATAGAAGAGGACCACAACCCAAGGAACACAGAAGCCTCTAGAAGCTGAAAAAGGCAAGGAAACAGATTCTTCTCCAAAGCCTCTAGAAGGATTGCAGCCCTGCTGACACCTTCATTTTAGCCCAGTGAGGTCCATTTCAGATTGCCTGATCTCCAAAACTGTAAGATAACAAATTTGTACTGTTTTAAGGCACCAAATTTGTCATAATTTGTTACAGCAGCCATAGAAAACTAATATGCTTCCCTTGGGAACGCCTATGCTTCCCAAGGACAGGAAAGAGATCGTCTCCCTTTCTGTGACCCAGTGACAATGCCTTGCCCACAGGAGCACTCAACAAAGATTTGCAGAATGAATCTACTTGACCTTGCTCCATGAGAGATCTCATTCAAATCATTCCGTCGCCTCTATACACATAATCACTCGGGATTTAAACTCGGTGGCCTTTTGTGGGCTTTATTGATTTATTTATATATTTTTTATGCGCCTGGCTTAGACTGGAAATTTCTCAAGGGGGAGGGGCCTGGCTGTCAGAGGGTACATGTGGTCTGAATATGGGGCCATGCACTACTGGGACCCAGTAGGGGTTATTGGGTAACATGAAGCTAGAACCAGGGTTGCTTCAAGAGCACGGGGAAAGGAAGAGAAGAGGCACAGGGCATTGCAGCACTTGTGTGGAAATGTCACAGAACAAATAAAGGCTAAGGACCTTCCCTGGCCCTAGTCTGAAGATCCTAGACTCTCTCTAGGTCCCAGCTTTCCTACTTCCAGGGAAGAATCTGACACTTTTAACTTCTGCCATGCTGTGGGTGCATATCAGTGGGTCACCTCTCCCTGGAGTATGTGCATTCTAAATCCCCTCTCTATTCATTGTTAAAGGGTTTTCAGAGGTTGTCATTCCTCCTCCAACATCTCACAGTCTCCTCTGCTGCCAACACCCCCCAGACTGGCCTTGCTGAGACGATGGCAAGAAAGCATGGTGGGAGAGAGTTAAACTAAAAGCTGTAATTATTCACGCCCATGCTGTGCAAAGGCGTGAGCTTGGAACAGTCACCAATCCTTGGGCAATTCCTTGGATGCCTTTAAGGCCAGTTCCTGATATAGAGCGGTTCCCATGTCCTGGCTGTGAGATGATGTGGGATTATGCATAGGGGTCGAGGAAAATGGAAGAGTTTAGGATAAACCCCAGGTTCCTAATTTGGGTGATGAGAAAGATTGTTCTATTAAGTACAAATTGAAGACAGCAAGGAGAGAAAGTCTCAGGGTGAATGGACACTCTCTTATAACTATGTTGAATCTGAGAAACTATGTTGCGCCTGAGAAGCCTGCAGCGGACCCATTGGTAAGCACTGGCAATACCGGGTTAGGGCTAGAACAGAAGACTTGCCTGAAATAATTGACGTTGGAAGAACAGATTTATAGATCAGATTTTCTATGGTAAGAATTAAAAAGGGCAGAGTCTGAAACTGGTCCTCAACATTTAAAAAAACAGGCCGAGGTAGAAAATCTAACAAAGAAACAGAGAAAAAGTGGTTAAGAGGGTCAGGAGAAGTAGGAAATGTGGTCTTTTAGAAGCTAAAGATCTTAAAAGAAGGTTTAAGAAGAGAGGGTCAGTGCTGTCAAATGTTCCAGAGAAGTCAAGGAAGATGAGACTAGAAAGAGGTCCCTGGATCGGACAATGCCAGGGCACCCGTGGTCTCAGTGGGAGCAGCTTCTGTAGGAAGTATGTGTGCATGTATTTGTGTGTGTGTGTGCATGTGTGCGTGGTGTGTGCGTGTGTGTTGGGTAGGGGAGAAGCAGAAACAAAGTCATAGAAGATGGAAGAATAAATGAGACCTGAGGCCATGGAGACAGCAGGTCTCTCTTTAAGGAGCAGGGAACTTAGGCAACGAAAGAAAAGAAATGGGCACTAACCTGAAAGGGAATTGGATCAAGAGTAGGCTTGTTTCATTCTTTCATGTAATGACAGAAACTTGAGTGTGAGATGCAACCATCGGGTGAGGGAGAAATCAAGAGGCCAGTGAGCAAAGAATCAGATCACTGGGTTGGAACGACGCAGCAGAATTAGACATGCGCATGACCAAATTGGTGATGACCAGGACGCGACCCCAGGGCCACCACCACAGTGCAAGGACAGAGGACAGCTCCCTCTGTGGCCCTCATGTGGCTCTGCCCTGACCACAGTCTCACCTCATGGAGTTTGTCAGCCTTCTGGGTCTGCTTCTTCCGACTTCTCTGAGCAGCCACTCGGTTTTTTTCTCTCCTTCGGACCTTCCTGTCATCATCCTCAGGGCTCTGGGGGAAAACATGTGGTCAGTACCGATGTGGCGGCCCCTCGCCTCACCCTTGTCTGATTTCTCTCTACTCAGCATTGCTCGGGACCTTCACCTTTTTACTTGCAGTCACAGGAGTGCTCGTTGCTACTTCAGTGGGGGCAACAGTAGCCCCTCCTTAAGGAGGACTCCCCATGTGCTACTGCACTTAGCTATTCATCCCCATGACCCCCCTGAGAAATGTGTGTTGTGACCACCATTTAAAATATGAGGAATAAGAAACTCTGAGAGGTTAAAGAACTTGCTTCAGGTACCACGGCTAGTCAGTGGGTGAATGGGAAGTGGAACTCAGGTCTGTTGGACTTCAAACCAACATTCATAAACCTCTACCCCACAGGGCGTGTGCCTGGAAGAGCTGTGGTGTTAGCGCTGTTCATCTGAAGAATGGAAAAGGCAGAAGGCATCCACTCTCTGGAACTTGCTGTGTGCCAGGCCTTATACCACCATGCACAAACAGGTACTTTTGATACTGCCTGAAAATCATGACTACACTTACGGCTCACTCTGCAACCACATAGCTCTACCAGCACACCAAAGCATCTTCAACACCACTGACGATATGCTCATTGGAACCACAATCGACTAACATTTTGTTTCACAGTTCGGAACACATCAGAAAGCAAATTTATGGCATGTCTTGAAAGCTCTTAGATACAGGAGATGTAATCAAACTTAGTCAAATTCTCCAAAAGCTCTCCTGAAACAGGCAGGCAGAAAAAACTCACCTGCCATGATAGAAACATTTCATTCAGTTATAGAAAACATGGAGAGGAGAGCAGCATTTGCTTTCCAGAACCTGTGAGAAGATACCAAGGGGACAGGGGTGGGGAAAACACTACCTTTAAAGAGTTCAAAAGCCAAGCAGTTAGTGGGATACAAACATAGGAATGTTACTTAATTATTAATGTTAATTGAAAGTAAATACTGATAACATAAAATAATGGACTTTTCCAGTTATTTTTCTGGTCTTGTTTTCCAAATAAGAGAGACACATATGATCTCCCCAAGTTACTGCAGGTAACGGCTTTTCAGCATATGCCAGGAGAAGAATAAGTGGCATATACATAAATAGGATAATAAATAGAAGAGGCCTTGAGACTGTGCTTAAGGGAACAGACACAAGGTGTTAAATAAAATGTAGTCTTTCAAGTCTCGGTAAACAGAAAAAGAACACCACAGGAGGAAAATGTGGTACAGAGGATGAAACTTTAGCTTTAGAAACACACAGCTCCTGGTTTTGTCTCTTACTGTCGATGTGGCCTTGAGGACCATATTTTCTGAACTTCTGGTTTTCTCATTTATCGTAGGTGTGATTCATTCATTCTTTCAGTAGTGTTAACCCAGTACCTGGCATGTGCCAGGCACTGTCCTAGGCGTTAGAGATACATTCCTGGAACAAAGGGTCAGTGCTCTCTGCAGCCTAATGCTTGGGGCTGGCATGAGATAAAATAAGATTTTACCTTAAAGCTCCCACCCAGCACACAGTATGCCCTCAATAACCTCTGTTGAGGTCGCTGCTCTTTTATATAAAGTCCCTCACTGCGCTTGTCTCCAAATCAAGTCATAGAGGACAGGGAAGCCACCTGCAGCCACCCTCTGGGAGCCCACACTCTAAACTAGATTATCCCATGTCATATGGTCACACCTGACAGTTCGGCAGAAACATGTATCAAGACAGGAAGAGGGGAGCAAAGTGTTGAGCTATCCATCTATTGTTGACCACGTCTCGATGAGTCCTCCCAAAATCATGAGAGGTTGACGTTATTGTACGTGTTCATTTCACAGGTGGGGAGGGGTTAAGCAAGTTGCCCGAGGTCCAAACTCAGATCTGTGCGACCCTCTAGCATCCCCCCATGACAGAGTGTGCCAGGCACCGAAGTGAGAGGGGGGACATAACGACGACAAGGCTCGGTCCTACAGCAGCTGGGTGGGGAGTCTCCTCCAGCAAGTCCCCACGGCGACCTCGTTACATGTGTCCTGAGTGCGCACCTGTAAACGCTGGGGGGACAGCGCAGAGAACTGGGTCCGGGAGAGGGGTTTCCAGCAGCGCGTGGCGTGGAGTCCCCGCACGGCAGGCCCCCGCCCCGCGCCCCCGGGCCGATCGGTCGGGGTTCCCCATTCTGCCGCAGCCGGAGCGGGTGGATGTCGGTAGTGCCCCGGCACGAAGTACTTGCCGCTTGGGGCTTGATGTCCCCTCTCCGCGCCCTGGTCCCCACTCCCAGGGCCGGGGACGGGGCGTGCGCGCCCGCGGGGGCGGAGGCGGCGGCGGGGAGCGGGGGCCGTGGGGACCCGGGCGGCGCGGGCCGCACGTGCAGGGGCTGCGACGGCGCTGCCCGGCCCGGCGCCCGCGCGTCTCGCCGCCGCCACCGCCTCCTCCCGGGGCGCAGCCGGGTCACCGCCCCGGACGTCGCGGGCACCCTGCGCGCCCCGGGGCGCCCCTCGTGCCCCTGCTCCCGCGGCCGGCACCCCGGAGTCCCAGCACCCACCTCCCCGTGCCCCCGGCGCCCGGCGCCCGCATCCCTGAACCCTCGAGTCCACTACCTGCGGCTGCGGCTGCGGCTGGCTCCCCGGGGACGCGACGCTCCTGTGCGGGACGCGGCCCGCGGCCGGGGGCCCCTGCGACATGCCGGGCGCTACTCCGGCCCGGCCCGGCCCGCGCGGCCCGCGCGCCCTGCCCGGGGCGCTGCCTACGGGCGCGCCCCGGCGCCCCGCATCCCGGCGCCCGCACCTGCCGGCCGCGCGCCCGCGCCCCGCCCCGCCCTGCCCGCGGGCTCCCCGCTCCCCCGGCTGGTGCGGCGGCGGCGGCGAGTGTCCCCAGCTTCCCCACCCCCGGCCCTGCCCGCCGGCCCTGCGTCCCCGAGTGCGCCCCGCCCCCTCCTCCTCCCGACCCGCCTCGTTTCCTCCGCTCGCCGCACCTCGGGGTCCCAGATCCCACCCCTGTCGCAGCTTTCTGCCGGGGCCCCGCGCTTCGTGGAAGTCACGTGGTGGCTGCGAAACCCGAAGGGAGCGCGAAGCCCACCCACGGCAGACGCCGGGGCGGGTGGGGGTCAGGGGTCGCGGCGGCAGCCCTGGTGTCCCGCTGCTCTCGGGGAACTCAGAGCGAGAAACACGAGTGAGCGGTTTGGGGTTAGCGGTTTCTTCCCGGTCCCATCGCTGTACCTTCCTGCGCACCGGCCCCGCCCCCAGCGCCAGGGTCACACACTCAGCCTTCTTGGCCGCCTTAAAAAAAATAAACCAGTCTCGGGGGACTTTCTCCGCGACGATCTGTCACTCACCAGGGCGCCACTCTCACTCCTTCCGCACCCCACTCGGCAGGGGACGGCCGGCTTCGCAGAGTCCACTGCGCGCCCCGAGGGCCAGGGCACCCCGGGGCCTTTCTGCTGGATCCCTCCCTCCTCTTTTCAGGGGGCCCGCCGGGCAGTGGGAGGGGGCGAGGCGGCGTGGCCCCGAGGGCGAATGCCCAGTGGAGGGCGGGGGGAGGAGGTCGGCCCGGAGAGGAGCAGTAACCCGACTTCCCTGAGAGCGAAGCTGCCAAGGTGGACGTCACCACTGATAGATTAGGGGAAATGAACCCCAGATCCTTTTACTAGTCCGAGATGAACGGAACATCTCGCCCACGGGCCCAGCCGGGGCGGTCGCAGAGCTGCCGCGCGCGCCCCGCCACCTGCCCGCCGGTTAGGAGACGCCGAGTCACGCGGCACCGAACGTGCTCGCGGCAAAGAACGACAACGAGAGGTTACGGGTTTGCGGTCTGCGCGCTGCGAGCGCCGGGAGAGACGGATAACCGCGCGCCTGGGTGGGACCAGGGCCGGGGGCTCAGATGCGCGTCCCCGGTGTGGTCGTTTCGGTTTCCAGGCTAAAGGGCCGCAGCCGGGGCCCCGCGATGCTGGCGACGCCCGGCCGAGCGCACGTGGCTCTCCCGCAGGATTTAAGCCCCTTAGAAAAGCTGGGAGACGAGCTTGTGTGAACTTGGCTCGTGTGAACTTGTCGGAGAGCAGTCAAGCAAGTGGAGCATCAAGGCTGTGTGGGCAGAGGCTTCCACCCACTGTGCAGAGGGCGGGGGGCGGTTCAGAGAGGGGGTGACAGTGACAGTGACAGTGCGCACCCCACGCCGTCAACGCCGCACAGCGGGGCCATCTCGATTCGGTTAATCTGCCTGGATTTATCTTCTCATCTCCCTTTGATCCTTGTCGTGGTCGCCCCAGGGCTGTCGCTTGGCTGCCCACACAGGCACACCCCCACGTGCCCAGCGCTGCGATCCACGCGCGAGTGCTCACGTCAACGAGGGCCCTCAATCTCGGGAACTTAAAAGGACTCTAACGAGATAGGAAGCCCTCTGGGTCAAGTGGCCTTTAATTTTCGGGAGTGCTTTCATTAATTCCCCCAGTGTTGATGTTTGTGCAGGGGGAAGGCAAGGCAAAAACAGCGGGCACTGAGGTGCAGTCCCGCACGTCATTCCGTTAATCGCCACTTTTCTGTTTTTACAGAGCCACGCCGTGTTTTAAGCCCTGGAGGGCTGTCCCTTCCACCTCGCGCTCACAGAACCTGGAACTGTGTGTCCCAGCACTCTCCTTAGGGCATGGGCCTACTGTCTTACTTATTCGAGGCTTCCTTCAAACATATTCAAAGAAGGGGTCTTGGTTAACTAGTTAGCATTTCAGAAACTGATCAGTCTGACCTAGCATACATCAGAATGAGTGGATTAATTAATTAGATGCAGAAAATACAATTAGGAAGGTAAAGCAGAATTAAATCCTTTATTAAAGCCTTGAGATGAGGCCATGGAGAGAATTTTTGGAGACGACATGTGATAAGAGAAGTCACATTGGAAAGATCTGAACCATATAAGAATGTTAAATTGCTTTAGATGACAGTATGACCGAAAATTCAAAACAAGCAGATGGGGGCAACAGTCACAGTAAATATGATAAAGGGTTAAAATCTCTAGTGTGTGTGTGTGTATGTGTGTGTATATATATGTGTGTATGTGTGTGTATGTATATGTATATGTATGAGTATACATACATACATATATATATATATATATATATATATATATATATATATATATATATATATATATATATAACCCATGAAAAGGAACAAGAAAAATACTGAGACAACCTCCCAAAAGTAAACTGCGCAAGTGACATGAACTGGCATTTTCTAACAGGTGAAAATGATAAGGAAAGTCAATATAGGAAAATAGATGTGAAAAAATTTAAAAACCTCTAAAAGTGTTACATTAGCAAAATAAAAGGTTGTATCAAATGCCAATGAGAGTGTGGTGAATTGGTACTCTAATATTTCACTGGCATCATTGTAAATTGGTAGAAACCTACTGGAAAGGAATTTTATTATAATTTTTAAGAACCATGCAAGAGTCATCACTTTTGACTTTGTTTTCCCTAGAAAACTTCTGGAAATTTCTCTTAGGAAGATAATTGAAAATACTAAAGAGAAAAATACTATATTCACTAAATATTCTGAAGAGTGAAAAATTGTAAGCAACACAAATGTCCAGTGATAGGTGAATGGCTGAATAAAATATGTGATAGCCATGGGATAGAATATTATGCATCTTTAAAATTACAAGCATGCAGACAAGTTTGCCACATGGAAGATTTATTTGATATGAGGTAGAAAGAAAAAGAAAATCAGCATACAAAAAGTACAAATATAACATGTATATAAAAATATGTGTACGATGCTATTATACTGTACACTTAGAAATGGTTAAGATAGTAAATTTTATATTGTGGGTTTTTTTTGCCACAATGAGAAAGTATATGCATAAGAAAAAAAATTAGATGAGAATACATCCAAGTACTAGCTTCTCTGTCATAGTGGAGGGATTATAATTACTTTTACTTGTCTTTTTTAGCCTTTTGGAAAACGCTGTATTATGTTAACATCTTAAAACATTTTATATTTACAAGCAATATTGCCATTCCTGGCACTAAGCCCGTTTGTCACACCAGAATGCCAACACTTCTCTGACCAAGCGAGATGCTCTAATATTAGCCTGTTTTTCTTGCTTTTCTGTAATATTTTCTGGTTCATTACATTTTGTCAGAAGGAGAAACATGAAAATGAGAAGATAAGAACAAACATTTCAAATGTCTCATATTCTTCTGTCTTTGTATTTGTATTTTTTCCTTTGAACTGGGAAGAGAAACTATATACATGATTTCACAATTTCCTATTACTGCCATGATGACCCTGGATTATGTCTTCGGGTACAGGGGGAGGACGTGCAACAGGTCAGTGATCAAATCATCTGGTGATTCACTTCACCAGAAGACAATTCTTTATAAACACCACTTGCTCAAATGCTAGAAAACCCTGTTACTATTTCAACTTTGCTCTTCTCTTTTAGGGAAACTGGCCTTCCAGTAAGTGTACTTTCACTGATCTTTTCTCAGAAGGTGGTCCTGTGGGCTTCTGGTAGGGCTACTGAAGGGAAAGTTAAAGGCAGAGATCCCTGTGTTTACCAAAAATCAGTCATGTGTCAGGCACCATTCTAGGCACAGGACATGGCAGTAGACAAAACAAAGACCGGCACCTCACGGAGCTCACATTCTTCAGGAGGGAGATGGACAATAGACATAACATAGTATTTAGGTGGTGATACATTCTATGGAGAAATATAGAGCGGAGAGGAGAAATAGGGAGGAGTGAGGGGAGGTCAAGCAAGGAGGTGGGAGAGGGAGCTATGAGACCATCTGGGGAGAATGGTCCAAGCTGCATGAACAGTAAATGCAAGCCTCTCTTGGGAACATGCCTGGCCATTCCAGAAACTGTAGGAGGCTGGAATGGAATGAGGAAAGGCTGGATACCAAGAAGTGAGGTCAGAAAGGCAAAGGGCCAGGTCATGCAGGGCCACTTGGGCTATTTGCTTTTGCTTGAAATGAGATGGGAAAACGTCGCAGGCTTTTGAGCAGATGGATGACACAATCTGACTTCAACGGTTACAGGATCATTCTGGGCCCTGTGTTAAGAAGAAACTTAAAGGGACAAAGAAGAAACAGGGGCCAATGGCACTATCTCAGCAGAATGAGGATGAGGGTTTAGATGATGCTGAGTGTGGGGGCGGCTGAGGCAAAGTTGCCAGGAAGTCAGTGAGCAAAAGCTCAAGGCCACGCGCCTACTGTCCCCTTTCAAGGCCCAGCAGGGGCCCTAGCAACGTGTTCACACGGGGAAAGATTGGAATAATATTTGCAAAAGTGGGACAGTTTAACCAAAATGGTTAAGATCACTGTCTCTTTTCAACCCAACTTCCCCTCAGTCCCTTCACGTCTGATAGTAGTAGGTGTGGGCATTTAGGGGGAGCTTGCAAAGGAAGGTTAGTAAGAGATATTTTTGTATAGTGGGATATATATAGGTGGCTTGCAGTCACTTCTCTCTAGAGTCATTATTGCTAGCTGTATGATGGGATATTCCTACTGCCCACCATGCTGACTCACCTGACAAGGGACACTGTCCCCAAACACCAACGTTCCTCTGCTGCCCGGCACCACACCTAGGAGGATGGCGGAGGAGAAAGGTTTGAAATGTATGGCCCAGAAGCTAATCTTTGAAAATTCTTCAGATCATCACACATGTGAAATTGTAGGCAGAGGATTCATGTCTTATCAAAACAGGATTCTCAGCTGCCAGGTATGAAATTAAAAATTCAGCTTATACAATTAGAAACGTGCCATGAGGGATATTTTCTTTGTTAATTGGAGTGGGAGTGGCATCTTTCAGAAAGCTTGGATATGACACTTTAGTTGCTATTTGGAAATATATTCTGGGACATTTCAATAAAAGTGCAGGCTCCTGATTGGTTTGTATGTATCTCTAATTTTACTTATTATTAAAAATGTTATTAAACTTATTATTAGAAATGTATGTAAAATTAATGAAATATAAAAATGAGATCAATATAAGCAATTAAGAATCAATGGAAAATTTTCTGACATTAATAAGCAAATTGTAAAATCAAATTTCACATTATACTAGAAGCAGTAATTCATTCAGAAGAGATGAATGTCAAATAAAAGCAATGAATAGGCTCCTGTATTGTCTGATTATCCAATGATGAGGCAGAATGGATCATACAAATACAATGGAAAAGCACTTACAATTCTTGCTGTCCTCATCTGAAATATTGACACTGATGAGGGTCATATGCCACATTGTAGGACGTTGGTAAGAAACTGGTTAACAAGTTGGCTAACTAGTATCATCTATTCTAAGAATACGTAAGATGAATCACTGGAAAAATAAACATGAACCACCTGAAACATCACCAACTCACACATTGAAAAACTTGGAGGTTTTTCCAAATCTGACAACAATTCTGAAAAATTACATGACATTACCAATAATGTACTGAGAGGTTGAAAGTAATTACCTCAAATATTTTTTAATCAAATTTTCACCCACCACATGGAAAGACTAAATTATCTTTTGGTCTATAGAATTTTGTTATAGAAAAATTATATTACAGAATCATTGTCTTATGAAAAGGAGAACAAAGAATATGCAGCTTAAAAGCATAAGAAGATAGTGCTATAGAAGTACAATTAATAATAATAGGATAATTTCTTGATTTTTCTGATGTTTTTGGTATTTGTCAGTTTTTTTAAAATATGTAATTTATTGTATCTTGTTTTTTTAGAATGAAAAAATTATTTTTCTAATTCTAGCCCTGTTCAACAGTCAATAGAATTGCTGTAGGGGGAGTAGCTGGCTAACTTTATAAGCTTTAATATTTTTATAATTCTTGGTCATACATGATAGTAAAATCTAGAATTGACTTAAAAAGATATAGAAGAAAAAAAATCTCCCCATTATCCAAATTGCCCACACTGAGATAACTCCGCTAATATTTTGGCAGATTGTGCTGGTTAATTTTATGTGTCAGCTTCACTGGGAGAAAGGACACCCAGAGAACTGGGAAAACATTATATCCGGGTGTCTCCGTGAGGATGTGCCTGGGAGATATTAGCATTTGACTCAATAGACTGAGTAAAGAAGATCACTCTCACCCATGTGGGTGGGCATCATTCAATCTACTGAGGGCCTAAATGGATCAAAAAGGAAAAAGAAGGCTGGAATTCTCTCTCTTCTTGAGCCGGGATGTCCATCTTCTCCTGCCCTTGGAGCTCTATTTCCAGGCTTTCAGTCCTTTGGACTCTGGGGCTGCACGCCAGCAGCCCCTGGATTCTCAGGACCCTGGACCCAGACTGAATTACACCATCAGCTTTCCTGTTTTCCATCTTACAGATGGCAGCTTGTGGGACTTCTCGGCTCCCATAACCATGTAAGCCAATTCCTATAATCAATCCCCTTAGAAATGTACATATACATGTATCTCCTGTCGGTTCTCTTTCTCTGGAGAACATTGTCTTATACACACGTGTTGCTTTCTCACATTTTATATGCCTGAAATTACACTCTAATTTGCTTTTTACTTAAGAACATCATAAACCTATTTCCATGGCAATAAATAGACATCTCTATTGTCATTTTAGATACGTATAGGATTCCATTGTAGACCCATACCATAGCTGATGTAAGTATCTATTACTCTGCTGTTTTCAATTTTTTTTCAATTTTTCCATATGTGTAGGCAATATTGTTATAAATCATTATATTAGTCAGCACACACTGCCACAACAAAATACCACAGACTGGGTGGTAATTTATTTATGTAAGAAATTTACTTCTCACAGTTCTAGAGGCTGGAAATTCCAAAATCAAGGTGCCCACTGATTTGGTTTCTGGTGAAGACTCTCTTCCTGGTTTGTAGATGGCAGCCTACTCACTGTGTCCTCACACGGTAGGGAGTGAGAAAGATGTGTCTCTTCTCCTCTTCTTATAAGGCCACAGTCCTATTAGACTAGGGCCCCACCTTTATGGCCTCGTTTAAACTTAATTACCTCTTAAAGACCCTGTCTCCATATAAAGTCACATTAGCGGGTAGTGCTTCAATGTATAAATTTGGTGAGGGGATACAAGTCAGGCCATAAAAATCATTATACCCATATATGTCTGTACTTGTCTGACTGTGGCCTTAGGTTTAAACCCTAGCAATGCGATTGCTAATCAGAAAGAATATACGTATGTTCAAGGTATTTGACACATACTGCAAAATGCCCTTGTAATTAATAGTCCTGCCAGCAGTGTGTGAAAATACTATTATCTAATTAGGGAATATTTTTAGGACTACAGTTGAGGTTCAGAAGGCTTAAACTCGTTTCCAGGGTCACTTGTCACTTCCTGATAAAGAAGAAAAAAAAAAAAAACAAGAACAGGTAAATATAAGATGAGGACTTACCCAAAACAATAGGTCAAGGGTTGTTTTTAGCATATTCCCTTCTGGAGTCGCTTCTAGGACCACCCACTACCCCTGAAGCTGTATCCATGGTGCCCAGGATTCCCCAAGGGGCAGGCAGCCCAGAGGGGTGCTTGAGATCTGCAGGACAATTCAAAACACATCACTGCGTCTTTCATGCAAACTTTCCAGCGGGAAGGCTTCTCTGTCCTCCAGCCCTCAGAGAAGACAAAGATGCAAGTCTAACTGGGTGTTCATATTACTTCTACCAAAGATATTTACATTTTAAAAGAAAAAAGTATGAACGATGCATACCCACAAAGGACAAATATCAAATGGTGGGATTTTAGGCTCTTTGACTCTAGGAGTGGAAAAAGATTTGGGAAGAACCCTTAGTCAGATGACATTAGGTTATTGTCCTCTTGCTCCTCTGGGTGGAATTGGGCCTGAAAAAGGATGGGGTAGGGGTGGGGTGAGGGGTGAGTGGAGGGGAGCCAAAGGAGAAAAAGAGAAAAAAAGGAGACAGAAAAAGGAAAGAAGGTTCTCATGGTGGGATGTCAGTGAATGACTTGTCTGGGCCACAGAAAGTTCTGGAATAGAGGCTAGGAAATTTAAGTGACTGGTTTGATCATCTTCTGTGTTCTGTCTTCCTGCCTCTGTTCTCTGTCTCTGTTTCTCTGTCTCTGTAGCTCTGCCTACTCATTGCTGCCCTAAGCTCCATCCTCTGTCCGTCCTTGTTCCTTTCATTCTGGGTCTTTCCATCTAGTCTTTCTCCACTCGCAATCTCTCTCCTGGGCCTCTCCTCTGGAATATCCCACAGACGCCTCACCCTCATAAGCAGCACTAAATCTGGCATCCACCCAAACACATTTCTCTGTGGTCTCTGGCCCACAGTCCAGTGCCAACAGCTGCCCAGCCACCCCAGCAGAAGGTACAGGGGCATTGTCTGTGGGCCTCACACACAATCAAACTTTAAGGCTATGGTTCTTATGCCAGGGCTGACCCAGCTTGGGTGGGGATCGACACCACTTGGGCCTCCTTCTCTATGAAAAGTAATTCAAACATAGACATTGAAATTAAAATTTAATTATAATGAGATAATACATCTAATTGAAATGTCACAAATATGACAAAAATCCAGAAAATTGCATTTTTTTCCATTAATGGCTAACACACTCCATGTGCTTTTATTTCATTATTTTGGGGTTGCATCCTCTTTGACCAGCTCTTCATATAACAATGCTTTTGAAAGTTATTCTTGTCAAGATAATAGAAAGATCATTCAGTGTTTTCTTTGACTGAAATTATTTTGTTATTGATAGTTGAGATCTTAAGTCATGTGATTCTACACAGAAATATATTAGCTGCCCACTCCCTAAAAATATAGGAATTCTGGTTAATTCTATTTCCTATGATTTCAATCAAAAAGGATGCATATGCATAATTGTATCAGCTGCATTGTCAGATACAGTCCAGACAGTGAGAACTCCTTTTCAACTAGGCTTCCACAAGAACCAAAATCCTCTAATTTTACATGGTTAAGGATTAAAAATAATCTTGACACTATCTTTGATTCCATATATTTCAGACTTTCAGGGTCTGCTTACTTATGGTGTTGGCACTGTGTAGGACACATTCATATCACAATGAACCCTGCCTTGCACCTCCATGTGACCAAGCCAGGTGGGTTGGCATGGTGGGTTTAAGTACATCCTGGAAATGATTCCCACACCAGGATCTTAGCAATGATAACTCTACTCCAAACCAAATGTACAGCCATTTAACTTCCCTTCACTCTCTTTCAAAAATGCCCATGGTCACCCTAGTGCCACTTTGCAAGAGAGAAAATTAAAAAAAAAAATTTTTTTTTTAAATTTACTTGAGAAAAATAGATGCATGTCTTCCCATTGTAAAAAGAGGGGATTCAACCACTACAGATAGATGGAGAGTGATCATCACTGCCAGTTGCAGTCATCGGTTTGCTATCTTTCCTGTCCTTATGTGCATTAGCACCCTATTTCTCATTTCCACATCTGTTTCCCCTGACTAGAATAAAACCCCACGAGGGCAAAAGCAAGGTCTTATTCATCACTTTGTCCCCACCCCCCAACCCAGTACCTCATCGTAGGAATAACCAGCGCTAGAAGAGAGAGCAGTGAAGCACAGAGAGCGTGAGGAACTGGCCCTGCTTACCCAGAAAAATGACAGTTAGCATTCACACTCAGGCAGAGCATGAGTTTACGAAAGGTTTAATTGATACATATGGTATGAACGTTCACACTGGGGCAAGTCGCATTTGGATCAGAAGAGTTTTTCCAAAGAAGGTCCAGCGTGAGCCATCGAAGCAGAAATGAGTGAACTTAATGACCTATAGAAACATTGTGATAGCATACTTCACGCAAAAATTAAGCAATCAATTTTTCTCCCTCCCCCATTTCATTTTCTATGGAAAAACATAAAATATAGTAATAGTGTCATAATTAGCTGTGCAATGCTGGCATCTAGTGCAGCCCGAAATTGTGGTATACCGTGGGAATTTTAATGGCCTAGTATCTGAAGAGATTCCTCATGATTTTTTTAAACAAGAAATAAGACATTTGTGACTCACTTTAAAAAATAACTTTACTCATTTCCTATAGGACTTACCGCCACCTACAATTAATTTGTAATTTCCTTGGAGACATCTCCAACTTCTTGTGTCTAACACAGAACTGGGCGTGCAATGCTGGTCACATATCTGCTGAATGAACACACTACAAATGACTTCCGCGGGCTTGGCTGTGGATTTCGTTAGGAGAATAGCAGTTTTGGTCTTCCCCCAACACTCAAGGTGGATGCCTGGGACTGTTTCTAGAAAATTCTTTTCTCTCTTATCCATTGCCATTGCTCTTTGCTTGTTTAGGGCAGAAAGAGCCTGAGGTTTGAGTAAGAAAGCAGCCCAAAGGATTCCATCATACAGAGGTACCACGGTTTCTTTGATCATTTACCTACTGAAGTTCATCTGAGTTGTTGTTTCCAGTTCTTGGCTGTTACCAATAAAGCTGCTATAAACATCTGTGTACAGGATTTTATGTGAATGTGTCTTCCTCTCTCTGGAAATGCTCAGGAGTGCCATTGCTGGGTCATAAAATAGTTGAATGTTTGTTTTTTAAAGAAACTGCCAAAGTGTTTTCCGGGGTGGCTGAACCATTTTAAATTCCCACAAGCAGTGTATGAGTGAACTGTTTCTTGGCATGTTCTTCAGATTTCGGTGTTGTCGCTACTTTTTATTTCAGCTCTTCTGCTGGGTGTGTGGTGACATCTCATTGTGGTGTTTAATTTGCAGTTCCCTAATGGTTAATGATATTGAACATCTTTTCGTGTGTTTATTTGCCATTGGTATATGCTCTTCAGTGAAATGTTTCTTTGTTGTTTTTTTTTAAATTTTGTAATTGGGGTTTTTGTGGTTCTGCTGTTGAGTTTTGAGAGCTCTGTATTTATTCTAAATGGTAGTACTTTCTCAGATATGTGGTTAGCAAATATTTTCGTCTGCTCTGTATTTGTCTTTTCATCCTTTTAGAATAGTTGTTTGCAGAACAAAACTTTCTAATTTTAATGAAGTCCAATTTACCAAATTTTCTTTTTAGGGATCATCCTTTTGGAGTCTAAGAATTCTTTGACTAGCCTTACATCCTGAAGATTTTCTCCTATTTTTTTTTTCTAAATGTTTCATAGTTTTATATGTAAGTGTGTGGTTACTGTTAATTTTTCTGTAAGGTGGGGAGTCAGGCTGATTCATTTAAAAAAATATCTATGGATGTCCAATTGCTCCAGCAGTATTTACTGAAAAGACTATCTTTCCTCCACTGAATTGCTTTTGTATCACTGTTAAAAATCAACTGGACATACTTGCAAGGGTCTATTTCTGGGTTCTCTGTTCTGTTCTATTTACAATTGTGTCTATCTCTCTGCTAATATCACAGTTTTGATTACTGTAGCTAAACAATGTCCTGAAATCTAACAGACTGTCTCTCACTTTCTTCGTTTTCAAGATAGTTTTAGCCATTCTAGGTTCTTTGTCTTTCCATATAAATTTTAGAACAGTCTTATGTACATCTAGAAGAAAATCTCACTGAGATTTTGATATAAATTGCATTAAACTTGCATAGACATTTGGAGAGAACTAGCATCTTTACTAGGTTGAGTCTTCCTACCCATGAGCCCACTTTGTCTCTCAAGTTATTTAGATTTTTCTCTCATCAGCATTTTGTGTTTTGTTAGATTAACAGCTGTTCTTTTTTTTCTTTTTTAGAGATTATAAATTGTATTGTATTTTTAATTTTGATGTCCATGCATTCATTTAATTTTTATAGGTTTATGTTGTGTTCTGTGAACTTGCTGAACTCACCTACTATCTTTAAAAATTTTTTGTAGATTCCTTGGGATTTTCTATGTATATAGTCATCTGCAAATAGGAACAGTTTCATTTCTTTTTTTTCTGATCTGCATATTTTTCCCTTTTATTTTTCTTGCCTTTTCTGCACTAACTAGAATTTCTAGCACTATACTGAATAAGATCTGTGTGAACAAACCTTTTTGCCTTGTTAAAGATCCCTGAGGAAAAAGCATTCAGCTTTTCACCATGAAATGTGTTAGCTGTAGTTTTGTAAAGATGCTCTTTATCAAATTAGGGAAGTTCCCCTTTATTCCTATTTTTCTGGGAGTTTTTATCATGAATCACTGTTGAATTTTGTCAAATACTTTTTCTGTATCAATTGATATGATCATGTGATTTTTCTTTTTTAGTCTGTTAACATGGTAGGTTACGTTGATTGATTTTCACACATTGAACCTTTCTTGTATCCTTGGATTAAACGCTACCTGGACATGACGTACAATTCATTTCATATATTGCTGAGTTATATTTGCCAATATTTGATTTAGTTTTTTCTATATTCACAAAGGATATTGGTCTGTATTTTTCTTTATTTTGTATTGACTTTTGGTATCAGGGTAATTAATATTAGCTTCATAAAATAAAATGGGAAATTTTTCTGAAAGAGATTTATAGAATTGGTATTAATTTTGCTTTAAACGTTTGGTAGCATTCTTCAGTAAAACCATCTGGATCTAGAGATTTCTTTTTGGGGAGTTTTAAAATTATATAGTCAATTCCTTTAGTAATTTTAAGGCTATTAAATAGATAATTAAAACTATCTACTTCATACTGGGTGAGTTGTGGTAGTTCGTGTTTTTCCAGGAATTGGTCCATTTTCTCTAGTTGTCAGATCTATGTGTGTATAATTGCTCATGGTATTACTTTATCATTCTTTTAATGTCTGGAGGTTCTCTATTGATATTCCTGATATGGAGCATCAGTGTCTTCTCTCTTTTTTTCTTGGTCAGTCTTGCTATAGCTTTGTCAATTTTGTTGACCTTTTCAAAGAATCAGCTCTTTGTTTCAGTGGTTTTTTGTATTGTTTCTCTGTATCATTTTTAATTTTATTAATATTTATTATTCCATTTTTTTTCTCCTTACTTTGGACTTATTTTGCTCTTTTCTAGTTTCTTGAGGGGAATGCTCAAGATGTTTAGTGCCATAAATTTCTCTCTTGCTTTAGTCATGTCACCCAAATTTTTATATATTATCTTTTCATTTCCCATCACATCAAAGTATTTTTAAATTTTTCTTTGAAATTTCCTATTTCACCCATGAATTATTTATGAGTGTTCAGTCCAAGTGTTTGAAAATTTTCCTGTTATTTTTCTGTTATTGATTTCTAGAGATTCCAATATGATCAGAGAATACACTCTGTATAATTTTAATTATTTTTAATTTGTTGAGGTTTATTTTTATGGCCCAGGATATAGTTTATCTTGGTATATGTTTCATGGGCACTTGAAATGAATGTGTATTCTTCTGTTGTTGGGCGGGTTTTCTATAAATATCTATCTGATCACGTTGGGTGATGGCATTGTTAAGTTCTACAACCTTGCCGATACTTGTCTAGCTGTTCCATCACTGTCAGATATCTTAATTTTTGCCTGTCTTGCAGGTGAAAAATATTATCTAATTATGGTCTTGAGTTGCATTTTCCTAAGTTCTAATAAGATTGAGGATGAAATTAAATATTTTTCTTCCTTTTTAAATGGCACTCTTCCAAACATGTAGTTGAGAGTTTGCCAATTATTCAAACCTATTGCCTTTTTCTCTTATTTCTAGTTTTTGTTTTTATATATGTAGTGACTCCTGCTGATGTATTATCTGAATAAAGAAGCCAGGAATATATCTGTGTATAATTTTCCTTGTGTCTCTCGATCTGGTATAGTGCCATAAGCCATCAGACACAAACTTGGGTCAAAAGCCTCCAATGACTCCCCATTTTATGACAAATACAGTCTTAAGCTTTAGCCAATCATTTAAAGCCCATATGATGTACTTCCGATTTAACTAATCCAGCTGTGTCAATGCCTTGCTCTTCCCTAAGCAGGTCTCTGCCTCCACACTTTTGCCCATGCCATTCCCTCTGCCTAGAACGCTCCAGGTCAGCCAGAATCCTACTTATGCTTTACATGTGGCTCACATGCTCTCTCCTCAGAGACTTTCTTGATCATTCCAAATGGAAGTGATTGTCCTTTTCCATAGTCCTATAACTTCTGTCATATGGTGGTGCATGGCTTGGTAACATAATGCACACATCTGGGAAACTACTGGGTGGCCTCATGTCAGTAATTAAGACCAAGACTGTCTTGTTTCCTTACATTCATTTCTTGCCTTATACAAAGTGCCTCCCCTTTATTAATATTCTAGCTCACAGAAGTGAACATTATTAAAATTCCATCTCAAATGACCAAATCCATCAAAAGTGGAATATTAGGCAAACCCTCAATTTCTTGAGCAGAGCTATCACCTATGCAACAAACTAGAAGGCTGAATTATTTAGAATACTGATAAACTCATGCTTAAAGTGATTTCTATATGCATGTCAGTTGAATGTGGGAGATGATCTATTCTCTCAAAGCAAAACGACTAAAAAATATATTTTAAAAATCTGATTTGTTTTATTTTGACTAGAAGTAGGCAACACTCCTTTGAGTTTTGAACTTTTGTTTCTTCAAGCTAGGTGATAGTTTCAGTAGACTGCATAATATAAAAGGACTTAAAAGAAAACAAGTCTAGAAAATAGCATATTATTTTTAAAATGGGAAATTCCAGGTAAATTTCATACAACCTATCTACATAAAAGCAGCCATGAATTTTTATACCTTAAATGGGTAAAATTTCATGTACCAGGAAATTCTAGTCTTTATTAAAAATCAAACTACATATTTTTAAGTCACAGAACATTAAAAAAAATTTCTAAAAATGATTCTCATCTTATTAGAGATAAAACTCACATATTCTAGAAAATAATATTGATAATAATAAATTATTAAATATTAATAGTTAAGATAATTAAATTATTATTGCCATCCATATTCCCTTTACCTAGTGATAATTGCTGATAATATAGAAAAACCTTGAGAGATTGTTCTAGATCTTTTTGGGTTCATGAGTAAGCAAGACTATACCTGCTAGACTTTTTTTTTTTTTAAGAGTCTGTATCCACCCTCAGTGTTCCAAGCCTTAAAAATGCTGATGGTTGGCAGTACTTCATGTTTATTTTCGGTTCCACATGCTGTTCTTCAAACCCATTTCCTCTTGTTCTTTCCCAAGCAAAGGCAGAGAAGTGTCTGTCAGCCTCTCTCCTCTGCCTGAGAATCTTCCACAGGACTGAACCACTGCAACTCTGGTAAATCAACCAAGTGTCCTTCTCATTGGCATTTGAATCTCATTTTCCAATTATTTTATCCCTGGAACTTTCTAAGAGGCTCAGAGCAAGCCATGTGTGTGTGTGTGAGTGTGTGTATGTGTGTGTGTGTGTGTGAGTGTGTGTGTGTGTGTGTGTGTGTGTGTGTTTTCCCCTAACAACTAGTCAACTTGGTTATTTGGCATTCTCCTTCCTGATAGCAGGGGGCTGGATCAGATGGTTTTGCACTTCTGACCTTAAGTACCTCCTTGTGAGGCCTGCCTTAGGACCCTGTGTGTGGCAAATATTTAATAAACTTTACTGGCCTCTGACTCAAGAGTGTGGTTCCTAATAAGAACCACAAACGGTAAAGGCAGTTCCAGGAATTTGCTTGTTACTCAGTGGCAGTGGATTAAGCAGGGAAAACAATGCAAGCTTCCTGCCCACTCCCCAGTCACTTCTCCCCACATTCATCACAAAAGAGAGGGTCACAAAGAATGGTCTAAGGGACCCTGCATTGCCCCTCGTGTGGTGCTCCCTGGCTGGGATATGCCCAGTGGGTTACGTTCTTCAAGGAGGTCAGGCTGCATAGGGGCTGCTTTACTCAAAATGGAATGACACACTCTAGGTAGTTGGGGCTCATCTGGCTTGCCTTCTTCTGGTTTCCTTGTTTCTTTCCAAGGAAATCACTTTCTAACATGTTGTTGAAGCCATGCATCACTGCACACTGGTGCCCGTGAACCTGAGCGATAGAGCCCTGTTCGTCCCGTGCCTCAATCTGAACCCCTCTAGAAGTAGCAGTGGAGTGACATGGAGTCTCAGACTTGGTAAATGCTTTTGCAGAAGCATTCCAGGCGCTGCCAAGCTTTTGAAGAGAAGGCCTGGAGTATTCCATCAAACATCTTTCTAAACTGGCCCTGCATTCTTTGCAGTTATTCACCACCCTTTCAACCATCGTTTTCTTGTGTCCTGGATAATTTTTTTTTTTTTAATGTCATACCTCTTGCTAGAACATCCCATCAACCTCTATCTTCTCCCATTTTTCAGAGTTCCTGAAACCACTTCTTCCAGGAAGTCTTCCCTGACTAGCTAGGAAAATGAAACTCTTTGGCCTCCTTCCACACTAACCACTCTCCTCAAAGAACTTCCCCTTTGTTTCCACAGAACATCAATGCTGTCATTTATTTATTGTTGAATATGTGTTTTAAATAGATTCTCAGGAAGGACATAATAGGTGATGCCTTTCAAGGAGCAGGATAGTGTCTCGCTGAGGTGTAAATGACCTCGAAACATCAGAGCAGCAAACAGGTGCTGCTGCTATACATATGACTTTGCAGGTAGTGGTTCAGCCTTTGTCTTCAGAATCTGAACTTCAGCGTGTCCAGTGGTGCTGCTCATGTGTGCAGCATTAGTGAGAGCTGCAGGAGTGGTCATCTGGCAGATGTTTACTGAGAACCTACTACAAGCACCGTGTTAGATATGGGAATGTACTGTCCATGGAAAGTCTTTAAGACCATGTGGTGGCCCATTAATTTGGTGGCCCATAAGGAACCATGCCTCTCAGCACTCATGCCCTTGTGTAGCCCCATCCCCAGCCTTTCTTGAATCTGACCTTGCCTATGACCTGCTTCAATAGAATAAAATAGAAGTGATATTGTGCCAGTTCCAGACTTAACCCCAAAAAGATCAGGCAGTTTCTGCTTCTGTGATTTGGGGAGCCTTGAGCTACTATATTTAGAATGGCTTGTTATACAAAAATTGATAACCAAAAAGAAAACAAAAACTATAATTCCTGAAAGCAGTGCAGAGTTTATGTTCTCCCAAACATATCTCCATTTTAAGATACTTTGGTAGACCAAATGCATAGAAATTTAATAATCAAGCAGAGTCGTGGTAGCAATAAACTTAAAAAAAAAAAAAAGTAGCCCGTACCAAGTTCTTGGTTTAAAACAATAACCAAATGGTTATTGGCTCACAGTTCTGCAGTCTAAGCTGGGCTCAGCTGCGTGGTTCTTCTGCTGGTTTTGCTCGTGGCCACTCACGTGGCTGCACTCAGTGGTTGGCTGGAGGCTGGGTTCAGATGGGACTTGCGATGGCCGAGCTTCTCTCTTTTCCCCTGTAGTCTCAGGGCCTCTCCCTTTCCAGGTGGAGATTTTCCCAGGAGAGCAGCTGGACTTTGTACATGTAGGTATGGTGTAATGGCAAGGACACCTGACATGCAGGTCAAGGGGACCACAGGGGTTGGAGTCACACCACCTCACTTGACTGTGCATAGTCCGCAGACACGTGGGAAGGTGTGTACTGTCGTGTCTGTCTCTGCATCGTGAGAATGGAGACAACAGCCCCTAATTCATGGGTTGTTTTGAGGATTATATGAGATAATACATGTTCTTGGCACATAGGAGGCACTCAACACATCATAACTATTAGTATTTTATTATGTTATCTTCAGCAAATAAGCTGATAAGATTATATTTAAACATTTATAGTACTTTTGCATATTCTAGTCATATTTTTAAACAATTCTATAAATGACATGGTTAATGGCCTTTCACCCAATTTTGTTGCACTGTTACAGTTGAGGCTTTACTTAAGTTCTTCCTCCTTTACTTCGGGTAATCTTTTATCTTGAATAAAAGAGTAGAATTGTGATCTCAGGTAACTAAAACAAATCTGACATTATGAGTGTGTTTAGATGTTTTTTTTTTAAAAACAGATTTATAGATATGAAAATTTTGTTAAGGAAAAAATGGTTTCTGAGAATTCTGAGGCTCTGCTCTGATGTATTAAATAATAAAGAGAACCACAGGCTTATCTCCACATCATATAATACCATGTGATGAACTCTCCGGAGAGCGTAATACCTCCACAAACAACATAGGGGGAAAACTCCACCATGGTTCCTTTGTTGTCACATCTCAGCTTGTCCCTCCTGTTTCTTCTCTCTCTCTGACTTGGATAACAGCTAGTGGAGTGGCAGGAGGGGCCGAGTCCCCAGTAAATTAAGTCTAGTGGTTCAGGGAGGACAAGCTAGAGAGTTGGGTGTTGGCTGTTGGGGTCATAGAGTGTGAAAGACAAAAATAACAAACAAACAAACAGGAAAAATAAAGTAAAAAAAAAGAAAAACACAACGGATTCTTTTTAGTAAGGAGTATTTCTGGAGAAACATTTGTCAAATCTGAAAAGTTCCTTTAAAATAAAAATTATTGGGTTGGGCCTGTAAGAAATAGAAATTGCAGTAAGTATTAAGATTTTCCAGTAACTTACAGGAATTTCTTAATATGCCATCACAGTTTCCAAAACTAGGCAAAACAATTTCATGCAAGTAGCTAATTCCGCGGAAGTCTCAAAAACTCATGAGTTTCACTCTCGTCTTCTCCCTGGGTGCCTGGAACCCCAGCAGCAGTACAGATTTGCCCTCCCACCTCCAGCCCTGGACCTTTCCCTCTGCACCTCTTGGTACACACTGGATTCCCATCTACCACTGACATCTCCCGTGACCAATGGTAGATTGCTTGTAGGCAGGGCCTATGCCTCAGTTTACAAGTGTATATCCGCACACCTTAGCACACCATTTGGATTCCTTGAGTATTTATAGAATGAAGGTGCAATTATGAAAAATGATTTCGAAATATTGTTTGGAATGCGACTGGGGAAGACCATAAGGCTCTGGAACTGGGATGTGTTGAGACGCAGATGCGTCCTAGAAGTTGGCCACATATTATCATTCTACCCCTGTCATCCCTAGTTTCTACACGCTCACAGAAGCAGAGGTAGGCAGATGTGGCATATGTAGAGAGCAGAGAGAATTCATACCCGCACTTAAATCTTTTCCCACCAATTTTTTTTTTTTTTTTTTAACAGGGAAGGGGATGTAGCAAGATATACAGGTCAAAGCCTCCCTCTTCTCCTTTTCCTACCTACTCTTCTGGTGGAGATGCTCAACTGTAAAATGGCTCAAAGAAAAGGGAAAGGGCCATGAACCAGCTGGTGCTGCAAGGAACGAGGATGGGGGGTCTGAGGGGCTGGAGAAATGACAAAGGCAGCAAGGACCCTGAGTGGGAGGGTAACCACTGGCTGCTTCATGGAAGAATTATACCTAAGAAGAGTTTGCAGGAAACAAAAGAGTGAAATGCTCAAGTCTCAGACACTTCAGGACTGGTGAAGAGGGGCATGTTCCATCAAGGTGACATGAGGGGCAGAAATGGACAGAGAACTCTAGTGTCTCCATGACAGAAGATGTGGGCCACAGAGCAACATGTGTGGGAAGCAAGGCGTGAGCCCAAAGGCAGGGAGCCTGACCTTTCACAGGCACAGGAAGGAGCTGAAGCAGGGAACCCTGAGGAGCCCTGTCTTGTTATCTGGCTACCCCAAGCCACCTAGAAGTCAAAGGAATACAGCCAAAGGAAAAGAAGGCGAGAGGGCAAATATATCTCTAGCATCATGGAGTCAGTGTGAGGGGTAGAAGCCATCCTCAGCTCTGACCTGCAGGGATGTGGGGACTACAGCTCCAACAGCCAGAAAACTCAAGTTCTAATTCCAGCAGTTTGTAGTGATTTGCCCTCAGCCCTTCAAATCTCACCTCCACCCCTACCCCCACCCCTGCAAGAGCAAGTCCATTTTCTAAGCTCAATTAATAATGAATATGAATGCCACAAGTTATTAATGCCTGAGATTATGATCTAGGGGAACTGATAAGTCAGAAATTTGCACTATAAAAGCAAGTAATACTAGTAAAGGGCCCATAGGCACCAAAGAGATAAAGGAATGGATACAGAAGGACTCTTCACCCCTGAAGCTTTGAATAAATATAATATTGATTTCCTCTAATCTTTTTACATAAAATCCCCACAAACGCCTTGGTGGTTTAGATTTTTTTCTTCATTTTTATACACAGAGGCTTGATAATAGAATCTATTTGCAAAACAAATGGTAAGGGGAAGGAAAAAAAGAACTCCAAATATCCTAAACCAATTCTCTCAGCTAACAACAAAGACTACAAATCTTAACTGAAATATGGATATAATGAAACTTAAACCCTGAGAAAGCCTCCAGTGTATAATCATCAATGATATAAAGATAGTGTCAAAGATAATTCATATTCACTTACATTTGTTAGTAAAATCCTTTAAAATTCATTTTTATGCAAGTATTTTGTGTACAAAATTAAAGAATCAAATCTAAAACAACAATCAGTCCCTTGGCTTACTCCCCTTACCTAGGTTCATCCACAAAGCTAACCATTTTCTTCTTTGCTGTTTTTTCCTGGTATTTATTGAATAATACCCATATTGTGCTATCTCTTGAGCCAGCTAGGTTATGCAGACGTTCAATTGTGGTGAAGATTTCACTCTTCAACATTCCCATTTCATGACTGATATTCGGATGGTCACACGTTTACGACCATGAGTTGTTTCCATATTGCAAAATGAACTTCTGTACTGACAGCGACAGGGGACAGAAGCTTCCTCAGTGCCCCACCCCAGCTACCCTGCCTCATCCAGTTCCTGTCCTGGGACAGCCTGGACTCAGCAGCTAAGCAGGTAAGGGGGCCCTCCACAACCCTGCTCTAGCGCTTTGTGCTTTGACCACCATCCAAGAGTACTGATGGGTAATTTCAATGCTCTAGTCCTCAACCGTCACAATTCTTGTTGAGTTCACCTTTGGGGTGTTCATTATAATGTTTATGTATTGTTTGCAGCCGAAGCGATATGCAGCTATGATTACATTTCTTGTACAACTTTCTTTTACTGTAATATGTGCGTTTTTTTTTTTCTTTGAATGTCTGAATCCTATATCCCTCATATAATTTTCCAGGTAGTTAAAACTCTTAACTCATGTTGTCAGTTACATTTTCTTCTCCTGAAAACGTCTTTTGGAGACCTATGTATTTTTATCCCAACCTGGTCTGACTGGACTCTTCTCCACAGCTGGAGTGTCCTGTGGACTTGCATTTGCTGCTATCTTGAATCCTCTTTTCTAGATCCCACAGCTGCTGCTTTTTTGGTTTACCCTTTCTAGTAGAGCACATCATCTAGTATTGTCCCTAAACAGAATGCTTTAAAGGTAAATTTTTTTTTTTTTTTTTAAGATGTGGCATGTCTGAGAATGGCTTTTGGCTAAACTCACACTTGATTGACAGCTTGTCTGGGTATAGAATCCTAACTGGCAAATCATTTATACTAACAATTTCCAAATTGTATTCCTCCAGAGACTTCTAGACTCGGGATTGTTTTTCAGTTGTTTGAGGCCATTCCAATTACCCTTTCTTCCTGATCTTTTCCCCCTGGTAGAAAATTTTAGGAACTTCTCTTTACCTAACATTTCTCAGTGATGTGCCTTGGTGGAGGTGATTTTGTTGTTTATTTTTTCCATTCCTTGTACTGAATATGCAGTAGGCTTTTTCCATCTGGTATCTGAGAATATTTCTTGTATTATTTCTATTTCTTTATTCTTTTTAAAGAGATATACTTCACATACCAAAAATTTACCTATTTAAAGTACACAGTTCAGGGGGTTTTCGTATATTCACCCAATCACCATTGCCACTATCAAATTTAGAGCATTTTCATCATCCCTGAAAGAAACCCCATAGCTATTACCAGTCATTTCCCATTCCTCCCACCGTCTCCCTTCTTCCAGCCCCTAGCAACCACTAACCTGTTTGGTTTCTACAGAAGTGCATATTCTGGGCATTTCATATAAATGAAGTCACACAGAAGACTATAGCATTTGTGACTTCTGTCAATTGGCATGTTTTCAAGTTTCATCCACATTGTAATGTGTACCATACTTACTGCCAAATATTCCATCAATTGGATATACCACATTTTATTTATCCATTCCTCAGCTGACAAGACATTTGAGTTGCTGCTATAAACATTCATGTACAAGTCGTGTAGACATGCCTTCCATTCTCCTAGGAGGGAAATGGATTCAATAGATTTCCACTTCCTTTTGCCTTTTTTGTTGAAGTCAGTGGCTCCTCACCACTAGTTCTAAGTACAAAATTCTCGAGAGTTGACCTGCCTGCCTCTTCAGGTTCACCTGTAGAAAGTCTCTTTAGACAAGACCTGCACATCGAGACTTACCTGATGGTCCATAGTACATCACGCTCTCTCACAAGCACCTGCTTTGGTAAATTCTCTTCACATTGCCAGGAATCTTCTTCCCTGATTATCTGCCTAAAACAGTCAAGACTGCTCACATGCAATTCCATGACTTCTCCCCGAAATTCTCCACACATATATCCATAGAACATTTGCTGCACTGCATGATCATTGTTCACATGCTAATTCTCATGAGAATATGAGCATCTTGAATAAAATGTTTATCTTGAGTGTTTTCATTTCCTTTATCAAACCAATAATAGTGTTTTATAGAATACTCACTATGTACACTAAGTGCCAAGTACTTTATATCATTACTTCTCATAATAGCCATGTGAGGTAGGTATTAATCATTACCCTCATGTTACATATGAGAAAATTGCAGCACAGAGAGGTTAGGCAACCTGCCCAATGCTATTTAATAATAGTAGAGCAAAAATCTGAATCCTAAGATCTGGCTCAGAGATTATGCTCTGAACCTTTCTGACCTTGGAAATGAGTAGGTGTCTAACATGTACTTGTTGAATGAATAAATGAATTAAGGAAAAAACCAAGGCCTTCCACAGAAATCAGACTCAGCCTTAGAGACAGCTACATTTTAAAGCAAATAAAAAGTCTGATTTTATTAACTTTGTTCTCTATGCAGTCCAAGCCATAAAGACCTATGTCTAGGATAAGATTTCTGTTGCCTCGTGTTATGAACTGAATGTTTGTGTTCCCTCAAAATCCATATGTTGAATCCCTAACCCTTGCTGTGGCTATATTTGGAAGTGAGGCCTCTGAAGAAGTCATTAAAGTTAAGTGAAGTCATATGAATGGGGCTGTGATCCAGTGGAAATAATAAATTTTTCCAATGAAGGAAAAAGAGCCCTTGCCAAAAGCCAGATTTGCCAGCACCTTCATCAGGGACTTCAAGCCTCTAAAACCGTGAGAAATTAAATTTGTTGTTTAAGCCACCCAGTCTGTGGTATCCCGTTACAGCCAAGCAAGCAGACTAACATGGCTTCTAATGGCTGAAGTTTGGAAAACACATTTGCCTTCACTGATTTCAGAAGCCAGGTGCTTTAAGTGTTCTCTCCCCCTTGGAAATAGATCTGACCTTCTTTTGTTGTGCTTTTTTGTATGTGTTTGTTTGTTCTGGTTTTTGTTAAGATGAAATTTTAAGGCTCCATCTAATCCAGCCTCCTTTTACCATAGGGAGGCCAACATTTCATTTTCTATTTTTTCCTTCAACATTCCCTGTAACTATAGACTTTACTTTTTTTCATCATCTTAGCTAGCTAGTTCTTGGCCAATGCAGACATGCAATTTCTGTTCTTAAAAATGTATGCTTACCTAATATTATTAATGATATCAGCCATGTTTATCTTATTTAATAATGCTAACATAATGTCTTTCCCAATGGTATCTCACTTGAAAATCTGTTATAACTGAGGAGTAAAACTCTGGGCTCTCCAAGGGATTCCAAGTTTCACTTGTCTGGGGGTTTTAAAATAAAACAAACTATAAAGTGTGTGTGTGTGTGTGTGTGTGTGTGTGTGTGTGTGTGTGTGTGTGTAAATTATATAAATTTCCAGACACAAGAGTAGAAAGAATAGATCCATCACAGATACATTATCAAGTTTTTGACACATTTGTTTAATCTATTCCTTTTCCTTTTTTTCCTTTGCTGAAATACTTCAGAGCAAATCCAAGACATTGAGACATTAAACTCTATGTGTCTCAATATGTATCTTTTTAAAAAGGAAACATTTTCTTTTATAATCATAATACAATTATCTAATTTAGGAGAATTAACAATTCTTTTGTTTGTAGGCTTTTGAAGTTAAACAACTCATACAGAATTTTAGAATATGAAGAGCTAGCACTGCCTTAGAATAGCAATATTCTCAAAACAATTTAAAAGTGCAATTTAGTATGTTCTGAAATGCAAGGTGCTTAACTATCATCCAACTAAAGCTGAGTTCAAGAACGCCTAAGCCAACTCTAAAAAACACACTGTATCAAGATTCCAGTCTTTGTATATTATTTTAATTTAAAAAACACTGTTATGTATAAATATACAGATTCAAATTATAATATTAAAATACAGAATGCAATAAAGTGGCTTTGTAAGTTTTCCTCACTGAGACAGACTTTCTGTCACATTTAGGCATTTATGATTACTAAGACATAATGAAAAAGAGAAGTACAGATTTTCCAACCTCATGATTAGTACATTTCTCTGCAAATAAATGAAGGTATAGAGGCAACAAAAGGGGAAACAGTTGGCATGTTAGATGGTATTGCCTACATGTATTAATGTAAGAAAGACATTGAGCTATTAGAAACTAGTTAATTGTTAGAAGTATGGGCAATATAGCATTCTCAGACTTCTACCAATGATTACATACTCGATATATTAATGTCCTTAAATGTAAAACAGTTCAGTATGATTGCATCTATATTTGTTCTACAATAATAATTTGTTAATGTATTAATCTGACATACAGTTTTTGAACTGAAATAATTTACAAAGAAACAATGAGAAATCTTGAAAAGAAACTTTCAGTCCAAATCAAATAGTGTATAAAAGTTAAAAAGTCTGTGGAAAACAAGTGTGGGCAAGAAACATTTGGCTACATGCCAATTTTTATTTCTAAGAGAAAGTCTTACACAAATAATAGTCTTGTGTTTATAAAACAAAAACAAAACTCCTAAAATTAATCCCACAAATCTAAATTAGGTATACTTGAAGTGACAAAGTCAAAGCCAGTCTTGGCATGTGCACATTAATCTGATAAATCAAACTGCATTGGAAAAAAAAAAAAAGCAAAAAACAATTGAATCTGCTTCTGTGCAGAACTGGTGATTCCTTTCAGTATTTAAATAAAGACAACTGTTACACAGCTCTTTTTAAAAGAAAGATGTATATCCAAAAATATGTTACTCATGAAACTCCAGGAAAGCTGTAAGGCAGCCAAGAATTGATGGCATTTAAGGACAGAAAGATTTTGTACTAATACCCTTTGATGGGCTTTGTGCCAATATTTTTAAAATATGCTTTTCATCGACTATAGGTGAAATGGTGAGGAAAGAAATATAATATTACATCATATCCCAGGACAGAGATACTACATTTGTATAAAGAAATCACTAAAAGAAAGAGTTACTTGTTTTAAATGAAGTCCCATCTAGGCATTAGACTATAATCTAAGTGTTGACAGTACCTAATTTTGACTCCCAAGATGAGAAAAAGAGTTTAAGTATCAAGATTAATTCTCTTTGGCTGCAATGGATACAATTTTCTTTGGGGGCAGTCTTTAGTTTGCTTCCTTTTCAGTACCACATCAGTGGTTTTCCTGGTAGAAGTCTCTGTTGGTGTGGTTTCTATTTGCGTTATTAAGCTCTCCGGTTTAACATCTGGTTTCCTATAACAACTGGAAAAGACTTCTTGGTGGATTCTCTGGAGCTGGATAATAGGCTGCATCTTTAAAACTTGGGAAAATCCGTCTCCTTGTTCAATTAATGCAGGCAAGGACTTAACGAAAGTAACCAAACAAGAATACTCAATATTAATCTCAGGTTGAAACACAAACACACAGGGAGAGACACAATACTCTAGCATTTTAATTTTCTGGGTCAAGGCTTTCTCTAAGACCTAATTTTTTAGGTCATGGATATTCAACTTTACTTTAAAATACCAGTGTTAACTGAGGAATTTTAACTAAAATCTAAGACTAAAAAGGTACACTCTACTCCTACAAATGCCTGGTAAAATAAAACTTTGGTAGACAGAAGGAACAGATTTTCAGAGCTAAGGGTTTAATATCTGAAATTCCACATGTTAGGATAATATGTTAGAAATCAGAATCATCAAGAGCAAGGATCAGCACATTTTTCCTGTAAAGGGACATACAGTAAGTATTTTAGGCTCTGGGGGGCCTTACATCTCTGACACAATTCTTCAAGTCTTTCATTGTAATGTAAAGAAGCCATAGACAATAAGCAAATGAATGGATATGGCTGTCTTCCAATGAAGTTTTATTTGCAAAAACAGGTACAGGCTAGATTTCAGCCTGGCCCACCAATGTGTGTGAACTTTCAATCAAGAAAGTGCTATGAAAGAAACATGAGAATAAGAAAATCATAAAATCAATAAAAACCACAAAAGAATGTTATAGGAATTTTAAGAGCAGGGAAGATTATGAAGGAGTTTAAAAAAATATTTTTTATATATTGAAAACAGAAATGTTTTCCTGTTTATGTAAAATATGCCAAGAACATAAACAACTTAATTATAATATTAAGATTCCAATTTGATATGCAGTATAATGTACTGGTTAGGAGTATAGGCTCTGGATCCAAACAACCAGGATTTAAATCTGAGTTACCTATTTGAGCACTCTAATTAAATTACCCTGTGTCCTCATCTGTAAAATAGGGAAATAGCAGTATAAATCTCACTGGTTTATTGTAAGAATTAAATGAAGTAATATAATGTATGTAAAGCAGTTAGATGGTGCTTAACCCATACTAAATGCTCACTAGGTGTTAGCTGGCATATTATTCCAAACTGTTTGTTAGACTGCTCTCAAACTCAAAAATATAACCAAACGTTAAAGACAGGTATAATACTGGCACATAGTAGGTACCTAATAAATGGTAGTTATTCTGAATGTTACTGTTGCTTAATAAATTCATTAAAGATCTATTTTAGACTACTGAGAATTCCTATTACAATAGACTAAAACACATGTGGATGTTAAAAGCGAATACCTAGCTATACATTTGTTCATTTCATAATTTTTTGGTATATAGCTTTTACCTTCATAGCTTCATTCATCTGCTTAGCTATGGTTTCTCCTCTGAATTTCAACTTTTCCACACGAGAGACTGCAAAGAAACCGCCAAACAATATTTTAGGTTTTTTGTCTATTATCAAGTTGTAAAAGACATGTAAATGCTATCTGGACAAACATCTGTTAGGACTATTCACCTTAACTCAATCTTTCTTAGAATACTTCGTCATCTATTACAAGTATCTTATTAATCTAGATAAATAAAAAGACTGAAAATAGAACTGAAGCATAAAACTAATTGTGATAAGCATGAGATGATAGACAATGAGTTGTATTATGAGTAGTCTTAACACTGTGTCTCTAAAAAAAAAGCCTAATGTTTGTCTGATGTGTTATATGCCACTGTGTTTAACATCTTCAAGCACTATCATCATGTTTTAAAATAAACACAGGCTAATATTTGATATTTGTATTACTATGAATTTCATAAAAGTAAACATACTTGGACTTAGAATTTATATTCACACCACATCAAAGATACCTAGATTCAATTTCTAGGTAAATCTGGAATAAATTGTCAGCAACATTAATTTTTCTTTCTCCTCACTTCCTTGATGCTTTTCCGATTCCTAATATATTTTATCTTCTTCCAATCTTTGTTAAAACGTTCATGTCTACTTCATAACAGACCCACATATAATGTATATAAAGGAAGTTGGAGCAAGTATGTGACTATGTTAGGAGGGCTACAGCTTTACTGGCTCTGAGAGACTGGCAATAAGCCAAAAAAAAAATTTCTTTCATAGCTGTTATTTTATTGTTTTTCTGACTTTCCTTAGCTCAAAAAAAGTGAGAACTCTTTTATTAAAAAAAAAAAGCTAGTAAAGTCAATTGGGAGAAAGACGGTACTTAAAGAAAGGCAAAGGCAATGTGATGCCTCAGGAAAGGGTTCTTAACCATTTTTGTCACCTGAGATTTCTTTGGCAATTTGGTGAAGCCCATGGACCCTTCTCAGAATATATTTAATGTATTTGTTTTTTAACTGAAGTAGAATTTATACACAGTGAAATGTAGATCTTAGGTTTAGCATTCAATCACCTTTGATACAAATATACCAAGACTTGGGACCTTCCCACCACCACAGGAAGCTCTCCAGTGCCCTTTCCCAGTCGACTTCCAGACAAGTAGCAGCCAGCCAAGCAATTTCTACCATACAACTGTGCTTCCTCTACAATTTGGGATGTTTTAAAATAAAATTTTAAAAAATAATTATAAAAATTGTATATATAATATATGTGTCTCTTTATTAATGATTTAAATAACAACATCGAGTGGCAGGTCTAATAATTACCGTATTTTGAAAAAAATGAGTGTTCATGATATTGTGAGGTATCTGCAACAACTAAAATTGAAAATATCTGTGGCTTCTAGTAGCAAAAATAGTTACAAGTACTGCTAATGCCACCACTATTTCCTGCATTCAAAATAGAAGGAAATGCTAGATTTCAGTTTGAGGTTAGTAAAAATAACAATGTAATTTTTTCCTATGCAAGTTATTTCTAAGGACTGTTATTTATTATACACATGAAAACATAATGGGCACATTGTTTAGAAATCTAACTAACACTAAGTTTTCCCTATGTTTCCCAAATAGGCAGACACTCAGTATATCTAGATCAAGGTGGTAGTCACATGTGTTTACGTGTGTGTGTATAAATTAATCAATCTGTGTACTGTATGTTATATCTCAATATATAAACACACACAATAATGAACAAAGTCTTTTTAAATATTTACTATAGAAAGTTGTCTTACTTTTATGGACAGGGCAAGGTAAACATATTCATTTTTATTGCAAGATTTACAAAATAATGTATCATACAAGCGATCCTTGTATTTTTTATAAACACATGCTATTTTTAAAAAAATTTGTTTATAAACCCACATCGATGAATAACAACTGCTGTTTACCATCTACTGCATAAGCAATGACAATGTAAAAAGTGCCAAGAATAATTTAGTTTTGTGTGTAAAACGGTTAGGTCCTAGGCTACTTGGATAATTATGAACAGATTGTCACACATGAATATCTGGTGGAATAGTCTAAAGTTGTGCTGGACATATAAGCATCTAGTATTCCTGGCTCCTGACTATAGAATGTACCCTCCCATTACTGCAGTAAACAAAAACTTTCAACCCCCACTTCTTCAAAAAGGCTGCTAGGGGGCAGTACTGCCTCCAGTGAGAAACAAGGTGTTATTTTTCAAAACTTCTTTGGGAACAAAAACCTCATTCTCTTAATCTTGGACTTCCTAGTGTTGCACACACTGCCTGACATGTACAGCAGATGCTCCATATGTATGATAGCCAAGGCTACGACAGTGGGGGTGGTGAAGGCACAAAAGAAGGTGAGGTCAATCTAACAGGGGAATTGAAAGGAGAGTAAAAACTTCACAGGTGTTATAAGAGTTGCCTTAAAAGAGGATTTGGAGCTGGATGGCTGGGAGTGAGTTGGGACAGGAGGTGGGGTGGTAGAGGATATGTTATACCAAAACAAGGAAATAAATCAAGAAAGAAGAAAACACAGGAACCAGAAAACATGATCCAGATCAGAAGTAAAGGAAATTCCCAGGGTGATGAGGAAAAAGACAGGCAGAATATGAGCTTTTCACCAGATGTACAGAGCAACCAGTCCAGATCAGAACAAGAAGATAAAATGCTCCCAGAGGAATATCTCCAAGAAAAAGGGAAAGGTTTTAAAAATGAATTTAATGAATAACCTGAAGTGTTTACCATATTGAGAGGAATTTTACAGTTGTATTAAAGTGTTTGGGAAAGAATAAGTGATAGACGACACAACAGCAAACAAAGCAAACAGAAACAAGGCAATTATCATTCCAATGGGGGATGGAAAGCTATTCAAGAAACAAAATATATTCATAGTAATGATTATGAGACTCATACTGAAGAACATTTACATAGTCATAACAATATTAATACTAAACACTATTGATTTTTTGACAAAGTGAGAGATTAACAGTGAAGCTAATAAGTGTAAATGATTCTTTTAGTTCAGGGAAGAGAAACACTATGGCATGAAAGCTTTCCCTACTTGATCCTCTGACAGTCCATTCCCATAGTGGCACACCTGGAACACACTGCAAGGCAAACAGATTTCACGGCCCCCTTTCATAGATAAGGAAACAAGCTTCGAGAGCTGAGAAATATATCTAGAATGAAAGAGAAGTAGAACCCACACCTCCTAGAATCCAAAGTCCATGCTCTTCTATGTTCTATATGTAACCTTCCAAAATATCACTTTACCAAAAATCATACTATACTCATAAGAATATAAGTTAACAAATGGTCAAAAATCAGCTCCAATATAATGAAAACCTCTTGTTCTATTTTTAATTTTTTACCCAACACAATTTATTTTTATTTCAACTCTGAAGTTAAATCTGTTTTAATTATTAATGTTAGAGTACCTTTTTCAAGTTAACTAAATTCCTTTCATGGAAAACTAAAGAGAATCATAATTTGAGGAATAAAACAATTATAAAGAAAATATACAGAGGGGAGAAAACAAACACAGAAATCATCACTAAATATGTGCCTGTTATCTGTAAATGCATCAAAAAGGCATTTTCCAACATTAACATCTACTCAGGAAATTGCAAACTATACAAACTTTTCACCCTCTCCCTTAAGATTACTTTTGTAACTAGTAAGGGCATACAGGTACTACTGATATACAAATATGTGATTCAAGAATGTCTCACATGCCAATGGCTGGTTGCTGCCATGTAGGAAAGAGACGCAACAGTAAACAAAGTAAAATAAAGCAATTATCGCTCCAAAGGGGGATAGGAAGCTGTTCAAGAAGTAAAATATACTCATAGTGGGCTTCCTCCAGATGCTCCCAGTGGCTCTCCTTCCACAGCCTTGCTGGGAACACCTTTAGGCACCACTATTTACCTTCTAACACACGCAAAAGGAGTTTAGGGACCCAAACTATTTAAAGCCCATGTGGTGGAATTAATACGCATCTGAGATGCGATTTACCTAATGTTTTTCATCATAAATGTGTATAGTATTTCAGGATTATATTAAATAGGTCTTTAAGGGGTCATCTAGAAACTTATCCTTTAAATTACTGTTTTGAAAAATTTTTTCAGGGGGAAGTGCATTTCAAATTCCAAAGCTCAGATTAAATATGAATTCTTGAAACATAACTGTTTGTAAGTTGCTACCTGTGAATATTCTGGTACTAGCTTAAGCAAGTCGGCATTATTATGAAAGAAGAGGAACTGCCTTTAAGTTCTCTGCTTGTAGGGTCAGCAAAAGATCTGGAAGTATGGTTGCATCTAGTGTACAGAAACTAAAAATAGCTCATCATCACGTTTAGTGAAGGAGAGGGGAAAAAGGGAGTCTGTTCAAATAACTTCAAAGAACGTTTTTAAAAAGACGACAGTATGGAAGCAATTATTAGTTTATTATTAATAGGATCACAAAAGATTGTAACTGACAAATAAAAACTCATTGGTAGATAGCTAATCAGAAGACTGATGCAAGAATATTAAAATAAAAAGTGTGCTCTTAAAAATGTGGAAGTTAGGCACCCTTGAGGATACTGCCTTCCCTAGTCACTTGCTTTTTAAAACAGGGAAATGAAAAAGTGGAAATGAAAGATTGAGTAATCCACCTAGTTTTGCTTTCAGGTCACGGCACTGACGAAACTAGGAAACATGAACCTCTAAAAGCCTGAGCAAATCCAGAAATTCAGCAAAAAAAGCATTAACTAAGTGCTTCCTTTCTCTTTCTGATGTATTTTACAAACCTAGATGAAAGCATGTATAACATAGGATGTGTGACTTGTATTGGTTTCTAATGGAGTAACTAAAGAAATGAATAAGACCATGAATTATAAAGTAGCATCCCTGGTAAAAATGAAACCAAAAACTAAGCAGTGATTTATGACTTTCTGGAAGATAACTCTATCCTACAACTTAAATCTGTTGAACACACCTGCTAGGTAACAGGTATATAATCCTCTGCACCCATTCCCACTTGCACCTCACCAGTTCCTTTAGTACTGAAGACTGTTATCTCTCGTAAGGCACTAAAAACTTTCAAACGCCTAGCTTGTGTTCATCTGCCCTCACAGCCAGGACTCTAAGCTTATCTTGTAATGCTCTTGCCCTCTATTCTCTCCACTACAGCCTCAGTGGTCTTTTGTTCCATAAATATTCAAGCTCAGATTTAAAAGCCTGTTCCAGCTCTTCTAATTGAAAAGCTCTTCCTCTTGTCGTAAAATAAATTCCTTGTTACTTCCTCTGAAAAGTGTTTCTCATTACTTGAACACATCACCTTAGCACTGACATTACTCATTTTTTTATATATGTTTCTGCTCCCAATAGAACATAAGCTCCACAGAGCAAGAACCCTTACCATTATATCCTCTACACTGAGAACAGTTCTGGCATATAGTAGACATATGATATGTATAATGAATGTGTGGATGAATAATAGTCATTCAGCATTTATTAAGCATGGTACTATATGTTTGCTACATAACATACAAATTCAGTAAAAAAGCTCATGGAGCTTTCAGTTTTGTGAGAGACCAGGGCATATACAAGTACTTATATATTGTAACAATGCTATTAAGAAAATAAACAAATGATGATTGAGAACTGGGAAAGGCTATTTTAATTAGGGTAGTTAGAGAAGATACCTGAGGAGGCAGTGGTTCAGTGAGAAGGAAAAACAGAAAAAATTCCAACCTTAAAAGTGCTGAGGAAAAGCACGTGTGAAAGAGAGGCACTTTCCAAGGGCTGAAAGATGGGCCTCAGGATGAGAGCCAAACTATATAAGGGAATGCTAATAAGTGTGAAGTTAATTATATATTTTTTAAAATTGGAAGATTTTGAGCAGAGGAATGAAATGTGATGTGTTTTTTTTAAGAGTATCATAGACATCTAATTGAGTTGTCTTGGAAGTTTACAAACTCCCCACCTTTATCCAAAACATCATTGGATAAATATAAAAAATTAAAAGAGTATATCCCAAAGCACATATAAAATAAACATTTATGTGAATCAGAAAAAAAGTAGAAAAGTATGCTAAATCAGTTAAGTCAAATATCACCTGCCACCCACACACTAACTAGGCTCAGATTTATAGATTAATCTATCCTCTTAAAAAAAAAAAAAAAACCTCTGTGTTTACAAACTATTTTATGAGGACATTATAACCTTGATGACAAAATTGGAAAGGGACCATATGTTTTAATACACCATATGTCATTTTTGCGTGTGTGACTACAGATGTAAATGTACTATATAGGTAAATATACTAAATAAAATATAGGTAATATTAATTCAACAGTGTATGAAAGGAAAAATACATTAATGAGAAAGTGGGGTTTTCTTTATGAATGCAAAGATAAACATCAGAAAAATCTGTCATTGTTAATTCACCATACTATCAGTATTATAAACAAAAAAAGGATATGATCTAGGGACCCAAGAAACTGTATAAATGATAGAAAATTGTGTTGATGGATATATGACTGGATGTACATTTACCAAAACTCAAGTTATACACATTAAATGGATGTATTTTATTATATATATAAATTATCTCAATAAAGTTGGTTAAATAAATATATGATCTCAGTTGATACAAAAGTATTTAATAAAATTAAACATTTACTCAGAATTTTAAAATACTATGATCACTATCACCATTAGCAGTCGACATTATATGAGGTTCTAAGCAATTAACTGTCTAATATATTTCAATAAAGACAAAAAGAGAAGCAATAAATTGCATAGAAGAAAATATAGATATTAAACTCATGGACCTTGGACTCAAAGAGGGTTTTATAAATTTAACCTCAAAAGCAAGGGAAGTAAAAACAAATATAAAGGAATGAAATTATATCAAACTAAAAAGTTTCTATAGAGCAAAATAAACAGTCAACAAGGCAAGGAGACAACCATCTGAATGAGAAAATATATTTGCAGGTAATGCCTCCAATAAGGGCCTAATATCCAAAATATACAAAGAGCTCATATAACTCAATAACAAAAAAACAAACAATCCAATTCAAAAATGGGCAGAGGACCTGAACAGGCACTTCTCCTAAGACGACACACAAATGGCCAACAAACATATGAAAAGATGCTCAGCATTGCTAGTTATTAGGAAAATGCAGATCAAAACCACAATGACATACAATCTCATATCCATTAAAGTGAAATTATCAGTAGGACAAGACATAACAAGTGTTGGAGAGGATGCAAAGAAAAAGGAACCCTCATACACTGCTGGTGGGACTGCAAATTGATACAACCACTATGGAAAACAGTATAGACATTTTTCAAAAAACTAAAACTTGATCTACCATATGACCCAGCAATCCCTCTCAATCCTTCTACTGGTATTTATCCCAAAGACTTGAAAACATTTATCTGAAAAGATATATGCACACCAATGTTCACAGCAGCGTTATTCACAGTAGCCAGGACATGGAAGCAACTGAAGTGTCCTACAATAGATGACTGGATAAAGAAGCTGTGGTACATATATAAAATGGAATATTACTCAGCTATAAGAAATAAAATACTGCCATTTGTGACAACATGGATGGATCTTGAGATAATCATGCTAAGTAAAATAAGCCAGACAGAAAAAGTTGAAAACCACACATCACTTACATGTAGGATGTAAATCTAAAAGCAATAAACTAACGTGACAAAAATAACGTGACAGAGACTCACGTATATGGACTAGTGTACTAGTAGTTACCAGAGGGAAGGGGGAAGATGGGAGGTAGATGTAGTAAAAGGGGTCAAGTATGTGGTGACAGAAAGAAATCTAACCATGGGTGTGAACACACAATGTAATATATATATATGTATATGTATATGTATATGTGTGTGTGTATATAAAACTTACTGCTGAATTGTAAAAAAAAGAAAAAAGAACATAACAAAGGGTCTTTATGTCACCTGTGTAGAGGATTTCTTAAAAAAAATTATAAAGAAAAAACCTGGTAATTCCAACTACATTAAAATGTGTGTGTGTGTGTGTATGTGAATATATATATGTGTGTGTGTGTGTGAATATATATATATATGTGTGTGTGTGTGTGTGTGTGTGTGTGTATATATATGTATATATTACAAATAGTTAAAAGACAAGCCAATACTTGACAACAAATATTTACTGTGTTTATAACCAAAGGATTAGCATCTAAAATGTAAAAACATGTGCATATGTATACGTGCCTCTGTGTCTGGCTCTTAGAAAGAGTAAGTTGAAACAATCCAATAGGAAAATGGGCAAAGATTATAAATAAACAACTCACAGAAGAAACTGTAATGTCAGAAAACATAGAAAAAAATGCTCGACCTCTCTTTAAATACTAATGTATGCCCATCAAATTATATATAATTATATAATCAAATTATACACATATATAAAGACAGAATTGTTGGCAAAATGTGAAGAAGTTAACTTTCAAACAAGGCTGGTGAGAGTATAAACTGATATCACTACTTTGGAGGGGTAAAAAAGCTTAAATGCAATAAAGATAAACAGAAACAAACCCTATGACCTAGAATGCTTCCAGAAATCTATCGCAGAAAATATGTGGCATATTTACACTACTTAAGGAGACAGGTATAAGAATGGTCATTGCAATACTGTTTATAGAAGAAAAACTACAATCTAAGTGTCCCTCAGTGGAGGAATGGATAAACAGTCGTATATTCATACTCTGGAATACTATACAGTAGCCAAATGAACAGAGAGCTATGTGTGTATATACTGTTGAGAGGAAAATGTTTAAGTTGAATAATATATACCCAATATGATACAATTTATATAAAATTTAAAAACAGATGCCAGACATTGTTTATGGCTTAAACTCTATAAAGTAAAAGCATGAGAACATGAATAGGAAGGATCCACAGGGCTTGAGAATAGTGGTTACTTCTGAAGTAAAAGGGAGTGGAATGAAATGGTGAAGGAGTGCAAAGAAAGTTTGAACTATATCCATACGCTTTAGTTCCTAAAAACGTATGAAGCAAGTTTGGCAAAACATGAAGAGCCCTTGAGTATGAGTAACTACGAAAATGCTCATTATGTTATGCTCCATATTTTCTATACATTTGAAATATTTCAAAGATAAAAAAAAGTCAATTCTGCCTGATGTTTATAAAATGAAAGGAAGGAGAGTAAGGGTAAAACAAGAAGACCTTCTAGAAAGCACATGTAGAAATCCTGGCTAGAGTGATGGTGACCTAGAAGTGGGTAATGAGATTCCACGTCAAATAAATAACTTGTAGAACTTACTGACGGACTGGATATGAGGAGTTCAGGAGAGCAAAGACTTAAGGTTGACTTCTGGCTAAAGGAATATGTACCTGAAGGTGCCATTTATCAGATGGCAAAAACTAGGAAAGGAATCAGAGGGCATAAAAGATCCTGTTCTATGTTCATCTCTTACTTCTTCCACTCAAACATTAGCTCTTTGTGGAGTAAATATATCTGCTTTACCTCTGCATCCTCCAAAAGTTTCTAACATAATTATGCCAAATTAGTGTTATACACATCACCTAAGTATGGTTGGACCTCCCTCTGCATCCGCAGGTTCCACATCCATGGATTCAACCAACAGCGGATTAAAAATATTTCAGGAAAAAATGTTACATGGTGGCTGACGTGTATATAGTTAGGTTTATGATGGTTCCATCTGTACTGAAGATGTAGACTTTTTTCTTTTATTATTCTCTAAACAATATAGTATAACTATTTACATTGCATTTATATTGTATTTATATTGTATTAAGTAGGTATTATAAGTAATTTAGAGGTGATTTAAAATACACAGAAGCATGTAGGTAGGTTATATGCAAATGCGGTGGCATTTTAAATAAGGGACTTAAACATCCATAGATTTTGATATCTGTGCAGGTCTTGGAACTAATCTCCCAGATTCTAAGGGATGAATGTATCATATTTTGAAAACCAGACAACCTTTAAAAGTATCAGCTCTCAAAAAAAAAAAGTGATATTACTTAATAGTCTAGTAACAAAAAGAAAAAACGTTGAAGAAGTTCTTATAAACTTTTATAAGCTACGCAGTGTTATAAAGCATACTGCTGAAAATGGGATAAAATTTATAATAGGTTTATTACATAGCATCTGCTTACCAACTACTAATATATTTTAGTTATAGTTTATAGAGCCTCTTGTCTCATGTGATTCATAACAACCTCAGTAAATAGGTAGGACATTTCTGTAATATTTAGTGATAAAGCTGGCATTCACACTAACAGCATCAGGCTCCAAATCTAGAATTTGCCATAAAGAAACTGATGCTCGAAGGGAATTATCCAAGAATATACTGCTAATAAAACTTAATTTTGTTGTGCTTAAAGAACTGACACTATTCTAAGCTTATAGACAAATGAAAATGTGTAATGAAAAAAATCTCCTCAAAATTTATCCAAAAGATAGATTGATCATTCCTTTGTTTACTTTTGAAGTGAGAATCACATGATAGAGATTTTTCTAATGCCATAATTGGAATGGTAGGAATAAAATCACATAGACCTTCAAAGAATTATTTAACTTGTTTTCCCTCCTAAGATAAAAAAGTTATCAAGTTTCTTTAGAGGAGAATTAACTGTATCTAAAAAGTAATAATACTTGAGTATATTATGATACCACAAGTTTTAATTCTTATGTTGTTCAAAACCAAAACACATATATGTCAACCACTGTATTTTGGCAACTTTCCCTTTTTAGTGAACCACAATTTTAAGCAGTAGGTCCTACGTCAATTTTTATTTTCAAATACAGCAAATGCTGTGATTTTAACCAATTTCAGAGTATCTTTATGTTTGTACTTCCCTTTCTCAGTTTACTCCATTTATCTGGAGATTTGGGGAGGGCAGGGGACAGGAAGTAGCTCAGAATTTGATAAAGGTAAGGTACTCAAAATCTCTAAGTATAAATATCCTTACAAACAAACCAAGGTCTTAACTGTTTTTCTAATAGCTCAGAAATGGTACTTTTGAATTACAAAGGGAAATTCCAAAAGGTTTCTTAGGAAAATTTTTACAAAATTTTAAAATGTGAGAATAGAGCCATTTAAAAATATATATGATCCACATTTTTAGCAATGCCAGTTCTGTTTTCGAATTTACCTAACTGAATCAGATTTCTCTATTTCAGAGAATGCATCTAAATGGAAACACAACTGAATTCAAAGGCATAGCAAATGTGTATGTCTCTTCATAAGTTCAACATTATATTTTTATTGGATTTTATTTTATAAATTATGAGAAATCAATGTCACTGGGTGGTGATGACACCATGAGTACTTCAATAGTATAGCTGGTTGTTAATGCAAAAAATGGATAGTATAAAAGCTGTTAGAAATGGGAGGGTGTTATAATATAAGTTAGAGACTGAAAAGGTGTTATAATATTCTAGGTCAGGAGAGAACCTTACGAAAGTCCAGATTCTTGGGTCCTACTCCTGGAGATTCTGAAACAATAGGTTTAGAGCAAGTTCTCATAATCCTTAGTCTTCACTAAACATGAATAACTGGTAGGAGTTAGAACATCAAAAGGAAGATACTCTTATTGCTAACAATTTAAAAGTGTATTAGGACCTCATGAAAATTACAAGCTGATGCTTCATTTTTACCATAAATGAACAGACTCACCTGGATCAGGGTCATATTTTAGGTCCAATGGACGTACAACAGGGTGGTACTTCTTCTAAACATAATATAAATTAGAACATTTAATTTAACCACGTAATGCCTCATATAAACATTTCCTTCAGCTAACATAAGCAAATACACTATATTTGTCAGTAGTATCATTCTTTTGCCAAAACAACAAAAATTGGATCCTGAAATCTGTAGGGAAGGGAGAAAAAAAGATCAGTCAACCTAAGTCTGAATTATACCTTTTATAGTATTGCCACCTACTGCATACACTAAGAAATAGCACCATTAAACAAAAAAAGCGTAAGAAGAGCAATCAAGCAAATTAAAGGTATAGAGATTAAATTTTGTGTTTAAAGTAATAGGTAGTCTCCAAACTATGAATGAATTGGTTTTTTTTTTTTAAAGTTCTTTTTAAGACAAATGTTGGAATTCAGAATTCATGCCCCCCAAAACTCTGATTTAAAAAGTAGCTAAGCCACTACCATGTCAACAACACTAGAGCCTATATATCTTGTGACACACTGAGACTACAGTAGCAGAACTATAAGAACAGGAGCCACAATTCAGGCAAAAAGAAAGAGGAAAATGTTCTCTTTACTCTTGCCCAAAGCTAGCAAGAGCTAAAAAGGTTTTTTTGTTTGTTTGTTTGTTTTTTTAAAGCAGTCTTTAGTATCTTTATCCCAGCCACTTTGTATCACTTTTTAAACTTCTACAGCTATACCTCACCTACGTCTGCCAACTTTCTTTCTTTTATGAAATACTGATTACCAGGTTTTCTTTGGGGAGGGAAGTGTACAGGAAAGGACACACTAGAAAATAAACACATTTTAAATGTTTTTCATGAAGAAACTTTGAAAAGGGGATGTGGAGATGAAGTAGGATTTTTCTTTGAGAACTAACTGCTACAGAAGAAAAAAATGAAAAATTCTGCTTATAAATATTTTTTCTTATAGAATGACAAAAGTATTTTAAATAAAGTATTTGCCTTTACTGTCTAAAACAATTCCTGAAAGGGAAGTAACTAGAAGATTTATATGTGAAGTATATTAATTTCAAAAACTAAGGACAAATAGCCTAGCACAATCTAAAGCAACATGCATTTCTTACTGCAGAGGCAAAGCCATTCCCAGCAGCTCTAATTCCACCCCGTTATGACCTTTAGAAAAAAATTAATTACAAACAATTCACAAAGCAAATTTCAGTATTATGAATAGGTACTCAATCTTCATAATTATATTAAAACACCTTCCAAAATATATAATCATATACAAATAAATGCCAAACACAAATGACAAATGACAAAAAAAGAGAAATTTCTTTTTCCTTCCTGGTCTCGGATTTAGAAAGTTATTGTCAATCTTCCATCTTTAAATTCTATTTTAGTATCAGTTGTGTTCAAAACCTAGTGACTTAAAACAGGAAAAGATAAACTGTAGTAATTGAGGCAGGAAAGGCAGAAGAAACACAATATCATTTATCTCTACATGGATCGTATACTTTAATTTTAGTGCAATAAAACAGATAAAACATAAAATTTGCTGTTTTAAAGGTAAAACACCTTACCAGAATTTCTTGTTTTGCTTTAATGATTTTGATGACACATTCGAGGATCTTTCTGGGATACTGCTTACGTTTTGTAGCTACATCTACTATGATTTCATCAAACTGATCTTCAAGTTCTTTGATATCAGAATCTATTTCATGGGGAAAAAAATTAAAAACTCCTTATAATACATTATTTATATTTTATATGGAAATTTAATATAAACTAAATTTAGAAAACACAATAATTAAGGAAAACAAAATGGCAAGTTAATGGTGCCCCACTTTGGTGACTAATTCATTACGCATTGATCAATTAATAAGCACTTAATGGGAAGCCAGTCCAAAATCAGAGAAATACAAATATGAACATATCACGATCCCTACTCTCTGGGAGCTCACAGTTCACTAGAAGAAAAAGACAGGTAATTGCAAAGCAACTTGATAAATTCAATAAAGATATGAACAAAATGCTAGCGGGACACAGAACAATGGAACACCAACCCTGCCTGTGGAATTTGAGACTTTAAAGAGAAAGTAACATTTAAACTGGTATAAATGTTATATAAACTGGTATATAAACTGGTATAAACTGGTATAAAAGTATAAAGCCAACAGATAAAAATAAATAAGGAAAAAAAATAGGAGGAAGCATTTTAGGCAGAGGAAACAGTATCTGCAAGATCTATTTCCCAAAGATTTAATCTTTGGGAAAAAGTTCTAAATGGCTGCAGGATAAAGTATAGGGAAAGAGTGATAAAAGAACTAGACTGTAAATGGCATTTAATGTCAGGGATGCTAACAAGTTTTGAATTTTTTACGTGCTAAACCAAAGCTGTGACAGTAGTAAATGGAGTAGCTGTATCTGAAACAGGTTCAACTGAATAAATGTCAGTAAAAAGTAAAAGATATAGTGACTTATTAGCTAAATCCATTTTATCAGTTGATTTCTTTTGTTTTTAAGTAGTGATTCTCAAACTTTATCAGAATGAATAATCACCTGGGCAACTTGTCAAAAGTGCAGAAATTTTGATTCAGTAGTATCTCTGGAATGGGGCCCACACATTAAGCATCCTAGACGAAATGAATGCAGGTGATACATCAGGCTCATTTTGAAAATCATTTCAAAGAGTAACAGGTATTAAGTAGTTAAAAATACTAAAGAGCTAGGTCCTCAGCTTAATCGGTCTTACATCATGTGTCAAAGTCTATTCTAGAAACGGATCTATTTACTTTACCAAGTAGAAGCTTCATTAGGGAGAAGCACAATATTTTTGGAAACATTTGTGACATACTGACATATATTAGCATATATTTATTGGGTAAAGATAATTGAGGAACATTGGGTATGGCCTTTCATTCACGTAAAAAGTCCAACTAAATTACTTCTTTTGAGAGTAGTATGAGAGACATTATCATTTCTTATTTTGAATAGTCATTTAAATAAGCAGCCCTCCCTAATTTTTTTATTAAAAATCACTGGGGTGACATGAAATAAGTTTCAAGTGTACAATTCAATAGTATGCTGTTCACCATCCAATGTTAGATTTCCCTCTGTCAATAAATATTTGACCCCTTTTACCCCCATCTACCTCTTCTCTCACTCCGTTTTTCTAGTAGCCACTAACCCACTGTCCATGTTCATAAGTCTGTTTGTTGCTTTCAGTTTTATAACCCACATGAGTGAATCGTATGGTTTTCAATTTTTTCTGTCTGATTTATTTCGCTTAACATGTTTATCTCAAGATCCATCCACGTTGTCGCAAATGGCAGTATTTCATCTTTTCTTATGGCTAATATTCCATTGTATAAATGTGCCACATCTTCTTTATCCAATCATCTACCATAGGACACTTCAGTTAGACCTCACTAAATGTTAATTTACTCATTTAAAAAGTCAAGCACTAACCTAACAGAAATAATGTACTACTTCACAATCAGTTAAAAAAAAAAATCAAGTCTCCCAGCAAAATCTTTTATGTAGGAAGGACAATAGTTTCTTAGCACCACCTAATGATAAACCTTTAAGATTGAAATGTATAAACAATTTGAGCAGGCAAGATTAGTCATTAATTTAACAAATATCTAGTGGGTGCCTACTATGTGTAAAGGTAAGTGTTGAAAACATAGTAACGAAAAAAACAAATACAGTCCCTGCTCTAAAGGAACTTACATTTTAATTCTTAAATGTGCCTGGTCAAGGCTCCTGAAATCAAGTACGCTCAGGGTAGTTAAGGGCACAGAGGAAGTTGGTTTTACTTGTACATATATTTGTATATTCATTCATTACTTCATTCATTTATACAATGATCTCAGTGAACAAAATAAACAAAAACTTCTGCCCTCGTGATGCTTACTTATTGCTTCTATATATTAGATCAGATGCTAATTTCATCTGCTGAAAATCTCTTGAACGTTTTTTTCTCTCCTTTCCCACTCTGAGGGCAAGTCTTTAACCATCTTGCTGTACTATTGCAATGACGTCCCTAAGGTCTACCTGCCTTGAATTTTTCCCTTCTCCATTTTTCTTCCACACAGCCAATAGTTAGCTTTCTCAAACACAAACCTTTTGATGTTAGTTTTACTTCAAAAACCTTCACTGGCTACCCATTACAAGATAAAGTGCAAATTCCTTAGCATATCCTAAAGGGTTCTCTGTGATCTGGCCCTAACTAATCTTTCTGGCCATATCTGCCATTAGTTTTCCCAACTCACTTCTGACATTTTCCAAACATATCACTTCTTTGTATCTCTCTATATGCTGTTTTATTTGCTTTAAATATCTTTCCTTCCTCCTTTCTGTCTAGCACATTCTCATTTATTAAATGAATTTAACAATCTATTCTGTATGTCCACCCCCACTTCCCAAAGAGTAGAGTGACTCTTTGTCCATTTCCTTCCATTAACGAGTTCCTAAATGGTAATGACCATATCTTTTCATCTATTCCCAGCATTTGGTAGAGCAACTGGCATTTATCAAGTGCCCATGAAAAAAGGTAAAAGTGTATTCTCAACTATTTCCACTCACAGGAATAAGGGGAAAAAAAGGGCAAAGAATGTAAACACTCTACCCAGGCTGCCAACCTGTCAGAAAATACATTTATTAATCTATAAACTGATGAATTGTATTGCTTAAGGCAGTATGGACCAAACAATAAAGCAATTCCAAAGTGACTTCACAGAACGAGAGTTAGATAAAGACACAAGAAAGACTGCATAGTTTGAAAATACCCCTATGTGATTCTGATATACTCCCTCCTCCCTACTTACTGGCAATCACTCTGATAATATTTGAGAAATCCAGTGTTATTATTTGTAATGTTTTATTTGTTTGTTTGTTTGTTTTTAAGGCAAGACAACCCTTGGTTGACTTCAAAGATTGCGAAGACCTTGTCAGCCCAAAATCCCCTATTTTTTACGCCTACAGCACCTGGTCTTCCTAGGTGGTCTCCCATCCAAGTACTAACCAAGCCAAACTCTGCTTAGCTTCCGAGATCAGACGGAATCGGGCTTGTTCAGGGCAGTGTGGCTGTAGACTATTATCTGTAATGCTTTAAAGTGTAAATCAGAAAGTGAATTTTGGTGACTTTAAAGAAATAACTACTATAAGAACCCTAAAGATTAGACAGTGAAGTCTTCTGGGTAAAGTATTACCTTAAAACTGAGAAGAAAAATTTTAATCACAAGGGGTTCCTTAACAGGCTTGGAATCAGCTCAAGGGTATAACCAAATAATCAAAACAGTTACTGGTGGTATTCAAGGTATGCTGGTCAGATGGCTAGAATATCACCATGGCGACAGACAAAATGCTCTGGCTCTTTCATCAGGGTGGACCTTCTCCTGAACATTGCTGGAAAATTTGGTCTCTCTTCCCACACTGATTATTATTTTTCTACCAAATTTTTTCCTTCCTACACAAAACATTTTCTTTCTATTGAAACTTTGAGTTCTTTAGATGAGTCAACACCATTAGCTAGGGTTCAAACAAGTCTGCTTTGGACCAAGAAAATGTTGTCTTTTTTAAGGTTTCTCCAAAATGTTGACCTCAGACTTTACATGGTGCTCTCATAGTTTAACTTCATACTTCTAAAAGGATACTTCACTATCTCAGATCACTTGTAAAAATACAACTGGATTTGTAAAGTATTAATCATAGGAATTCTGTTTCTTCACCTGGGGATAATTTTACAGTATTTTGCAACAAACTATTGACAAAGGTACTTTCAAAGATTAATAAGATGAAAGTCTTGTTGAGAATGCCAGATAGAATATATAAAGGATCAAGGGGCCTACTGTGTTGTTTGCCTCAGATTACAACTTCAATAAATCTCGAGATTAGTTTTCTCTTTTTCTCCCCCACAGTAAAAAAATAAAAAATTGGAAGAGAAGTGACACTGAATATGGTGATTAAAAATTAGCATTTGAAATAAAATTAGCTACAAAAATAACTCAGAAATTAATGACAAAAGGAAAAAGTTAAATCACATACCCATAAAATTATCTGACGCTTCTTGCCATGCTTGCCCATTAATGCTGACGTTCTCTTGCACAGCTGATTCAAAAGTCTGCAATAAATGCACAACAGTCAAGTCACTAAAAATAATTTTAAATACTGAATTTGAATATTTTGGAAAAATAACAATTTCAGATTTGTGATAGAGAATATAAAGAAAAGTGGCAGACTAGTCTATTAGTGTATTTATTTTCAATGAAGATTCCATTTCAATTATTGAATCTACCTACATTTTAGTTCTGATAGCCATTATGCTAGCTATAAGAATATCTGATGCAAAATTTTAGAATATTCTTGTAAACAAAACACGTACTTCTTAAATAAAAAAAAAAAAAGTTAACAAATTTGGGCTCAGTTGAATTTCAAGGGTATAAGTATAACATATGCTGTGGAAAGTCAGTGTTAAAAGGAAAAATATACATGCTTAAAAGAAAGTAAGATTAATGTCCACTTGATAAAGAACTGTATATTTTTATAGATGTACAGTGAAGTATTTAGGGATGAAATGACATGAGATCTGGGATTTGCTTTAAAAAGGAAATTCTGACAACTTAAATTTGGTGATGAATACATGGGTGTTCACTGTACTAGTCTATTTTCTGTTGGGTTAAAATGTTCGTAATACATTAAAAAATAAAAGACAACAAGAATTTGGTAGCATCACCAAAATTTTAAATGCACATTCCCTATTACCTAACAGTTTCACTCTTAACAATGTACCCTAAAGGACTATTTTCATAAAAATATAAAGAGGATGTACTAGGAATGTTTATTTCACACTGCTTGAAATTATGAAATACTGAGAAAATAAAATCAAAATTCAAAATTAGGAGAATTGTTAAATATTCAACGTATCTACACCACATAATACTTTTTAAAAAATGAAGTTTATCTCTACATAACACTAACAAATAATAGTCAGACATATCTGGTAAAAGAAAAAGGGGGGGAGGTGGGCAGGTTGCTAACAATACATCAACATGACACTTGTTTTTTAATGTAAAAAAAAAAAAACCAAAAGAAAAAATCAGAGATGTTGAACCATAAAAAAGGTATAGAAGGAATGCACCCTCTGAGGGCCTCCAAAATAGTAAGTTATTTCCATAACAGAGAGAGACAAAGGAGGGACATTCAAACACTTTGTTTTGTAATATTTTTTACAATGAAGATGTATTTTTGTACATTTTATATAATTAAAAATAAGCATAAATCAAATAATGCATGATAATTATGAATTGAAGTATATACTTTACATTTTAAAATTTTAATAGACTTTATATATATAGACTTTCAAGGATTACCCAATACAAATTGTCTTTGTAGTATTCATTGGTACAGTTGTATCAATACCATTTTTTAAATGTTACCATATTACGTGGCTTTAGGTAGATATACATCAACACAGTTAAAGCCTCTGCCTTTTATTTGTTCTCTTTAATGGACAAGTGAATTCCCTTGGTAGTTTAAGTTTTCAAACCTCTATCTCTAATTCGTTTTGTTGCCCATTAAGGTACAATAGGTTAAGCTGAGTTCTTCTTTTTCTACCAGATAATTAAATATTCTAAGAATCTTAGCACTTCATAGAAAGGGGTAAACTCTAAGATCTTTACACAATGAAGCAGTCTTCTCCCAAAAAATTATGTCTTGAGGTATGTCTCTATTCTTCCTTGGCTTACAAGGAGATCTCCTCTGTACACAAGAACCACCGTATACAAAACTGGAATACAGAATCACAACTCTGGGAGGGCTCCTTCATTCTTCTACTTAACCTTTACTTTTATTGTTTGCATTGTGGTCATTCACCCTCACAGGAGTGCTGCATTATGAGATTTTAAACTTTTTTTCTACATATAGATTGTGTGCTTCCATATGACAGGCATCGATCCTTCAATGTGTTGTATCTTCCCCCCAAATACTATCTTCTTCAAGGTTTTGCAAAATATTGGAGAAGGGAAGGGGAGATGTGTTATGAAGACCAGTGTACGATCTTAGAGAAGTTTCTAACGAGACAGCTTCCTTAGACTTGTATGGAAAATGTTTTCAATCTCTTTACAAGATGTACCAAAACAGGCAAAAGTAAGGCCAAAAGCTAGCCTGGTACAGACTTCCAGGATTCTCATTCCTGGGGAATTCCTCATAGAGTTTAGGTCTGCACTGTGCAATAGGAGAGCCACTAGCCACTGTGACCTCTGAGCCTTAAAATGTGGTTAGTCCTGAAAAAGATGAGCTCTAAGTTTCAGCCGCCAGATCTGAAAAGCTTAGTACGACCAAAAGATTGTGAGATACCTCTTTCATTTTTTATTGGTACAAATTAAAGCTGCATCTTGGATATAGGAGGGTTAAATAAAATATATTATTAAAATTAATTTCACCTATTTTCTTCTTGCAGCTCGCTTTGGGTTTTTCTGTTGGCCAGCACAGGTCTAAGCAATGAATAATACCCAGCTCACACGAGACCTGTTTCGTTCCCTCGGGCTGCTTCTACGGAAGCATGGGGCACCGTTCACTTCGTGGAAGCCTGGCGAGGATTCTTGAGCCCTGAGACCTGGGCTAAGGGGGTGATAAGACAAGAGATGGCTACTGGGCCCGTACCCACTGCGCATCCCGCAGCGCAAGCTCCCGAATCTCCTCTGGCAGCGCGTCCCCGAGCTGTCGCACGAAGCCGCCGCACAGGTCCAGCATTTCCGTGACGGCCCGCTTCGAGGTGCAGCGCACCCGGAAGTCTTCACAGGAAGCGGCGGAGGCTGAGGTGCGGTCTTCGGTCCCGACCCCTCGCTCCGCGTCGCGCGGAGGCGAAAGGTCCACGGACTCGGGAGCCCCCGCCATTTTCCCAGTTTGAAATGTGGGCGGGAACTCCGGAAGCGGAAGCGGAAGCGAGTGCCGCAAGGGAAAGGTGCAGGCGTCCGGCCGGAAACGCGGCCCCGCGCCGCAGCGGCGTTCCGGAGGAGGCTCTGCAAGGCTGTGGGGTGCTCCAGCGGCGGCGACGATGGGCGCGATGGGCTTAGGCTTGGTGGACTGCCACTGCCACCTCGCCGACCCAGACTTTGACCGCGTATGTAACGGCGGGACCCGGCCTGTGGGAGCGGGGCGATCCCCGTTCTTTCCCTTCAGGTCACCTTTGCTCTTCCCTTAGCACGAAGCCGCAGGTCCTCCCAGGCCCCTGCCTGTGGCCCGTGTGACTTGCTCCTGATTTCCTATTTAACCTCAGTCATACTGATTTTTTTTTTCTTCTTCTGATTCTCATTAGCGAGAAGTCTTCTATCTCTATTCGGTATTCCGGGTTCTTCCCCCCTAACTCCACTTGACCTGGCTATTTATCCCACCCGCCTCTCAGCTCCTGGCTGAGAATCCACTTTCCCCAGGACCGGTTCCCCGAAACGTGGACTTGCTCCCACTCACTGCGTGTTCCACTTCTAATGGAAGTATTTTGGCCGCTACATTGGGAACTCGGGGCTCTTAATAGAGAAGGAAGAGCGGAGTCTGTTTTAGGGGGGGAAACCTCTCTAGAGGTGACTCTCACGTTGGGCCTTGAAAGACAGCCAGCCAGCCAAACAGGAGATGGCTGTACGGTGGTGAGGAAAGCAAGCAGGTTGAATTTTTCACGTTCGTGCTACCAGAATGCCGATGGAGCCTGATGAACTAGAAAGAGGCATGAAACAGGACTGGAGAGGTTTGCAGGAGATAGGTGAGGTAGGTCAGTAAGGAGTTGAGATTTCATTAGGAGAACAATGCAGATCTAGTAAACGTTTTCTCTTTTTCTCTTTTTCTTTTTTTGAGAGCGACAAGATCTGATGTCCATTTAAAACTACTGATATGAGTAAACGGATAGAGGAGAGCAAGAGTGGAAGCTAGAAGACTAGTTTGGAGGGTTTTGCAGCAGTATGTAGACAAGAGGTGATGGGTAATTTGAGAGGATTAGGTGGACTCAAGGTATATTTTAGAGATAGGATCTGTAGTACGTTATGAATGAGGAATTGGATGTAGAGAGGACTTGATGCTGTAGGGAGGATGGTGGTGCCCTTTACTGAGATGAAGGCAGATAGGTTGGGCAGGGCAGGCAGAAGGAGTAGATTTGTTGGGGAGAAAATAAAATGTTATGTTTGGCACATATTGAGGCCTAATATCCATCCAAGTGGAAAGCAAATGGTTTGAATTTGGCCCATTCATGTAATCATTTTTAAATGTGAATCTTGGGGCTTGGAGAGAAAAATAGGCTGGAGATAAAAATTGGGACTCACTAGTGTAATAGTGATATTTAAACCTGTGGATATGATCATTTAAGATGGGTACAGAGAGGAGAGCCTAGGGTCCTGTAATCAGAAGAGAGAGAGCCAGTGAAGGAGACTGAGAAGTAGCCAGTAAGAGAGTGGAGTTTGCAGGAGAGTGGTATTGCAGAAGCCAAGAGTGGAAAATATTTCAGGAAGGAAAGAGTGAATGAGTAAGGAGTTTCAAATGCTGGTGAGAGGTAGAGTAAGAGGAGGACAGAGAAGTTTCCTTTACATTGTACAATAAATTTCTGTTTTAGTGCAGTGGAACAAAGATTTTATTGAGAAAGAGTAAACAGACGGTGGGCGGTGTAGGCTCTTCACATTCCACCATGCTGTTTCTTGCCATCATTGTCATTCTTCGTGGTGCCTCAACCACATTGATAATACACAGCCAAGGAGCAGTTAAATATTCATCTAAAATAATTGTGATTATTTTTTTAGGACCTGGATGATGTCTTGGAGAAAGCCAAGAAAGTAAGTCAGTATTTATAATTTCGTTTTTTGTTTGTTTGTTTGTTTGTTTGTTTGTTTTCTCTTTCCTACTAATTTCAAGCTAGAACAGCTCGAAATTTAGATATGCTATGCTGATGCTTCAGTAATAATAAGTTAATAGTAAGTTGCATTTATTAAGTGTTTACTATGTGCTGAGAACTGAGCTAACCTCTTTCTGTGCATTATCTCATTTCGTGTTTCATAACAACCTTCTGAGGAAGCTATTTTATAGCTAATCATTGCCCATTTTATAGATGAGGAAACTAAGGACTAGAGATTAACTTGTCCGATAGACACACTGCTAGTAAAGTGATCAGACGAGATAGTCTGAGTCCAAAACGTGTTTCTCAGCCACCATGCTTACTAGCAATGTGGAACAGATTAGTGAATCTATCATTTTTAAAATTAGCATTATTCTGGAAATCTTGGAGAAATTGTAACAGTTTTCTGAAACACTTTGATTTGTTTGGGAAAAAATATCAATTTTTATAAGTGTTTATGAAATTCATTATAGCTAGTATTTCATGGTCTTCCCCAAAAGTGTGGGTGAGAAGTGACTGCCAGTACATTTTTATATATAACCATCTTTCACTATGACAGACTAATTAAGAGTGTGGGCTTTGGAGTTACATATGCCTAAAGACCTTGGGCAAGTTATTCTACTCCATCCAAAGTTCTGTCCTGATCTATACAATGGATTACAGCAATGCCTACATCATAGGGTTGTGTAGATTAAATGAAGTAATATTTGTGTTCACTGAACACAGTTCCTGAAACATAGCAAGTACTGAGCAATAGCCATTATGATTATATTGATGGAGTATAAATGAGGAAAAATAACTCAAAACACAGAAAATATTACAATTTTATTTAATTGTATTGGATATATATTGTTTGTGACTGACTATTCTTTTTTGTTTCAGGCCAATGTTATGGCTCTTGTGGTAGTTGCTGAACATTCAGGAGAATTTGAAAAGATTATGCAGCTCTCAGAAAGGTACTACTTCTCATTAAGAACTCAGAGTTACTAGTAAGGATGCAGTTATGATGTCATATTTATAATATCAATGATCATTTTTAAAGAGAATGAGAAGAAAAATATAATAATATAGCTCTAAAAATATTCTTTCCTACTTGTTCTTTAGTAACATTGTCTACTAGTCTAAATTCCTGCTTTCTTAATTTTTTATACATTTTTAGGTATAATGGGTTTGTCCTGCCATGCTTGGGTGTTCATCCAATTCAAGGACTTTCACCAGAAGACCAAAGAAGTGTCACATTAAAGGTAACAGATAACACAAGAACCATGATAAAGGATAATACTGTTGACTCAGTAATCCTCCTCTCTCTGATTTATAGTCTAAGGCAATAATCCAAAATAAGAAAATACTACCTTCTATCTCAAAGATTCTCATTACACCATTATGTAATAGAGAAAAAGGGGAAGCAACCAAGAGATTCAGAAATAAAGGAATAATTAGTTACCTTGTAGAGTATTAAATATATTTATAAAAAATGAGGATTATATGTTTTATGTATCAACATGAGAAATGTTGACAGTAGTATAGGAAAAAAAGCTGGATACCAAATGGTTTATTCAGTATGAGTTACATGACATAAAAATATATTCTATAACGAAAAGACTAGCGAGAAACACAGAAATGATAGTAGCTGTGATGATCTGGTAGAATTGTGACTTGTTTTTATATATTTTTTATCATGTTATATTGCTTTGGCAAAAATAAATGATAAAATATCCAGAAAAAGAAAGATACAAATTCATAGATGCATTACTGTAAAGGAACAGATGAGTTCAAGTACACAACATTCTCTTTGAAAATTAACTATTCCTCTAGGAGCATTCTTGATCTATTAAACTTTTACTTTTACTATTTTACTTTTATCTATTACTTTTATTGCCTCTTTTAAAAAGATCCTGTCCATGCCACCCTGAACAAGCCTGATCCCATCTCCAGATAGCTCTACCTATTTTAAAACAAAATTACTTTTAATTTACTTCAGGTAAAAATAAATATGCTTTAGCTCTCCTGAGTTGTTGATATGGTAGTTAGCTAAATTGCCAGAGTTACAATTCCCAAAATGTTGGGGACCATAGCAGGACAGCATTTGTTTCATTTATGTCAAGATTTATACTAAAAGGCATTGATGTAGTTAATCAATCAAGTGTTTGCTGAGCACCTACTGCATTCCAACCACTGTAGGGTAAAATCTCTCTCATGGAAGCTAGATTCTAAATGGGAGCAGACAGGCAATCAACAATTAGATGCACAAACAAGAAAACTTTAGGTAGCTCTAAATGTGTTAAAGACAATAAAACAAGATTATATGATAGGAATTGTGGATGCTGGCTATTAGAGTGTGTAGTCAAAGAAGACCTCTCTGAGGTGGTGACATTTGAACTGCAACCTGCATGCTACAAAGGAATCGGTCAAGCAGAGAGGAGGGTCAGAGTGTTGTAGGCAAAGGAAACAACCAAGCACAAAGGTCCTAAGGTGGAAACAAATTTGATATAGTCAAGAAAAAGGAAGAGCAGATATGACTAGAGAGAGGGAGAAGTAATGAATGATGAGGTCAGAGGGATTGGGCAGGGACAGCTTCATTCAGGGCCTTTCTGGATGTTTGCTTATATCAATGGGGGATTTAAAGTGAGTGACTAGATGTGATTTATATGATTTATATTTTAAAGAAAACCTTTTGGTCATGGTGTGAAGGATGAATTTTGAAGAGGAAAGAAAAAAGGAAGAATAGTTAGGAGGCTATTGCAATTGTCCATGTGAGAAACAATAGTGGATTGGACCAGTGGCAGCATGGGAAATGAAGAGAAGTGGGTGAATTTGGCATATTTTCAACATGGATGTAGAACTGATAGGACTGTTTAAGTTTTAGAAGTTATTAAAATACCAACAATATAATTCTAGATTCTCAAAGCAGATAGGAACTCATCAAATCTTAAATAGTCATCTGGAAAAGACCAGATAAGGAGTTATTTTCATTTCATTCCTATTATGCTTATTGGCCGTACCATAGTTTAATTTTCCTGTACTGATTAGATCACAAGCTCCAAATAATGTGGTGCAAAGCTAGGTATGTAGTTAGTAGTTGTTAAACTAACTTTGTTTTTGAAATGAAAATTACTTATCATATAGATCTTTTAACACATTCCTGAGTTAATTTTTTCAGTAAATATTATTACCAGGCAGAGTTTAGGTCCTGGAAATAAATACTTTGGAGAATCACAGTTCACTGACCACAATCATGTACCTTCCAGTGGGCTCCTATCCCTACTTTGCCCACTTCACTCATTCCTGTCATGCACCCTGCTCCTATTCTAAAGGTTCAGATGACTAAACATTTTTTTAAATAAAAAATCCTTCATGATTATTTAAAATCATGCAGAATAAATTGTCTTCTTTCCCTTTTGCCTTTTGCCTTCCCTCTTCCCTTCTTTCTCTATGCTCTCTTTTTTCAGCAGCATGGGAGAGACTTGGCCTATGGCTTCTGTGATCTGTGGCACTTCACTTAACTTTGCCAAGTCTCAATTTCCTCATTTGTAAATCATGAATAATTATATAATAGTCATATACCCAATCTTAGCGGATAGAGATTTAGCATCTTTGAAAACCCTGTAATAAAACATTAGCTGTTAAGGAACTTGAGAAGTAGGAGTAGAACTGAAGTAGGAGTAGAACAAATAAGCCTGTGAATGTCCTTATAAATATTCTTATATCTATTAAAATGATCAAGACTATACACAAATATTTTTACACAGATTAAATTAGTAATATGATTTACATTTGTTTCTATTTACTATCCTTGACTTGCCAGAAACTTCCAAATTATTTCATGAGGAGTTGGAATAGTACGGTTGTAATAATTTTGCTTTTTTCATAGATAATACATATTTCATGAAGCATATTTTTTCCTGTATCTGGTCTTCATCCAAGTGCAACTTCTGACTAAGACTTTCTAAGTTTCAAACATTTCCTAGTAATCTTTCCAGTTTTTTCAGAGAGAGTAGTTTGGATGTTCAATATGGAAAAAGCGTTGCCTGACACCGTTTAACCTACTCAGCTGTTTAACCTACTCAGGCACCTTCTCTGATACCTGGGGTTATATACTCTTAGCTTCTCATGACAATGTGAATTCTTCTTCACCGATTTACTAGAATCTATTCTAAGGCCTTGATTTACTCTTCTGCATCTTCTTTTCTCTCTCAAGGCATAATTATAAAATCTCCTGTTTCTCTGCCATCTGTTTTAGCTTTCTTTTCTTAATTCTCCCTTTTTCTGATTATCCTCAGCTGAAGTACCTAAGGATAATCAGGTACTTCTGAGACTAAAATCCTCAAAATAGTTTAAGAGATATCTAGAAGCAAATTTTCCATATTTTTCTTTCCTTTGCCTTACTAGGGAACTCTCATAGGACAAATTCTCTAAGTGGAAATATCATAGAAACTAATGGTACTCATTTACTTCAATAGTTAACAAACAAGCATATATGTGATATTTAACGTTTATATTGTTAAATTTTAGGACAAAATGAGGTCAAGCAAGATTATAAAAACAAAAGAAATCAGTGAGAATAGTGCAAAGGATGTATGGGATTATTGCTATTATAAACTCACAAACCATTATTACCCTAAAAGGACATATCATAAGGCACTCCCAAAGACTTACTTGCAAAGGTACCTCCCTAATGGCTTTATTCTCTCTTGCTCAGCTATTGTAGGAAATCCAAATCAGTCCTCCCAAATGCCAAGAAATGCCTCCTAAACAGAAGGAAGTGTTTAAATGGGAATCTTCTTAAAGTTATGTTCTTATAACCTGAATGGGTATGAGATATTACTACTCAAATTTCCAGAAGTACTCATCATTATAGGAGTCCTAGTTCCTCAACTGGTTAAAGGATTTGAATATATGTAAAGGACCCAGTACAGCATGGTGCCTGGTATATAATAGGTTTATAAGATATTCGTTTCCTTCTCCTATTTTAACAAATATATTTTTTTCTCTCAGGATTTGGATAAAGCTTTGCCCATTATTGAGAATTATAAAGATCGATTGTTGGCAATTGGAGAGGTAAACACCCATTAGCTGATGAAATGACTTCTAATCCAGACTTTCATATGATATATGAAAATAATACTTAATTCAGTATTGGTTATTATAACTGACTTGAATAATTACATTCATCCTATTCAGCTGAATAATCATTTATAGAAACTTTGACAATAAGCAAAAGGGGGGGGGATGAAACAGTAAAAAGCCTCACCAAAGATTTATGTTAATACTTTATTAGCATTTCCATATACTTTGGTCCCTTTTTTTTTTGCTTAAATATGGGTCATCTCCCTAGTTAGTTAAAATAGTATGTACAAACGTACTTTAGGTAGGTTACAGTTTATAATTAAAGAACATTTTTATTAGATTATTTACAGTTGTGAAACATTTTTATCACTTGGTAATAAATTCCACTTCTACTTAAAGATAAAGACAAAAGATAAGAATAACACTTGAATTCAGAATATAGATTATAACAATGCATGCCCAAATAGTATGCAAGGGAAGCAGTCATTTATAATCTTTTCTGTTCAATGTGATGATCACATGTAGCTGCTGAGCACTTGAAATGTGACTGGCCCAAATTGAGATGTACTGTAAGTATAGTACCCTAAAGAAACAATATAAAATAGCTCAATAATTTTCAAATTGATTATGTGCTAAAATAATATTCCTATTTAGTAATAATGATAATGTTTTAGATATGTTGGATTAAAGTATTGGTGTTTTTAATGTGGCTACTAGAAACTGTAAAGTGACAGGTAGCTTGCATGTATGGCTCGCATTATATTTCTTTTGGACAGTACTTATCCATAGTATATCTTTTGTGGTTCATTAATATATAAAAATGTAATTTTTTTTTCTCTTATAGGTGGGACTAGATTTCTCCCCCAGATTTGCAGGCACTGATGAACAGAAGGAAGAGCAAAGACAAGTTCTAATCAGACAGGTCCAAGTAGCCAAAAGACTAAATTTGCCTTTGTAGGTTGATTACTCATCTTTCTGTATTAATCGCTGTAGAGCAAATTAAGTATTGACTCCTTCGAATGGAGCTCTAAATTTCTTTTTCACTGAATTACTTTAATAGAACAAAGATAATATTACCAGATTAAGTACCTAAATGGAATTTTTTGTTGTTGTCAAACAGAAATGTCCACTCACGCTCAGCTGGAAGACCCACCATCAACCTCTTAAATGAGCAAGGTATTTAAGCTGTTGAGAAAAATGTGCCTAATGTTTAAGTTTGGCAGTTCCAGTCTATATTCTTATAGAACATGCCATGTTTTGATTTCTTAAATGGAAGGAAACAGGGCAGGAGTGCAGTGGAAATCAACTAGGGTAATTTTACAAATCAGCCAACTGTTTACAGGGTTTTCAGTGTCATTGTGACATTTATCAGGCCAGGATAAGGCAAATGAAAAATTGGATCAAATAATTTATATTCTTAAATAAAAATATATCTTATAGCATTATTTTTCAAAACTTTTAAAGTGCTGTCCATAATAAGAAATATTCTTTGAGACTTAATATATACACATGTATACTGTTTTTGATATTAAGACTTTATTTTGAGACTCTGTATATATACATACAGAAAACTGACAAAAGTTTAAGAAGCAGTACATCTATGTGTATGTGTGTATAAGTGTGTGTGTGTGTGTGTGTGTGTGTGTGTGTGTGTGTGTGTGCGCGCACTGGTCAGTCGTGACCCACTAAATTGATTTCATAACTCACTGGTGATTGTAACCCACTAATGGTCAAACCTGCCATTTGGAAAAACAGTGTCAAATAGTGAAGTAAATGTTATTGCCTACACCGAGAAAGCATTGCATTTCTCAGTGATGAGTACTGAACCCTTTTGGAGTCACAGAGAGCATGATTTTTAAGCAGGCTAAGCAGCCATCCTTTAAGAAGTAGAGGTGATTTCATGAAGCTTACTATTCACTTGTAAGTCAGTTAGCTCCCCTTTTCTTCTTACATTAGCACTCTTGCTAAGGACTATATGGCTGCTTAAGAACCTCCTATTAGGCACAATAATTTGACAGGTCATAAAGTTCTGAAAGAAACAAGAATTTGACAGTTCACAAAGTTCTGGAAAATGTTTGATGGTATAGAAGACTAAATGTTTAAAAATTTACAATTCAATTTTAATATTTTAATTCTGAAGATTAAGCACTACATTTGAACACTACATTTATTCACCCTTTTGAAGTCATAGAACCTCATCTTTATATCATAGTGACCAGCATTTACTTAAAATTTCTGATCTTTGCTGTTCAATTTGATCAATTAATGGAAAAACCTCTCAGGAAATAATATGGTACTCAGATTTATCTTTTATTTTTGAGAGGTGCTGACAAAGTGCTGCTGCATGCGTTTGATGGCCGGCCATCTGTAGCCATGGAAGGAGTGAAAGCTGGATACTTCTTCTCAATCCCTCCTTCTGTCATAAGAAGTGGACAGGTAAATTATTTTACCTCATCTTACATTTTGTGAAATATACTTTAAAATATGAGCTTTTATTACATACATGTTAAACTGTTCTAGTTACTTGACAAAAATTAATCTTAGGTCCCTACTCCCTATGCAATATCATACTATCATGATTGTATTAGATTTACAGTAAGTTTTAAAATCAGGTAGTATGAGAATTCCAGTTACCTCTTTATTTTCAAAATCATTTTGGCTATTCTAAGTCCTTTGCTTTTCTGTGTGTGTTAGAATAAGCTTCATGATTTCTACAAAAAAATCTAGCCAGGATTTTTAATGGGATTACTTCGAATCTATAGATCCATTTGGAGATAACTGATGTGAACACAGTATATCTGTTATTTAGATCTTTGATTTTGTTCACCAATGTTTTATAATTTTCAACATACAAATCCTGCACATATTTAGTTAGATTTATCCCTGATTATTTCATATATTCTATTTTAAATGCTACTGGTTTTAAAATTTTAGTTATTAACTATTCATTGCTAGTATCTAGAAATGCAGTTGATTTTTATATATTAAACTTTTATCAAGTGACATTGCTGAATTATTCATTGGAGCCAGGGGAGTTTTATAAAATTTTCACGATTTTTTAGGTAGACAATCATGTCATTTTTGAATAAAGATAGATTTACTTTTTCCTTTCCAATATTTGTGCCCTTTATTATTAATTTTTTTTACCTTATTTCACTGTATACAACTACCAGTAGAATATTTAATAGAAATAATAAAAGCAGAAGCCCTTCTCTTTTTCCTGATTAGGTGAAAAACATTGATTCTTTTAACATTAAGTATGATATTAGCTGCAGATTTTTTATAAATGCCTTTTTTTCTGGTTAAGGAAGTTCTTTTTCTAGTCTGCAAGTATTTATAAAAAATGGATTTTGGATTTGTCAAGTGCTTTTTCTGCATCTACCGAGATGACCATGTAGTTTTTCTTTTCATGCCGTGTAATTATATATTGGTTGATTTTCTGATGTTGAACTAATCTTGCACTCCTAGGATATATTCTACTTTATTATGATACATTATCCTTTTCATAGTTTCTTTTTGTAATTTTTCTTCTTTTTGTAATTTCTTAAGAGTTGAATCTTAGATAATTTATTTGAAACCTTTCTTGTTTTCTAACATAAACATTTAATGTTATAGTTGCATTAGCATTAATCACTTATATTTACAATCCACAAATTTTGATACATGCCATATTTTCACTTTCAGTTCAAAACATTTTCTAATTTACCTTGTGACATGCATTGACCATAGCAATTATTTAAAAGTGTTTTGTTTAATTTCCAAATACTTAGAAATTTTCCTAATATCTTTCCATTATTGATTTCTACTTTAGTTCTGTTGTATCCAGGAAACATACATTGTATGATTTTAGTTCTTTTAAATTGGCTGAGGTTTGTTTGATGGCCCTGAATATGTTTTATCTTGGTGAAGAGAACATATACACTTAAAAAGAAAGTGTATTCTCCTATTGTAGGGTGGAGTGTTCTGGAAATGTCAATTGATAGTCCAAGATTATTTTTATTTTTCCTACTTGCATCGCTTGTGAAGAAATGTATTATTTGGTAGTAATCTTTGGCTTTGGTATATTTGTTTTTCAAAACTAAAATACTGTTTTTTTCTAATTTTGAACATAATATTTGTGCATTATAGAAAATAAAACATTTCAGAAAAGAACAAATTTCAAATCAACCCTGATCTTACCACTCAGAGAAAATCATTGTTAACACTGATGCAGATAAAATAAGAAGATAATCTTATTCTTTTTGTTTTGAATCAGCTTCATGGCTATCTGTGTTGATAAATGTAAACCTACTTCATCTTTAAAATAATATTTCATAATCTGGATGTACCATAATTTAAGCATTAATTTAAGTAAATGTTGGGTTGTTTCTAATTTTTCAGTATTATAAACAGTGCTTTGGTGAATACCTTTGTATATCCACAAATATATATGCACAATCATGCTATTACTCCCTATAAATGGAATCACTGAGAAAATTGGTGTACATTTTTAAATTTCTTTTTAAATTGTCACATTTCCTTCAAGGCAGTTTATACCAATTTAACGCTTTATGCATGAATATACCTGTATGTTTGAAATTTTAACCTTAAAATAATTTATTGTAACAATATTCTACTTTGCATCGTGTTTCCTTCCTATTTTTTGCTTTAAAAGTGCAGTGGTAGTAAGAGAATTATGTTCCTGGTATAAAACTTATTGAGTTCATTGCAATCCTTATAATCCAGACAAAATTATAAATAGGAAAATAAAACCACCTACCACCCAATCTAAAATTTAAAATGTGCATATCAACTTTGGATTTATAAACACAAAGTCTTGAGTGACTTAAAAGTGAATGGTGAAAGAGTGTGATAATGGTAGAGAAACTATAGATGTCTCTTCCTTAGATCTTTCAGTGGGCTATCTGGTTTTCAGATGTTTGGCTTTCTTGCTGGGTGTACCCCACTTTGTGTTTTTGGTAACTACTCCTTGGGTCCTTGGAGTCTGGATAGTTTTGGGTAATGAATGTTTCTGTTTAAATCTGTTGGTAATGGAATGAGGAGAACATAGTGAAATGTTTATTAATTGAATACTGAAGCATGAATTTTAAGTTCTTGCAGAGTATAATCCATTGACATATAGTTTTAATGTTCCTTTCTTTAAATCTTTATTTCGTATGTTTTAAACTTACTAGCTTTCTCTTACCTTTAAGAAGCAGAAACTTGTGAAACAGTTGCCTTTAACTTCAATTTGCTTAGAAACGGATTCACCTGTACTAGGACCAGAAAAACAGGTAAATGATTTTCTGATTTCTACAATATTTAGATTAGATCTTTCATTTGAGCTATTCTCAATTTAGCTGTGTTTTTCATTACAGTGTAAATACAATGAAATCCTATTTTAATGCTATGTTGAGAGGTTATAGTAACTTAATTTCTGGTCTTTTCTAAATGTAATTCTTGTGCCCCAGAGAATATTATTTGATATGAGCTATGTCCTAATTTATGTAATAATGAGAGCCAGACCAGTATGACAACTCCGTGTCTAGAGTCATGAAAACCTGAATCCAAATCTTATTTCTGCTACCCATTAGCTGTGTGACTTTGGGCAAGTTATTAATCTCTCTGAAACTATTTCTTCGTTACAAAATGTAGGCAAAATAATAATAAAATACTTTAAGTATTATAGTGAGAATTAAGTGAAATAATATATATGAAAGTGCAGTATCTAGTATATAGTAGATGCTCAATGAATGTTTATTTTTCTTTTAATTTGCATGATGAAGCTGTATTTCTTTCAGTGCAAGTATTGATATAGTCACAGATTTATTTATGTGATTTTTGCTATAAATCCTATTATAGGCCACAAAGAATTATATTTTAAATATCATTACTATTTTAAATTATAATTTCCTGAAAGGAAGCCACAGTATCTGCTTTATTTGCTTTAGACAGTGCCTTTTTGAATCACCACCCACTGTGTAGCTTACTGAGTGCCATGACTACTCATCAGGTCTGTGTCTCCATGCCTACCAGATTCAGAGGTCTGGCTCTCAAGAGTCAGAGGTCTGGAAACAGTGGTGATGTGATTATTAATACTATGACTGTGATTGCGAGGTGAATTTTGCTCACTAATGTTCAGTTGGTTGCATATTTTTATAACTCAGCTCTTATAAAGTTATAGAAGACAGAAGAAAGAGAAAATAGAGCATTGCAACTCTGTTTATTTTTTGTTTGCGTGTTGCACAGAATGGTAGAGAATTGCCTTCCTGATGTAAAATAGAAGGAAAAGGATCTAGCATTTTTCTTCCTAAACAGAAATGGATTTCAGGTGCTGTTGTAACTCAGTTTTATGTTTGTATTTAGTTGATTTGATAAAAATTGTGAGTGGCATAGTGTTTTGTATATAGTAGGTCCTCAAAAATATTGAATAAATGAATTTTTAGCTGATTGTGCTTTTTGTTAAGTAAAACATTTATTTTAGAAAATTAGAAAACACTGGAAATTATAAACAAGAAAATGGAACTCTTTACCACTAAACCCCTGTAGTGTAATGGGTTAAGAGCATAAACTTGGATGTCAGACTGCACAGTTTAAACCCCTGCTGGCTGCTTACTAGGTATTGAAGATCCCTTCTTACCTATTAAAAAAGGATGCTAATAATAATAGTATCTATCTTATAGAGTTATTTTGAAGATGAAATGAGAAATTTCACAAAAAGCTTAGAACAAAATCTCACCTGCAGTAAGCACTAAATAAACACAAGTATTTATGTCCTTTCAGACTTTTTTATATCCATATATGTACACATATATATTTTTCATAAAAATAGGATTAGCCTGAACACATCATTTTATAACTGGCTTTTATGTGGATCTGAATATGTCAGTAAATATACTTTTACTCATGTTGTTTAATAACTGCACAGTATTCCAGTGTGTGAGTGTACTGTAACATATTTAACTTGATATTGGGATTTAGGTTGTTTTCAGCACAGTAGAAACAATATGATAACCATTCTTGAACATACATCTTGGTGGAAATTTTTTATTGTTTCCTTAGGCTACATTGCTAAGGTTATTTTTCTTAACCTTAATAGTTATCTTATTCCTCTGAACATTATCATCCTGAGTACGTAACTTAATGATAAGAATAATACTGTATTTCACCAAATCTCAATGCACACTCTAAATGATTATAAATGTACCACTGTTTTGTGACCATTAAAAAAAACATGCTAATTATACTATGATATGCCGTTGAATGTAAGTAAAATATGTATCAATTTCAGAAATGTTAAAATAGGAGGGAAATGCATCTTAGAATCAGTACATGACCTATTTAGTCTTCCAGATACACGATGGCATTTCTTGAATCAAACTACAACGTAGTGAGTTGAAGAGGCCAAGCAGCAGAACAGTGATCTTTACAAGCACTTGGTTAAGCAACAAACCAAGGGATAGTTGATCCATCAGTCATCCAGGTCACCATGTGTCAACTATTTGCAGATTGCTTTATAAGCTTGGTGCTAAGACCTCAACTGTAAATACCCCTGAGCTCTTTACAAGAGCTACATAGACTTATAATCAGTGTTGTAGCTATACCTTTTAAGTTGTAGTTCAGGGCCTTCTCCCTAGCTTTGTCTACCCGCTCCCTCCGTAAAAAATAAAAAGAGCTTATCAGTTGTTTTACCAACTCCTTTTCTTCTCTTTCATCTACAGTCTCCAAGGATTGCTTCTCTTATAGTCATGTTTGATTTGGTGTCTGCTTTGTTCTGTTTCAGGTGCGGAACGAGCCGAAAAATGTTTCTATTTCAGCAGAATATATTGCCCAGGTGAAAGGGATCTCAGTGGAAGAAGTTATAGAAGTGACAACACAGAATGCATTGAAACTATTTCCCAAGCTTCGGCACCTGCTCCAGAAATAGCTTTAAAATCAAATCAACTGCTGGGGGCAGCATTTGAAAAAAAAAATATTCTGATTAAAAGTCTGAACTGAAGAAACCATTATAAAGAGATATAGAAGATTGTAATTTTAGGGAAATAGTTCTCTTAGAAATAAAACTGGGCTTGGATCCTGAAACCCTGGGCTGTAATTCTACCTGCTCTGTTCTTCAGTTAACAGAGTCCTAGAAGTTAATTGGGAAACACCACTGCTTCTTACATCGCCCTATTAAATGGAATCACCACACGAATTGAAATTATTTCTTCTGACATGGCTCCCACAGGTAAGAAATAACCACCACTGTGATGGCACAGAATAGGCTAAAGTTCGATCCTTCATTACCTGTCTTATGTCTCATAGGATTTATCCATTGAAAGGAGAGCATCTAATTTCATAGACTATCAAAAATCTTCTCTTTTCTGGGTTTGTAAAATTGAACTTTAGTACTTTGAATTATGTTATTTTAAGAGAAAAATGTACAAGACTTTTAGATTAATCTTAGATATTTATTTATGAGGCCAGTACTTTATACAATCACCATTAATGCCAAGCCCAAAACTTTTGATTAACTGATTGTAAGTTCTAGTCTGAATTTTGTCACATGTTTAAAATGTAAATAGCTTTATTAAAAATATACCAGAGTTTTTTTGCATGCAGTAAAATTTTATATTTTTGAGTTTCAAAAATTTTAGGTATAAAAAGAGTTCTGTGGATGGAGGGTGGTCATAGTGGCACAGCAATGTCAATGTGTTTAATGCTGCTGAACTGTACACTTTAAAAACATTAGGATGGTGAGGTTTATGTTATGTGCATTTTACCACAATTTAAAAAAAACTCTCAAGTGTTTCTCAGGTACTATGATCCATACCAAAACCTGAGTATTTAATTTTGTTAAATTTTATAAGCAGCAATACTAAAAAAAGTACCCGTTACAGAAAAAGATTAACTTCCTAAAAAACAAATGATTTTGTATAATCAATATTTTGAAATTTATAGCGGAATCAGAACTAGTTCTAGTTGTCCAAACCAAACTAGACTAGCTAAGCACCAGGCTTGTGTGCTTTATGTGGTACTTAACCTACCTACCGGTATCATAATCGATGAAATTCCTACATTTGATGGGAGGTTATATTAAAATTAGGCTTCTAAGCTGTTTTTCAGCTCAATATTTCTTTTGCCTATTTTCTACTTCTTTCTGCCCACATTCATTTTGTCAGACTCCCAACTTTAAATCCTTTAAGATCCAACTTAAATGACTTTACCTTGCCAGACATGATACCTGCTATCTAAAATCGTAACCATTTTCTTCATTTTTTTCATCAATTTCTTTGTCTCATTTATTAGAGTTATTGAGCCTCTTCTACAGGTTAACCACTAGTCTAGAAAGGAATAAGATATCACAGTTGAATAAAGGAAATAGACAAGTGGACAAATAATTTCAAAGCAATGTAAGTAGTAGTATAATAAAGGAAGAATTAAGTGCTATAAAAGAATAAAGTGTCTGATGACACTTAACATATGTTCCTTTTTACTAGGTTTACCTTGTGTATGTTTTTCACCTTGAGAGTACAAATCTTTGAGAACAAATTTTTTTGTCTTTGCATGAAGTCAGTGGTGACTAAGTTCAACTGACTGCAGTTGAGGAATCAGATACCTTTTTTAGGGTATTAACAAATCAAGAACTCTGAATTTCTCAATCTCCTCTTTGAAATGGATATTGGATATATGTACCTTTTTACTTTTTCTTTGAGATGCATATTTTTCTCCTCTTGCCTATAAATGTATTAAAACAATTCAAAGATATCCTAATGTTAAACATTCTGAAAAATAGAAATAAACTCTCTTGGTCTGGAAAAACAAATCTTTTTGCATCCTATAGTAAGGCCCTTCCCCAACTGAATGGCAAAAAGGTTTTTCCCCCACCAAGCATATGGTGTTCTTTCTTACTAAAGGAAATACTACTTATTCCAGCTCTTACCTTTTTTATTTTAGTAAGAATTAAATGAAATTGCATCATTATTTTAAAAAGAAAAGAAAAATATTAGCTCTTTTCTTCCATTTTCTATGCAACCGAGAGTTCATTTTATCACTTTGCTATTTGTTTGCTCTTGCTCACTACTTGTCTATACTCTTACTTCAGAGTTTAATTTCTTGATTTTCCCTTTCTGGCCCTTTTCATCTTTTTGATTGAATACTTAAGAGCAGCACTTGTGAACTAACATTTCATTTACAGTATCTGAGTAAGTTAGAAAAGGTTTCCAGAGACTGCTCAATGCTTGTTAGAGCTTAGCTTTTCAAGTGTAGACAAATCTCACTCTCCTTTTTAAATTGAGCAAGTCTGTGCTAATGATTGCAAAATCAATAAAAAAAGTTAGAATGGAAAATGATTAAATATTTCAGGGATTATCAGTGTTGCAAGTTTAACCATGGATGAACAAAACATCCTAGTAGGCCCTCCTCACTTATCGTTGGCTAATTTCCAAAACAAGCAAATCTCAAAAAAAGGTGATCCCTTTGGTGACCATCCCTATAATTTATGAACAATCTGAGTGGTATTTAAACTTTGAATGTTAAAAATGATAGGAATAAATTCTCATTTCCTAATTTATTTGTTTAATATAATATAAAGAACCATGCATATATAACATGTAAGAACAGAAAGTATAAGAAGTCTCATGTCTTCTGCATGGGATTTTCTATGAACTACTTCTGAGGCCCAAATAATTTAAATGAATTCTGCAAATTCTCACACCTAATATGATATATTCAGAATTATAATCCTTGACTTCCATTCAGCATTCTTTCCCAAATGTCACAGTGTCTCCCAATCTGATCTCTACGTTAGCTTAAGTAACATCCTTCCGAAGCCTTTTTTAGGGTATTAACAAATCAAGAACTCTGAATTTGAGTGGGTAGGTGTAACTGAGGGAAGCAATAGGAGAGGGGGTCTTAAGATTCATATGGATGCACATCTGAGTGGTTGTTTTTTTTTTTTTTGCCATCATACATATGAATTCCTTTGGATAATTTCTCACCTTTTTAAACAGAGCCCACTTCTCACTGCAGAAACTAACAAGGCCAGGCAATCATTTTTCTATCCTTTCTTGCACCCCGGGCACTGATAATATGACACACCCTAGATGTTAAATGAAGTTAGTCACATGAAGACTCCAGAACCAAGCTGACTGCATTCTGGTGAGGGTAGGCAGTGTGGCAGCATTCAGATTCCAGCTTAGTGAGGTTGGCAGTGTTCGCAGAAGGTTCTGGCCCACTGTCTATGACAGTAGAGTCTTTATGCTTCTAGTTCAGTGCTATGAATTTTGTCTTTCAGCCCTTGTGGAGATTTTATGAACAATCCAAAATCCTTCAGTGAATTCATTTTATTCTTAAATTGACGAAATTTAATGTCTATTCTTTGCATCTTTAAGAACCCTGATTGATGAGAAAATTAATACCATGAAATAGTTGCTACCAGAGACCCTTAGGGAAATTGAGGAAGGAAGAGAAGGAAATCTGTGAGTTATAGAGTCTGGACAGCTTTCCAGACAGCAAAGGTCCAGTTGATTTTAGGGATAGGAATTGGCAATCTATAGCAGATGGCAATCAATGTTGTGAAAGCATTTTTAAAAGACATAGCAAGAAGGGTGTATGTTGATATGGGGGCATCCCAAAGGGTAAACTGCAATGAACGTTCCCATCCTTTTTTTCCACTTTTCCCGTATTTGTGGAACCTCTTACCTTATGAGGCAGAGCTCATCTTCCACTCTTCCTGGCCCTTCCCTTAGACGTATCTGCAGTGCCAGCGAGGAAATGCAGCTGTCCCTCCCATCCCCCACCCCCACCCCCTGCCCCACCACCCATAACCTACAAGAGTCTCTTGAGGGAAGAGGCATTAGATGTTGGTAGCTCCATTAGCAAAGGTGAACCATGCTGACATCTTTTCTAAGTTCCATGGGTACCGCAGGAAGCCTTCCTGCACAGGCCTTAGAGGCCTTGACTTGGGAGCTCACCCGCAGACAGTGCTACAGGGAACTGGAGCCCCCCCTCCAAAAAAAAAATTCCCACATGTTTACTGAGGGAATATGTTCATCAACAGATCTGAAACCCTCCCAGGAAAGGGCGGGTAGGTGGTTGAACTTCTTGCTATTTCAGGTAGGGTTATAGTCCAATATATAGTTTTGTGACTTTTGAGTTTCTGGTTTTAGCCTAAGGCTGTTTTAAGGTATATAGAGGAGGATAAGGTAGAAACACCTAAGAGGGAAAGAGGAAGGGGGAGGGAAGGCTTCCAGGAGAAGGTGGTATTTAAACTAAAATTAGCCATGTGAAGGTGGGTAACAGAATACAATGGGGAACCACAAGTCGTTCCATAAACCCAGAGGTCCATGGGGGAGGCAGTATAGGGGATTGTAGAGAAATGAGACCAGAAAGGTTAATAGTTGTGTTACACATAACAACACTCATTTACTATGTTTATCAGCTATGGTTCATCTTAGATTAAGCCAAAGAAACGATGCTGTACTTGATAATCTTTATGTGGGCTGCTTACTATTGGGAGATAATTCTCCATAGGTCTCTCACATTTCTGCATGTCTTGGGAGCAGAGGCAGTGACAGCTTTGGTTCCAGATTATCTCTTCAAGGTGGTTTGTATAGCCGTGGGCCTTGGAAGACAGAGGTGTTGTCTCCCTCTGGAGCAGAGTGCAGGTTTACTTACTGTCGAGTGTAAGAAAGAGAATCTCTTCCTCCTGGCAAAGGTTGGGTTTCTTAAGCTCAGAGGTCCTCAGCTGTGAGACGAGACCTCTGTGTGTGTGTATGGCGTCTGTCTGGATGGCTCCATATTGTTTGGGAGTGGGGCACAGGGGAAGCAGGTCGAAACGAGGCTCATGCTACTTGCTGTGTTCTGAGTAATAAAGTCCTTTGCCTCTGAAGCAGGAGTCATGTCTTCAGTCAGCGACCATGAAACTGTGGCAGGCTAACCCTTCAGAGCTTTTGACACTAAAGTTTGATTTTTTGAGAAGCAAAAAATTAGCTTTGGTCTGGCTTTTATTTTTACATATCCTCAAAGTCCATGAATCTTATCTGCACTGTGCCTTGGTACACTCATAGCTGAGATAGAGTTTTAGGCCAGTTGACTGATTCATATCCCTTCCAATATTAATATGTTTGGCTTGTGAAGCTGAGCTATCTGTGGAGACAAAGGGCAACCACATGAAAGGTGAATTTTTCACTGATGTAAAGACAGATGCCAAGAAGCAGCTGGGTTCCAGGCCAGGCAGTGCTCAGCTTGCCATATGGAATAACAGGCTATTAACTCAAACTGCAAAAAGGAACACAAGCCAAGTAAAAATTTGAAAATTGGTCTGCTATCTAAGAAGGAATGACAGAGAGGTGATAGTAACCAAATAGGGTATTTAAACTAAATAGCAATGGCCACTTAGGGGATGGGCAGTAAAATGTAATAAAAATCTTCATCTCTAAGTACTTTATATTACTTTCCCAATATATACTTATTCAAATTATCATAATCGTAGCTCTAACAGTTAATGTAATTAAGTGTTTAGGAACAAGTTGCTGACAGAACTTTAACATTCAACTTGATCAGTGCAGTTGGCCAGCATATTCTACTGATTTATAGAAACAGACTATTTAAACATTTTAAATTAATAAGCAGAAGATCACTGTGAAGTGAGCTTTTAGGTGATTCATCTTTTAAAGCATCTTGAATAATTCAGATTCTCTCTCCGGAACATCTCACTGGTGGAATGGAATAAATGAAGATGTAATACATTTCATGTGACTTAAAATGTTTTCTTGGTGATCTAGCAAACAACCTTTTTTGACTTCTTTTATAAATAATATTTGTAAATAATTTAGACACTGAAGAAGGATCTAAGAGATGGTATTTCTGTGTGTCTCTGGAGTTGGACTTTATCCAAATATGGCATTATCTGAAAAATAAAAAGCAATATGTGTTATATAACTTATAATACATTTCATAGTTTTCAAAACAGCCCTGAGGGCAGAGAGTATGAGTAGTTTCACAGATATAGAAAGTAAGGTTTAGAAATACTAGAAAACTAAAAGCATGAAACTAGTCAATAGCAGACACAGAAACTGAACCTGAGCTCAACAGACTAAATTATCCCATAAAATTCCTATGTTGAAACCCTGATCCCCATGTGTTAGGATTGAGGCCTCTAGAAGGTAATTAGGTCATGAAGGTAGAGCCCTCAGGAATGGGATTAGTGCCCTGATAAGAAGAGGCCAGATAACTAGCTAGCTCTTTCTGCCATGTGAGGACACAGCCAAAAAGCAGCCCTCTGTAAACCGGGCAGAGGGCACGTAGCAAGAACCTGACCATGCCTCCCACCCTGATCCCAGATGTCCAGCCTCCAGATCTATGAGAAATAAATAGTTGTGGATTAAGCCACCGGTCTGTGGTAATTGTTATAGTAGCCCAAACTAAGACACCAACATTTTCTGTTTTTAAGATGCAATCTTTAAGTAAGACTGCCCTGTCTTTTAGCATCCATAACTCCAAGTGGAAGATTGAAGAGGGAGTATGGTAAGGGGTTGTGGAATGTTGTGGAGTTCTATTTAGATGGAGTGATTTCTGATAAACTGACTTTTGAACAACGATCTGAGTAAAGTGAGGGAAAAAGAGTTCCAGGCAAAGGGAACAGATTGTACCAAGTCCCTGAGGTGGGAACCAGAGTGGAACATCCCAGGAACAGGAAGAAAGTCATGGTGGCTAAATGGTATGAGGACAAGGACAATAGAAAGGATAAGGCTTGAAAAGAAGAACACAGTTAAGCACACCAGTGGGTGAGTTTTGAGCAACAAGTGACATATTTAATGTATGTTTTAAAAAGAGCACTTGGGCTGTTGTGTGAAGAAGTAAATGTGAGAGGCAGCAACTGTGGAGGCTGGAGGACAGTTGGGAGGTCCCTGCTGTACTTTGGGGGAGAGATGATCATGGATTGGATTTGGTCAGATTCAGGATTAATTTTAAAGGAGGAGTCGACAGAGCTTCCTGACAGATTGGATGCGGGATGTGAGACAAAGAGGAGAGTCAAAGGTACCCCCAGATGTTTGGCCATTTTCTGAAATGAGGGGGCAGAAGTGAGTATGTGTGTTTGGGGGTAGAGGATAGGAATTCTGCTTTCACAGTGGTAAATTTGAGATAACATCGAGGAGAGGTGGCAGCCTGATGTATGCAACCTGATAGACATGTTCAGAACTCAGGAGGAAGGTCAGAGCAGAAATAGAAATGTGAGAGTCATCAGAATAGAGATGAGGTTTTACGGCCTGTAACAGGTCAAAGAGCTGCCATCTGTCTAGGTTGAGATCACCTAGAAACAAAGCTTAGACGATGAGAAGAGGGCCCAGCGTTGAGTTTTGGTATTCTTAAAGATTCAGAGGGCAGAAGGCAGTCATGTTATAAAAAGAAGATGTTATTTTATAGTTGATCTTTATCATTTGATTCATTGCATATTTATTGAGGGCCTACTGGAATATGTTCATCAAATTCTAGAGCTAATGTTTCATCTCATTTTTCCCTCTGCATCTGCTGGCCTCCTGAAGGAGGAGGTATTCTCTCATATGTTCTCAGTCTAGTGTGGCAGGTCTGAACTTTTGGTTTGGCATGGGGTAAGGTCTGTTTTGGGACGAGTTCACCTTTGGCTGCTTCTAAACCAGTTCCTCCTATATAGATTTATTTTCCAGTAAAAAAAAGCCAACATTGTTACCTCCATCTATCTTTCAATTGATGTAAACTCAGTTTAGGAACAGAAGGGTATTGTTGCTGACTTTTTTAAACTCTAACAGTTTTCAGAATAAAATAGGCACAGAAAAAAAAATGTCAGCACCCTTCTCTGTATCCAGGTATTTTCCACTGATGGGAATAAAAGGAAAATAAGCCCCCAACATCCTCTTTCTTTTGTCCTTGATTAGAATTAAATTGAAACTAATGACCATAAATTTCAAGTAGAGATTAATGAAAAACAATGGGGAAAAATGTAGATAAGCTTTTGAGAATAGATAGCATTGGATCAACAAATACTTCCCATTGGTTTCGATGACTGTTTCTCAGACTTGTTGGTCTCAAGATTTATTGTACTCTTAAAAACTGTTGAGGAGCCTGTCAAGTATTTGTTTATGTGTATTGTATCTCTCAGTGTTTGCCACATTAGAAATTAAACGTGAAAAATTTAAAGCTCAAGAATACCCGTCGACTTTCCATTAATGATCAGAGCAATGTCATTGCACATCATATAGCTTCTAGAAAACTTCATTGTACTCCTATGAGAGCATGAGAGTAAAAAGGCAAATTATATTGTAACAGAGTGAAATGCTCGGTCTCTTTGACTCTTAATTCTGGCAGGCATTTATTTTTTCAATGGCATTCATGCAAATAGCTCCCGCTATAGATATGCTTAGCATCAAAGGAATTCTGCTTGAGGCTTGAGTTTTTGGAAGAACAGCCTCTTTCCAGAAGGTACCTCTCTGAAGAGGTGGGGCAATATGTACAAAAATAATGATTTTATCAAAGATTTGCAGGAGCCTGAAGACCAGATTCAGATGGGCAGGGGTCAACAGACCAGGAACAAAGGGATTTAGAGATCTTCCTTGGGTCTGTTGGCATCCAGATGCCTGTGGCCTCAGTCTTGTCTTGCCCCACCCATCCTTCCTTCCCTTGACATAAAAGAAGCCTAAATTATGGACTTTCATAAGATGGACTTGTGGAAGCCATAACTGCCCCCCCCCCACCCAGTCTCCTCAAGCTGGCACCTTCTCGATCAATAAACCTTTCCTTACTCCAATCTGACGTTTTGAATATTGGCCTTTTGAAGCGTCAAGCACAAAAACTTTGAACCAGTAACAATATCTCAGACCATTAAAAACATAGGTTTGACCTCCTGGACCCCTGAAAAAAACTGGAATATCCAGGAGTGCCCAGACCACGCTTTGAGAACTACCAGTTTAATTAAAGAACATGTGTTTACACACCAATACCATAACATTTAAATTAGATCTATACATATTCTGTATCTCACACCATAAAGTTGAGTTTCTGTTTAAGTTTGTTCACTTAGAATGAACAAAAAGCTTTTCTGCAATATTTAAAGATTGATTTTAATGTTCCAAGACTCTGTTTTGTAGAAAACCATGTGTATTCATGTAAAGTGGTTAACGATGTTTGTCATAGGAGGTGAATTACCCTCCACTAAACTCGTGAGAACTAACCTACTAGCTTTGATTTAAGTCATCGAATTCCAAGTAATTCAACCAGAATTAAAGATTATGCTTAGAATTCGTAACACTAAAGGCATTCCTCCTTGTAAAGAGTTTTTTTTATATAAAATTAAATACATGACTATTACAGATAATGGAGAATCTCAGTATTCCACAACACAGTTTCATCCTCTCTACACCACTGACTAAGGGCCTGGGGCAAATGTAAAGTCACAGGACGCTCCTTAAAGAATCTCACCAAATCTCCAATATGGCAGTTCTTTTGTTTCTGACCGAACTTAATCATCTGTTGGTTGTATTTAATATAATTATATGCTCCTTCCTTCCCCCAACAAAAAAATAGGGGAAAAAAACCCTATCAGTTGCTTGCCTTGATTCAGAAACAAGTATTCACAATCAAGGTAGTTACCAGTTCCTCCTCTTCCTCCTGCAAAATAATACCACCACCACCACCACTGCACACCACCCCCACCCCAACCTCCCTCCACATTTCATTATTGTTTTTCAGTGCTTTTTTGTTCGATATTTGTCATCAAAATCATTTCCATTGTTATCTCAATTTTGCACATGAAATTTTTGCAGAGGCAACAGATATCGGTGCGATAGAAGGCCTCCTCTTGAGTTTTTGTGGTCTGTTATAACTACCTATAACAACCTTTTTCAAGATATAGTTCTCAGGCCATCAGCATCAAAATCACCTTAGTCTGCTGAGAGTGCAGGCTCCAGGACCCAAACAAAAAGCCTGCAGAATGAGGCAGCCTGGAGGCGGAGCCTTGGATTCTGTAAGCACAAGAAAATGAGAATCTCTGGTCTGTAGTAGATCTTCCATCACCTAGACTAGTCTACAGATACTTTTAAGACAGGCTGCCTTTAAGCTTCCCCAGTGCAATACGTGTGAACCTCTTTCAACACCAGAAAATCTAAATTTTCTCATAAATCCCTCCTGTCAATTGGGTAGGAGTCCCACCACATCTTACTTTTCGGTGGGAAGTGCTTTTTCTCCGGGTGAGTAAGGAGACTCAGTTTGACCCAGGAGCTCCTCCCACTGTCGGGGGCAGGTTCTTTGGTTTGGGTGTGAGTGCAGGAGGTATGGGCACCGTGGAAGTGCCTCTTTTGGACTCTCAATAAGCTAACTTGATTGCTTCTTTCCACCAAGCAGTTGGATTCACGCTTTTCATTGATCTCCTTCAGGAGTTGCTGTCTGTTGGCTTTAAGTTTCTTAACTGTTTCACTGGTTCTGTTTCTAGATGCCATTATGCTGACAAACTAATCGTCAGGTGCTTCTTGTTATCCTGTAAACAAATTAAAAAATATCATCAGTTGCCTACTTGACTACAAGCCAGTATTATTCACAACCAGGTGTTTACCAGTTACTCCTGTGGCCCCTGCCTCACACCTCACTCCATTTTTTATTATTGTTCACTAAGGTCTTTTTGTGTTTTGATGTTTCTTCAGGGAGAAAAAATGGTTAGAAAAAAGAGGACACAGTAGAAGAAAAAAAATGTTTTTGAAACTAATACTGTTCGTTGACTCTTGCTTTTAGGAACTTTTGTTTCTTCTGGTTATAAAAATAATACATATTCATTGTGGAAAATTAAGAAAATACAGAAAAGTATAAGATAGGAAAGCTAAAATCATTCTTGATTCAGTGACAACCAAATTCACATTTTGGATGTTTCTTTACCAATAAATATCCAAAGATATTTCATTATAAATGTGTTCAGAAAGGGTATTAAATTGGCTCTAGTAGAACATAAATTTTAAAATGTGTCAGTGTTGTTAAGTATTTAGGAAGATTTTGTTTAATCAGGCTGTAAATTTGTCTTTTCAGGTCTTTGAAGTGCTTAAAATCAAACATGTTAGATTTACAAAGGACGTTTATTAACTAAGTTTGTAAATGGCCTGATTACTTAGAAGTGTTCAGTCTTTTCAACTGAACATATTAATTTCAGAAAAAATAAGGATGGTCATTCTTTATACAAAAGTAACTCAGTTTTTAAATAGAAAACAAGAATCATTGAAATCAAAGGCTGGCAGAAAAGTTTTTGTTTTAATTTTAGCAAATCAGTATTTAAAATTCAAGAAACTATGAATAGCCCTTTTTACACATGAAGGCATCTCTGACATTAAAAAATAATGTCACATTAACATTTTATATAGAGGAGCAGAACTTCTATTTAAATGACTATGATGGACTATATTGTTCAGACAAACCTCCCAGTGAAAACTACTAAAATTCTGAGGGAAAATATGTTTTTTTGATTTGTTAACAAATGACTATCAAGCTCCAAATGAAGAGAAAGCAAGAACAATGACCTGAGGACATTTTCTGATCACACAGTGTTAGAGAAGTCCTTTTCCTAGCCTTGAGGACAAGGAACACAAAGATAAAAGCCCAAAGCCTAAACACAATGACGAGTCTAAAGACTTTCCCCATTCAGTTGGGACCCAAATGGTCAGCCGTAATCCACTTCTACACTGAGTTCTAAATTTATTTAATAACATTTTTTTTATTTCTAGAAATTCTTATTAGTTTGTTTACCGAAGATGGTCACAAACTTGTTTTCTTATTTCTTTAAATGTAGTGTGCATAATTGTTCTATAATCTGATGCCTCTAATTTCATGGGTTGGTTTCTCCTGTTCTCATTTCATGATGCCTTATTTTCTCGTGTGCTTAATTGGTTATCCTTGGCTCTGTGCTCTTTGTCGCCTTTGAAAAAGTATTGGTGGGGATCCCCAGAGGCCTAGGATGAAGTTCTTCCAGAAGATGCAAGGTTGCTTCTGTCAGGCACTTTGGATATGTTACCAGCTTGGAACTCCTTCAGCTAAATTCTGAGCTTGACGTTTCTCATAACTACCCTTGTTTCTCAGCTTGACATTTCTGGTAACCACCCCGGTTGTGAATTTGGGCTACAAATATATAGGAGGGATTTGGAGGGATTTTTTTCCACCAGAGCCATGCTTAGTGCTGTGACAATACTTGCTTTGCAAGTTGGTAATGAGATGTGCATTTATATCAGGCTCACTCTTACCCTGAGATGAAGAGAGAATTAAAGAACTAAAGGATAGATCAGAAGTAATTATTGTGAGTGCAGCACAGGACAAAAGATAAAAACTATAAAAAGTTGAATATGTGGAAGACACAGTGAGAAGGTCAAGCCTATGTGGACTGGGAAGTCCAAAGGACAAGAAGGAGACAGAGGCAAGATACAGAAATATGTTTGAGAAATATCCAGAACTGATTAATGATACCAGTTCACAGCCTTGAGAAGCTCAAAGAATAACCATCAGGATTTTTAAAATAAAAATTCACACTTAGATTACAGTAAAATTTGAAAAAAAAAATGAAAAAAGAAAATCTTAGAAGCAATCAGAGTATAAAAGTAGGGGCAGTTGGACTAATAGCTAACTCTTCAACAAGCAACAACAGAAACCATAAGACAAATTATATTTTCAATATGCTAAAGAAGTTATATGGATGATAAGTCAGCACATAAAAAGATGCTCAGTCAGCATCATCAGTCATTAGGGAAATGTAAATTAATACTACCATAAGATACCACTACATACCACTGGAATGGCTGAAATGAAAGTGAAATGCTCAGTACAAGTATATGAAGAAATTATTTGTACATAAAAAAATTCATACATGAATGTTCATCACAGCTTTATTTTTATGAGTCCAAAAGTTCTACCAACTAATTGTGGTATATCCACACAATGGATACTACTCAGTTATAAAAAAGCAATGTATTATTGATATATACAATGACATGGATGAACCTCAAAATAATTATGCTAAATGGAAAAAAAAAAAGCCAGACAAAAAGAACATATCCTATATGACTTTATTCATATAAAATTCCAGATGTGAACTACTCTATAGTGAAGAAGGCAGTGGCTGCCTAGGACTGGGGGGAAGTGTTGAGGACAGGGCAGAGATATGAGTAAACTTTTGGGAGTGATGAATATTGTGGTAATGGTTTCAGGAGTGTACGCACATTTCAAAGCTTATCAAATCGTATACTTTAAATATATGCAGTTTACTGTATGTCAGTCAGATCTCAGTAAAGCTGTCAAAATTGGGATCAGCACTCAGCACATTGCCTAATGCATATCAGCTTGTCGAATGAATGAAAAGTATATCCCTTATTAGTCCTGATTTCTTTTCACCCAATATTATGTCATGAGACTTTTTCATGTGATTACATATGTGTCTTTAGTAATAAAAACATGTAATATCTGATGACAGTGAAGTAGTCTGTACTGTGGACTTACAGTAATTTATTTAATCAGTTCCTTTATCGTTAGACTTTTAGGTTGTTTACTCTTTGAACGCTATACTTTGAAACATGTTGAAATGACCAAAATCACACACACTGTTTTAGGAAACCCACCAGAGTCATCAGTTTTCCATTCCTAAAAAGACAAAAGGAAAATAGGTGTATGTGTGTGTGTGTGTGTGTGTGTATTTTTTTTTCTTAATGTGTCCTCAGAGAGAATAGGTATGTTATCTTCTCTTTTTTTTAAATAGGTATATTATCTTCTCTTTTTTAAATTAAATTTATTGGGGTGACACTGGTTAATAAAATTATATAGGTTTGAAGTGTAGAATAGGCATATTTTCAAAATTCTCTAACAGATAAATATCAAAAGTATTTATATTTGCAGAAAATCAGTGTCCCTGTATAAAAAGGAAATGTTTTGAGGGAGAATGAAATTCTACATGTTTTCCACTCTCCCTTTCCAGAGCCACAAGAAAGACTAGAATGTATTGAAAGATAGTAAAGCATTGTCTTAGGCACTTATTGCTACAATAAAGCTGCAAAACTCAATGGCATACAAGAGCAAACATTTATTCTCATGCTCAGTGGTGGATTGACTGACTGATCTGGGCTGGGCTCACCTGAGGACTCAGCTTCAGGCTTGTGTCTGGCTGGGCTTGGCTCGTGGCTGATGGTTGAGCTTAGGTCTGTTCCCAAAATTTTAGGACTAGGAGAAACAAGAAAAGCTATTTTTCTCTAATCTAGCATCTCAGACAGGATTTAAGTCTCCTATATTCATTTTGTTTCTGAGAATTTTAAAAGCATAAGAGAAAGTGTTTGGGTTTTGTTTTGTTTTTGGTAAAGGACATGAGAAGAAAAATTATTTTTTACTGAACTGGCATGGACAGCTTTACCATGTTATATTTCTCTTTCCTTTCTCCCTTGGAAAGTCCCTGGGCTGAGGCATCATATCTTTCACAATAATGTTTAGAGTTTGAGCTCAGCATAATTTAAGAGCCCAATAAGAAGCAATTGACAAACCAACCTTCTTAAAGGTATAAATCTCGTAATGTTTTCTCACAACATAAAAATAAGGTATAACCCACCAGAAAATAATCCCTTGGTAACCAAGTGATTTAAGTAAACAGTTCTTTAGGCAAGATGTCAATTGTAGAAGTGAAAAGAGAAATGAGAAGATACCTTTCCTACATTGGATCTTGCAAGTTTAAATTGAAGGTAGACAAAATATTTTACATATTCAACACTAAAGAATTAAATTGGCCTCAATAAAGCTAACTCTATTCTAATTACTAATTAATTATCCAGTGTAGGGGAAACAAGAAAATATCGATGAAATAAATCTATAAGTAATACCTCATTTTTGCTATTTTATCTTTCACTAGAGATACTAAGTTGTCAGAAATTAAACGTATTGAATTCTATCTGCTTTCATATTTTTACTGTTCACCCTCTCTGGGGGATGGATGTACAAATGAAAAACAAAGGGGGACATGACTAAAGGAAAGGAAAAAGAAGACAAGGTAATTGTCTTGTGTACTTTTGAGCTAATTTATATTTTGTTAAAAGCCCATTAAATAGGTTTACTGCAAATGAAATGTAAATGTCTTAGTTAAAAGTTCACCAAAAAGATCACAAAATTCAAACAACTGTTACAAATCATCCGGAAACTGGAGCCAACTAAAATTAGACACAACAAGGGTCTAAGGGTAAGAGCATGGATTTTGGAGTCAAAAAGATTTAGTTCCTATTCTAGCTATTCTAACTCTATGACCTTGATTAATTTACTTTCTCTAGGCCTCAGTTTCTCTATATGTTAAATGTAAATAAAACCCAACTCACAGAGTGTCATACGGATTGAATGAGCCAATACACATAAAGAGCTTAATACTGCCAACCCTCAATAAATGGTAACTTTAATATATTAATTAGATACTATAAAATTTTTGTTTAATTGGATAAATAAATAGTATTTCTTTTGTCCTTCCAGTTATTATCTGTTTACTTGCTGTGTGACCAGGACCAGCTGCATAATATGTGGGGCCTGTTGCAAAATGAAAATGAAGGCCCTCTTGTTGAAAAATCATTGAGAATTTCAAAATGGTGACAGCAGAGCATTAATCCAAATGTGGGGCCCTTCTGAACACAGGGCCCCTGAGTAAGTAAAGAGGTCGCATACCTATGAAACTGGCTCTGTGTGTGACATAGGGACAGGTCAATTTCTATAGTTAAGTCACCCAGTTTTACAGTCTCTTAAGATAAGTAATGTGTGTAACCTATGGTTTTTAAAAGGACTTTGAAAATATTAGGCGTACATATACAGTACAGCCTCATTATTCACAGGTTCCACATTTGCAAATTCACCTACTCACATAAGTTTATTTGCCATCCCAAAATCGATTCTCCTGGCCTGTTCGTGGTCATTCACCGACATGCACAGAGCAGTAGTGAGTTTGCATCTGGCCAGCGGGCACACTCCCAGCAGAGGTTGAACAAGGCACTCTCTGCCTTCTTGTTTCAGCACTCGGACTGTAAACAAGTGACCTTTTCATATCTATTTAGTGTCGTAGTTTTTGCATTGTGGTGCTTTTTTGTTGATTTCGCTGTTTTGAATGACCCGCAGGTGTAGTGTTGACCCATGGTCTACTGTTCCTAACTTAAGCACGTGAGGATGTGCCTTAGAGAGAAAATGTGTGTTAGTGTGTGTTAGATAAGCTTGGTTCAGGCACGAGTTACAGAACTGTCGGCTGTGAGTTCAGCATTAATGGATCAACAAAATATAACGAGTGAGGTGTCTTTAAACAGAAACACACCTAAAACTAGGTTATATATCAATCAGTTGACAAAAATGTCATCACCAGAAGCTTGCAGGAATCTAACCCTGTATTTCCCCTAAGAACAATTGTTCAGTATTTGCGAATTCAGTGTTTGAGGAAACTATAGAACATAAGCTACCACAATAAAGAGAATCGACTATACAGTAGTCCCTTCTTATCCTCAGGGACATGTTCCAAGACCCCCAAGTGGATGCTTGAAACCACAGATAATACTGAAACCCACATATACTATGTTTTTTTCCTATACACACATACCTGTGATAAAGTTTAATTTTTGAATTAAGCACAGTAAGAGATTAAAAACAATAATAAAATAGAACAATTATAACAACATACTGTAACAAAAGTTAAGTGAATGTGGTGTGTGTCTGTCTGTCTCTCTTTGAAATTTTTTATTTAATGTTTTTAGACCATGATTGACAATGAGTTAACTGAAACCATGAAAAGTGAAACTACAAATAAGGGGAGACTACTGTATAGAGAGAAAATATATTACTCTTTCTATGGATATATTACTTTAAATTACCTTTAACATACTGCACCCCAAAGCCTGCCTGAAGTCCGCTGTTATGGATCAGCAGCCCACTGAGATGTTGCCCTGGTGAGAGAATGTTCTGGTCTGTGCCATTCCAGCTTCGTTCTATTTATAGAATACTGGTTAAGAGACGTTTTGGAGTCGGAGAGACCATTTACATATTAGCTATTATCCTTGAATAAATAACCTGTCTTAATGTCAGTTTATTACTCTGTAAAGTGAGGTAAAGACACCTTTTTCCTTAAATTGTGTGTTTCTGTGTGTGTGCTGTAGAACGTGAAGAGGAGGTTGGAATTGAGATATGTGTGTAAAGCTCTTTGCATTGTGCCTGGATCCATTTCTTGCATGTACTGGTATTCCTTGAGCACCTATTCTGTGCCTGGTGCTGTTCTCGTACTGGGGACAAATGGGAACCTGTCCCATTGGAGCCTATAGTCTAAGGGTTTGTATTAAGTACTCAGTAATTCCTAGCTATTTTTATTGATTTTATTAAAGCTTACTATTTTACTTAGGGAATTGTTTCATTCATATATATATATACACACACATATATATGTGTGTGTATATATATATGTGTGTGTGTGTGTGTGTGTGTGTGTGTATATCCACACATATATGTGTGTGTCTGTGGTGTGTGTGTGTGTGTGTGTGTGTGTGTGTGTGTTTTCCCTAAAAGGAAGTTTCCAACTGAAAATAATCTTCAGGAATACAGAAATCTTTATCTCTTTACAGGAATTAGTGAGAGAAAAAAGGATGATTATTGAAGGAGGTTCACAAATGCCAATTAATTTTCAAAGGAACTATATGAAGGGCCAACAAAAGAAACTTGACCATCCAATTCTCATGAGACTGGGGTACACTAACTATTGAGACCAATGCAGGGTAGTTTTAAGGACAAAAGGCTTATTTAGAGACCTAACCAGTTGGGCACAATACCAGCACCTGAGGGCCAGGGACTGTATCCAAGTCCTTCCTTCTTAGAGTACAACCTGGAGAAAGATTCCTGTATTATCTTCCTTAGCTATAAAGTGTGGCCGATATCAATTAATACAGAACTATTGTGAGAATTAAACAGGATGAAAGACCATTGAAAACTGTAAAGTGCATTACAAGCATTATAAGTTTTTCTAAAATTTAAATTAGATTATTAATTCTGAAAGTTATGTGAGGTATGCCCAGGAGTGACAGTGTATCATTATTTTACAATGCAATAATTTGTCACATAAAAATCCCAACTTAAATAATTCCTAAGACAACAGTTTTTCTTTGCTCTTATGTTACTCTCCCAACAGAGATACTAGGTTACATTCTAAGGTAGCCTATCCTTGTTTTCATGGACTTGCTCTAGTTTGCTACTCACTTCAAACCTTACCAGGGTCTTTGTTCATTCACATCTAAGGTTATAGGATACAATACTAGGCAGATTTTATTATGGTCAACTGTGTAAAATGGTATTTAAGCTGTGCTTAGTTACATTTCAAAGGAGAGAGGGCATGATTTAACCTATGATCTAAAGTAATTTTTAAAGTTTTGCAATAATGGAGCTGGCCATTTTCCTACTAATAGTCACTGCCACCTAAAGACATTTTCTAAGTTAGATGCAAGTGATCCTGAATGCCATGGACTGCCAAATAGAGAGCTTTTCTAGATACTGATTGAGAGCATTATAAAATAAGATATAAGATTCAGTCCCTGGCTTCAAAAAGCTCAAATCTAGAAACAGGATAAAATATGCAAAGGAAAAACTAAGTGACATTGTGTGGGGGAGGAACAGACTTTCTCTATTCTCAAAGTTCTTCTGGCTGGTCTAATAATCAAATAGACAGGAGACAGATTAGCAAGAGAAAATAAGCAAATTTAATACGTATATATGTATGGGAACCCCACATATGGGAGTCAGAGACCCCCACATGCACCAGAGGTTCAGAAATAGAAAGGGAGCATGGGTTTATATGACCTGTGAGCTAGGGATGAAGAAACTACCTTGCGGGCTTCCAAAGGTCATCACAGGATGAAAAGAAGACCAGACCTTTAGTAAATAGATGTTTGCCCTGCTCTAAAGATAGATCAAAAGAAGTGACCTCTGATAATCTCATACGGGCAGCCATTCCTCTTATTCAAATTCTTCTAGGTAGTTAAGCGGAGGGAGAGTGTGGGGCAGAAATTTCTCTTGAGCCTGTGGCTAAAGTTGCCTTTAGCTCAAAACAATCCTCACACCACAGAAGCACATTTTGGGGTGACTTGTTCTGGACCCTCCACAATTTTCAGGATGAGTTCAGTGAGTGTCTCTCACAGTGCCACCAGGGGGAACAGAGGGGAAGAGAGGTCTAGGGGCTGCAGTCATGAAGATAGACTCAGGAAAAAGGTGGGAATTGAGGGGACCTGGGCAATAAAAGATAGGTAGAATTCGGCTAAATTGGGAAGATGGAGAACATTTCTTAGCCAATCATGAAGAAGACTGCATGAGAAACATGCACGTGGCATACTCGTGGCACCAAGTGGACAGCGTGGTGTGCTTTCTTCTCTGCTCTGCCAGTCCTCTTCTGCTGTTGGTATGGTCTCCAATCTGACACCCTGCCACACCCAGCTCCTTTACCTATCCCGACCAAAGGGGCCGTGTATTACCAACCTCACACTCCCAGTCCTGGAGGTCAGGAATTAGTCTGGCTACGGTAGCTAATGTATCTACTATACTAATATGATATCGTGATTTATAATAATAAATGTTTTTGGTCTACATCCCTGTTCCTGGCACAGAGCTTCTAACACCCTTGGAATTTTCCAAGAGGAGAACAATAAGGATGTCTTTTGTAATGTTAACGAGGTCACTTTTGGGAAGCACCTAAGGAAGGGGGCTGGTTGCCAGTGGAGCCAATCATGTGATTTGAGGGTTAGAACTTTCAGTTCCACCTCAGGCCTCCAAGGAAAAGAGAGGGACTGGAGACTGTGTCAATGACCTATGCCACTGATTTAATCAATCATGCCTAAGTAATGAAACCTCCATAGAAATCTAAAATGACTGGGTTGGGAGAGAGCTTCTGGATCAGTGAACACGTGGAGATGCAGGAAGTGTGGCAGAGAGCATGAAGGCTCTGTACCCCCTCCCACATACCTTGCTCTGTGTGACTCTTCTACCTGCTATTCCTGAATTATAGTCTAATAATAAACCAGTAATTGAGTAAGTAAAATGTTTCCCTGAGTTCTGTGAGCAGCTCTAGTAAATAAATTGAAGCCAAAGAATGGGTTGTAGGAACCTGGATCTAAATATAAATATAGCCAGTTGGTCAGACGTACATGTCAAAGTAAAAACATCCAAACCAATAGAGAATTTTTATAAAAATGTATTTGAACCAGAGGATACATCTGGAAGCAAGATTTAACAGACTGAGATAAATGCTTGGAAAATAACAATTTGCAATTTCTTTTATGTATTTGCCACTAGGGAGGAAACATGAGGAAGATACATGAAGGTGGGAGAAAGCAAGGAGGGGATAAAATCGGATTACAGGAAAGTTAAGATTATGTGCTCTCTTGAGAGTGGCCATGATTTAGAAGGAAGGGACTGAAAGGAGGCATTTCAAAGCTGTGCTAACCTAGATGCATAGAAATAATGGACCGGGCTTGCTTAAGGCAAAGATAAACCTGTTTCTAAGGAAGTTACATCCTGGTGCGTGACAACCTACCATGACCTGCCCTGTTAGGAATTTATGATCAGATAACTGTGAGATTACTTTCCATAGATCTTTTTTGTCCACACACATGTGACCATCTGTTTTTGTGATTGTCGTCAGAAGTATGTGTGTGTTGGGAGACAGTCTTGTGGAATTAAGCCCTTATTTAACCTATGGAATCTGATGCTATTTCAAGGTAAATAATGTCAGAGTTGAGTTGAGTGGCAGAACTTCAAGCTGGTGTGCTGGAGAATTGTTTGGTGTGGGGGAAAATCCCACTCAGCAGAATTGGTAACCAGAATTGTATTTGATGATTAGAGATCAACTGATAACATTCATTCTTCAATGAATATGTATTCAGCATTATTCCAGATATGATACCAGGAGCAGGAGATTCAAAGATAACTTAGACTGTTGCTACCCTCAAGAAGCTTATAGTTTTTTGGGGAGGAGACATATGCTGCATTAAAGAACAAAATTCAACCAAGTAAATTAAAAAATCTAACTGGCTTTATTGACCAATTCATGAATCAGGCAGCATCCCTTCTAGCAAACAGAAGGGAGTTCTTAGGAGTTGTACAAAATGAAAAGTTTTTATAGACAGAAGTAGGATGGGACAAAGAGGTTAAAAGAGTAGATGTGTTCAGGCACAGTCACTTTGGAGGTCTTTATCAGGCAGATTACCTCACGAGTGCTGGCCAAGAAATTCCAGACTCATTGGTTTAAAATTCCACTCCTAGGAGAGACTGAAATTACAATTTGATTAGATATTAAATCTTGATGGGGCTTACCACAAGTGATTCCATTTTGGGTCTGTTGTTTCTTTTTCACAGCTGATAATGATAAAAACAGTTGGTAGTCTTAGGCCGCATAACATCGTGGTCAGCGATGGACTGCACAGGAGACATACGTGGTGTACCATATACCTCAGCGTGTAGTTTTGAGTAAGTTCTCTCTATGATGTTCGTACAACAATGAAGTTGCCTAAAGGCGCATTTCTCAAAACAGTCCCATCATTAAGTGACACATGTCTGTATTGTAAATGTAATGATGGGACAGGGCAGGAAAGATACACACATTAATATATGTGTATTTTCTTGTGCGCTGCCTCAAACCATCTTGGAAACAATTCAGAGATTATAAGTATATTTATACTTTTATAATTGTTATACTAGTAGTCCCTCAAATTCTTGTTGGAATAATGTTGCGCATTCAGTAAACAACAAATAAATATATATTATGTATTATATTGCCTGCTAATAGTTACCTTTGCCTTGTCTCTTTTTCACCTCAAATTCATCTTGAACACTTAAATCATTTTTTGATCATTCTACTTCTCCAGTCAAATTTCAGCGGCACTTTAATGTTCGAGGCTCCTTAACTTGAATTTCCAGGCCTCAAACAATCTGGCTTCCATCAGCCAGACTTGTTCCCACATACGCCATTCCAGTTCCTAGCTGTATGCCTTTTCTCACCATCCAGAGTACCCTCATCCTCCTCTACAGCAATATGCACGTGAACCTATTTTGTCTTGTTTCTCATCACCCCTCCTAAAGGTTATTTCTAGCTCAAAGTTAGAAGTATGAGATATTCATTACGGACTCTTCTTTGCTACAGATGAGTCCTCAGCCACTGCCACCACCACCACCTTTCCTCCCAAAGCTTATGGACCTAGTCACCCTTGGTCTATAATCTTCACTGTGGGAAGAATGTGTGCTAGTGCATGTGGGAGGTGTGTGCATGCACGTACATGTACACGAGTTTACCAGTGCTTGTTCATTCAAATTGCTCCCCTGCACTCTCTACCGTCCATTTCAGACCTGCTTTCTCGTACAGTTGATTTCTGGGCTTCATCTTGTCTTCTCCTTTGTTTCCTATTCTTCTTTGGATTAGGAATTTGATTTCTTCTTGTGACCTAGCTCCATCTGGCACTTCCTCTAAATACAGTTTTCAGGAGGTATTCAATCTCTGAATTCTAGGCATATACTACCCTTAAGAATACTTAGTTGATGCTCTGGATTAGCCAAGGCTAGAATGGGAGATGAGAGTCTACTTTAATTGGTCTAATGCCTTCATCATGGTTTCTGTAAATGACCTCCAGAGTAACGGATCAATAGGAAACATATAAAGAGGTTGCATGATCTTTTTAGTGCAAATCAGGCAACAAAGATATTAGTTGCTGTAGGTGGGAGAGTGAGGTGGATTTACCATCAAATTAATATAGCTCAAGCTTCAAGGTCTCTTGGAAGGACTTATTATTTTTGTAGTTTAATTTTGATACCAGTTTCTTAAAGAGATCCTGAAAATGATTAGGCCTCCTCCACCCCTCCATTCCTAACTTAATCATTCTCTAGAGTAGAACAGTGTACCCACCATACCCAAGGCTGCTCAGGTGGACAGAGGGTCATAATAGTTGTGCAAACTGAAGACAAGGTTGCTAAAAACCTATCCCCCTCCTCATGAAACATGGATTTTATATCTAGTAGCATTGTTCTGGTTTGCAATTTACCCTTATAGACCATAGGAAACCATTGCTCAGGAATAGCCATATCATTCCATATTCTAACATATATAACATCTTGGACTTTGGCTCCTAGGAGCTGTTCAGTTCTCTAATCGCTGAACTTTTACTTACTCAAACCTATCTCAGACTTAGAATTCCACATCCATAATGTAACTCAATCTCATCATGACTCCCAGCCAAGTGATGCTCCCAGTAGTGTTGTTACTGGCAGAAATTAAGGTTCATGTTATATTTTATACCCAAATATATGATAGATTCTTGCCTAAACTGATTAATAAGTAACTACCACTGAAGCCTCAAGAGAGAGGAGGCAAAGTTAGCAGATGAGCATGATACTGTAAAGACATACGGAGTCCCTTTTCTGTACTCCATTCTTTATTTTATGGAGTTCGGTTGAAGTAGACATGAATTTTGTTTAATACTTTCATTGGGAACACCTAATTTTACTTTTCAGAAACCACAGAAACTTAAAATCAGAAGAAATCCTAGATCTCACATAGCTTATTTTCCATGGAATTCATAAATCCTATCCACAATATACCTGGTCCAACATAGATATCATCTAACTCTAGTCTAGAATGTCACATGGTGGTCCCTTTATCTGTTGACCACCTCAGAATACAAGAAATCTACCTCTTGTTAGGCTAAGGGTAGTCAGTATACGCCATTGCATGCTTCCCTTTAAGATCACACAGGACACCCTCCAGGGGGGACTCTATAATCTTCAATCCAGTCTGAAAAAGCTTGGAGTAATTCCAAGACAATCCAAGCAGACTTCAATAGACAAAACGGGGTCAAATATAACACAAGAATGAGATCTGACTTTGCAGAAATATAAGTTGATAATAGTAGTTATGGGTAATATTCACAGAATATTACTATAGATAAGAAATCAGGCAGGCAGGCACCATTTAAGTGCTTATAATTTTTAGCCATTTATTTCTCACAATAGTTTTATAAAGAACATTTTCTTCATTTTCCAGTTGTAGAAACTGAGGTACAGAGTAGTCCAAAGACTACTAAGTAAGTGAAAGAGCTAGGATTTGAATCCAGGCCAATTGACCCTGGAGCCTGACCCTTCAACACTGCAGTAGACTACCTTAATAATTGTAACTAAGAATATCTAAACCACGTGCCCCGTGTCATTCACTTATTTGACTCTCATAATAGCAATCCTATGAAAGCATGTACTATTATAGAACAGCTAAGTAACTTGCCTAAATTCACACACCTAGTGAGTACTGAGTTTAGGATTCAAATCCAGAGAGCCGTGGTATAGATCTGATGTTCTTCTCCCCTACTCTAGACCCTCTTGGTGGTACACTCCTTGTAGATAGTGATAATGTTAAATTCAGAGCTTTGTCATGTGCAGGGAAGGCAAATGACAAGGTGGACAAGAGCAGGATAGGTGCCAGCTGGTAAAAATGCAAGGGAAATTAGACACTGACTGGTATCCAGGATACCTAGAAACTGCCAACCTAATCCTTCTTGCTAAGGACACAGAGAGGACAAATTATCTCTAGGTAGAAGGAGCCTAAATAATCAGGAAGAATGGATTCCCTGCAAGAGGAAGCTGCCTCTGTGGAAAGGAAAATGAGGCCTAATGTAATTTGCCAGTTTCTGGTTTCAGAAAGGGGATAGGAAGTTTGCAAATACCTGAATTTTACTGTGAACCTTTGGGAATGGAAGTACTACTGGGGTAAGCAAGGAAAGGTCCATTTAAAATTCTACCCATTGGATTCCCTTTCTGAACAGCCTTTTTTTTGTGTGAGCTATGTAGAAGTTTTCATGATACATGAAGAAATAAAAAATGCCTCTAAATATTGAATAAGTTGTGCTGAATATTAAGCAATGCAATTAGTTCATTTTTCAGAAATCCATTAACTAAGCCTGAAAACCTTAGGATTTGACATTTAGTTATTTGTTCATTCAGAGAATATCGCTAATTAATCTAAAATAATATCTAAATCAATGTTTAAAAATTATATTTGCAGAGGAAATTTACAAGTTTTTAAAAAACGGATTCATTTACAAAACAAGTAACTGTGTAAAATATTCAAGTTTTGTTAGCTACAGTCATTCAGTAAATATTTATTGAACACCTACATATGCTAGGTACTATTTCAGGTTCAAGCAGGGGTACAGAATATAGCAGCTACAGTAGCAGCAACAAAAAACAACAAAACTTTCAGCAGAAACCAAGGAAAAAAAGTAAAATATAGGACATTCTAGAGAGTGGTAAGTGGTAAGGTGAAAAATAAGCAGGAGAGAGGAAGGGAGTTGCGTGTGGCAATTTATATGGGATGACCAAAGAAGACATTAAACTGTGCATATTCCTTAAAGTTTAGAATTATGTAGCATTTCACCTGTACTTGTTGTGGCCACCAGCCCCGGAAAGACACACAGACCACCAGAATTCAGTGAGTTATAGGCGTCACACTCTTTATTCAGCCAGCTGGATCTGCCAGTGGTATGCAGACCCCAAATTAAGCAGCCCCGAAATGTAGAGGTACAGGGTTTTTAAGCCCAAAATCCCATTATTCTTCATTCTGTCTGAACACAAAGGCCTATTTTTCTTCTATTCATTACCTGTCAACCCACTGGTCAGGTGTGCAAGTGGGGGGGTACAGGAGCAGAAAGCCTGTTGGAATGTCATGTTTCCATAGTTAGTAGCCCATGTTCCTATGGCGATAGTCAAACAGTAATTTCCAGCAAGTAATTAATTTTTAAACAATAATTCTCCAGCCAACACATACTGAGAGGCGTCTGATATATTTGTGCACACATTCAAAATAATAGTAAGAGGCAATAAGATGTACACACGGTTTCAGATAGCAGCACTTTTTAAGATTACATCTATAGGGAGATACTCTTCGTTTCGATTTAAGTTTAATAATGAGTATTTGGAGTGTTCTTTCTTCCCTTCAAATTCTGTTTCTCAAAAAGTAGCAGGGCTGACTTTCTCTCTCTACAAGGAAGGCTCAAGGTTCTGTGAGCTCCTGAGCGCGGGAACTGTCTCATTTCCTTTACTCCCCAGAGCCCCTGATCATGTCTGGCACACACCGTTCAAAGCAAACTCGGTAACGGGATGGAACCCACAGAACCCAGTGACCGTGTGTGTCCGGGAATTCCTACCTACAGGGTCTGCTGTGGCACCACCACGCGGAGGTCGGGGCGGGCATTCCAGCTTTCCGAGGGCAGATTTCTGATGAAATCTCTTTGTTCGGCTGGAACCCTTCAGGGCGTTTTCATCCTGTGCGGAGAGCACGCCCTTCGGGAACGCGGTGCCGCCTGCTCTAAAGGCAGCGTCTGACCTTGCCGCACCTGTGTGCGGGGGAGGGGGGGCGAGAGGCCAGATTCTCGTTCCCAGTGCTGGGCCGCGCCGAGGGGAGCCCGTCCGGATGGTGGGTGTGGCGGAGCCTACGTCGTCGTCCCCCCCCCGCCGTCTGTCTGCCCGGAACCCCCGTTCCCAGAGTCGCCCGAGCCCCGGGCCGCCTCCCGCTCGCGCCCCCAAGTCCTAGGATTCCTGGCGGCCCTGCCCCCTCCCGGAGTTCCTGGGGGACGTGCTCCCGCCCAGGCGGCCCTCCGATTGGCTGCCCGCGGGGCGCGGCGCGCGCTGATTGGCCGGCGGGCCGGAACGCGCGGTGACGCGGCCCTGGGGGCGGGGCGGGCGCGCTTCGCCGCCGCCACCGCCGCCGCCGCGCGCGGGGACGGGCACTGCGTGTGCGGGATCCCGGGGTCCGGGCCCCGCGGCGCCGCTCGCTCCCGGCCTCCCTCGGCGGGGGACAGGGTCGCGGGAGCGGGGGTGGGGCGGGGGCCACGAGATTGGCGTAGGGGTGCAGGGGGGGGCCCCCGCGTGCGGGGCGGGGGAGGGCGGGGACGCGAGGCGGCAGCTCCCGGGCGCGCGGAGCCATGGCGAGGCCCGACGACGAGGAGCGGATCGAGGCGGCGCCCGGGCACCCGCCTGCGAACGGCTACCTCCCGGTCCCGGGGGCCGCGCCCCCCGGGGAGACGAGCCCGGCGGAGCTGCAGAACGGGGCCCCCCGGGACGGCCCCGCGGCCGCCTCGGCAGCGCTGGGCGGTCGGCTGGCCCCGGAGGAGGAGACGCAGGTTCGGCTGCTGCCCGCGGGCCCCGGGGCGGACACCCCAGGGGCCGAGGCCCCCCGGGGCGCGCGGACGGCGCTGTCGGCGCGCCGCTTCGTGGTGCTGCTGGTCTTCAGCTCCTACTCGCTGGTCAACGCCTTCCAGTGGATACAGTACAGCATCATCAGCAACGTCTTCGAGGCCTTCTACGGCGTCTCCTCACTGCACATCGACTGGCTGTCCATGGTCTACATGCTGGCCTACGTGCCCCTCATCTTCCCGGCTACCTGGCTGCTGGACACCAGAGGCCTGCGGCTCACCGCCCTGCTGGGCTCCGGCCTCAACTGCCTGGGTGCCTGGGTCAAGTGCGGCAGTGTGCAGCCGCATCTCTTCTGGGTCACCATGCTGGGCCAGGCCCTGTGCTCGGTGGCCCAGGTGTTCATCCTGGGCTTGCCCTCCCGCATCGCCTCAGTGTGGTTTGGCCCCAAGGAGGTGTCCACAGCTTGTGCCACCGCCGTGCTAGGCAACCAGGTAAGGATTAGGGGGATAGATGAAAACTGGATCCCTAAAAGACCAGATGGAGTCATAGGCCATGTGAATGTGAGGGAGGCATGTGGATGGACTCTCAGGGGGGGGCACTCTTTTAATTAAAGAGGGGTCTTTGATCTATTTGTAAGGACAGAACTTTCAACACCAGTTTAAAGTGAGCACCGTATCATCTTGCTTAGAGAATGACATATTCAGTAATTAACTGAATTGGCTTTTATGTATCTGACATCGTAGAAAACTTGTCAGTGTAATAATGAACGAGACTTGGGTAGGTGTTTTTTTTTGTCGCCCCCAGTGTATTCTTTGCAAAAGGAACTGTTGGGTTCTGGAGATTTTGTTCCCTTTGTGTGGTCAGTGTGGAAAGCCCCCCTCTAATTTTGTAGAGCAGGAGTCAGTGCCCGGTCCATAACAGACACTTATAAATGACTGCTAAGTAAATGTTCCGGTGATAAAGTCTTCACAACATTCTTGAAGTCAGTTACCAATTTTTAACATTAAAAAAATGACAAATCACAGGTCATGGAATCCATTGCAAAAGGGTGGCTTATATTGCCAAGTCTCCATGAAGGTGCTTACTAGTTTTTCTTCCACCATGGGTTCAAATTCTGTTAGCATTCCAGTGGCAGTATTAGGTGGAATGTTGTGTTTCTTTTTTTAATTGCAGATTGATTATTTTGTTGTCATTTAAAATTTGTATCTGGAGTCTTATGATACTTTTATGTAATACTTTATGTAAATTGTATAGTGTTTATTTAGCTTGTGGAGAATCTAGTTAAAAATCTGTAAACTTCCCCTCTCTCTATGCATATATCGGCTGTATGTAAACTGTTACTCTTAGTTCCAATCCAACACTTGTTCCAAGATCCTAATAAGATTTATTTAAAATCCATAAAAAACACTAATTCCACATGCTTACTGCTTTATGTTTCCTTTCTCTAAAAGTACAGAAGGAGTAGCTTGAATTGTTGTTTATCCAAACTAATTTATCACTGATATTTTAATTGGTTGCTTCTGCATGTTTGGATAGGAACTGTTTTCTTAAAGTATTTTACATTTTCGAAATTATATTCAGGATTAACACTTCTAGCTCATGACAGAAATGTTATTAACTCCACAGCTATATAAATTATCTATTTCATGAATATATAGACCTAGGAGTGGAATTCAGATGGTAATTCTATGTTTAACTTTTTAAGGAATTACTGAACTCTTTTCCACAGTGGCTGCACTATTTTACAGTCCCACTAGCCAGTGTACTAGGGTTCCAGTTTCTCCACATCTTGCCAACATTTGTATATTGTTTTTTTTTTCTTTAATTATAGCCATCCTAGTGGGTATGAATTGGTATCATTTTCTAATGACTAATGTTGAGTATTTTTTCATGCGCTTGTTGGACATTTGTATATCTTCTGTACAGAAATATCTATTTAATCCTTTGCCCATTTTTGAATTGGGATGTCTGTCTTTTTGTTGCTGAGTTGTACTGTTATATAAGTTGTCCTTTTTCAGGTTTATTTTACATATTCTTATTTCCCTCTTTGATTGTAAGCATCTAAAGCAGGATTCCCCCATCACCCTGGGCCAGGGACAGATATTGGTCCTTGGCCTGTAAGGAACCAGGCAGCACAGCAAGAGGTGAGTGATGGGCGAGGGAGCGAAGCTTCACCTGTACCTGCGGTCGCTCCCCAGCGCTAGCATCACCACCTCAGATCATAAGGCATAAGATTCTCATAGGAGCACTGGTTGCTGGTGCCGGAAAGGCTGGGGACCACTGACTCAGCCAGGGTAAGGACTGTATGTTACACAATTTTATAGCAGCATCGTTCAGATTGTAGTTCAGTGAATATTTACTGAATAGGGAAGAACGTTGGTCATCAGTTTCTCTCTAACAGTGCAATTGTAAAAAGACATTAGAACATGGTGCTTTTAGAGTTTTCAGAAACACCCCTACGTTTAGTAGCTGATCTCTTTGTGTTATATTAATAGAAGTATGTACTTTATTGTAAAGAGGATTGTTTGTTTATTTTACAGCTTGGAACTGCAGTTGGCTTTTTGGTACCACCAGTTTTAGTGCCCAACACACAGGATAACACAGATCTGGCTCGTAATATCAGTACCATGTTTTATGGAACAGCAGCTATTGCCACACTTTTATTTATTTTAACAATAATTGGTAAGTGAATTATTTTCTCTAAACCGTAAATAGGTAAATGCATGACAAACGTATGAAAAGAAAAATAACCAACCCTGAACATTTTTATTGATATCTCAAGTGCCATTTGCTTGTTTCATTCTTGCCATAGCACTGTCTTGCTCAGGTAGTGAATGCTACAATCCCAGGGCTATCTTATGGTCCTTCTACAGGGTTTAAAGACTAATTCATCTCATTTATCTCCCTACTAACTTTTCTTCCCTGTTAACTGTTGGTTTCAAGCATATTACCTGTCTTTTCTTTGCATAGTCCTCTACATATTCTATACCTTATGCTAACCTAGCCAGGAACATGTTCTTGTCAATGCTTTGAAAAGATGCAAATAGGCTACCGCCTTCCTTTTAATGATAAATCCTTCCAAGGATCCCCAATTTAACAATTAACTGGATCTGAAAATGTTGACCAGATCCTGGGCAGTGGCAAGCTGTACAGCAGAATTTCAAACTGTGGCAACTATCTACTTGTTAGGCCACTCCAGCAAAGCACTGCTGCCACCATTCATCACTGAGTCCTCTCGTCTGAGCCTGTCTCTTGAAGCAGTCAGTCAGAATCAGCTGCAAGCAGCCATCATCAGTTTGGAAGAAGGTTTGGGAAGGTCTGATTTTTAAAGTTTATTTTTAATGGGAAACAATGTTGATTTCAGGTTAAAGGATAGGAAGGTTTATTAAAGTAATATAGCTGTTAACTATAATGCTGCCCTTTAGACAGTATATCTTGATTTGAAGAGCAAAAGAACTTTAAAGTTGAAAGGCCATCTTTTAATAGTTAAAATTTACAGTTAAATTTCATTATAGCTGGAGTTTTTTCATTTATATATTTTTATCATGACTGAAATAGTAATGAAAAATTCAAGTTTTATGATCTCCAGATATGAAATCCTTTAGTTTTCTAAGAAATGTATATGAAGACTATAGAGTGTTTTCATAGAAACTACCTTTATAGATGAACCGCAGGATCCAGGTGTAGGAAGCTCAGCCAATATATTTAATAATTCCTTAAGGTAATGAACTTTCCTGGTTATCTTGGTAGTATAAAAAGTATTCTGACATATCCAGTCTACTTATGGTTGGCTTTTATGTTTCAGTTAGAGAATGACATATTTGCTTTATGCAGACTACTGAAAAAATGACAGATTATCCCTGTACTATTTTAGCAGTTTAACAAAGTTTTAGAAGAAATCTATATTTTTAAAGAATATCTACTTTTCTGATAGCTGTATTTGATTTGCTGGGTGAAATATAGTTTATATACATTTCATATAAATGGGCCTTATATTAGCAGTAGGGATTATTAAAATATCAAATTCTCTTTCCTTTGATTTCTTATAGCTCTTTAAATTCTGATTTTCTTTTTTTCTTTTTATTGTTTTCAATTGCTTGTCTCTTTGGAAGAAGTGAGAGAGTAATAGATTATATATAAGATATCTATAAATATGAAATTATATGCACATATGTACATGAGATGCTTTTTATTTGTCAAAGTAGGACAAAAAATGATAACAAGTGTGACCATTGGCATATCGCCCTGTGTTATTTGAGAAATTAAAAGAGAACTCTTCATGTACGTACTAATTTATATACTCATGGCTTATGAATAGAGTGCAAATGGAAATGAGGAAAAAGAATGGAAAAATGGAATAGAAATAGAATAGGAAAAAAGAGGTTCATTGTCAACTTTTGCTTGGTAAACTGTAATATCAATCTTTAGTATAAAAGCAAGATAATATACAGTTGTGACGTGAAAATCTTAAGTTGCAAATTGTGACATTTAAATAAAAAATTTATACATCTTCCTTATATTCAAATATTTACTATTGAGGAAACTATGGATTATTTTTTTAAATCTTAACTTAAAAGTTCTAAATTACTAAGAGACAGTCCTACTTTCCTCTAAATTCTACCCATTAGTACTTTTGAAGCCCAACCAAATCTTATAAAATTAGTTTTGCAGATGCTTTTCAGCACTGACATATACTAAATTGGTGCTCGGCGGTTTTCCCAAAATACTGTCTTGAGTATTCATGCCATGTAACCCTGTTATCCTCCTAATTGAGCTTACATGTGAGTGTAATCCATCTAGAACTTCTAGGAATTAACCCAAGCCTTCCACTGGTTTCTTATTGAGAGAACTCTATTATGGCCTCTAACATTTGATTGATTGATATGTACCAAACATGTTTAAAGGCACACTACATGCTTACTGCATTTACTCCTCACAGCCCTCTGAGGGCAGCACTATTATTATCATTCCCATTTTATAGATGAGGAAACTAGGCACAATTTAAGTAATTTATTTACCCATGGTCCCAGTAATACTGAAGATGAAATTTGAGTCTATGCAGTCTTAACTCCACGTATAAGATGTTGTATATAAAAGTATAATACTTTAATTTTTACTTAGTCTTATTTTTTGTTCTAATTCAGATTCTTCTTGTGTAAGTGATCGTACTGTTATGTTTGAAAGCTGTTCTTGTGCAGCAGAGCAGTAAACTATACTGCTTTAGTGTGTCAGTTAAAATCCTTGCCATCCCGATTCACTAAAGTGAGTAGCAGGTGACAGAAAACAAAAGTAACGTCAATCAGATATTTAATATTAAGGTACTTAAACACATGAGTATCTAATATATATACATAATTTTACTTCTGATTCTTATATTCAGGATATTTATATATAAGCTGCTTATTATAAACTTAACTTTTTACTTAGTCTATAAGAATTTCAAGCCCTTGAGATAAATTTAGTCCCTGATTTTTAAATATTCCTCCCCAAATTCTTTAACATATATCATTTAAGCCTCATAACAGCTTGCTGTTGTTTTTATGTATAAGATAGCTATAGTCAAAGGATAGAGATTGACTTCTTCAGTATACAGCGATATGAGACAGAGCCAGGATTCAAACGTATATTTGTATTATAGTAAGTTTATATGTGTAATGTCTGCTTAAATCATAGGAACAAATAATGAAATGGAAAGATAATATTATAATCTAATTTTAAAAAGTAGAAGTGATCCTAAACAATAGATTTGTTGCTGGGGGTGTGGGGGTATGGAGAATAACTGCTTTAACAGGTATTTTATTGACACAAGTTTTGGTGGGGAGAGAAGAGGGTAAGAAGTCTATTGTTTCTCAGTTTCAAAGGATAAAGGAAAAGCCTTACTTCATCCTTTGAAAATACTGGACAGCGTAAACAGGGTCATAGACCAATGGTTTTTTGTTCTGTTTTTTTTCATGAAAACTTAAGCTCAACTTTACTATATAATGTAGCTGGTAGATACAGGCCTGATTTTGTCCATGAGGGCAGTTGACTGCCTGAAATTAAAAGATAACACCTGTATTCAGAAAATAAATCTAATGTAGTTAAAGTCCAGTAAGAATTGTTTATGTGCTTGAGGTCTGAGCCATTCAGACTTATTTTGCCATAGTAAATAAAAACCTAAGAGACTCAAGACTCACTAAATGTTCACGACTACCTTGTAAGCATAGTTTTTACACTCTGAAACCTTGTTTTACAGCTGTGTGAGTTCTGTACTACCTATATTAATAAGAGATATAATAAGAGATATCTCCTATCTTAACTAGGACTCTTTCAGAAAAAGGACAGCAGACGTCCTCAACAGTGCAAGGAGCAGATAGGGTGAAAGGAAGAGGAGGAATTACAACAACTTAAACATTTTATGTCTACCAGTCCTTCCAATGTAAGGATATTAAAATAAATATTTATGAGTTATGTCTCCTCTTGAATTGTTGTGAGACCTGTAAAAGTAGAAGTCTATTTTAGCTTGATAAGTTTTACTTATGTCATAATCATTGTATTGGTGAGTAAAAAATTTTAATTTTTAGCAGCAAACAGGAAAATTTAAGAATTATAGTAGTATGTGGAAGTTTTAAGGATCATTTCTTTTGTGGTGATTTTCAAACCTGGCTGGGTAGTGATAGCATTTGGAGAGTTTTGTGTTTAATACAGATTCTCAGGTTCTATTTTGTAGGTTTTGATTCATTGAGCCTTGAGTAGAATCTTAAAAATCTGTATTGCTTTTAAATTTTGCATGGTTATAATTGATAACCAGGTCCACCAGCTCTAGCCTACTTTCGAATTACAAAGCAGGCTTTCCTTGTTGGAAAAAAGAAATAGATACTGTTAAAAAAAAAAAAAAAAAAAAAAACAAGAGAGAGAAGAAAGTTCTGATCTTTTGGAAAATACTACTTTTTCTCAATCCATTTACCTTCTTTTTTTTGTTGTTTTGAATATACTCTATTTCATTGATTCTAAAGTGTATATTGATTCTCTTTTCATGAAATCTCTGAAATCAAGGTGCCTTCAATAATCAATGGCATGGAAGATGAACAAGTCCTAGAGATCTGTACAGTGTTAGTTAACAATACCACATTGTGCACTTAAAATGTATTAAGAGGGTAGATTTCATGTTAAGTATTCTTTCCACAATAACAACAGGTCAGTGGCATATAACATTGATGGTGCTTGCGATATGATTATATGAAAACCTATTGATAACCTGGCAAGGTCAATGAGTGTCAGTATCAAACCATCATAGATTCAATGAGATACAGTATTTTCCATTTATTTTAGTTTAAGATTTCGGCCAGTAACTAAAATTAGATCTTAGTTTCTGATGTACCACTTTTTAGCTTTTCAGCTCTTCCGTCAAGTAGTATTGACTTCAGTTAGCCAAACCCTATGAAATTCTCTTCCTGGCCATCTGTTGCAAGAGGTTAGTAGATTCTTCCCTGCCTAGGAAAAGGGCAGTCTTTAAATGTCTGGTTGAGAAGCTTGTGAAATCTGCCCCTAACTCCATAGAAATGGGCTGTGTTAGAGCTTACAGAATCAGAATCCATGTCACACTGTTATGTCTCCTAGTTTACCCCTAGATTTTCCATATGCAGCTAGAGTGGGTCAGCAAGAAAGACCTAGCTCTGCCCCCATGAATCTACCTGGACTTTTTCAGTTCTAGAGGTGTAATTAGACCAGATGATAAAATTTACATCAAATTTCAGAAGAAAAGCATTACTAACTCAAGACAGTCCTCTAAAAATTCAATAATATATTGGCTTGCTCATCTATGTTACCTCTAATTAAAAACTAAACTAAATGTAGAAATAGAATTGTTTAATATTCAATATAATAAAAATTAATCTTGCTTAACTAAAAGTGGAATAATCAATGGGCAAGGTTGTGACATACTATTAGTAATGGTTTTGCAGTTTCAAATGGGCCAAATCTCTTGAGTTTTATTTGTCAAACTATTGTCATTTAGAAATTCTTGAAATGAAAAAGCCTCACTATAAAAGACTTTTACTATCCCTTTACATTTAATTTATGTGTGTTCACTATGGAAGAGACATTTATTTAATTACCTTTTCACGTATGTTTCCAGCATTCAAAGAAAAACCTCACTATCCACCAAGCCAGGCTCAAGCAGCTCTTCAAGACAGCCCTCCCGAAGAGTACTCCTATAAGAAGTCAATAAGGAACCTATTTAAAAACATACCTTTTGTCCTTCTATTGATCGCTTATGGTAAGTGGTTTTCGTTTGCTTTCTTTGAAATCTGTATAAACCTTTGAGCCTTGTAGATTCTTCTCTTTTAACCTTAGTGGTTTGAGCTTTAATTAATGACATAGGCTTGTTAAAATAATGATAGCATAGTCATAAACTTAAATTTTGAATTAAAAGCAAAAACTTCAGGATAGATTTCCTTACATGTTTTTGAAGTAAACTAATAGGTTTGCAATAGAGAAGTACTGTCTTCTGTGTGGTCTCATGGATATTTTAAGTCCTTTATGAACTATAGTTATGACTGCTCAAAACATGGGAAATGCCATCAACAGTTCTTTTGTCTGACCTTGTGCAGACTAGTATTGATTTTGACTACTCAGTCAAAACTATTAGACATTAAGGAGGTCACCTTAATCAGTTCTTACTTTAAAAAAAATTTCTCATCCTTTTAGAGCTTTCAGGATAGCTGACAGATACTCATACTAAGACTGTAGCTTTACTACAGGCATCAACACATTTGGTTTCTTTCAGAGATTTCTAACAGTGCATTCATTGTTTATTATGTTAACACGATTTATATTACCAACAATACCCCCGTATTTCTGTCTTACTTGCCCTTCAGAAATCACTCATTGATGTTCCCCTTTACAGATGGGGATGTGCACCCCTACTACATAACTGTCTTAGAAGTTGTAACAAATTATTCCCTGACTTTAACTCTTACCCTTTTACCAGGATTACTTTGTGTGTGTGTGTGCGCATGCACAAATTGTTAAACACAAAAGTAGAACTTTTAACCTAATGAATTCCTATGTACCCACCAGCACCCAGCATCAGCATTTCTCCATCCTTGCTTCTATTTCTTCTACTTTTTTCCTAGAATATTTTAAAGCAAATCCCAGATGTTACATCATTTCATCATTAAATACTTAAGCATACCATAGTTCTTTTTCCTAATTTTGCTCCACTGGTTAGCTTAAATCTAAAACTCATAACTAGGAAGTAGAGAAACTATTGTGGTTCACTATTAATATAGAGCAAACTCATTTCTTTAGCCTGTCATTTAAAGTGGCTTCTTGCCTATCTTCTTTTATCTCTCACTATTTCCCAGTACAAAATTCTCTTTCAACCAGATTTGTAACCATCCTCCTGTCACAAACATACAGGCTCACACACACAAATATGCCTCCATATGCATATACTCTGTTAATTTTAGTCTCTGTAATGTTGTGCCATTATTTCTTTTACCTGAAATGTTTTCCTTTTTTTTCCATAGGCAATTCTATAAGAGCTAGCTTAACATTTAACCTCACTTATTGTTCATTTTGTTATTCATTTATTTATTCCATCAATAATTATCAAATATCAAAAGACCTGGGTGCTGTGTGGGCTAGAAAGAAGCATGATATATGATTTCTGCCCTAAAGTAGTTATAATCAAATTGGGGAGGTAATATAAACATCTGAAAAGTAAACAACAGTGTTAAATGTTGTTTATCAAAAGGTAACAACACAAGAAGTTATATGGTAAGTGCATGATTACTTCATATACTCCCATGATTGCTAAGGCAGAAAATGGGAAGTGTCTTTTGTTCACATTTCAAGCCATATGACCATGCCATTAAGTGCCTAGAAAGAGAAAAACTGGAATATTTGTGAACAGCTCTAATGACAAGAACATTATGTAAATATGAAAACTTGTTTTTGGGAAAAGAAAACTATATGGTAAGTTGTCCTGGGATGATTGATTATTCATGTAGGAAAACAAGATAAAAGTATGTCTCTATATCATACCATGCACAGAAATGAATTGTAATAGATTAAAGACCAAAGGGTAAAAATCAAAACTTTGAAGTTTTAGAAACAAGTATAGAAAACCATCTTTAATATTCTTAAAAGAATTTCTTAATGCAAAAACATAAACCTTAAAGAAAAAGGTTGATAAATATCATTACATTAAAATAAAATAATGGTCTTTTCCAAAAAGATACCAGTAAAAAGTGAAAAGATAAGATATAGACTATAAGAAAATGTCTGCAATGCATATAACCAACAAAGGCTTAGTACCTACAATATAAAAGTAACTCCTACTAGTCAATAAGAAGAGAGTAAATAGTCAAAGGAAACTGGAAGGTATTTATGTGTTTCTATATGTGTGTATTGCTTATATATGGTGCTCAACCTTAGTAGTAATTAAGGAAATACAGATCAAACCCAGAGTGAGATATAACATCACACACAAATACAGATCAAACCCAGAGTGAGATAGAACATCACACACATTCAGACTGATGAGAGAAAAAAAAAAAAAAACACTTAATGTGGTTAAAACAAATTTGGCAAATACGTGAAGTAAGAAGACACTGCTGATAGTGTAAACTGATGAAACCATGGTGAAGAGCAGTCTGACCCTATCCAGAAAGTGGAACTTCTCTTAGGTATGCTCTTAGAGAAAACCTTGTGTTAAGAACAGAAACAATATTCATTGCAGTATTGTCGTAAATAGTGAAAAACTGAAAAAAGCCTTAAGGGCCTGTTGACAGGACAAGCGATAATTAAATTGAAGTGTATTTACACAGTGGACAGTTGTGCAGCAGAGAAAATAGCAAACTATGAGCACAGGTAAACTTCAAAACCATAATATTGAATAATAAGAACAGTTGCTGATGGATACAATTAATGAATTATTTATATAAAGTTTAAGTACATGCAAAATAATTCTAATTATTTATGGAAACACGTGTAGTGTCTAAAGTGATAATAAAATCAGGATTGGAGTTACCACTGAGAAATAATAGGAGAGAAGAACAGGATTAGGGAAGGTCTAAAAAAGTGATTCTGAAGCAAAGATGGCCAGATGTTAATGTTTGACAAAGCTGGGCAATTAGTAAGGGTATTTCTTAAATTATTGTTTATAATATTTTGTTTGATTGAAGTATTTAGTAATAGAAAGTGAGAAATAATAAACTGAAGTCTCAGCTAGGTTAAGAGACTTACCTAAAGTCATAAATATGTGCAAGGAAACAGCAGGGTTCAAACCTAGTAATATGCTTCCTGATAACCAGCTGTTTTTATTTTTCTTTTTAAGTATCCTTTAATTAATATTATCCTACTAATTGCCTTGTTAAGTCTTTTTGATACAGGGATAAAATCTCTGAAGCAGGGATTCTGTCCTAAGCGTAAACATTTATTAGCTTGAGTACATCATAGGCACTCAGTAAGCAACCCATTGCTTGATTTCCATGTATTATGCATGGGGATATGATTTATAGTCGGTATATTTGAATCTAAGTAATAATAGTGTAATGACAGAATCTTACAGTCATAATCTCTAGTAAATTTGGATGTTAAATTGATCATTCCACATCCTGAAAGAAAATGACAAGAGCTTTTAACTTTTCTGTCAACTGTCTGAAAATATATACTTTCACAATCGTTACAGAGTACTCCATAGCACTTTTTAAACTGATAAATGGCACATTTATAGTTTTCTGTTTATTGCAGGTATCATGACTGGAGCATTTTATTCAGTTTCAACATTATTAAATCAAATGATACTAACCCATTATAAGGTAAGCTTCTCTGCCTATGCTGTGTTACATGCCTGGCCAGGAATTTTTCTTTAGCAGTAGAATTCCTGTTAGCGTGATAATAAGATTAAAGATATGACCTTATTAAAAATTTATGTTTTTAATTGAGAATACATTTAATGCAATTTATAAAACACACAAAATGGAAAGTAGAAGTTACTGCATTGACAATACCTAAGTCTTTTTATTTTATTTTTTAAATAATGTGACTGCTTATACGGAAAAAGACAAAAAGTTTAAGGGAAAGCAATACAAATATAAAGAAGTGAATATCAAGCTCTGACCTCTGTTTGCTTGTGAAAGGAGAAAGCAATTATAATATGCAAAAGCTATCAGATTAACCTCATTCGTGAATTACTTAAAACCTAACAAAAATCAGTCCATGCCACCCTGAACAAGCCCGATCCTGTCTGATCTCGTCTGATCTCGGAAGCTAAGCAGGGTTGGTTGTGCCTGGTTGGTACTTAGATGGATGACCACCTGGGAAGACCAGGTGCTGTAGGCGTGAAAAATAAAAAATAAGGGATTGTAAGCTGACAAGGTCCTTGCAATTTGTAAGGTCAGCCAAGGGTTGCTGCACCTAAAAAAAAGAAAAGAAAAGAATTCTAACAAAAATCATTGTATTACTAATTAAGGAGTGTCAGGAAATTTTTCCCTTTTGATTTCTCCTATATTTTAGGGTGTTTTTTAAAAACTCTGATTTTAGAGTGTCCTTTATTATGCACTTTACCTGCTCCCACTCCTCCATCTTAAACCCATATTAAATTTTCCTGTTTGTGCATAATTATGTCTGATTATTTCCATTGACTGAAAAGGTACGGTAATATGAAGAATATGTTTGAATTAGAAGTATCTGAGTAACTTCTTATGAAAATTGTTTTAAGGGAGAAGAACTGAATGCTGGAAGGATTGGGTTAACACTAGTAGTAGCTGGAATGGTGGGCTCCATTCTTTGTGGCTTATGGCTAGATTATACCAAAACATACAAGTAAGTAAAAGTAGCTAAATATGTGGTGTACAATCTAAGATATTTTGTTTTAAAGGAAACTGCTTTTTATTTTTAAGAAATTTGAAAAGTTATTATTACTAAAAGACTTGGATTCATTTCTGAATGTTTCTGTAGTCTATAGTTTGTCTTATTTTGTTGAATATTTATTTCAACTTTGAGAACTGGGACACCTTATGCACCTTATTCCCCCTCCAGTGATTCTTATACAGTCCACTGTAGGAGGGATCATCTCTGTTCTGAAAAAAGCCCTTTCTGAGAAACATTCAACTTCTGACAGAGGCTTTGTATTACTTTTTTCTTACATTATAAGCTTAAAAACAAAAAGTTGTTTTTTCCTATCAAAAAATTATTATTGAGCATAAGTCTTTTTTTTTTTTTTTTTTTTTTTTTTTTTGGTAAAACATTTTTGGCTAAGATGCTCCCAAACTATATTGTACATCTATGTGGAACCAGCAAAATGTTAATACAAAGAAAGAGTGAGTAATACCACCTGGGAGACTGAAAAAGGGGTTTGGGGGGCAGCATCTTTTGCACTGGGCCTTAATAAAACAACTACATTTTTTAACAAGAAGAAACTTTCCATCTGCTTGGGAGGGATAAATGAGTGAATGAAATGTGGAACTGTATCCTGTGCACTTTCTCCAGGCCCAAGATGTTTGATACCATTATATAAACTCTTCCAAAGTACCCTTGATCTTCAGTTCTCTAAGATAGTTCTCCCATAATTTATGATAGCGCTTGCTGCAGCTTCATTGTTATGAAATGGTAGCTAGAAAGTCTAAGTAGTTAGGAAAGGCATTTTGAAAGAGGTGGAATTTGATCTGAGTCTTGAAATACTATCCCATTTGGAATTATAAAGATGATTCTGTCCATATGACTATTCCTTCCTGTCAGCACTGGATGTGGTGTGGGTTTTCTTGTCTGCTGCCGTTGAATCTTAAATTTAAGCTTTGAAGTCAAGTCCATGCTTTGGTGGAAACATTTTCCAGAAATAAGTAAAACCTCATCTTAAAAACCAGAGAATTTATTACTATACGGACAGAGCAATGGATAGCCACATGATTTTTATGTGCCTTGGAACATCAGACAAAATACTAACATTTTTGTTTGTTTGTTTTTGTTTCAGACAGACTACTCTGATAGTTTACATTTTGTCTTTCTTTGGAATGATCGTATTTACTTTCACACTGGACCTCGGATACATTGCCTTCGTGTTTGTTACCGGAGGGGTGCTTGGGTAAGAGGAACCATCGTGTGCTGCTGTGATTCTGAAGTATTATTACTGTGGTTTTAATTTTTAAAGTTCATCCAAAGATTCTTTAATATTTTAAGCTTTAAAGGATTCATCCTGTGCATATAAATGTGTGCTTATTTTTTAGAAATATAAAAAGTAGTTTAAAATTGTTTTTTGGTATATGTAGGTGAAAAATGGATTAACTTTACTTAGTCCAAGTAACTTTAGTTAGAAGACAACTGACTTAAGAAGCTAGAGATAAATTTTTCTCCGGAAAAAATAAAAGGAATTGTTTTGCTTCTCAGTTCTTGTGACTTTGGGCTGATTGGTTAATAATATCGTGCCTGACTTTCAGATACCAACTTCAAAACAATTTCTTATTTGGTCATTAGATTAAGCCTGAGAAGTAGAATGATTGCTTCAATGTATGATATTGTGTTTTCATTCTTTCTACAATTCTGGACTTATTTTTCTAGTTTCTTCATGACTGGTTACCTCCCCTTGGGTTTTGAATTTGCTGTTGAAATCACTTACCCTGAATCTGAAGGTACTTCATCTGGCCTTCTTAATGCTGCTGCACAGGTAAACCTCTGATTTCTCTTAAACCTGAGGTGACTCATTTCCTGAACATTCTAATGGATAATGAGTTTGACCCGAGCTTTTGTTTTAAAAATTTCACCTTTCAGTGAATGCTTCTAGAAGCCAAATCGTATGGATAAAATAGTTAAGAAAAGCTCTAGAAAAAAACATTATACTTTCTAAAGAAGAGAACTTGATAAAAAATAATTCTTATTTTATTTTAGATATTTGGAATTTTGTTCACGTTGGCTCAAGGAAAACTCACCTCAGACTACAATCCTAGGGCAGGGAACCTTTTCCTCTGTGTTTGGATGTTTGTAGGCATCATTTTAACAGGTAAATTCAAGTATTTTTCTGGCAAAAGTGCTTGTATTATGTTGTCTTTGTATTTAATGTTCATGTGTATTGATTCAGAATGGCCCCACAGAATTCAAGGGAAGATGAGATAAACATAGTATTGTTTCTTTCCAAAGATATGAATCTATTCATTTACTTTTTAGGTTTCAAATTCAGCACAATTACTATACATTAAAAAAAAAAAAAACTGTTAGAACAAGAGTCAGTAAAGACCTGGGCTTGAGTCTGACTCTGCTGCTCACTCGCTGTGTGACTTAATTTATTCGTTTGTTCGTTTCCACTTTTTTAAAATTAAGTTTGCTGAGGTAACGTTGGTTAATATAATTTTATAATTTTTTATAATTTGACATCTGTATATTCCATTGTGTCTCTACCACCGCTGTGTGACTTTAGACAAGTCACTTAACCTCTCAAACCCTCCTTGCCTCATTTATATAATAGGGTATTTAAGGCCCTGCCTTAGAGGGTTGCTGCGAGGACAAACAGGTGGTTCATGAACAGCTCATAGTGTGGTGTCTGGCACCTGGGACGTGCCTAATCACATTAGCTATTATTATAGTGTGGTGCTGGTGGTAAGAAGTCAAAATGGTGGCGGTGGAAATAGTACTTGGCATGGTTAGCCAGTTCCTGTGCTGCTTAGGTATAAGCAGAATAGACATGGGCAGGAATGAGAATAGTGCCCTATCTCCAGAGAAAGAGCGTGTTAAAGAACCTTTATCTATACTTTATCCAGGCACAGAAGCATAAAATGGATTTAGCAGCAAGACTTAGGTCCAGCAATGCTCTCTAGCCCGTGTTGGCTTCTGCTGTTATTTCACTTTGTTCTTTTCTTTCTGCTTCCCTTTACCAACAGGAAAGACAAAATCTGTCAGAAAGATGTGAATCAAGCCTTCCTTTTATGTTTACTGACTTTTTATGTTTACCTGCTTATTCTTTTTGAAACCCCCGTCATGAAACCTTACCAGTGGCAAATATTTATTTTGGAAAACACAACCACCTAAGGTCTCTATCATTCATTCAGTGTGTTCAAAGAGAGTGAGCGTCACCTGTGGTCCCCAAGGAAAACGTTCTACCATGAGGGAGTTTTTCCCCCTGTTCGCTTCAGTTTAGTAAAATAAAACATATAAAACTGTGAAACGTGTAATACATTAATTAACTCTTGATCTGTCGTGAATAATTCCATGTTGGCTCTTAATTTCCGGGGAAGTAACATGTCTATCAAATAGAGTGTTATTATTGAACTGAAAAAGGAGGCATTTTTGAGCTCCATTTTCACATTATTTTTATAGTCATATTCATAAATGGCAATTCAAACAAATGAAGTCTAGAAAATTAAGTGAAAAAAGAGCTTTAAAACTGTCATAAGTTGATACTTTTACCATCTAAAAATGCTAAGTAATTTCTCTCACATGTCACATAATTTACTGGAGAGAGTCTGATTTTATATCCAGTATTCATTTGTATAGACAGGAAGGAGTGCTGGGAAATTCCTGAGGTGTGATGAAGGTGGTACCTTTTCTTTATACATTTCTCCCCCTGGAATTGCTGGGAATTCTTGCTTTGACATAGGGATTAGCATTTGAATGCATTGCATTTTGTTTTGTAGTAAGGACAGCTCTGTAAAGCACATTATTTGTTTTTAGCCCATTTATGTCCATTGCAAAACAGTGCATGATAATACCACCCAGTGTTCCTAAATTCTGTAATTAGAATTAATGGCAAAGAGACACATTTTCTCCCTGTTAAAAATGTAACCTCTTTGGTTTAGCTAATTGTACAACATGTAGAGCTGGTCAGTCAATGGCAATCATTGTTGCAATTTAAAATATACTGTTTTAATTTCTTAACTTTTTTTAAATATGATCTTATTACACCTGACCAGTTTCTTCAAAGTCGTTTAAATGCATTCAGAAAGCCATGTTTACATATATTCATTTAGCTCAGCAGAAATACATGAATTTCTAAAATATTGATAATCACTAATGGATCAGGACAATAAAAGGACAATGTGGATTTTAAAGGAAACATTAGATTAACGTTTAGGATACTAAGTTTCATCGTTTATTTTTACTTTGCTTTATAACTGATTAGATTACTTAACTACCCATATGCTTTATCTTTTCTTATTTTACACTCTTGAACAATTTGTGGCTTTTAACTACAATTTAATGCTAGTAACTTCCAAATCTGTGTCTCCAGACTTTGATCTCTTTTACCTACTAGCCGAGTACGTCCAATCACATATCTGTCTCCAGACCTGGATATTCCATAGGCATCTTACACTCAGCCTGTCCAGGACTGAATTTACCATCCTCCTAGGACACCTGTTCCTCTGATATTTTCAATTTCAAGGACTAGGACCACCATCCATTCAATTACCTAAACAAGAAAACTCAAATCACCTGTTTTTCTTTCTCTCATCCCTTTGTTTTTCATATTGTATCAAACGACCATGTTTTATTGATTCTATTCTAAAATTTCTCTGAAACTTATCTCTGTATCTCCATTTCTCACACGTTCACGCCTCACCAATTCTCAGCAGGATTAAAGCCTCTTAACTGAGCTTCCTGCCTCTAGTTTTGTTTCTGATAATCATCTTCCAAGTAGCCAGCCAGAGTGAGCTCCCTCAGAAGCAGGCCTGATAGCATCCTCCCTGCTCAGATACAGTGTAAACTCTTTCCTCAGATGCACTGTAAACTCTTTACACAGTGTACACGCCGCCTACCAGCCGCACCTCTTTTCCTGCCACCTCCCTCTCGAACTGGATGCTTCAGTGATCCAGACTGCCGCTAGAGCCAAGAATAGGCTGTACTCTTCCTGTCCCCGTTTTTTGCATATACTATATTCTGTCTGCTTAGAATGCCTTCCTCTCTCATCTGCTTGACAAGTTCCTACTCATTTCAAGGTACTATTCAAATATAGAAAGCCTTCCCTGATGTCTTTTGGTTGATGTGGGCATTTGTTCTCCCATGCTCCTGCTGCACCTTGTACACACCTGCATTACTGCAGTTATCCTACAGTGTTATAACTGTTTGTACATCACTATTTCCCTAGGGGGGTGCTTTAGGGAAAGAATTGCACTTTATATTTTTCTTTGTTTACTGTAATCCAGTATTTCTTCACTAATGAGTGACTTGCTAATTAAGTTAATGGCTTAGAGAGGTACTATTATATTTCCAGACTACAAGGATGCTGTTGAATGTTATGGTACTATAGTGAGCTAAATTTGCCAAGATCAAAGACTTTGCACTGCGTGGAGGACAGTACATTCGTGCATACTCTGTGCTAACTCCCATCGGTGCTCCTCTGTTTCAGCATTAATCAAGTCCGACCTGAGAAGACACAACATAAACATAGGAATCACAAATGGCGATATTAAAGCTGTAAGTAATAAATATTTTTATGATTGTACTATTGAGAAATGTGTGCATAGAATAAATGTGAAACCGGTCCATCTAGTCAGCTCTTTTTTCATTCCTGAGCAGCTGTTGATTGGTCAATAATGGCATATGCCAAATTTTATAAATTTTTTATTTTCTATGTCTTTCTACAGGTACCAGTTGATAGTCCTACAGATCAAGAGTCAAAAACTGTTATGATGTCCAACCAGTCAGAATCAGAAATTTAAAATGAAAAGTTAATATATATAACTGAGCAGTAAGGCTTGGTTTATAGGTTATGGGAGATGGACACTTACTTGAAGTCATTATATGACACACTAAATGCAATTGTTTTGCTTAATTGTTAATTTAAGCAATATTTTGCTTAAAGTACTTTTGCTTACATCATTTTAACACTACCATTTATCTAGTGAGTGTCCCATTTTGAGTCTTCTATTGTTGATCTGAAAGTAAGCTTCTTGACATTTATTTTTAAAAAGTGTTTTTCTTCTTTGTAAAATTATAATGTGGAGGTCTGATCCTTTAAGTCACGTAAGCGTACATGCAGTTTATATAAGAAAATATCCAGCAGAACCAAGTGTTCAGTCTGTTCCTCATCGGCTTCCTTTGCATCCCTGTGGCCACTGAGCAACCCCCCTCAGCGTGAGTGCAGGGCAGCAAGGTGACGCGCTCACCCACCAGGGGACAGCGTTGGCGTGAGACTTCCAGGTGACCGCTATGACTTTCCCATTTCTCATATTCTTGTTACAAAGTGCTTTGTAACAGATACTGGCAATGTTATAAAAATTATTCTGTATACAGACTGAACCCATGACTTTGGTCTTCGACTTATGTTCTCATTAAGCTAAGGAGCCAGATGTGGGCTCCTTATCTTGAGTTTTTCTCTCTGCTGCTTTCTTGTCTTGGTGTAAATGCTAACACTATTTTTCCACTCCAGTTTGAAATACTTTTGTACCCATTGGCTTTTTTACCTGCTCCTACTAAGAAAATTTCATCTCATGTGTTCCTGGCTTTTCCATGATTTCTTCGTGTTACACCTTACACTTCTGCCTTGAAGATTCCTGGGATAAGGAACCCGGTGCTCAGCCTCAAGCTTCCCATTTAGTGGAGGCCTCTGGAAATGTTGTCTGTTCTAATTCTCCGGTACCTTTTTTTCCCGATGACCACTCTCCTTTGAGATATACTGTGCCCAGGTTTGCATCGTGGCTTCTTGTCGTCGCCACAGAACGTGCAGTCTCCACACCGTGGGAACAGTCTGCTCTTTCACGTGCTCAGGGTAGGGAGACTAGGACCAAATGTGTTTCCACAGTGCCTACCCCTGCGTTCTGTTTACAGTGAGAATGTGAGTGTCGTTTGTGTCCAGACTCTAAACTGATAAGGGCATATCTTCAGAGTAATGACATTTAAACAGCCATAGGTATTATGTCCACATCCAGAAATATAGAGGAAGAAATAAGCCAGTCAGGTATACCCTTGATAACCTCGAAGTGAGTTAGCAGTTCTGACTGGGGCATTGTCGAAATGCGTTGCTTTCTACTGAAAGGAAAATTTTCTGCCATCAACCGATAGCAAATTATGTAAAATCTGACTTAGGAGAATGTGTTATAAGAACTTCCTAGCTGGGAATCAGGAACTCTGTTTCTATCTGTCCCTGTGGGTTTCTGAGCAGCGCTTTCTTCATCCCTGTCATAAATGTGTTCAATTTTATCTCATGTTGTGTTTTGAATTTTAAATGCCATTTATCATGGGATAGACCAAATCATTGTACTATAGGAACTTAAATATAGCTAGAGAAATTCCCTGGGTAATTGGATAAACAACTGTGATTGTTGCTTTATGGATACGGGGAATATAAAATTTGTATTTAGCCTTTTTATTCAGTTGGTGATAGCTCAGGCAGAATATGCTGACACATTAAATTCCTTAGCTGTTTACATCACAGGTTTTATGGCCGCAGATATATTTTAAGATCCCTCTTCTAAATAATTGTTTTCATTTTTAAACTGTCTGTGTTGTTTAAAATAATCATGTACTTGAGTTCCTGAGATTTTGAACAAATTATAGCTAAAATCTTTATTTCCAAAAAGGCTATACATACATGTCATGTGTATTTTTCCTTGTTGATTAGAAAAAGGATGATATAGGATGTGACAAAACGTGAAATGAATTGATAATTTTCTGTATTTTGAGTTAAAGTTGTCTGTAATGTGTCAAATAAAACTGTCATAATTCTCTGTCCTATCTTTGGGAAGTGGAGTAGAATAACCAACACTTGTGTAAATTAGGAAGAAATTGGATGCTTTCATGTGATTTTAGAAAGAAATTGGATGCTTTCAGTAGCTATTGTATTTATAAATGTTGCAAATATAGCTTTTGCTTCTTGTGACTGTGGGAGAAATGTCTTTAAAAATATGTCTGTGTGTAAACCCAGAGTATTGCTGAAAGAATGCCCATCTGTCTGAAAGTCACTTTTCATGTTCTGAGTTTTACTTTGTATTAGTTATCTATTCGCGTGTTCTTCAGTATTTCAGACTTGAAATAAATTTATTTTTTTAATGTTAATTTTGTGTGGCTTTTTTTTCTTTTTTCTTTTCCAAGTTCTGATACTTAGGTACGTTGGGAGTGGAAAGGAATTATAAGATTTCAGAATAGTCCAAGGAGAATTGATTTGTGGAACTAAATCAGCAAAGTAGCGATGACCTCATCTCTCCCTCCTAACTTTGGTGCCTGTCCCCTCATTGTGCAGTTGGGCTGCCCCCAGTAAGCCATCATGGGACACTGCTCCTAAGCTTCAGACTTTTCTCTTGGTAGCATGAGCTTGAATGATACCTTATATCCTAGAGTTTGTGTCATTTTTCCTCAAGGCCCTGCTAATTATCATAATAAAAACAATCTATACTTTTTTTCATTGAAAAATAGGGTATGGTAAATGTTCTTATTCCCACCAGCAGACCTGGGTAGCTTATTAATGAGGCCAAAAAGAGATTTGATAGCTGCAAAGGAAGATACTACCTCCTATATAGACTGGAGGCCATAAAAAAACGCTACTTCCACCTCTTGTCATACCATTTTAATTATAATTAATGTGATATTTCAAGGCGAGGTTTCCAGCTTTATTGTTGCACTAAGTAGCTGAATAGCTAAATGTTGAGGCAAAGTCATGAAACTGAAATGTAAAATAATAGCATTTTATCCGTTACTATTCGCTCTATAATAAATAGGGACTTTAAGATCTAAGCCCATTCTCAGATCCTATTGAAAGCCACTAAAATTACACTTTGTTTTTCCTGTGAAAACCACTTTCATCTAGGAAAAAATATATACAATTCTTATTTTTCACAGCAAGCAAATATGTATAGGTAAGTAACACATTTTTGAAGCTCTTTCTCCTATAACCCAGTCTTAGCCTCTGGAACCTACCACACTGCCCTGAATTAGTCATTCCTGTAGGTGACAGCCTGCCCTGAAGTGACTTCAGGGACCTTGACAGGATCCATGCCTGGAAAATGTCCTCATGACATTTTTTTTTACAGGAGATAAAATGTCTTTGGGATCCTAAAGGGAGATAAGGTTTCAAAGCACAATGACCACCAATAGGAGATATGGTCTCTTAAAACTGTACTGAGATCCCGAGGTGTCTGGAGAGCAGATTTGAACAGGAGTGGGGAGGAGACGGGGTCTGGAGGCTCTAAAGCTGGAGAAAGGAGAATGAGATTCAGGAGAGAGGAGAAAAAAGATTCATTCAAGTAAGACATCTGCGCTTCATTTTCCATTTACACAAATGACGAATTAGGCCTCTGCCTAATCCTGTTAGATTATTCATTTGCACTTTTCTTTCTATTATTTTAAGCTCGTGATGAAATGGTGATTGTACAGAGGACAAACTGTCAGAAACAAGTAGAAAATTGATTTCTGGTCAGATCCTCTAGGTTTGGGTTGATAAATGCTGCTTGAGCATACTCAGGGAAATACCTGGTTTCTCCAGGCACCAAAATGGCCCTGAACCCCCTGCAATTAAATGAGAGATTAAATTTTCATAAAATTTCATAATGAACAAAAGACTGAAATAAGAGTGACAGCAATTCCCTTTTCAGTGAAAAGCCTGAATCTTTCTAAACATATTTTGACCCCAAAACAAGCTCTAGGGCATTCTGGCTTGGGCAGGATTTAGGACTGGACAGAGCTTCCCATTGCACAACCAGGAGATCAGTATTAGAAAGAGAAGTTATACACAGGCATAGAATCATCTGCAAACCTATGCAATTCTTGGCACTAATATTCATGAGAGTTTCCTCGTATGGTTAGATTATGTTATTTATGTGCATTATTTTATTGCCTCTACTGCATTGTGAGCCCTTTGAAAGCATCCATCATGGTATATAGTGTAAAAACATGATCCAAAGTCTTAGGTACGAAACCTGGCTGTCTATGATGTTGGGCAAGTAATTTAAACCCTCTGAATTTGTTTCTTCCTTTACCAAATAGGATAATATTTCCTACCTTGAAGGTTTGTGGTGAGGATTAAATTTAAGTAGAAGGCACACAGTAGATTCTTAACAAATCAGACCCCTTATTCTCATTGTGAGAAACAGTATCAATAGGGACTTGCTACTGATAACCCTTGAGAGGCAGCTGGCTGATTTGGGAGAACATGGTGTTTCAGTGTTTGAACTTGATGTTATTTATAGCAACTGCCACTAAAATCACATCCAAAGTAGCCACTTCCGTGAGCATGTGGGTGCAATGTGGGCACTGTGCAAAGACAATGAAACGAATTCTGGAGAGAGTACGAGCTGGGCAAGTGGGATGGAAGTCAAGGTGCTTGAGCACCAAAGAACAAAGCCGAGTAACTTGTGGGCAGGAAAAAAAAAAAAAGGTTATGTTTATTACACAACCCACACCAAAGAGGTAAACGACAAGCTAGGAGGAGGCTACCCCCAAGTCCACTGCCCATACACAGTTCTTCGTTTGTCCTTGTTCCCTTTTTATTCACATGCGTGTGTAATCTTACATAGGTGTAAAAAAGCCATTTATATATTTAACATAACGTCGTAAGCATTTTCCATGTTGATACATGGCCTTTATAACCTTTATCAGTTTTACTGAGATATAATTGACATGTACCATTGTATTTAAGGTATACCATGCAACGGTTTTGTGTATGTATATATTGTGAAATGATTGCCACAATAAGTTTAGCTAACATCCACCACATCAGTTAAAATGTTAAAAACAGTTAAAAATAGTTAAAATGTTTTTTCGTGTGATGAGAATTAAGATCTATTCTAGCAACTTTCAAATAACCATTATTTTAAATAACTGCATAATATTCCAATTAGGCTGAATATACCATAATTTACTTAATGATTCCCTACTTGTGGACATGCATTCATGCACTTATTCACATTTGTTGAGCGTATACAGTTTTGTCAGGTTTATGCTGGGTGCTGGAAACATAAAACAGTGTCCTCTCAAAATGCTCAAAGACAAGAACAGAAATGATCAGAGTTCGCAGCCCTTGATCAGAGAGACTAGACATGCAAGTAAAACGGGAGTCCCAGGGAAGTGATGTCACCCCTGCAGGACAGGGACACGAAGGGGCACACTTGGCTCTCTGCTAGAATCAGGCAAGACTTTTCTTTCGCAGAGGACTGTCACACTTGTGAAGCCCCAATGTCATTGTTTTACACCCCTTGTGCCTCTCTGTCCAACGCAACATTCACCTCCACCTTCCAGTTTGTCAGACAGAACCTTCTCACAGCTCGGTCCATCTCAATGAGAGGTGGAGGCCTGGGTAAGCTGAGACAGTCTCAGTTGATCAGAGAGACAAACTACGTGAGGCCTTGCACGGCCTTGTGACCCTGAAATCACTCTACTTTCAGCTGGTGCCTCTGGGCTGAGTAAATCTGGCTTTTCCTTAGCATGAAAACCAGGCTACTGGGCCCATAGCTGGCACCGGGCAGGGAGAGCCATTTCCATCCAAAACTGGGGAGCGCACCCCCTCTACTGGGAAGTTCGTGAACTGTCTGATGCTCGTTTCCGAAATTTCCCGGGGTTACTGTGAAGGGTGTGTGTGGGGGTTGGGGGCAAGTGACTCACTGGGCTGGAGACGTGGCTGGAACGAACTGGCACATTGCTGTTCCCCGTCCCCACCACACACACGCACACGCACACGCATATGCACTTGTTAAGCAGACGAGTGCCCTCCCACTCCCACTGCCTGGCTGCCTGGGCAGCGTAGCCGGGGGCACTAGTGCCCATCAGCGACCTTTCGCCTTTCTAAGGACACTTCCAAGCCCAATAATGTGATGGTCGGTGAACGTGCTGATTCAGCTTAACCGTCAGCACAACTTCTGTAAAATGGGGAAGATCACGATGTTTTTCTACTGGAGTCTGCCCTCTGTGGAATGTGTGAACCGCCCGCGGGTGACCTCAGGCCTCGCTGCCCCAGCCAGGCCCTTCCACAGACCCCCCTCTATCCGGCCATTTACTTTCTCTGCTGCCTGTCTCTGCCGATCAAAAGGTAGTGGGCCTGTGCTGAAACACGAGGGGCTCGTGCTGGGCAAAAGGATTTGAACCTGATGTCAGTTTCTGAGCCAAGTTACTTGCGAGTTTGTGGAGACAAACTCTCCAAGTTGGGGGAAATGCTTACCCGTGCCCGGAAAAACGAAGACACCCCTCAGTGGCTGACTTCATTCTTCAGCATTTCCCTGTCGCAGGCTTCTCAGGCAGGTTCCCAAACCCTTTTCACCTGCTGGCACACCTAGAAAAGGATACTATTTCTGCAACCAATGGAGGTCCCCTGGCATCACCCCCAGTGTCCCAGGCCCGGCCCTGGGCTGTGGTGGCATACCTCTTAGCCCAGAGCGTCTCCTTCTCTGTGTGCCTCAGAATTACCTGGTGGCCTTGCTCAAACCCAAATTGCCAGGCCCTGCCCTACTCCCAGAGGTTCTGATTCTGCCCGTCTGAGGTAGGGCCTAAGAATTTTCACTTCTAACATGTTCCCAGATAAAGTCGATGCCGCTGGTCCAGGGCCCACAGCTGGAGAACTCCCACTTAGAGTAGCTACAGTCGCGGGCCCTGCTTCCCCAGGCAGGCCGAGTGCACACACTGCCTCCCCAGGTGGGCCTACCTGGGCTCAGCACCCCCCTGCTCCCCCACCCCCACACAGGCTGCCCCAGAAATGCTTCCTCTGGCCTCATTGGAAATACAACCTGGCTGCTTCCTTCATCATCCATGTGGGAGGCTTTGGTATTCCTCCTGTGAAGAGGATCCAGGTAGAGATCTGGTTCCGCAGACACCCCGCCAGTTCCGAGCCCTGGGGGTGCACGTGTGACTGTGGTGGAGGAAGAACGCAGATGGCGCGGCTGGCCCGTGTCCAGTCCTCATGGGACCACATGCCACTGGACACCTGCTTCCGTGCAGATGCTAACGTTAGCCACCTACGGGAGCCTCGGGAGGGCCAGGGGGAGTCCTAGTAGTGTCAGCTGTCACTCTTCCCTATCCACATTTATCTTCTTCCCCTCTCCTTTCCTTTGGATGGATTTAAAAGGGGGGGGGGGCGAATTTGAGAAGAGAGTGATGTATACTGCTAGGAAGAAGGCAGGGTCGGAAAAAGTGTCTTCTAGGAAGGCAGCTTCCTCCTTGGTGAAGACAGAACTAATACCCTGTCCCCATGGTCCTTTGAGTGTCACTAAGCCAAGAAAGCAATTAATGCCTTTACCTGGTTTGGAGAAAAGGTAGCAAAAAAGAGAGGGGACTCTGCCCTCACAGACTGGGCACGAAATCCACCACTTTCAACACAAAAACTCCTAGGCCAGAAGCTAGGGGCTCTTTCTGAGACAGGGAAAGGCAGAAGCCTGGAGTCTTGGTTTTTATGCTCTAAGAATCACCCAGTGATCCCAGGATGGCCATGCTGGGTCAGAGCCGCACAGGACTCCACTTCCCTAAATTATTCATTTCTAGAACTATGCAGTGTGGGCTCGCCTAACCCATCCTCTGCATATTTGTTTTCCTTGTACCATTTATAAGGATAATGAGTTGTACGATAAGGACTTCTTTGTTCTTCTTCTTTAAATGATCTCTTGACATTAAAGATCTCTTCTGGGTTTTTATCCCACAGATTAATTATGGGAGTGATTCCTTTATTCATTCAACAAGCATCTAACAGCACTTTGGGGCAGGGGCTGGGATCGCAGAGCCAAGCAAGACCTGATGCCAGTGCTCATATCTGCTGAGACACATGGGGAATGACTGGTGAGTAAGTGCTGAGGAGGGTCAGTGCAGGACACGTCAGGGACGGTGAACCCTGTGGGTGAGGTGTGTTGGGGGGAGAGGGGATGGGTGAGGGGAGGCTGCACAGTGGAGCTCATGAGTGAGCCCAGCCTGTCAGCAGCATCTACCTACGCCCCTGTGAGGCCTCCTCTAGGCCTTCGTCTTTCCCCCACAGACTGGAATTTCTGCCTTTAGTAAAAGCTCCAAACGCTTTTAAAACCTGGCCTCCCTATCCTCTTTTTATTCTCAAGTTTCTTCCTGCACTGTCTCAGCCGACTTTTCCTAAAGGACATGTGGCTGGTATGTTTTGTGTGTTCTTGTCACTTCATCACCCTCCAGGGACAGCAGAGCTCTTTAGAAATGAGAAAATTCTCCAAAATTTGAATGGTTTACAGGAACTCTGTCTGGGCAGGGGACCATATCTCATGATAAACCCTGCCCAAAACTCAAGCTCAGTTTGCACAACAACAACCATGGCTGCTTGAAGTTAAAACAAAACAAAACAAACAAACAACCCCCCCCCCACAGACTGTTCAAGCTCACTCCCAGAAACCGATTCATTAGACCCAGATGGGGCGGCGGAATTTTCCACAAGCATCCCATGCTCCCGATGCACTGGGCCGTGGCCTCCTCCTGCCTTGGAGAGCTCTTAGTACCTATTAGGAGGACTGCCTGGGCCGGAGATGAGGAGGCAGATTCCTCCTGAAAACAGTGCTTTGGGGGCTTGAAAGCTCTGAGCCAGTCCCTGGCTTAAGAAGGAGCCTCAGGTAACCAGTGGGGCATGGTCCCGGGCTGGGGAAGTGCTCATTGCTGGTCTCTCTGCAAAAGGGTTCACAGGTGACATCACTGATCCAGTAGCAAGTAATGCTGGTCAGGCTCCTGACTGGAAGGGGTCAAGGTCCTACTTTAGGGGATAAGAATATGCTCCATCTATTGAAAGCATCACAATTCCCAAAGGGCTTCATCTACATGGTCTCATTTCCCCATCACACCCATCCATGAGGGAGGCAGGTTTTGATTCGTGTAACCATGGCAGCACCCAAAAATGGCTGCTGGGGCTCCATCATCACCCTGGCTCCCAGTCCCCCAGCGTCCCCCAACAAGCCTGTAATCTAAGTAAAATGGTGGATGTACACTTGCTGTAGACAACTTCCCAGCACCCCCGCCTCCTTCCTTAGGGAAGGAAGTGCCTCTTAGAAAAACTTCCGAGCCTCACTGGTTGTAACCATTTTGCAGAAGAGTAAACTCAGACTTGGCCTTGCCCGAAGTTGCATGGCTAGGAATGAATGGGGCCGGGGACAGGGCAGATTTCCGGAGCAGGCCTCTCTCCTGTTCCATTCTGCCTCCCTGGGAAAGGAAGGTCAGAGAACCCAAGCTGGGAGTGGCTGGCAGTGGCCACAGGCAGGCAACGTGAGCAAGCCAGACGTCTGTGAGGAGGAGTCAGCACTGCCACCATCCTCAAGGGGAGTCAGGTGCTCGCTCTCTCAGCCTTGGCACAAATCTGCTGCTGACACGTTTGCCTCCCAACGCCCAGAGATGCTGCCTGGCCTGCTCCATGGCCCTGGGCCCTCTGCAGACCTTCACAAAAGAAGGTGTCCCATAGCCAGCCTGCATGGGCAGCCACCCCTGGTGCCCTCAAGGCAGCCCCTTACTATGGCCCATCCAATCCTCTTGGCCTTGCAGCGAGGATCTGGGTCAGTCAGGGAAGAATGTCCAGGCAAACAGAGGTAAATGCTCTGGGTTTCCAATTATAATGATGCTCGACACTGGTGAGTCCCAAATTTGGGAGTCCTTGGGATCTTCTGGCAAGGCAAAACGTCTAGTGAACCATAACCATGTACTCCTGAGTCAGACACCCAGAAGAACTTGAGGTTCATATGTTAGACTCTTTCATGACAATTATATATTAAAGTTCAAAGCATGAATCCACTCATGTTTTTCTTATGTTCATTTTAGCAACAGTTTGTAGTTTCAAGTCCGCAGCAGAAAATGTATCTTTACAAGCTACCTCGGTCTTGGGTGACCTGTACAGTGAGGTGGCTATGGTCCACCTGCTGGACCCTGGAGAGCAGTGGAGCATCTGGGAACCTCTGTCCTCGGTTCGGCTCTGCTGGGCACCTTCACATGGGGCTCTTGGTGGCAGGGCTGCTTTGTGCTGCTCCAGGGTCCCCATCTGTCCCTCCCCTGGACATGCTAAGCTGCTGCTTTGCTCTCTCCTCTCTCCCTCCCTCAGGCTTTGCTCTGCATCTCCCGCTGGAAGCCCTGAGGATGGGGGAGCTCTCCCTCCAACCTGGGCATAAGCCAGTGTCCCTCATTCCCAAGTTGGCTGGAGCTTTCCCCCCATATCAGAGCTGCTGCTGAGCCACCAACGACAGGCCTGAAAGCAGAGGGCAGGGCAGCTAAGCAAGGGGCTCTCTCTTGCTGTTGGATCCCGTGGGTTTCTGGGTTCAAGGACTGTCTGGCATGCCAGCCCACCCAGAGGGACTCTGCAGTGGGGATGTAGGCAGTATAGAGTGGTGAACAGCACATATGTAGGCTTTGATGTTAGCTTTTAGAGTAAATATTTGCCCTCTTACCAGCTGTGTGACTTCACGGTTGATGACCTCTCTGAACTGAGTCCTACTTAGCACCTGTATGCTGGGAATTAGATGTGAGTGGGTTAAATGAGACAGAGACTGCGCATTTCCCCACACAGCACAGCCCCTGAGCCACTGACTAGTACTGGTCTGTGGCCTGTTAGGAACTGGGCCACACAGCGGGAGGTGAGTGACAGGCGAGGGAGCGAAGCTTCAGCTGTAATTGCAGCCGCTCCCCAGCACCAACCAGCATCGCCACCTCAGCTCCACCTCAGAGCATCAGGCATTAGATTCTCATAGGAGAACCGGTCCCTGGTGCCAAAAAGGTTGGGGACCGCTGCCCTAGAGCTTCTATGTCTCCCGTGCACAGCTAGGACAAGGCAGATGTCAACACCAGACAGCCTACCAGGCAAGCTGGCTGCATCCCCTGGGAAGCCCAACGCTGTCAGCTCCTTCTATAAAAGTACAAATCATAGCCAGTCCCCTGAGTGCTGAACCTCCTGCCCTGCTGTGCCCAAGTCAGGGACAAGGAAGAAAGCAAGTGGCCTCTGTCTCTGAACATTTTTTCCTCGTTCCCCCATCCCTGCAGCTCCCCCTCACAGGCTGAGAGGGCAAGGGCTCATCTCATTTTCTCTTCCCCTTCTGCTTCCTGCCTGGGGCTCCCAAGCCCCTGACCAAGGCCCAGAGGGGGCCAAACCAGTTGAACTCTGGGCTTTGGGGGCCCGGCTGGCAGGACTGCATCCGGAGTTCTGTGTTCTCCCAGGGAAGAGGCAGTTCGGCTTCTCCTGGTACCCCTGAGGGTGACAGCAGAATTCTGGAACCTGATCTGTCATGGGGTCCTTGGTCTAATTCTAGAGGTTTCCTCAAGCCAGCTCTGCCGCCAGGTCCCCATGAAACCTGAATGCAGGTGGGGTTTCCCTCTTGGGAACGGGGTTTGGGCTCTGGGCTTGACTCCAGTCTACGTCTTAAAAACTGTCCACAAGGCAGAACTGGATGAGCTGCCTGCTGGGCCTGCGGATTCCTTAGTCCTTTCCAGAACCTGCTTCCTGATACCCTACGAACGGTGCTAGAGGCTGGCTGTCGTTCGTTCTGTGGCCACTGGGTGACAGTGTGCAGCACGTTCCCCTCTGCAGCCTCCAGCCAGGCCTCCATCCCGCGGGAGGGATGCTGAGACTGAGCGTGGACCAAACTCCCCGGGGGCTCGTGCAAACACTTCCGTCCTGCCTCTAACAATCGTGTGACTTCAAACAGGTTACTAATCTTCTGAGCTGAGCACCAGTGGCCAAACAATGAACCTTTCTCCAAGCCCAGGAGCTCAATCCACGGGAGGTGCCACTGGAGAGAAAAGAGGAATCAAAAGGAAGAAACTGGAGAAGGTCAGAGAGGAAGGAGACCAGCGTGGCGTGAGGCCTGCACATATGCAGTGGCCCAGTGCCCGTCCCAGGATAACCACTACTAGTGCTGGGGGCTAGGATGGGGAGACGGCTGGAAGCCACGCCCTAGAGGACCCTCCTGCGCTTCTTCCTGGCACCTTTCCCAGGCTCCTTGGGGCATGTGACTGAGTTCCGGCCAGTGCAATGTGGGTGGGAAGTGATGCCTTTCCTACCTGGCCCACAAAGGGCTCCCGTGTGATCCTCCACTCTCTCAGCCTGTGGGCCACTTAGATGTCATAGCCCTGGGCTGCCCTAGAGAATGATGGGGCGCCTGGCAGGCTAAGTGATTGCATGGGTCAGAGCACCCCTCCCACGCCCATTAGACTTTACACGAGAGAAAAACGAACTCCTACTGAATTAGGCCACTGAGATTTCAGGGTCTACCTAATACAGCATGGAGTATTCCCATCGTGGGTGTATCAGTCACCTACCCTGATGGAAGTGAGCAAGAGAGGAGATGCCACTACAACATGCAACCTTGCTGGGCTCTTGTGAGCTTAATCAGAACAGCTCATTTAACATCTCCTGCTCTAGGACGATAATCGTCACCATCTACTGGGTGTTATGAGGTGCCAGACACTGCTTTGCCTTCATGAATTCATTCGCTCTTCCCAACAGTGTGGAAGGTAGTGCTAGTACAACCCCTGCTGGAAGTGCAGACCTGAGGTGGGTGGTTGAGATGCTGTTACGTATCGTGCCCAAGGTCACACAGCGAGAGCCTCTAGGAAGAGGCAGAGGCAAGATCTGAATCCAGGCTTTCTGCCTGTAGCCTTCTTACTCTAGACTACACCATTTGCTCCCTGAAGACTCAAGGCCTTACCTTGGGCTGTGAAGACCTTAAGCTGAGTTGGGAAGACATGGTGTAAACTTTGGAGTATGGATTTGGGATTGGGGAGATGAACTTCTCTGCCCCTGTGACTGTTTGCTAAATGCAGATGTGATGCCCACAATTGAAGAAAACAGGAGGGAGGAAAGGAAGATAGGATTAATGCAACAAGGACAGATCCCTACTAATAACCTTAGGAGTTTGATGAAATAATGTATAAGTTTGGGGAACTCAACAGATTCCCAAACTTCCCTTCCCACTCTCTGCACCATCCCATGCCCTTCTCTTTAATTTCATTGTTTCAGGTCTGTCCCAAAAGCATAACACAAGAGAGGGTCTGTCTCATTCACTGTTGTATCCCCAGCACCTACCCAGTGCCAGGCACACAGTAGGTGCTCAATAAATATTGCGGTATGAATTAATGAGGAGAAACACAGCTGACTGGAACTTAGTAGCAAGAGCCTGCCCACTTGGAGTCTCAAATAATTGAATCTTAGGGCAGTGGAACTCTTAAGAGGCCATCTGGTCCCCACCTGGCTTCTACTGAGGACCACCTGACAATTATCCCCTCTCTCCTTTTCTTAAAAGCTTAATGAACAGCAGGGCTGATGAAGACCTCTAGAGACCATGTAGCCCTGCAGGTCTGAAACTCCGCTCTGAACAGTACCCTGGTTTGTGGGATTCTGACACCTGGACTCACTCCTAAAGATTCTGATTTAATTGGTCTGGGCTGCCACCTGGGCATCAGACTTTTTAGCAGCTCCCCAGGTGATTCTAATGTGTAGACAGCATTTAGAACTAGGAGTCTAATCGAGCTCCCTCATTTCACAGACCAAACCTCAGAGAAAGAATGGCAGCGCAGGGTTATTTCTGCCAGCTGGGGGCAGGCTGAGTCCCCAGTACAGTGAGTGCTCTTCCCTGCCCCCAAAACATTGCCCTCATCTCTTCTAAAACTGCATTTTAGGATTTCCTGGCCCTTGAGCAGGTTCTTCCCAAGGTTACCCCCTTTGGGCCTTATCTTGATCTGTCCAAAGTGGATTTAGTTTTAATCCAGCCCAGAATGCAGCTTCACTCAGGTTCTCCTTCCTGCTCTGGGCGGCCCTCTCTTTATAACCACGTGCATCAGCTTCTTCAGCTTCTCGGGGGAAGTCTCCAGTGCAACCAATGACCCCCTTCACCCGGGGCCTCTCTTTGCTCCCTCTCCTTCCTGCCAGATTTGTAGTCAGCCTTAAACCGCTATTCTTCTCCTAGCCAGAGTCCTCCCCAGATCACCCCTCCCCTACTGAGCTGCCCCCTGCAAGACCTGGAGGAAAGTGAGTTTTTCCCCTTTTCCATTTCTTCTCATTGGTGACTCCCCTCAGTTCTGCAAAGGGAGGGCTGGCCCTGGAGGACACAGCTCTGTCTCCCTCACAGCTGGCAAACAGCTCACTTGAGTCATAGCCTTGGAACACACATAATCTGCTCTCATTTATTTAAAAAAAAAAACACCACTAGCAGCCAAAAAAACACGCTGATAAAGGCTTTGTTGAAAGATGATCCAGAGCAGATAAACTGTTCCTTCATCCTCAGCTGGCAGTAAGTAAACCCCCTCCCGGGGAGCCCCACTGAGAGTATTTTGGGCAGTCTGGAGAGTTTTCACCCTCCTTAGCCCCAACTAAAAACGGAGCCACTGGAACTTTTATAGGCAGCTATTAAGCATTGAGGAGAACTTTCCGTGCGTTGGGACAAACACTTGCACTAATTATGTCGCCTAACCCTTCACGAGCAGAGCAGGCTGCTCTGTTCCTGTCTTCCAGGGGTGAAATCACTGCCACTCTCACCCCTGACAATCTCTCCACCTCCCAGCAGGGCCCCTGGGCGCTCCAGAACAGCCTCTGCTGCCTTTTAGAATTTGCTAATCGTTTCTATTTCAAGCACGTGACAGCCACTGAAGCCACCCGTTTCCTCTGTGGAAGGAGTTCAAACCCCTAATATGGGGACACCAGATAATGTATGGAAAGCCCTGAGTCCCAGTGAGGCTCTCCACTTAGCTAATCCATCATTTGCCAGTTGTCTCCCCATGCTTGACCTTATTGAACCCTTCCAAAACTGCTGTGGGTGCTCCCCGACCACTTTGCAGTAGAGGAAACTGGACACAGTGCTCTCTGCACTGACCATTACCTTAAAAGAATTCTGGGTTACGATGGTGCTCATTTTCCTGAAGGCAGGAGGCTTACGAGTCTGCACACGGGAATATTGCCAAAGGCAGAGACTCATCGCCAAGGAGGCAGGAGACAGGAGTGTAGGAAAATCGTCTAGTCCAGACACTACGTCCAACATGGCCCACACATATGTCTTAACTGGCTTACACAACAGGTATTTTCTCACAGTTCTGGAGGCTGGAAGTCCAAGATCAATCAAGGTTCCGGTAAATTTAGTTTCTGGTGAGTTCTCGTCACAGCTTGTAGATGGCCTCCTTCTTGCCGTGTCCTCACATGGCCTTCCCTTGGCGCATGGGCTGGGGAAGGGGGATAGACTCTGATGTCTCTTCTTTAAGGACACTAATCCTATCATTTCAGGGCCCTACCCATACGACCTCATTTAATATTATTTCCTTAGGGGCCTCATTTCTAAATACAGCCACGGTAGGAATTAGGGTTTCGATGTACGATTGGGGGCAGGGGACACAATTGAGCCCATAACAGCGCCCATTCCCTAGGGGTGTGACGAAGGAATGAGTAAACGCATGAGGAAGAGCACTCAGAACAGTGTCTGGTGTGTAGTGTGTTCTCAGTACCATTGACTTTTGGAACAATTAGGGGCACTGCCCCCCACACACACACCATCAAAAATCTGTGTATAGTTTTTGACTCCTCCAAAACTTAATTACTGCTCCCCTACTGTTGATCAGGATCCTTACCAAGAAGTCAATTGACACATATTTTGTATGTTACATGTACTATATACTGTATTCTTACAATAAAGCAAGCTAGAGAAAGAAAACCTTATTAAAATCATAAGAGAAAATACATTTATAGTATTTATTGAAAAATATCCGCAGGTAAGTGGATCTGCGCAGTTCAAACCCATGTTGTCCAAGAGTCAGCTGTAAATCTAGCAATAATATGTGATAACTTTGAGGGTGTGGGGTTCCTCTTATTCAGTGTGAAGATACGTCCGTCATGGGCACCCACCCTGCTACCCAAACAGCTGTTGTCTTTCATGAGGCCGAGGAAAGTGTTACAGTTGAGTAAGGAAGCCCTGTCGGCACGTTTCTAATGCTGACTTCTTTCCCCAAACTGGATACTCAGGGAGCAAAAAGGGAGACTGTCAACCCATTGGTCCTCTCCTCAAAGAAAGTCGAAACACCTCCCCACACAACCCTGGGCTCACACTCTCTTTTCAGTTCACTCAGGAAGACATCAGCCTCTGAGGATGCTCCTGCTCATAGTCTGGATACATGAGTGCCTTGTGTCCCCGCGTGTGTTAAGTCCTCCTTACACCTTACCTGTCTTTCCCTTCTATCTCCGTGTGTGTGAAATTCCCCCGGAGGGCACTGGGGCCTGTGTCCGGGCTTGAACATCAAAGTACACTCATCATCTCTGTTTGCCCCTAATCGCTGCCCAGGACACTGGCCTTGGTGGACTGGGCTCCCATGTCCTGCCCTCACCTAGCTCCTTCAGGCCCGGAGCTGGTGGTGGCTTCCAGTTCCCCGATCCTGGGTCCCTTGCTATCCTCTGTGGTTCCCTTCACCCTGCCGATGCCTCTGCCAATAGGCCCTTCAAAAATATATTTCACTTAAACCTTTTTGAGAAGTCCACCTGCTTGGCCCCTGATTGACGTGGGTGGAACTGGATCTGCACACAGTTTTTCAAGGGAAAGTAGAGAGATCTGAACCCAGAAAAACTGCCCAGTGGTCAGGCCTGCTCACCTGCCTCACCCAGGATGTTACAGGCAGAATGAAGATCAGCAGATGGGGCTCCCTTGCTGTCACGTGGGTTCCTGGACCTTCGGAAACTCCCCGTGTAGCTCCGTCTGATCCCAACCATGTGTCTCCATAGCAACTGCTTTAGGTCTCATTCACCAGACTGCACAGGCCTGGGTCGGTGTGTTCCCATTTTCTTTTGGGACACAGATGCTACCTTGTTAAACTTGCTTCATTTTCATCTTCCCCAAATGCCAGAGAACCCAGAGGATAGCTTCCTCACAGAATCCCAATGATCTTGAGGCATCTGAGCAATTGCTCCCCTGTCTGACTCTCAGGAAAGCCCCACAGAGGCCAAATCCAAGAATTTACAAGATGGTAGCTGCTGGAGACTGAATGTTTGCGTTCCTCCAAAGTTTGTATTTTAAATCCTAACCCCCCCCATGTGATATATTAGGAGGTGGGGTCTTCAGCAGGTGGTTGGGTCATGAGGGTAGAGCTTTCATGAATGGGATTAGTGCCCTTATGTGACATCCCAGAGAGTGTCTTTGATCTTCCATCATGTGAGGGCACAGAGGAAAGATAGCCATCTATGAATCAGACACTGAATCTGCCAGCACTTGGAACTTCGATGTGCCAGACTCCGGAACTGTGAGAAATGTTTATTGTTTACTAGCCTTTCAGTCTCTGGCATTTTTGTTATAGCAGCCTGAGTGACAAGGACATTTGCTTTCCTAGGAAGGGGCAGGCACAGGGATCCACCTGCTCTGTCAAATAGGGGACAGCAGGTTTCTCCCTGAAGGCTGCCATTGTAGGAGAAGGCAGGAATTTTACAGCAGATGAGCCTCTTCTCTGGACAAAAAGTAGCTGCCATCCAAGAAAGTCTTAAATGTCTGCTCTCTCTAGCCAGCTGTCCTCAAAACACCTTAGTGCCCTAAACCTGGCAGGAAGGACGTTGTCCAGGCCCTGCTGCGGTCAGTGGGGCACCCAGGCCTCACCCAAGCCTCTGCCAGCAGCAACCCTGGTCTTGGTCTTGTTTCTAATTCTCCTCCATGCTCCCCCTTCCCTGGCATTCCCTCTCTAAGGGATAGGTTAGAAAAACAAACGGATCTGAAATTCAAGGGACTTCCCTGAGAGGTAAGAGTTTGAAGCATCAGGACAGCAAGTTTTTCATCATAATGCCTAGGAATTGTTTGTGATTACCATTTAGATCCATGTTCTTCTTGCTATTACAAAAAAAAAGAAAAGGAAGGGAAGGGAAGGGAAGGCGTTGATTCACGACAAAACAGAGGAAGGAAAGAGGCTCTGCACTAAACATCCATTTGGCAGAAATAAGCTCTCCCGTAAACATTCCTTTTTCTGGTGAGAGTGGGTGATGGCTGAAGAATTCTGCCTGATAAACTCTCTATCCTGCATCATTGGCCTATATCTTCCTCTACATTTTTAAAAATTTGCTGTTCACATTTAGATAATTAACTCACTTGGAATTTTTTCCAACTTTTTTCACCTGGGTTCCTTAGAACTTGCTTCTCAAAGTGTGTCCTCAATGAACAGCATCATGGGGGAGCTTGTTAGACACGTGGAATCCCAGTCCTCACCCCAGACCTCCTGAGTCTGAATCTACATTTTAATGAACACCCTTGGCGATTTAAAGTCTGAGAAGTTTCTGCCCTAAAAAAAGCTGGGAGCAAGGATTAAGTGCTGATGCTTTATTTGAGGGGTGTTAACTCGCTACAGGAAGAGTTAGAAAAAAGAGAAGTGAGGTGATGGGTTTCTACTCCTGTCTCTGCATTAACCGAGTCTCAAAGTGACAAAGCAGGTTGCTTAGCAGGTGTGAGCACCTGACCACGTGGCAAGTCTTTGGGCAGGTGGTATGGAGAAACTGCCTCAGAGAAATCCAACGATGGGGCAGGTGAGGGAATAAATCCGCATAAACCTTCCATTTGATGTTTCCCACTGGTTGCCCCACAGGGAGTTAACACCTATGCCTCTGGGTTATGATATCACTCAGCCTCTTTGGTGGCCATTGGGAAGCCAGATTTCACATCCTGTTGCATGGTATTTCACCCAAGTCTGAAAGGAGGAGGAGGAGCCAGGAATACAGTTACCAGCTGGTAGGCCTGGCTATCTATATAAAATAAGCCAAGAGAAAGGCCTAGGCAGTGAAACTGTGCAAGCTGCAGAAGCAGTTAAGACCAAAGGAACCTGAGAAGGCATCGTAAGATATGTCCCATGTGCTCTACCCCTTCATCAACTAGAAAAAGTGTATGGGGTAACGTCAATGGATGAGATATTCTGTATGTCTTCAATGGTGGTGCTGATTGAAGCCCAGTGGACAATGAAAGCAAGTCCATATATAGTGTATATATAAATAAATATAAATATAAATATAAATATAAATATAAATATAAATATAAATATAAATATAAATATAAAATAAATATAAATATAAATATAAATATAAATATAAATATAAATATAAATATAAATATAAATAAATATAAATATAAAATAAATATAAATATAAATATAAATATAAATATAAATACACACACACACACACACACACACGGATTCTGGTAAAGACAAACAAATCACCGCCCCTTCCAGGATGGAAGGCATGACCTTCCATTATATATGGGTCCTTATCAGAATACAGAGCCACCATTCTTTCTCTTTTAAGAATAAAACGCCTTCACCCTATTTGAAGGTTGTGGTCAGTTACAATCTCCAGGAAACCTAAGGGAAGAGGGCCAATGAGTCAAGATACAGTCAGCTTGATTCGAGCTGCTATAGCTGGTCCTGAGGCTGTAACTGACATTCATCATCTCCCCTCTCCTCCACCCATTCTAGATTTCCCTCACTTTTGGCCGACACGTCAGCTGGTTTATCTAGGTTGATTGCCCGATTGGGTGATCTACATACCTGGGAGTGGGTTTGAAGCTCTTAGTTGAATGGCTCTTACTGAGTTGCAATTGCTGTCACTAAAAAATCATTGCTTTACCAGGCATGGAAGTACCAGGAGATATCCCAGTGAATCCCCTGGGCTCCCTGCAGTCCTGGAGAAGCAATTTAGGCTCCTTGAGGGAATTAGCATTAAGATACTTTAACTCCTTTCTTTGCTCACTGGCCTTAAGTGACCAGTGCCGTCACAGCCTCCGCATCAGTGGAACCTTACCGTGTATCCTGGCAGAGCTATCTCCCTAGAAACCAGAACCTTTCACATGACAGAGTCCAAAGTTGCAGGGACAAAAAGCCCAAATTCCTCAAGTGAGTCACTGGCTATAACAGCGAAAGGAGCCGCTTCTATTTCCCCTAGTTCTTGGATTCATTCTTTCTAGCTATTGGGAATTAGTACCACATATTGGTCATTATAATCGGAAAGAATAACTGATTCAAAAGCGCAGTTCAAAGCACATCACAACCCGGAGGACGGTGCCACAGCTCTGCAAAGTGTTGTTCCCTGGTTTTGATTTAACCAGGCTTTCCCACTCTATTATCAGGCCAGCCACTTCTGGGCGTGGGATACATGGTAAGACCAGTAAACCACGGTCAGGAGCCCATTCTTGCCCCCTCCTTCACCATGAAATGGGTCACTTGTTCTGAGGAAATGTCATCTTGGGTAACATGTCAATGGATGAGGTATTCCAGGAGCTCTCAGATGGTGGTACTGCCTGAAGCCCTGTGCGCAGGGAAGGCACACCCATACATGGTATTTATGTTCCTTGCAGTTAAGTCACTGCCCTGTCCAAAGGCAGAAGATGTAATACAAATTTAGTGGTCACCAGGTGGCTACCTGGTTGTCCTGAAGAATGCTGCCGTGTGGAGGGCTTGGCATCAGTCTTTGTAGTCAGCCAGTTGGGTCACTCAGAGATGGCAATAACTCTGGGCCAGATCTGGCTTAGGTCTGGAAATTAGGTGAGGGTCTACGGTCTTTCACCATGGTGACTGAAGTCAGCTTTCTGCTCGCCCGTTATTCTTTCTGATTATACAGACCAAGCAACACCCTGACTGGCGGCTCATTTGTCTCACCCTTGGCAGGGTGACTACAGGTATTAGTTTGACTGGGATGGTCCTGGTGCATACCTACTGTCCCCATGTAATCCTTACTATCACCCCTTTTCACTCTCAGTAGTAGCTCAATTTGGACAATAAATCATGTGCATATCTTTCCCTTGGGAATGCCATTATCTGTTACCATAGCAGGAGTCCCTTCAGAGAAAGTCACCAGATTGCTCCTCCACCTTGCTGTCCATTGTGGTATATCTACTTCGTCCTCTATGACTAAGTCGTTCCACCTGGCCTCTGCAATGGTGAGATCTTTGTCATTTTTGCTAATAGTTACACAGCACCTTCCCTCCACCATCTCCCCTGGACCACGAGAATAGCCACTATCAACTGCTCAAAAGGCCTTCTTACTAGTGCCGTCTTTAACGCCTTAGTGAAGGGAATGTCCTCTGGGCCAGCCCAGGGAACCAGCCAGGTGGTGGGGTCTTGAGCCATTCATCATAAACCTCTGCTTCTTCACTTGGTTTATTATAAGCCATTGTTGAGATCGGGCTTCAGACACCCCAGCAAACTACTGGGACAAGCTCCAGGGATCCTGGCTAAAATGTTAAATCCTGAGTTCTGTGTGAGTCTCCCTGAATCAGTGAATTTTCCCCATTGAGCTTTCTGCTTCACTCCTGCCCCCAAGTATAACATCGAGATCTGCTCCCACACGCATTTCCACACTTCCTGCCAGTACTCAGTGCCAAGTCCTGCAGATATGTTTGACAGGTATGCTTTGGAGCAGGGCTTCATTTCCCAGTGTGGGCTGTGCTACAATTGACTCTGGATACTGGTGGAGGCGATAAGTGGCGGGGCCAGGTCTTGAGAAGAACAGGCCGTGGAGAAGGGAGTCTTTCTGGGCCAGAGCATTCAGAGGATTTGAAGGGTCAAGATGCTCATCCACCAGGATGGACATCCCTATCCCAGGTCTCAGGGGTCTGCTCTCTCCCATCAAGGTCTGACTTGGCCATGGAAGCCTGTGAAGGCCATGCCTTTAGTGTACTTTGCAGTTCTACTGCCTTGTGACCACATCCTGGGCTTGATTTTAAATCTATCCTATGGTGGCAGGAAATAAATCTTTCTCTTAAAGTTGCCACGGAGGCACTCTGGCTTCCAGAGCATTCCATGAGTTGGTAATTAGCTGCTCGGAGCCTGTCATTGTTTGTTTCCGAGGTCTCTGGGACCTTATAATTATCATTATTTCTAAACTGAGTGAGTGCCACAGCTACTTGATCTCTTGATGTCTTGCTCTCCACCCAATCAATGCACCCCAATTAAACACAAGTGAAAGCTGTGGTTATTGTATATCAGAGTTATTACCACCTCTCTTGTCACCAGCAAAGGGATCTCTATTGATTACAGACAGGTAGGCAATACAATGCCAAAATCCATCCTGAGAATTTGCTTTCTAGAGCCACTGGTGGAAGCAATTGTCTGAGCTCAGTTTCCCTAGCAAACAGAATCTGAAGCAAAGATTAAACCTGATTGAGATGGCAGTAAGAGAGTGAAAGGGGACATGGGGTAGGCCAGGATGAGATGCATTGCAAGGTGCTGTGTTTTCAGGCAGGTAACTGCTTTACAACCAGCATCAAAGAGCTGTGGCAGGTTCCTCAGTAGGTATGTCTGCTCAGACAGGCCATGTTAGAAAACCATGACTCCAAACATAGAACAGGGGAAGGAAAGAGAATGTATCTGCCCAGCCCCCTCCCATCTCCTGTTTCTCATTGGTCAAAACTCTCCTCATAGGGAATTAATTTCCTTGGATGCATCATCCTGCCCCTTTGATGGCTGCTTAGAAGCCACATCCTGTAGTGTGGCATTTCCTCTGAGTCCAGAAGTAGTGGAGGGGTCAGAATTCCAGACATGTGGCTGGCCAGCCTGGCCGTGCGGCAGCAGCCAAGAAGAACTTGGCTGGGCCAGTGGCTAGTCAGTCCCTGGTGGCTGAGCTGCACAGATTTAACTGGCTGTGAAGGTAGCTGTGGAGCCAGTAGAAAGACAAGGTCTAGCCAGTGTGAGAAGGCACATAAGTTGTGTCTGATACGCTCATTAATAGGTTATTAACATCAACAAGTGCTGGAGCTAGAAAAATGATCAGAACAAAAGCTGGCACTGAAAAATATGGTGCTATTTAACCTCAATTTTTCCTGTCCCAAACCTTCCCACTACACTTCTCCGCTATACCAGTTGTTATGCCAATGAATGGAAGTGACTATGCTCTCAGAGGCTGAGCATGTAGTTAGCAGGTGTCCCTGTTCAAATCACAAGTTGGCTCTGTCCCATTATGTGCACATGTGGCTACGTCACTCTTACTAACTACCTGAACTTTCAAAACCCCTAATCTGTCAGGCCTGGGTTCATCTGCGCGCATTCATTTGAGCACAAAGAAAGAAAGAACAGAGTTGGCCGCTCCATGCAACTAGCACAACTCTAAAATGCAAAAGAATTCCGAAAAGAATCCCTTCAGTGGGACAGCACAGTTCACTTCAGAAGGCTTTTGGGAAAAGCAGTCAAATCTCACAGCTCTCTTCATGTCACTTGGCTCCCCACTGCACCCCACCACCAGGGAAGAGGAAAACAGAAGAGAACAGACAGATGGAATATTGGACATGAACAACCACAGTTTTTCCCTGAACTGTCAGGGAGTCCTGACATGCCTAGGGCAAGAAGATGAACCGATAACCTACTCTGGTCCTTTGGATTTTTAATTCTGGCAAAGTAGGATACAGGCCTTGGTTTAAGCTGTTTAGACTTGGCCTGAGTGGGGCCACTGGGAATTGATACCAGGGAAGGTGACACTTGCCAGACATTCTTCGATGTTCACCAACTGGTCCGATCACTTGAGCTTTTAGAGCTCAGTTTTCTCCCGAGGGATTGTAAGGACAAATTCCCATCCTCTGCACACAGATCATCACACTGAAATCCTAGTCTCCTGGACTTGAAACTCCAGGCAAGTGTGGAGAAAGAGACGGATCTGAGAGATGAATGAGGAAAGAGGGAGGAAGGATGTTCAAGATGAGAAAGTGGATCGCACACTGAGGCATGTTTTTTCTTTTTATCAGGAAATGAAAACTGAGGCAATTACATGGTGAGAAGATAAATGTTTTCCCCCCAATTTCCTGATGTTTTTTAGGTGTACTTATTCACCTTGAATTATTCAGGTAATTTCCTGAATGAGCCCATTTCTTTTGTCTCTGTGGACCTAAGTTATTATTCTTATTATTGAATTTATAAAATCCTGGGCATGGGCTCTCGCTGTAGTCGTGCAGGACTGGTCCAGAGTCAAGGTCTCCTTATCCAAGTCCTGGCTCTCAGCTACACTCCAGGGGCCTCTGCTGGTATGGGTCCCTCACCACCTCCTCCCATTGAAGGGAAGTTCCAGAAACTGATGTCATCAGTGGTCTTTGTCAATTGCATTCTTAATTCTAGCTTAACTCAGCATCGCCATCACAACTGCTTCACTCTCTCAAAGCTGGCGTGCTGGCTTGGAATTTAAAGAGAAAGGCTATTATGGCCAGGTTCCTAAGTGTCAATGAGAGAGAATCACAGAATCTTAGAGTCAGAACAGACCTCGGGAGTAAGAGGTGTGCTCTCCTCTTTTCAGAAAGAGAAGTTAAGGCCCAGAAAAGGCAAGTGGTTTGTTCTGGGTCACCTAGCTTAGCCAAGTGACAAACCTGAACTTAAAAGTGTCAGCTGTTGGGTCAGTAGTCTGGTGGTCCTCCCACCTCACTGTGCTCTTCTCTTTCTTTAAGGCGGGAGAGGCGGGGGTGGAGGGAGGAGAGAGGGCAGGAAGGCCTTTAAGAAAAAGGTCTTTTAGTAGAGAGTGTGGAAGGGTCTCCCACTTCACCATGGCTTTGAAGCAGCGCTTCATCCCCTCCTCTAATTCTGCAGCTGTGACAGAACCGCCAGGGCGGCCTGGCTGACCTCCCAGGTTTTAGGGTTGCATATCCGCTTGGGTTTAAATGGACTTTATTAGCCACGACTAGTGTCAGAGGACACAAGCCTGTGCCCCCTTGTTAGTTTTGGGGAATTTATAATGTAAAAAAAAAAAAAAAGATTTAGTTTTGTCCCTTGATGTGGGCAACCCCTGCTCGACCCCTCCTTCGTCCCCTGGTAGCTGCAGGTGACTTCCCCAGGGAATGATACTCTAAGGACCAGCCTTCCTCTATCTCAGAGTCACTTGCCCGGTGACTTGACCTCTCTCTCCTGCTCCCCACGGTGGCAAACCCTCGCAGCACCACGACTCCTGGGAAACTCAGTCCTGCGTCCCGGGGACAATCGATCGGATTTCGCTTGCTGGTCCAGCTCCTCCCGGCCCCGCCCCTCCCCTCCCGCCCGGGAACCCGCGGAGCCAATCAGAGCGTCGCGGCGCCCCGGGCCCCGCCCCTCTTTGTTGCGGCGGCCAATGGGCGCGCCCGCAGCGTCGGCGGCTGCCCGGGTGACTGGCGGAGATGTCACAGCGTCGCGTTCGAGGATGGGACCCGGAGTGAGGGGCCGGTCGCCGCCGCCCCCGCAGCCCCCGCCGCGCCGAGACGCGCCGCGGCCGTGAGGCCGCGCGCCCCGAGGTAGCGTCCCGGAGCCGCGGCGCCCGTCGCGCGTCCCGCCTGCAGCCTGTCCCTGTCCCCGACCCCGGTGCTCGGCGCGGGAACTCGGGGAACGGGGGGCGGGTGGGGTTGATGTCCGCGGGGACCGGGGAGCTCCGCGAGGGTTGCCTTCAGGACACGCGGCCGCCGCTGCGAGCCCGGGCTGCTCGCGCGCCCTCGCGCCGACCCCTGGCGACCCGGCGCGGTGGGGCGCCCGTGGCGGGCGGGGACCCCCTGTCCCTCCTCGCCGCGCGGACTGCCGGCCGGCTTGCTGCCCCCGGCCCGTCCACCCGCGCCCCCACGCTCCTTCTCCCCCTCCCGGTGTCTAGGTGTGCGCGAAGCGCTGTGGCAAAGGGGCAGTCGCCTTCCGAGGTAATTGCGGGGCTGGAGGCTCGTACGGCAATCCTGGGGGACAGCGGGGGGGAGGGGTGCTGTCAGCGCCGGGGGGGCGCCGCGGGGACCCCCGAGCCCCCCCGCCGCTGGACGCGGTCCCCCGGGCGTGCCCTGACCGCGCCGTGTGCTGTGTCTCCGCCGATTCCAGGCACCGGCGCGTCCTGCGGCAGCGCGAGGCATGGAGGCGGCGGCGGCGCCCGCGGGGCGCTGAGCCCCGGCCCGGCCCGCGCCGCCCCACGCGCCCCCCGCCCCGCTCCCGGCCCGCTCCGGCCCCGCCATGACCGGCTCCGCCGCCGACACTCACCGCTGCCCCCACCCCAAAGGCGCCAAAGCCACCCGGTCCCGGAGCAGCCACGCGCGGCCCGCGAGCCTCGCCACCAGCGGGGGCTCCGAGGAGGAGGACAAAGACGGCGGGGTGCTGTTTCACGTCAACAAGAGCGGCTTCCCCATCGACAGCCACACCTGGGAGCGCATGTGGATGCACGTGGCCAAGGTGCACCCCCAGGGGAGAGAAATGGTGGGCGCCATCCGGAACGCCGCCTTCCTGGCAAAGGTCAGTGGCTTCCCGGGAGGGGGTGGGGTGGGGTGGGCAGTGACGGACCATTTCAGCCCGTGCAGAGCGAAGCGAGGCGGTTTTCCTTCTCTGGTCCTGCTACAAACTCCCGTTTACTCCTGCATCTTCCCCACAGCCCCACCCCTTTGCTTTATTGAGACGTTTGTCTTGGAAGCCTTAGAAATGGGGGAGGGGACGTGGGTGCTTGCTGTCCTGGGACTGTATGGTCAGGTTGTGCCAAGGTTTCTTTGAATCTCCAGCTGAAGTCTTATTTATTTCCTCACCCCCGTGTCCACCCTCCTTCAGCAAGAGCTGTAGTACCAGCCATGCCAAGAATGCATAGGCCCCTAGGGGTCCCATCCTGCTCTTCCTGTCTGGAGTCTCTTGGTCGCCCCCACCTCCCCTAGGAAATGATTTATTAAGCTGTGAATGAATTTGCACTCACCCAGTCAGACTTCTCAGCGTGAATCATTTCTAGACTTTTTGCCAATTTTTTTCCTTTTTTTTTTTTTTAATGACAGTGACTTTCACCTCTGAAACTTGCGAAACAGTGAATTCTCTCTTTTTCTGACTTATCTGGGCTTTAAGAAAAAAAATGGAGTTTTGGCTATAGCTTTAAAAGGGAATTTCCAGACGTGATGAATTAGTCTCACTGGATAGAGAGAGAGGCTCAGGAGTGAAACTTTCTACCTTGGAGAAAAGCCAGTGAGCTGATTTGGTTTGGTGGCCAAGGATAACTTAGGAAAATGAAGTGGGGAGATGTGCAGTGGTCACTATGTGAAACATCAAAATGCAAAATGGGGGAGAAGTGCTGCAGAATCTGGGGGGCTTGTAGCGTGGCAGATGGTTTCCCCTGCACCCTGGGGACACTGGCAGTGGCTGAGAAAATTCCTGGGCTGGTCTAGGAATGCCAGACCTGAGGCTTGGAAGGCCATATGGTTGAGTCCCCAACCTGGAGCATCTGGTGACCTGAGCATCTGAGCACTGCAGGCCAGAAAGCTGTGTGTGCCCTTGGAGGAAGTGACAGAGCCAGTAAGCATCCTGCTGCAATCAGTAACTGTGTTTTATTACTCTGCTGGTCAAGAAAATCTTCACTGTGCCCAGCAGAGTCATGCCCGCTTTAGTGTCAGCCGTAATAACCCTTGCTGAGTCTTCCTTGAGCATCAGAACAGCCCTGGTCCTGGCGTGCTGCTCTGACTTCTGGATTTGTCTTTACTCAAGTGAGTCTTTCCTTACTTAAGGAGGAGATGGAAGCCCTTAAGCCTGGAAGAGAGGTGGCCACAGGGAACAGAGGCCTTTTCCTACTGTCCTGTGCTGCTTTTCTAACTCAACGCCCTCAGCACCGACCATGCTTTTCATTGTGGCTTCATCCTTCTGTCAGTCTTTTGTGTGGGGACCCCCTTTTCTTTATGGGAATCAGGGACTGTGTGTGCTGGTGGAGACCAGTTTCCCACCTCTCAGCAGAATTTCTTCCTCTTTCTGAAGCCCTCCTGAGAACAGGCAGGGGATGGGAGAGCCTAGCTCATTGTCTCACAGGGCAGCGAGTCCCAGTCCTGGCTAGATTTGATTGGTGGGAAACTCTTAGACTGAACAGAAATCCTCCTTCTCTCCGCCTAGTCACAGGTCACCACTGATTCTGGTGTCGCCCTTTGCACCAGGGCCTCATGTGTTGATGTCCTTTGCTACTCACAACTTTGAATGTCATGAGATGGAGCCTTTGGAGTAAAGAAGGGACTGAATTTCAGTTCTGGCTGTGTTGTTACCTCTAGCCTGTGGCCTTGGTCACTCAAAATCTTTGGCCTCAGTTTTCTTATCTTTAAAATGAGAGTAGACCAGACCTCAATTCCTTTTACCTTTTATTATGTGTCATAGTTCTCTGATTAACTCACTCTCCTCGCCCTCTTGCTAGTTTGTCATCAATTAACCCCCTAAAATTAGCACATATGAAACACAATATTCTAAATATTGTCTGAGCAGCTTAGGACACAGATCACTATTTCCTGAGACTTGTACTCGATTCTTTCATTACTGTGGCTGGATGCTGTGTTCTTAAAAAAGAGTGGTCCTTTTTTTTTATAGAGTGGCCACATCACATTGTGACCTGAAGGTCACATGCAAACTCCTGCCAAGCCAGGACAAGCCCAGCTTAACCTGGGCACTGGCTTTTTGAACCTAAGAACTTAATATCTCTCTCTCTTATGTTGCATCATATGGTTAGTTCTCCGTCCCCAACCCCATCATGGCATCCACTTTGCCTGGTCCCGACATTCCCCATACTGACCCCTACATAGGCTCTGAGATGGGGACAGATTCACCAGCTCTTAGTTCCAGGGGCCACTCCTGTCTGATCCAGGGACCACTCCTGCACTCGGCTTGGCAGACTGTTCCATCTTGGGCCAAGTTCCTTGCTCCTGTAAGCAAATCAATGTCTTCACTGAGGACTTTGCCCAGAAGAGGAGTGGCCTGTAATAGTGGAAGGGTTGGGGAGTTTCAGGGAGATTAAGCTTTTTTGGTAGTTGAATTTGGCAAGGAAGTGGACAGGGGAAGGTGTCACAGGCCTAAGAGGAGGACTGATTGACACTTCCTTTGACTGCTAAAACATTCTGTTAGCGCCCTGGTTAAGTTCTGCCCAGAGGTCCAGGTGCTTCCACCTAGCGGGGAGGTGACCCACCTGCTCTGCAGTCCTAAACTTGTGACCTCTGGTCACTGGGTCTGAAGTTCACAATTAACTAGGTGAAGGCCAGCATTTTTCAGGGATAGTAGGAGAAAGCAACTCTAGTCAGTGGAGAATGGTGGAGGATGGAAGTGAGGGGCAGAGAGGTGGCCACGCTGGGGCTGTTTCTTGCAGACCTCACATTCTTGTTGATCCCAAATGGTGATTCACATCAGAGGATTCAGCTTTTCCCTAGGGAAGTGTGAGTGCTGTGGGGTGAGGCTTTGCTGCAGTCAGGGCTCCACTCCTGCTCGCTGAAGTTCACTCCAGCAGCTCCCCACCTACCGTGTCCTGCATTCTCCTGTTCTTGCTGCTCCTCCCGAGGTTTTGACCCTTGGGCCGCCGCTGTACCAGGCCACTGTTCACAGATTCCTGGCTGTCCCTGATGCAGGGGCCAGGGGTGCATCCTGGACTCACGAGTGATGTTTCGTGCTCTCCAGGTTGCTGCAGATTCTTCTGCCTGGTGCCCACCCAGCGTATTTTTCAGAGCAGGGACGGCAAAAGGCTTTGCTTTCTCCTAGTTCTTTCTTATCAAAGATTCCTGGTGCCAGGGGCTCTCGCTGCCTCCCTGGCTCCCTTCTGGCTTCCTGTTCTCTCCCACATGGTGATGACATGGTGATGATACACACTTGTGTCCATCCCCATCCCTTCCCCTTGCATTCTTCTGACAGGTCATTGTGTTTGGCAAGAATGGAGTGAAAGAGAGCTCGTCTACAAAAGTCTTGCCTGTGGTTTGTTTCATTGTTCTTGAATAACCAACTTCCTGTCCCCTCCACTTTCTCCTTCTACAACCTCATCCCCAGGACCCCCACCCCCTGGCATAGGCACAGTGCCTGTGTGCAGAAGGTGGTTTTCATCTGTGCCCTCTGGATTCTGCCTTTATCAGCTGGGCTGTGGCTTGAGGGGCCTGGATACAGGTGGCATGAAGCAGGAACCTTGAGGGGAGGATCCATGGAAAAGCCCGGTTAGAGTTTCAGGTGAAACAGGGCAGGAAGATAATATGAGGGACTTTCAGGATCACCATCAAGGAGAAAACAAAAGGAATGTGCCCTGGGATCTTCATAAAAAGGTACCAGTTTATGTTCCTAACCTGCTGTATGACAGCACCCTCACCAGCACTGAGTATCTGCATATCAGAATATCTCTGCTAGTTGGAGAGGTGAAAAATGACATTTTGCTTTAATTTGTACTTCTTAAATTATCAGCGAGCTTGAATAATTTTTTCAGACACTTATTCAATATTGCATAGCTCCTTTTGTAAATTGTCTTTTCATGGCCATTTCAGAAATTGTGGTAAAATATACATAACGTATAAATTACCATTTTAACCAGTTTTTACATGTACGGTTCTGTGCAATAAGTACATTTATGTTGTTGTGCAATATCACCACCTTCCATCTCCAGAATCTTTTCTTCTTCCCCAGCTGGGACTTTGTATTCATTAAACACTAACTCCGCATTTCTCCTCCCTCAGCCCCTGGCAACCACCCTTCTTTCTCTCTCTATGAATTTGACTACTGTACGAATGTCATATAAGAGGAGTCAGACAATATTTGTCCTTTGTGACCAGCTTATTTCACTTAGGATAAGGTTTCTGAAATTTATCCATGTTGTGGCATGTGTCAAATATTCTTCCTTTTTATGGCTGTGTAATATTTCACTGTGTGTATCCACCCCATTTTATTTATCCATTTATCTGTTGTCAGACACTCGGGTTGCTTCCACCTTTTGGGGCCCTTTTTTTTTCTTTGAGGCCTAAAGAGTTTTCTTATCACTTTGTGTGAACTCTTCATGACTTAAGAAGATTAACTCATGGTCTCAGGTTTAAGTGGATGTTTTCATCCTTTTTTGGGGGGGTGAGAAGTCGTCTTCGTGATGCTCCCGGAGTCCAGAGACTCAGGCTCTGCCAGTTCTATTTTCCAGTTGCTGGAAAGGGAAGACCTTTCAGGGTTCCCCATTCCAGACCCCTGAAAACACACTGCTGGTCGATAATAACACAGCTAACACTTAAAGAGCACCGACTGCCAGGCCCCAAGTCGTCTGCTTTATACATTAGGTCATATAATCCTCGCAGCCAGCCCAGAAGGCTTGAAGTAGCTGATATCCTCCTATTTTATCATGAAGGAAATGAAGGCTTAGAGAGGTCATGCAGCTGGACCAGGGTCTATAGCCAACAGGTGACAGAGCAGGGACTCTAACCTTGTTGCGTGGAATGTGTAATCACACCCCAAGGAGCCCACCTGGTTAATAGTCCATTGTCCTGTGGGGGCACTGGCAGCCCGAGGGGCTGGTTGGGAGCTGAGCCGCAGTGGTGACAGATGACATCACCCGCTCAGCAGTCTCAGCTCTGCTCCCCAGCTGGGGTTTGGGGAATGTGGCCACAAGTCCTGCACTCGCTCTCTGCAGGGGCTGAGGTAACCAGGCAGCTGTTTTTAAAAGCCTTTGGGCGCCACTGGGCTGCTAGTCTAAGGACCAGCTGCTGCCTGACTCCCACTCCACCATCCGGCTCTTGTGGTCTCTGTTGGGCTTAGGGGAATCAAAATAATTCGGGGGTCAGCCCCCACAGCCGACTCAGAACCCAGTCTCTCTGGCCACCTCAGGGCTCTGGCTGATGACACCCTGCCTCTGGGGATCCCTTAGGTGGCCTGTGATTTTATGGGGCATTTCCCCATGCTTGCCAGATTTTCTATTAAATAGATGCCAACAGCACTTTTCTTATAGAAATCTGTTCATGCCTTAATGAACTGTGTCATGTCATCTCCCCCCTCCCTTCCTCTAAGTCTGTGTCCCCTCACCCTCTGTACCTGTTCTAGAGCTAGCAACATTGGGGGTGCTGAAGAGATATTCGTTCACGTCTCCCCTCTCTCCTCACTTCTTTGTAAAATCTCCAGAACATTCTTACACAGCATTCCATGTTTGGGTAGATCAGTGGACGTTACTGCAAAAAAAAAAAAGGCAAGTCAGATACTTCCTGGTGTTTGTTGGGGCAGCAGACAAAGGATACTCTTCATATTTTGACTTGCTGGGGGTGGCAGTTGAGCAAATGTTCAACTTAGAACATTTTGCTCCCAAAAATGACTCTTCTCGGCAGGAATGTGATTTGAGTTGATACGTTGTAATCAGATGGAGTTCACAGAACAGCTGTGTGTGTGCGCACACTCTGACATTCACACGTACACACACACACACACACAGCACCTTGGCTGTGAAGTGGGAAGTGTGACTCGTTTCCTCTGTCGAAGGGGCCGTAGGAAGTTCCAAAGACAAGAGAGAACAGGCACAGAGAGGGGGCATTTTAAGTCAATGCAGCGCGCCGCGCAGGGCTAGGGGGGTGGGAGAGCCCCCCGGGCGGCGGGGGTAGGGGGGCAGCCACCCTGCAGCTGCACTATGGGGCCCAAGCCTGGGGTCTGAGAGCTCTGGTGCCCCGCCGTGCTGCTCAGCACCATCCCCACGTCTGTTCATCAGCAGCTTCATCATCTATCAGTTAAGCCCTAAATCCCAGGGCCTCCCTTCCCTCTCCGCCTGGGATAGAGCTAATCTGTCTCAAGGCCCCTTCTGCTCCTCCCTAAGCAGTGTAAGCCTGGGGGAGCCTCGTCTCTCCATCCTGACAGCAGTACCGCAGCGGCCAAAGACCCTTGTGGGCTGAGTGTCTCTGTCCCCAGCAGCTCCACCCCACCAGAGAGAGAAGGTAATGAGACAGACACACACAGGGGAGTAAAGCCAAAACCAGCCCTCGCTCCCCAGCAGTGGTCTGTTGGACAGAGCTGCTCAGAGCTGAGAGGTGACTTAGGTCAAAGTTCCAGACCAGAGGCGTTTACCAGGGGGTCCCTGTCCTTGCCTGCATTGCTCCTTCCTCTTCCCTGAAGGCTGTACGCAGATGCACACACTTGGTGAGAGTCCACTAAGCGGCAGACTAGGAAACGAGGTGACTGAGCAGCCATCAGGAGTAAAAGGCTTAGACGGGCTCATGAGTCAGAGTTGCCGCATGTAGCTGGGAAGATTCTGGAAGAGTCGAGGCAAGAGGGGAATCATTCCTAGTTCATTTGGGCCAGCCTCGGGGAGAGGACATGGTGGGCGTTGCAGGGGTGCTGATGAGGACAAATGGCAGCCCTGGAGCCATGCTTCATTTTTTCCGGGCACCATTCAGCCTGTATGCAGTGGCGGCCTGGATGGAGCTTTATGATGGGTCACGCCAGCCATGCAGCAGCAGGTGTAGACGTGCAGTAAGTGTGAGGCTTAGTGGTGCACCTCTGCCAACGTCCTGGCGCATGCTCGGGGTTTGGGGGTGGGCTGGAGGGATGCCATAGGATGTAGTTGTGCTGAGGCTCCCATGGAGAGGTCGTGTGTTTCCATTCACATGACACAGAGGGCCTTAGAGAACCACTGTGACCTAGGGCCGAGTGTGTGTAGAAGGAATGCCGAGGGAGACTCAGCAGGGACTCACGGGTGTGGGAGGACCTCATTCAGGAGGCACCGCTTAGCAGGTGACCGTGCCAGGGTGGCCACCTGCTCTCAGGAGCAGCTCTCTAGTGGTCTCAGTCCTGGGCCTGTCCCCAGGCCCTGGCCCTCAGAGCACCTCCTTGATACAAAGGTCTCTCTCTACTTCTCTGCAGCCTTCAGTGCCCCAGGTTCCAAACTACAGGCTGTCGATGACCATCCCAGACTGGCTCCAGGCAGTCCAGAACTACATGAAGACGCTACAGTATCCTTCCAACCAGGGTCTGAGCAGACCCAGCCAGGGGACGGGCGTGGTGATCGCAAGCTTGGTGGCATGTCTGTCCCCAGCTGGTCAGCAAGTGCTCTCCAAGGTTGGTGAGGGCGGGCATGGAGGGATGTTCCTATGTGACAGCCTAGAAGGAGTGATCATAGAGGATGTAATTGCTACGATCAGACCCTTCTCTCTTTAGGCGGGACGGCAAGAGGGCAGTGAGGCAGTGGGGGGGCCACCTTGAGCCCAGAGCCTTCCATCTCCTTCTCTTTTCCCATCTTCTCCTTCTGGTTTTCTTTCTCTCCTCTCTTCCTTTGCTGTCTTTCTCTTTCTTCACCCCTAGTCTTCCGCTCCTTTTCTTTCTTCTCGCTTTTTGCCTTCATCCTCACCACTCATAATCTCCATGAGGTCCACTTGCCTTTGGTCCTCCAGCCAACCAGACTGGTGGCCTTGCTCCATTCTGTATGAACAAGCAAGTGGGGCTTTGGGATGGGGACCCTCTCCCCTCACTTGAGCTTGAGGAATGGCTGAGGGGCCCTCTGGATCCGTACTGCGTTCAGACCAGCCAGACTGTGGTTCTTTTTCTCTGCCACTGTCCTCAGGTTGTGTGCAGTCAGGATTAGATCAGTTCCGAGGGCCCACATGAGCAACACTAGAACAAAGGGGCTGAAGCGGATGGTCTGCTGGCCGCTTCTGGGGTTTTATCAGGAATAGGAGTCATGGGAGCTGGGCAGGCAGAGGCTACATGAGAGGGACAGGCTATTTGCCCAAGCAAGTCAGTAGCATCTCAGAACTAAGCCAGGATCAGACTCCCTGCAGAGGCAGCTGCCACTGCCCCAGGCCCTCAGCACATCGTTGTGGAGGTCAAGCCTCTGCTGACCTCTGTCCTTCCTCCTCAAAGAACTAAGCAGAAAGGATTTCATGGGGCAGTGACACATGTCCACAAGCCCCAGAGGCGGCCCCTCCTCTCGGTGCTATAGGCAAGAATCTTTCCTGTGCGGTTCTGTGACTTCCCTGAAGGGCCGGGTACAACCAGTTGGGAATAACACTGGTCCCTGCTCTTTTGGGTAGGCAGGTTACTTGATTAGCCTCTCAGTTCCCACGTGACAGATTATGAACTTCCCCTACATGGCGTCTTCCCAGTGGAATCCTGAAGCAGTACTCCAGGGGGAAGGTAGCACCGGCTTCCAGGCGTGGAGCAGACACCCCCAGCTGCGAGTTGGCTATCTGGCGTGCTGAACCCACAACTGGAACCTCACATGGGGAGCCCCCTGTGGTCCGAGAGCACAAACTGCTGCCAGGGTAGAAGACCTGGACCCCAAGAGCTGAGCCTTTCTGGATGTGACCGAGACCTCACAGAATATTCCAGAAATTGATAGAAATTAGAATGGCTCCCCATTTCTGCCTAGGACAAGGTCTTCACAAGGACCATTGGCCAGAGATGAAAGAGAGTGAGCTTGGCTGGAAGTGCACCGATGGGGAAATCTGCGTGTGCCTTATACATCATCTGCTCCTTCCCCTACAAACCCTGCAGCCTGTTCTCAGCCAAGTTTTCACTGTTGTTCTGAAGGATCTGCTTTTTAAATTTCTTTTCTCTTCTCTGATGAGTTACGATGGTCACTGACCTAGATCACTGACTGCAGAGAGGGTGGAGAAGGGAAAACATCAGCAGGCTGCTGGGACCGTGCTCCCTGTCAGCTGGCCATTAGGGCCGCCACACAAAGAAAGCAGAGCGTGGCCTCTCGTTCTGCCTTCTTACATTTATTTAGTTCCTTGGGACTTCCTACTGCTTTGTTCTGAGCACAGTGACTGCTGCTAGAGTATGGGGACTGCTTAGGGCCAGCCCTGACTTGGCTGGCTGTGGGGACATGAGAGGACAAATCCTGCCTTTCCTTCGGACAGCCTCGGGTCATTGGCTACCAAGTGTGCTGATCTTGTCGGGGGTTCTGGAAAGAGGGGCCTCCTGAGCTCTGCGTGGGAGGAGCCTTCTGAGGGTGGACCTGGGCTCAGTGAGTCTCTTACTCTGAAGGTGGTGTTTATAGGAACCATTCCCCCCAGCTCACTTTCAGGGGCTACTAACTGTTAGTAACAGAGAAAAGATGGCCAGGTAATTTTTTATTATTTTGCTGTAGGTTTGACTGACATTATGCGTTAGATATATAAACAACATATATATGAGCAGGGAAAGTTGGGCATATACTTTGAGTTTTTTGCCAATTGAATTCTGCTTTAACTATACCAGGAATCTCACTGTTTGAATGAAATCTTTGGTACAGTAAAAAAAATAAAAAAAATAAAATAAAGAAAGAACTTTACAATGAGAATAGGTAGCTCCTCATTTTTCTCTTTAACTTCCAGGGGTTCGTATGTTGTCTTTTTTAAAAGCTGGGCAAGCCTGAATTTGTTCCTGGTTATCCTTATGGCCATGCCAGTAATCTCCAGACTGCCAGTGAGCTTGTTCAAATCAGCCACTGGCCCTCACCCTGGAATTTCTAACTCAGCCATCCAAGATTGTGTGACTCGGAATGGCATCTAGGGTTAAAACCATGACCTGAAATCAGAATCTTCAGGAGTGAAGCCCAGAATCTGCTTGTAACGAGCTCCTCAGGTGGTTGTTACACATGCTCGTGTCTGAGTGGGAATCCCAGCCCTTCTCAGGAGGGTGTGAGTGTCTTTAGGTTGGCAGCACAACCCACCTTCTCTACGTTGCCTCTACCACTTTTGGTGGGGGCACACATCTAATCTCATACGCCCACTGCATCTGGGTTACCAGTTCATGTTTCATCAGCATCTTCCCAATATGTACTTTCCCATGGGATTTTGTTTGAGGCAGGATAGTAAAAACATGCAAAGTAACTTTTCTTTAGGCTCTGAAAAATTGAGATCCACTCTCAGAGAGCGTGACATCAGGGAATCTTTGGTGTCCTTCAGGGTGACCTGGGGTAGGCTTGTCAGTTCCTGAGACTTTCTAGGAATCCAGCTAAATCCCAGGTTGTGGATAATGTTGTCATCTTCTTAGGTTTAGTAATCAATGTCAAGGGTCAGGCCAGGCATGACATGAAAGCGATGTCTCCATAGTAAGCTCTGTTGCAGAGTCTGTGTGCTACTGAGAAACCCTATTGCCATCCATCCACTCTTCTATCCATCATCCTTCCATTTCTTCTATTTCATCCATCCATCCATCCATCTGTCCGTCCATCCATCCATCCATCCATCCACCCATCCACCCATCCACCCATCTACCCATCCACCCACCCTTCTGTCTATCCATACAGTCAGCCAGCTTTCCATCCATCCATCTACCCTTCCATTCCATCAATTTATGTTCATTTGTCCTTCCTTTAATATATCCATCCATCCATCCATCCATCCATCCATCCATCCATCCATCCATCCATCCACTTACCCTTCCACTCATCCACACATTTATTATGCATCTGTCCACTCATCCCTCATTCATTGAATCATATTTGCTAACTGGAAGATGTTGGCTTGTGCTAGGCTAATGGGTATTATGAAGATGATAAATATATGGTCCCAACTCTCAAATAGCTTGTAGTCTAGTTGGTGAATTAAGACATGTATTCAACTAACCAGGATCCAGAGCAGATTGAAAGCAGCTATTATAAAGGTCCAATGTGCTGTGGGGCCTAAGTTAGAGGTTAAGTTTCCAGGGCAGGACAGTGAGGAGTCAGAGGCTGTCGACTACTTCTGGCTGCTGGACACTATCTGGAAAGGCCCCACTTCCTCATCCCACGGAGAAATCAATGCATAGCTTCGTCTTCTGGATTCCTGGGACCTTCAGAGCTTTCTGTCACTTTCCCTTTACATACTTCACACAGATACAATCATACAGGGACCCAGTTCTTTGAAATTAGGAAAATGAGACCGCTGAGTGGGTAAGTGGTACATGATCTGTGGGCAAGGTGACCTCTCTCCTACCTGAGAGCTGCCAACTCCTCCTACGCTCCCACCCGCATCTCAGGGCTCAGATATTCTACCTACTCTGTCGGGTGGAGAATGGGGGGTGCCTAAGGCCATGTTGGAGGTAGGGCTGGGGTCCGGGCCACTCTGACAGCTAAGCTCAGTGGTGGAGACTAACTCTTCCAGGGAGGCTTGTGAAATTTGTTTCCTGTGGCTTGCTTTGTGTCGTGCTCCTTGTCCTGGGGCACGTGGGAGGAGGCTATGGGACATGGGCACTAACATCCAGGAACTAGCTCTGGAAGAGGGAGAGGCGGAGAATTTAGGATTTGGGTTGTGCTGAGAGCAGATGTGCTTTGGCCCCCTCCTGCGAGGTGTTCTTCCTTTCCCTCCATATTCTTGCATGGTGCCTGGTGCGGAGACGGGCATGATGATGGGTTGACAGACCACCTGCATCAGTAACTAAGTCCTGAGATCCTTTGCTGTGCTCTATCCCACAGGTTGATGGAAACAGCGAAAGAAATGACTCGAGAGTCCTTGCCTATCAAATGCCTTGAAGCTGTCATCCTGGGCATGTATCCTTTAAGTCATGTTTGTTTAAGTTTACTACTTAGACAGTGGTCTCACTATGAGGCTGGTTGTGCCTTTAACATCCTAGATCCACAGAAAGGATGGCTGTTGTCTCCTTGGAGGAAAGTATCAAACTCTCCTGATGCTTCTCTTTAACTTCCACCATTTGGAGTTGAAAGAAATCAGAGCTTGGCTCCTTGGACCATCATCAGTGTAACCTGTTAGCTAAAGCCTGCGTCCGGGCCACCTCTCAGGCCAGCCTCACTAGTAGTCAGGAGAATTCTACCTTACAGGAAATGGAGTTTATATCATTGTTTTTTGCATTGACCTGGCATTGCAACGGGAAAGACACTTAAGGGGAAATGAGATCCTCCAAACCCATCTCCAGGGGAGATTCTGAGAGTGGGTTGTGGAAGAGACCATGCGATGTCCTGACTCTACAGGACATAGAGCTGAAACAAGGATCTCGTCTCTCCCACACTTTCTGTCCTGACTCCTGGACATATTCAGCCTGAGGTGAATATGCTCCAGAGAACTGTGACGGTGCTGACTTATTTATTAGTGGTGGTGACAGTAGAACGTGATCTGATAGGAGAGCAAGGGAATGCTCAGTCCTTTGGGGTGGATGCCCAGAAGGGGCAGCAACCAAGGAAACATGGCAAGTCATGGGCTTGAGAGGATGAAATATCACTTTTTTTTTTGGTCTAATTGGATGCAAAATGGCCACAAATGAGACAAAGAGGAACAGCTCAAGAGGTGGAAGGAAAGCCAGGAGAGAAAGGAGATGCAATAGTCAGCAAAAGGACAGATGGCTCAGAATCAGACCAGGGACAGTGGGACACACCTAATCTGCTTTCCTGGTCTCCTGGACACTTTTTATGGAAAGAGGAATTTCTGTGTCTCTGGTCCAGTGCGCAGAGCACTGGCAGCCCTGATGGGAAACGGTTTTCCGCAGGTGACCAGGCTGGCATTTGAAAAATGTTAATTTGAGCCTTATCGAGGCCCCACCCTCACCCACCTTGTAGACCTCCTCTTTGCTCCCCGCAAAAGAGATGAAATGTGTACCTGGGGAGCCCAGCAGGATGGCTGGGGGCAGCAGATGGCTCAGCTCCCCCACCTGGTGGCAGGAGTCAGCCACCGCTGCGGGGCAGGGCCTCCCGCAAGTTTAACGGGGGCGGATCACAGGCGCAGGCCCTTCACCAGTGGTCCAGCTCACGCCTGTCTAAGTTGTCCTTTCTGCTGATGGATGTCTGAGTGCAGCTGCACAGAGGTCGTCTTGCTTTACGTAACTGTCGTGTGCATAGTAGTCCCGTGTCTGCACAATTTTCTAAATCTAAGCCTTGCCGTAGGTTACAGGAATTACCTAAAACTTTGTGGGGCTGTGAGGATAGGCCTGTGACCAGCCTTGGCCTGGTCCAAATCCGAGGATTGTGAGTTCTTGCTTTCCCTTTTTTTCTACCGGTGTGACATTTCAGAAAAGTGCAGGGAGGGTGGAGAGGCTCAGCTCACGGTGCTGAACTCAGGGAAATTTGACTCTTGGACACAGACAAGAAACACAGACCTGAATTCTAAAAGTTACAGCATCTTTGTCTTTGCTCTTTGCTCTGTGTCAGCATCTCTGTGCCCCACTTTCCTCTCGGGCACAGTGAAGGACATGACACAGGTCCTGGGAAACAAGTGGTGACAACCCTGAAGCAGGTCTGCTTGGCGGCTGCTTGAAAGCGTGTGTCCTTCCTGGTTTTCTCTTGGGTGACGTTAGCCCGGAGGTCAGGATTCCTTCTCCAAGAGCCTCTCCTTTTAACCTTGCTTGAGAGCGTGTGCACTTCCACATGTGTGCTGGAGCGAGGCCTCTGCTTCTAGATTATCTTCTGAATCCTGGCAGTCCCTTGGGGGCTGTCACTGACCTTGGTGGACACTGATCGTGGTCCTTAAGTACTGTGGCTTGCTCACGGAACGGGTATGTTAGTGGAGGCAGGTTACGCACACCCCTGGCGGGCTGGATGTGGGCAGATCTTCCTGGAGCTTGGGGCTTAGCTGCTCCCCCTTCCCTAGGAAATCTCAGGTGGACTCCTGCCTTCATCCACCCTTCCTCTCCCCTCCCTCTTGGTTCCCAGTTGTTCCAAGGCTTTGCTGATGGCCGTAGTGATGGAACACAGCCTAGCGATTGGTGACTGGTGACTGGTGGTCTCTCCTGTCTCCTCCCCACTTCCACTTTTCCATAAGACGAATTTTTGGGCCTCTTCTCTCCTTCAGGCCTCCGGGCTTGTCTGTCTTACGGCATGTATCACAGTGTGTGTGTGTGTGTGTGTGTGTGTGCGTGTGTGTGCGTGTGCGTGTGTGTGTGTTTCAGTTTTATTGAGATGTAACTGACATACAGCACCGTGTAAATTTAAGGTTGACAGCATCATGACCTGACAAGCATGTGTTGCAAATGTGGGGTTTTAAAATTGTGATAAGCTGTTCATAACGTAAATTTACCATTTTAACAATTTTTAAGTGTATAGTTCGATGGCACTGAGGCCATTAACTGTTGTGCAGCCGTCACCACCAACGATCTCCAGAACTTCCTCTTCCCCAGCTGAAACACCACACCCACCAAACGCCGACCCCCTCTGCTCCCTCCCCGCAGCCCTTGGCAACCACCATTCTACCCTCCGTCTCTGTGAATTTGACGACTCCAGATATCTCATAAAGTAGAAGTACTTTATGCCTTTTTGTGGCTGGCTCATTTCACTTAGCATAAGGTCCTCAAGATTTATCCATGTTGTAGCAAGTGTCAGGATTCTCTTCTTTTTTTAAAGGCTGAATCATATTTCCTTGTATGGACAGATCACATTCATTGATCCATTCATCCATCCATGGACATTTGGGTGGTTTCCACCTTTCGACCGTTGTGAATAATATGGCTGTGAACATGGGTGTGCAAATATCTGTCCTAGTCTCTGCTTTTAATTCTTTTGAGTATGCACCTAGCAGTGGAATTGCTGGATCGTAAGGTAACTCTATGTTTAATTGTTTGAGGAACCTCCATACTGATTATACTGTGTCCAGTTTGAGTCTGTCTCCCCACCAGACTTCCAGAGCAGGGCTCCATTCTTTAGCGCGTTTGTTACACCGACTTAAACAACTCGGGAATGCCCTTATTCCAGCCCCAGAGAACTCGTCCCAGAAAGCAAGAAAGAATTTGTGTGAGAGGGCCCAGAAGGATGCGGTTTCACTCCCTGACTGCCAGCTAATCTCACACGACGAAGCAGAGAGAAAGCCGGTAACCGTTTTCATAGAGCGGAGCCTCTGTGACTACACTGAGGGCACAGGACAAGGCTGACTTCATGGCTGGGGCTGGGTTCTGTCAGCTGCTTTCTGTTGAAGGTGCTGGGATGAGCCCCAGCTGAATGCAGTCCTCTTAAGTGTAAGGAAATGGATCCTCACAATCTCAGGTTCCCTCCCTCAGCGAGCATTAAGCAAGCACTTCTGCGTGCCAGGATCCTGCTATGCCCTTTGGACGGAAAGATGCATAATCCCAAGAAATAAACAATTAGAATGCCGGATGTATAGGACCAAGTGCTACCGGAGCTCTTGCAGGGGTGGTGGTGGTGGAGGAATAATACCTCACAGGGCCACGGAAGTCAGGGAAGGTGTCACCCCCAGGAATGGATATCAGGGAGGCCGTTCCAGTCAGGGTGCAGCCTGTGTGAGCCCCGGGCATAGAGGGAGCAAGCCCACAGCATCCTTATCCCTCGGGATTCTCAGGAGACCCCAGAGATCTCTGCCGGGTTTGAATCCCCCACACTGTGAAGCTGCTGTGTGAGTGAAGCCATCAAAGAAGTTATGCTAGAGCAGCGACATAGCATAGGGGGTGTTTAGTGGCCAGGTTTTTGAAAATGTCATAGATCACTTTAATCTCACAGCTTTGCAATGTAAAGGTCATTTAAACATCGTTTAAATTTTTCGGTTCTATTTGGCCTTGTATTAGGGGGAATATGTATGCTGAGGGCAGTGGACACAGACCTGTGGTTTTTCTTTTTTTCTGGTCTGGCGTATCCTTCAAAAATGTCACAGGTCTGCTGTAGGGCAGGGTGCTAGGCCAGAGAGTGGGGGAAATGAGACTGTACAAAGGAATGAGGAGCAGGGACTGAATCGTGGCAAGACTTTGCTAAAGGATTTGATGGGCTCAAGTCCCGGAGAAGATGAGCGACAGTGAAAACAAGCAGTAAAGTGACATGTACCGAATGTCTTCAGTAGATCATTCTGGCCACTGTGTGGAAAGTAAGTCGGAGTAAGAGCAAGAAATGGTGAAGACAGATTCTCAGAGGGCAGCGACCTGTACCCACGTGCCGAGCACTTACCATGCAGAAGCCACCGTGGTAAGCACCTGGATTATTGTTTATTATAGGAACACTCGGGAGTGACCAAGGATTTTCAGCGGAGGAGTGACTTTATGAGTTTCCAGTCTTCCTCTTCAGAGAAGCTGGGTCCTTGTGCCACCATGGCCTTGACAGAGCTGGCCAGGCACTTCGGGATGGTTTCGAGGATGTGGTGCCTCTTGTCCCTCATCCCGGGACATGGAGTCAGTGGGGCAGTTACTGGGAGTTGCACCCTGAAGGGTTACTGGGTCTAAACTGGAGGTAACGGTGGAGAGATCTGAGCTGTGATGCCAAGTGTGTTGGGGACTGAGGGGAACCTGGAGTTCGGGTGTTACAGACAGTGTTCCGTGTGGTACCCAAGGCTGCTGTCATGGCTGTGACGGGCCCAATGGGAAGAGCAGACGAGGTGCACGTGTGACCCATTCTGACACCTTTCTGTCCCTTGGCATCTAGATTATCAGCCAGTCTGACTCTTTTACAGCTCCGTTGCCTTGTCTTGATTCTGTTTGTCATTTCTCCCCTGAACCATTGCGGAGACCTTTAATTCCTGGTCTGTCCCACATATGCCAGCCACAATTAACATCTGGGGATGTCATCCCAATTGCACACACACAAAAAAACTCCTTTAATAGCTTGTCATCCCCTGTAGAAAACCAAGGGAGGCAAAAGTACCGTGTTACTGTTTTGTTTTTACTTTTATTTAATTACTAAAGAAGATGCCAAGTTTTCCCTCTTTGCCCCATGTTAATTTGATTTTGGTTTGTACCATGGTGTACAGGTACTCCAAGATAATCGAGTGAATCTTTTATAAGAGGATTAGTTGGGAAAGGTTAGATGTGGGGCTGCTCAGAGGCAGAGGAGTGGATTCGCTGACCTATAGGCCACTCCTGCTTCCTGAGAGTCCAGGCTCTGAATTTTCAAGGCCTCCTTTCTCTTCCTTGACTCGGATTGTCTAAGCTACTTAACCAATGGACAGCCTTCTATTGAGCGCTTCCCCATCAGCTTTAAAACCTATTTCTCAGGAAACTACTTTCACCACGTCGTGCTGGGGATTTACTGTGAAGGCCGCTATGGCTCCCTGGGCATGAGCCGAAGGGCCGAGCTGATGGACAAGCCGTTGACTTTTAGGACTCTGAGTGACCTTATCTTTGACTTTGAAGACTCCTACAAGAAATACCTGCACACGGTCAAGAAGGTCAAGATCGGGCTGTACGTCCCGCATGAGCCTCACAGCTTCCAGCCCATTGAGTGGAAGCAGCTGGTTCTCAATATCTCAAAGATGCTGAGGGCCGACATCAGGAAGGAGCTGGAGAAATACGCCAGGGACATGAGGATGAAGGTAGGTGCCAGGAAGGTAAATGAGCGAGGAATGCAAGGAAGCTCTTGCCCCATCTTTCCCTCCCTCCCTTCTGCTCCCCCACCCCTTGCCCAATGCACCATTTTTCTGGGATGGTCAAAGGTTCTTGAGGTTATCTTGCTTGGTAGCCGCCCTATTAAAACACAAAAGATAAAAGTCATATGGGCTATTAAGGTCCCTCTTTGTGTACATTACTTCAAACACCAGGGTGAAAGTCAGCTTAGATGTTACAGGTAAAGCAGTATCTTGGCCGGCGGGATCCTTCTGTGAAATCAATCTAAAATGTTAGTCACTTTATCTAGGGCTCTAGTTTTTGTCCTTTTTGTTCTGTTTTGTCTTTCTGTTAGAGTGACCAATCAGCCCAGTTTCCTTGAAACTGAAAGGTTTCCCAGGACATGAGATTTTTGGTACTTGAAGCCAGGAAAGGCCCAGGCAAACCAGGATGAGTGGGCCTCCCTGCTTTGTTACCTGTTCCGGAGTCACATTTTACCTCTGCTTTGCTTTGTGAGTTGCAGAGCCCTTTGGCAAAAAATTCTGATCTACCGTCATGATACCAAACGAAGGAGCCTGGCTGTGCTGGCTGGATATAAACTGTAGTTGTAAGCCCTTCTTCCCTCTACCATGTCACTTCCAAGGTGACATGATGCCTGCTTGCCCGTGTCCCTCCAGGGCTTGTGGAGTCACTGAGAGAAAGCCGGTGCGGACACTGAGGACCACAGGGGAAAAGGATTATCTGAATTCAGGCTTGGTTATGTTTAGCACATGACGACTTGTCATCTTCACTCTGCGGGACCTGGAATGGAGATTTTTTTGATAAATTGAAACCACTCTGTGCGTGTGTGTGGTGGGGGGCAGAGTCAGGGGTTGAACCAGCTGGTTTCTGGGGCACCATAGCTGGGACTTTGCCTTCATGAGAGAGGAACTTGCTGAGCACCATGCACAGCCCTGGGCCCTGCACCTCTCTTTGCCGTGGAAAAAGGGGCACCGTGTAATCACATCCCCTGGCAAGTGGTCCCTTTGCTTCTCGCCAGTGCCGAGCGAGAGAGGAACAGCTGTGTCTCAGACCTCCTCCTGGAGGGGGGTCTTCCAGCGTAGCCCCCTCTAAGCCCTGGGACTGTGAGTGGGCCGGGGGCTGAGACGCGAGGGTGGGCTCCGTTAGGAACTGGTGTGGTGATTCATCATATCTCCTTCAGATCCTGAAGCCTGCCAGTGCCCACTCTCCAACCCAAGTAAGAAGCCGGGGAAAATCCTTGTCCCCTCGAAGGAGACAGGCAAGCCCCCCGAGACGGCTCGGCAGGCGAGACAAGTCGTGAGTAGTGTCTCCTCAAAGCCCAACTCAAGGCCCAACACACTCCTTTCTGGGGTTGTCCTGGCCCGTGGGGACAAAGCTGGGTCCTGGACATGGTGGCTGAACCAAACAGGGATCTCCGAGAGGACTGCCTCTCTTTCCAGGGACATGTCTCATGGGAAAGGATCCACCACCTCACCCCATTGCTCTCGCTCTACTGACCATGAGCTGTAGGCATGCTGGAGGGATGAGGCCCAGACAGTGCAAAGACTGGGGGGAAAAAATGAGATTATAATAGCCCGAAATCCTGGCAGCATGACAGGAGAGCTGGACTTAGAATTGGGAAACTGGGCCTGGAGCCAGCTCAGCCACTGAGGAGCTGTGCGACCATAGGCGTGTTGTGCAATCTTTCTGGGCTCCAGTTCCCTCATCCCAAACGAGGGATTGTTAGAACTGATAAACCTCCCTAAAACTGTAGCTGTCTGTGCCCAGCAGAAAGTGCGACTGCCCGCCATGGGTGCTGGCAGCAGAAACCCCACAGGCTCATCCTCTTCCTTGGTTGACACTACTCCCTCCCCTGTGTTAGCCCCGAGGCCAGTGATTCCACACCTACTTTTTAGGTCAAATTACCCATTTAAGAAATGACAGATTGGAGATGCTGAGGCTGCCCAAAGTAACCAGGGATAATCCACTGGCAAATGTTTGGGCCATAATTATACTGGGAAAAAAATAATACTTTTATTAATAACGGCAGCATACTGTGTCACATGAGGTTCTCACTGTGCTGGGACCGTGTGGCACAGTGCACGGAGGTCCAGGTGAGTGGCCGGGCATGGCCTTTGGGAGCCCTTGTTTTCTCGTGTGACGAAGGGGATAAAATTCTTTCCCTACCTATCTCACAAGGTGTTGTCAGCAGCATGTTAGAAGATGTAATGGAAACAACTTTTTCACGATGAACTGCTTTTACACAATATTTTTGTCACATCAGCCCTGTAGAGTAAGCAGGTAGAGTTCTATAATTTTCATTTTCCAGTGATGAAAGCAGAATACAAAACACATTTCTTATCTTGTCCTGAGTCTTGTAGCTGGTCAGTGATGGAACTGGGGCCAGAGCTCAGCTCCCTGACTCTGGGATGGTGGGTCGGGGGAAGTGATGTTCTGTCTTTGGATGATTTCAGCATCAGCTTCTATTAGGGAGGAGGATGGCTTCAAACATTTCACATCTGGCCTTGACCCTAATCCGGCCCCTGATGTTGACCACCACCCTCGACCCTTGACCCTGACCCTAACCCTGTCTCTCCTCCTTTCTGATTCAAACATTCCTTTGTTGCTTTCACTGAACAAAATGGCAATTGTCTCAGAGGACTATAAACAAACATGTAAACCGTCCCCAGAGGGCCATTTAGCATGGAGTGAGTGACCTAGAAATAGGAATCTGGTTGCTCATGAAGCAAGGGAGGGGGCCCTTTAATCTGATTTATTATCTTTTCTGCCCCAGGAGGGCCAAGTCTTCCCCTTAGGAGCTCCCAACCTTCAGCAAACATTGAGTAGTCCACAAAGCCCTGAGAATTGCTGTTCTAACAGGTTTCCAGGTGCTGCCGATGGGGCTGATCCAGGGACCACACTTGGGAGAACTGGGGGGGTTGGCCTTAAAAAACAACAGAATGTCAAGATGAAGGTACCGGGTCTGCTGAGAGGGGCAGATGAGGCTATGGGGTGATTCAGGGCCTCAGCCCCGCCCAGCCCTGCGGGGGCCTCTGGATAATGAGGCTGCCGAGGTGAACTTAGAGTATGATCCTGGCCTGGGCCCGCCTGCCTGGTTGGGACCCACTGAAGTCACTCTGGGAGGAGCCCAACTGCTCTTTCTCCTGGGGTCCAGCTAGAGAAACCTGGTTCTTAATCCTCCCGCAGGCCACACACATCCCCTGATCTCTGGCTACTTTGTCATGCAGCCGGGGCAAGTGTCCACACCTGTGCCCGCAGAGGACAGCTGTTAGCCTGCTGCAGCTGTGAGTGCAAAGCTACCTTCTGGTGTTGGGCCCCACTTGCCCTCTCCCCTTCTGCCCCCCTGAAGCATGAGAGCAGGCCTAGGAACGGGGGAAAGATGAGGGAAGGGCAGCAGGCACGGGAGGGACCAGGAAGGAAGACCAGCATTAGGAGGGGGATTCACCTCCATCTCCCTCCTCCTTCCATCCCTAGCAGGGAGGCCCAGGAGCACAGAAGTGACGGCTCATGGTTCACCCAAAACAGAAACTTTTCCAAAATGGTGAACCCCCAGACCCACGCCCCCTCCTCAGTTTTTTCATCTGGGCAGGGCCCTAATTCTCAGGACTTCTCCTTCATACACTTCTCCCAATGGGTCAGAATTTGGGGATTTTTTTCCCCCCACAACTAGAGCCAGCTGGACTTGGAAGAGTTTGACCATCAGGGGAGCCCAGGTGGCTTGTGGGTAACTGGACAATTTGATATGAGTAAATCCAGTAAGACCATGGTTATTCTTGGTGGCAGAAGCCCCTGCCACTTCTTTTCTCTTCACCCCATGCCTGGAGTTCCAGAGGGGAATGAATCTAGAGGGCAAATACCTTGGCTGAAATTTCATAATAGATTGAGATGTTACCAACAGAGAAGATTCTCCACACCCCCTGCCCCACCTAGTTCCTCCTATACCCCAACTTCTGAGCTGCAGGGCTGAGTAAAGGATTACAGGGGCTGCCATGTAGGAAGAGAGGGAAGAGAGATGAGGAAGTCAGAGTAAAACGAAGGGCTGCAAAAGGTGGGGACCCCAGGAAGAACCGAAACACCCAGCCCCTCCCTCCCTCTCTGGATTCCTGCTCCCATCATTGCTACACGCGAGAACCCCAGGCACCCTGGTTCCTGGAGGTGAGTCTGGGGAAAAGCAGCTTCTCAGCTTCTCCCCGTGGCCACCTCCAAGCAGGCTTTTCTCCAGGTGACCTTGCTTTAGGTGGGGACCCAAGAAAGCGACACATTTGGTTATGACCCAACAACTCCACCAAACTCTGAGAATCCTCCTGTAGAATGGTCCGGACTCAGAAGAGTTTGGCGACGCTGTCACTGTCTTATTTTAGCATTACGTCAGGCCATCGAGTCATTTCTAAATGTGTCGGGTACCATAGCGAAGCCGAGGAGTGGCCCCGAGGGTGGAAAATGACTATAACAGGCGAGAGGCCCGTCAGCTGTGGGGTCCCGGCCCATCTGTGTGTGGACAGTTTTAGCGGCGTTAGGTTCTCATCCCCCTCCTCCCTACAGCTACAGCTACTCCCGGCCTTGCATTCCTCTCCATTTTTGCACTCGGGTCTGAATAATCCTTCTGGAAAGGAGGATCAGTGTCACTGGGTTGACAAAAGAGTCAGCTGAGTGGGAGGGCGAGTAGCAATGGCTGCACTAGCGTCAGCTAAGACAGTCTTCAGAGGGAAATAGGGACCTCCCCGCCAGGGCCCAGGGTGCTAACTGTCCTACGGAGCTCAGTGAGGAACAATCCCACTGACCCCGCTGAGAACCCCAAGGGCCCTCTGGGGTCCTTTGCATCTCTGACCGCCCACGGCTCTTGGCTTGCTGCCTGCCACCTGAGCCTGGGAGAGCAGGGGTGCGTGGACACTGGTTTTCCGGCTGGCCTGCTTGCGTAGCGTGAAACAGCTCAGGCCAGGGGGGTGACCATGTGGGTCATTCTTCTAAATTGGGGCAAGCGTCCCTGTGGACGCATGACAACCCGTCTTCTCTGCCATCAGGCTCCTTCTCCTCTGTGTCTCTTCCTCTTGTCTTTGCTGTTCATGATTCTTTTCCTCTTTTTCTTCCTCTTTGATTTGCCTTTTTTTTTCTTTCTGTCACCTCTTCTTGTATGGAAGAAACCCAGTTTTTATCCGTGTAGGGAAGAACCCCATAGCTCTTCCCTGCTGTCTCTCCTGTGCGTGTCCTTTACTATTCACACAAAACACCTCATTTCTGACCCTGCTGGTTACCAAACACGTGGAGGTTTTTCCCCCACACCCAGCAATTCTCTGCGACACCCACTGGGTGTCCTGCAATTTAGCTCAATCCTGACACGATCTCTAAGGAGGTAGTGTCAGATCCCACAGGTAAAGGGCTCAGTTCTACAAGACTGCCTCCTCCCACCCCCACTTCAGATGCCGGTCGCGAGCTCAGGTTGTCACTGGTGCTTCTGACTGACCAGCTGTAGATGGCAGGTTCCCGTGACCCCATCTCAGGTTCAGTGAATTTGCTAGAGCAGCTCACAGAATTCAGGGAAATTCTTACATTACGCAGTTTATGAAAGGATGTGGTAAAGGATACAGATGAACAGCCAGACTAAGAGGCACGTAGGGCAGGGTCTCAGTGTGGAAGCTGCTGTCTCCGTCGAGCTGCGTGTGTCGCCCTCCGGGTGTGGATGTGTTCACCAACCTGGACTTCTCTGAACCTTGTACTTTGGGAATTTTGGGAATTTTTATGGAGATTCCATCAAGAGGCACAATCCATTTTCAGCGCTTCTCCCCTCTTTGGAGGATGGGATGCAGGGCTGAAAATTCCAAGCTTCTCATCATGGCTTGGTCTTTCTGGTGACCGGCCCCCATCCAGGAGCTCACCTACAGTCCCCTCATTACCATGAAAGATGCTCCCAGTGCTCTTATCACTTGGGAATTTACAGAGGTTTTGGGAGCCCTGTGTCAAGACAGAGTCAGACAAATGTTACGAGTTAAGAGCTACTCCTGGTGCTCTTGTCACAGAGGAAATCCCAAGGGTTTCAGGAGCTCTGTGACGAAAGGGGGATGAGGATCAAATATATATTTCCTATGATAAATCACAGTGTCACAATCTCTGTGGTGGGCTGTGGCTCTAGTGGGCCTTGCTCACCTGCTGGGGACCCTCAGGGTTGCAGAGGTCAATAAGTCCTGCCTTAGGATAAGGTCTCCCTTTCAATACTGGCCCACAAGCTGGACAGTGGCATTGCTGCTCTGTCCCATCGTGAATGGTCAGGAAGCTGTGTCCAGGCAGTTGGTCGAGTGAGGGTGAGGTCTGGCGTTGTTTAACGAATCAAGGAAAATTGATCTGGTTCCAGGGTCTAATCCCACTGAAGACATTTTGAATGGGGCCCGAGAAGTTGTTCTCTTTAGATTCTAAATGAGAAATTGTCCCCAAGGGTGGAAAGGAAAAATTTCCTTGGCATGGAAGGTAAAAGGTGAACAGGGAGATTGAGAGAGAGAGAGAGAGAGAGAGAGAGAGAGAGAGAGAGAGAGAGAGAGAGAAACAGAGAAGAAACTAAAAAGGTTATAGAGGGAAAAGTAAAACTTCCAAGATGATATGGAGTTCTGGAAAGAAGCCCAGAGAAAGCAGTTTCCAGCTCAGAGGACTGCCCAGCTTAGTTCCCCATGGGATTTCATTTGGTCCAGGGTCCCTGGGGATGCTCGGAGAAAACGAGATGGAGGGAGGGGCCTTATCAGGAGAGACTGCCTCAGACAGAGTGAGCCGAGGGCCTCCAGAGCTGACTGCTGTAGTCTGGGTTAGGGTTCCTGGAGGGGTCCTGTCACGGAAGGGAGGGGTGAGGTCAGAACCCCGAAGCTGTGCCCTGGAACCGCAAGCAGTGGCCTGTGGCTCCAAAGCCTCCCACTTGGGGAGGGCTTGACAGAAAGGGCAAAGGGCTGGAGAGTCTCTTCCGAGCCAAATCTCTCTTGGCCGAGACGTATTTAGGGAGCGGTTCAGCTGCCTGTCCTGTCAGCTGCCAGTGGTGGGGCCTGTAGTCCTGGGAAGTAAGGAATGTGGGTGCAGAGCACTGCTGCCTTGGATGAGGGTGACAGGTGTGAAGGAACCACACTCCCACACCCGTGTTCCTCCAGCTGACCTCAGGGAGACAGAAGCTAGAAGCACTGATGGACTGTGTGACCCCATCAGGCAGCCCTGAATGGGCACGGATGGGCTCTGTGGTGAAGTGTCTCACACCTGAAGGGGAGAAGCAAGAGGTGAATTTGCATCAGAAGAAAGAGAACAGCTTTTAGCTCCATTGAGAGCAGCAACTGCTGTGTGTCTTAGTAACCCCAACACCTAGAAGGTTCTTGGCACGAAGTGTTGCTTAACAAATTCTCGTGAGTTAATAAGTCGCAAGCAAGTTTGAGGAGCCCTGCTTTCCTGGCTGCCACTCGGGCCCCTGAGCATCCTGCCAAAGGCAGCTGAGCAGACCGGGTTGCGGGGAGGGGGAGGTGTTGGGAGGTGAGGAGAGCTGAGGCCCCAGCACAGCCCTTAGGCAGAGGTGCCGAAGCGGGAGAGGGCAGTTCAGGGCGCACCCTGTGGGCTTTCCTTCCACTTAACCACTGCTTTCCTTAAACCCAGTCTCACACAGACACAGACCGACTTGTACATTTGGCCCCGGTGTGATATCGCCCCCACCTTAGTCCCTAACATTGCTGTCATCGCTCTCTGGTTTTGAGGCTTCTTGTGGCTTCAACATCCAATCCAGCTGAGCATTTCCACTGCACTGAGGCTGCCTCCGGGCGTGTGAAAGGCTCCTGGGGTGCCTGGCACATTGGAGATGGTTCTCTCTCCCCAGACTGTCAAGGTTTAGGGAGCAGTGGCGAATACTAGTCATATTTCCCAGACTCCCTTCTCTCTGGACCCACCACCTGTCCTCTCCAACTCCTTCCCGTCCCCCGTTCTGAGCAGCTTCTGTCACAGCTGACCCTGGTATGTAGGCCCAAAGTTGGGGTTCAGGGTAAATTTGGAACTAGCCCATCAAGCAGTCACTGTAGTTCACCCCGGATATGCATTGATGTGACAACAAATGAGGCTGGGATTATCGGTTCATGCGCCCCCTTCATCTTTTCACCAAATGCGTGAAAAGAAAGTCCCCTGTCCCTCTTCTCTTAAAACAGACGGCAGCCTGAGGGCCTTTCAAAAGGAAAACCCTTTGATTTCTTTTCCTTGTTTGGACTGGGGAGGGGTTTGGAAAAATAAATTGTTCAGTCTAAAATAATCCTGGATCTGATGAGAGGCTCTGGGCAAGTGCAGACCCGGCTGAATCATCATCCTGGTGCTTGTGTTTCCTAAAAATAAACCCCTTTGCAATATTCTAATTATAGCTGGGGGAGCCCTTGGAAGAAGCCGCTCCCCACACAATAGCTCCCCCAGCTCTGGCCCTTGAGTTGCTGGCAAGGACTGAGCAGTATTTCTGGCTGGGCCCCACAGGCGGGTGGCATGCTGTGATAACCCACTTCTGCCCCTTGCCAGGCCAGGAAGTGGCAGCCAGTGACACTATGAAAGAAGAGGGTTTCATCTTCCAGGCAGTGCACCAGGCATCTCTGTTTAACTCATTTCCTGCCAGGATTAGCCTTTTTTCTCCTCACCTAGGTTCTGGGTACCTAGGAGGCGGAGGGAGGGGAAAGTTCATTTCCTCTGGAAGCCCTCAAGCCATGTCGTTACAGAAATGTATTCAGCTTCCCAAGTAGGCAGGTTTCCCAGGTGGCTTTCAGAGGTTAGGTGAAGCCTCTCCTACACAGAAGAAAACAATATTCTTCCTACCTGTTGATTCTTAGAAAGTTGTCACGGTGACTTGAATTCCTGGCTTAGGACTTCTTCTCTGTTAAATTGAAAAAACATCCCACCATAAGGTGACATCATGAAGCCCTATCAGCCATTTACACATTCGTGAGAACTCGGCCAGAGTTTATTGCGAGGTTCGGGATATTCAACCATGGGGATCCGTAAATAAATTTACTTGAGCCTGCCCTCGCGTTGTTCACAGTCTCTGAGGCAGGCACAAGGATTATGGATCTGCAGGATTCTTGAACAGACGTACAGGATGCTTTGTGTGGAGGTCGGGAGGACGGGGGCAGTTTGTCTGCGGACAGCCTCTGGCTCTGCCACCTGCTAACCATGTGACTTTGCTTTGAGCAAGTTCCCTAATGTTCAGTGTCTCTGTGTTCTCCTCTGTTAAATGAGTAGTATCAATCCCATAGGTTTTGAGTATTAATTAATCCATATAACCCTCTTAGAACAGGTAGAAAACACACAGGAAGGTTCAGAAACTAGGTGAGTGACTGGGCAGGTACTGCAAGGCCCACGGAACAAGGGAGTCTCTTGGTCAGCACGGGCATCGCTTCCTTTTCAGACAACGGGAGATCTAAAGAGCTACCATGGCTTAGGTCCCACGTGGGACCTAAAGGTTCCAGGGAAGAAGACTGACCCTTAGAAGTGAGTCTCTGGACTTCACTTACAGCGTGGTTGCTTATCCTGAGTGGAATTAGAGAGAACTTGCTAGATACATGTTCTTCAGACTCCACACACTAACCTCCCGGAGGCCCACTGCTGCTGGCTTCGTGTCTAATCTAGTGTTGTATGAGTGAGTTCATGGAAGGAAATGGGACCGGTGAGATTGGGAAGGTTAGGCTGAAGCCGTGTCTTAACCACGATTCACCAGAATGTGGAAAAGCTCAACAGAGGCAGTGGGGGCTTCTTACTGCTCCGCTTCTTCAGTGTGCCACCTTGAGGGCCCCAGCCGTCAGTCCCTCAAGGAAAAAGAGAGAGGGAAGAACAAGATGAAGGGCACATGCCAGTTGTCATCTGAAGAGGTGTCTTGGTGACTGACAGCCACACCACACTTGCACTTCAGCTCACTGGCTACCACTCAGTTCAAGGCCATGGCCGGCTTCAGGGAGGCTGGGAAACGTAGTTTGTATTCTGGGCAGCTAGAAATCAGGGGTGTCTTAAAGGAAGAAAGGGAGAGTGGATGTTGAGGGGCAACTGGCAGACTCTGTCACAAACCTAAAGACATCAGCTAAAAACATCCAATATGAGCATAACTCATACTTGGGTAAGGAATATATGCTAACAGTTGCAATACCAGGAGTAGTATGGAAATCATATTTTAATTGCTCTAGAAAATGACTCCGATTTAATCCTTTTCTAAAGCCAGGAATAGACAAGTACTTCAAGCTTAATCTTTGAAAAACTGAATTTTGATTACTGAATTTTCTGAAAGTAGGGCACATGGAGAACACACAGGTGTAGTTGTATATTGGAAAGTACTTTACAAAACCTATTTACGAAGAGTGATGTCTTGCCACTGAATGAATCTGCACATTGACATGCTTTTTCAGGTGAATTCCAAAAAGGTCACCCTGAGTGTATGCTCTCAAGTCTGGGATAGTAACCCTCTCTCAGATAGCAGCCTCTCCCCGGGTGTTTCTTAGTCACTGAGCCATCTTGTAGCTGCTTGGCTTCCCCCTGGGCACAAACACTAGGAGACAAGGTTTCAAGAATTTGGCTCAGAGTTTTAGTCTGACTGTAGTATCTGCTTGTTTAGACCCTTGTAAAGTTCACAGATATTGGGTTTCCGTTACAGTGTGACCACATTCAGGCGCAAAGTTGGAACAAACGCATTCGGCAACCTATAAATTGTTTTGAACTCTAGATTGAAAGCCTGTTAAATGTTCCTTAGAACCTATAAAGATGGACTTAACAAGAGGAAGAGTTGGGAACTAAGGCTGGTGGGGGGTGGGGTGGGGGTGGGGCAGATATCAGAAGCCTTGGGGAAACTGAGCAGAGGCCTCTGAAAATATTAAATGTTCTTTCTCCATCCCATCCCCTCCCTACCACCTTTCTCTTTCCCCCTTAGGCCCGCTCTGCCTGAAAAGAAGACTGATCTCAGCACTCTGAATGAAGTGGGCTATCAAATCCGAATTTAAGGCAAGCCATACCAGCCAGCAAGAGGGCTTCTATGGTGCTTCTCTCTGCACTTTACCCAGCATCTTCAGGAGGAACTGTAACTATTTATTAAGTACTTGTGGATTTTATTTTTAAGGATTCACTTTGAAATAGAATCTGAGTGGGTGGTAACAACTTTAGAAAATTCACGAAGGGGGCAACCATGAAAAGTCACAAACCCCACTGGGGTTGGACTGCCTCCCTTCCAGATAGAAAGGATAAGACTCTAACTGTAGCTTTATATTTTTCCACTTACCTACATTCTTTTAATTGCTTTGAACATTATGTTCATTAACTCCTCCCTTCCACTTTTGATATAGTAAGGTAACTCAATCAGTATTAATGTTTTTGCAGCAATAACAGAGGCAAAGATTGGTGGGGTTTTTTTAAGCAGTCAATATTACCTCAGCATCTTGACATCAGATATGCAAACTAAATGGTGTTTTGTTTTTTTATATTCTATTTGTATTATTTCCCCAGTATTTCCCATGGGGATCTTCACAAAGTTTGGAATTTTTTCCTGGTGCATACACGTGATGAGATTTAAGGTATTATATGCAAATGTTTTGCTAAAAAGCACTGAAATTCTGGCAATACGGGAAACCATTTTCAGAATCTTAGTTACTTTTTTCTTAATCTTTCTTAAAACATTCACTAACAGCAGTTTTTGTTCTTTCAAAACAAAACAAAAAAGCACATTAAGAAGCTAGTCTATGTTCTGTCATTAACATTTAAACTTTGCAGACTCTAGCAAAAAAAACACAATAGGTCATGCGCTATTACAAAATTTAGCAGTATTACAATTACCTCTGACAATAACACACTCAGAGAGGTCTTGAGAAAGAGATAACCTTTCTGTTCCCATTTCTCCTGACTTTTAAACTGAATCTGGCCTTGATTCTGATTACTCTGAGAGACATGTTCTGATGTCTTATATTAAGACCAAATGAGGTGTGATGTGACTTTCCAGTACCTGGCTTTTTGGTACCACTTCATGACTCTTAGGAACTGGTGTTGGAAAAGGCAATGAATTAGAGAAGCAGAACCTTTTTTTTAAATAGAAAAATATTCAAGTAAAATGTTATACCTTATACAGTGACTTAGAGGCACAGAATGACTGGCCTACAGTTACAGTGTAACTTCCGGCTGCAGACCACTCAGAACAGCGTATCAAGTCTGTACGTTATCAAGGGTAGAGCTTCTGTTTCATTTGTTTTTCCTAGTAACCATGCCAACACACGAGACCAAAAGGCATATTTAAGTGAAGTCTGTTAGTCCACAAAGGTTTAGTCTCAGTGCTTCCCCTCTGGCTTTCTTTGACTGAAGGGGATTTTAGGAAGGGAGTAAAATAATAAGAATCTGCTCATTGAGGTTCTTTACCTACGAGGGAGAGCAAAAGGACTTCATCCTTTAGCTATGTGCACACGATTCCACTTTATTCTAAAAATCAGTATTACTGGAAAGTACTGTTTCTTGAAAAAGAAGGAAGTCTAATGTCCTTTATGTGAATAGGAGCAAGTAAGTGTACATCTCAATTAGATTAAAATAGTTAAAAATTCTGAACGCAATCACTTTCAAGTTAGTAGAGTTTAAAATGAGTTGTCTTTGTATATCCTCATAAGGCAAACCGATCTGCATCCCCATGGCCATGAGTATTCAAGATATTTGTAGTAATCATTCATTCTCATTCTAATACTGACTCTTCTCTAAAAGATATATAAATATATATTTATATATATTATATATATCTTGTTTATCAGTCTGAAACTTTATTATATCCAGTAAGTTGACTGCTCATAACTTTGTAGTTACTCTGAGAGCTTGGAATAGGATTTTCCAAGCATTACACAGGTACTGTCCCAACTAAAATAAAGTCAATAGTTGTAAAGCCTCGTTTCCTACCAAAAAAGAAAAAAATAAAAGGAACAATAATAGGAATAAAAGGTTTCTGATGTTTAAGTCTTAAAGCTGCCAAATGGCTTGATGATTCAATTAAGTAACCTAATTTCTTCCACACAAACTTCTGTTTTAAGATTCATTTTCCCAAAGCAAGAGTCACAGAACATGAAAATTCATTGAAAATGTTCTTAGTTGTCATTCTATTTTAATGCCTATAGAATGTTAATTTCTGAAAGATATGTGAAAGGCACCAAACTCCTAAATTCTACTGCAGTAATTCAAATGATATTAAGGCAAAACAACAAAAAAACACTATGACATGCTTTACCACCCCAAATTGATTTTTAAACTGGCTATCATTCAAAAGATTGAAAATAAAATTATGAAATGATTTAAAATCTAAATAGAAAGTTATTAATGCAAGAGATTTGACGCTTAAGCCATTATGGCAATATATGCAAAGTTTAAATGATGACAGGAATCTTGATTTTAGACTACATGTTGTGCTGTTTTGAATACACTGTTTCAGAAAGCTGTATTTAGTATTTTCTATACACTCTGAAATCATGAGCATTTCACTTTTTCTAAGTAAATTATTTCATAAGGATTTTATTAATAGATATTGGTAAATAGAACTTTGGAAATCTTAATTCAGTATTCTTACTATACCCAAGGCTTTTGTAAACTATAGTTTTATGTGCAACCTTGTACAGTTTTTTTGACATATAATTCAGAATCTTGTTTATTCTCCTGGACTTTGTTCTGGCCAATACATTTTTTTTAAATCTTTAAGAAAAACTGTGATTGTTTTAGTGGGTATTTTTCTAAGTAAATGAAGACTTGTATAATGGTATTTTAGAGAATGCCAGATAGTGCATGTTTCAGGTTAATGTTTTTCTCATCACTCGTATGTTTATACAGCATGGGAATTTAATAAAACCATCCTGGAAACTTAAGGATTGTTCTTCTTTAAAAAATGTAAGATGGTGTGATCTTTTTTTCTTGTCATATAATATACTTGTCCTACTAGATTAATTTATCACTCTTTCACACTTGTGTTCTTCCACAATTTTCAGACTCTACATTAAATATCACTCTATTTTGGCACATCTTAATTCACTTACATTTTAGCATTAGCCTAAGTAATAAAGGCTGAAAAGGGTAATGAAATACTTAAAAGAAGCAATAGGCAAGCTTACACAGCTTAGTATGCCTACCACAAAACCTTCAGGCACAGGTATATTAGTATAGGAATTTATTAAGTCATTTACAGGTACAAAGTGCAAATGATACATCCGTTTCCCCAATTCCTTGAACTCTCTGGATTCTAAGTTCATTTTTTAGGAAAGCAAACGGTTAAAAGCCGACAGTTGCTAAATTAAAAAAAAAGAAGATAAGCTTTCAAACATGCATATTATCTTGATATCAAAAGGCATAGTCAACCCAAAATTTCATTACTCCACAATATGCCTTTCCATTTAAAACTTGGATAGTGTAGCACTTGAGGTTGTAGGAGACTTGGTTTCAGCGATTAGCTCAATTTAATTGCTTTTGGCAGGTAAACACAAGGCCCCAACAGTGTTACCAACTCTTCTGACCAAAAAAAGTAGACAGGTAGATAATTAATTTTAGTGGAGCTTTAAAAACCTATGACAAAGTTACACTGACCCTTTAGCCTCTAGTCCATAAAATACTACTACATTCTATAAGCTAAAGTAGAAAGCAGTTTTATGGATTAACTCTATCAAAGTGAAGCACGTGAAAAGGGCCTAAAATCACAACAAATTAATTAGGATATAAAAAACTAAATTTTCAGTTTTTCAGGGATGGGAGTTTGTCAAATAACGACCTTTATATAAAGTTATTTGTTAATAAATTCACATAACACAAAGCAGTAATTGATGACTTTTCATTTTTCTTTCCCCAATACTAAAAGGGGATAATTATACTGTTATTATTTGATGATGACAATATTTGCTAATTCGAATATATCATACTATTCTGAAAACTATGACTAGAAAATAGAAAATCCAAGGACTATAGTTAATACTGTAAGTAAAAATCTCAAAAAAGTCAGAAATTAAACATTTAGAAGCTTATAATTTTTACTAGGCAAATCCTTATAACTCCACATGACTTTTTGGGACAGTCATCTATGTTTTTCTTTTTTTTTTTAAATAATGATAGTAAACATTTTAGTACAAAACCTTTTAAAGTCCAAGACTATAATGTAACTACTGCTTTCTACTTTAAGATGAAGCATTAAGAAAATGCTTATAAAAACTATTATAATTTAGTCTAATACAATATAAAATTACTTAGTAAAAATCACATAACTCTTTGATTCCCATGCCTGAAAACAGGGGAATTTTCCCTTCACGTTTTAAAATTTTTGATTCAAACACTCCTATAGAGCCAACTGCAGAATTATAAGATCCGCTCTTAATCACTTTATAAAAAAATATCAGCATCATCTCACCTGCTGCATCATGATAAAAGAAAAACATTTTAGAAATAGAACCACTAAAAACAGTTAAAATTACTAGTAAAGAGTATTAGGTCTCCAAGTTGGTATCTCTCCACTAGAGTTTTGCTGGTTTTCTCAAATTTCTGAGACAAAACAGATATATATATAGCTGCCACTTTGTTCTAAAGACAAGTTTCCTAATAAATTTCTACAGAATTGGTTCACTAAAATAAAATCTCTTAAAGGCATAACTCCAAGCTCCTCTCTCTTAAGCATTCTATAATGGGGTATCTGTCCAGGATGGAAAGAGTGCACTCGTGTAAAGTATTTATTGTGATGACCTATAATCCCCAACACAATGCAGGTATATTACATAGCTTGGGATAGTAATAAGATGAATTAAGCAATCTGCACAATTTTAAAAAGCATCATCAAGCCCCCTCAGAAACAAACTAAAATGGTTGGTTGGACAATTGTGAATGACCCAATGATTTCTGAGTTGAACTAATTAGGTCTCAACAAACATATGGTTCTCACAACTTTCAGGAAGAGAAATGAGTTGTGGTTGGCAAGAAATCAAAGATATTTTAGATCCACTGTAAAATTTACCCAAAACATGAAATTCTTTACTAAGAGGACTAAAGAAGATACAATATACTTAAAAATCACTGTCAGTTTTACTGGGATTTAGAATAAAAAATATATACAAGTCTTTTACAATAAACAGCATTTAGATCTCACTTGTCAGGAAAATATTCTTTCATTATTAAAAAAGAAAATTGTAAACTTGCTGCTTCTGAATAACATAACCTCTTCAGAAACACTAGAGCGCAAAAATAAGCAACATGCAAACTCTTAAGAACAACTTTACATTCTTTGAAAAAGAATATAAATTGGAAAGAAAAGTATGTATCTAACCAAATAAGGGTCAGAGCTCAAGTCTGAACTTAGCCAACAAAGGCAGGTGATCTGAAGAGTTGTTTTCATTTGGAAGTCCATTGACAGTCCATAAGTCTTGTTCTGTAAGAAGTGACAGTCTACCTAGAAGTTTCAAGCCACCAGCCGAAGCAACTTCAGCTCCTGCATTAAAGAAACACATACCCATTCAGTGAAACTGCGTCAACAGGTTTTTTGTAAATTAATCATAAAAGTCTTTTTTTTTTTTTTCTCTAAACAATGATAAAGAACTTGAGATCCCTCTGGAAGTCTAATATGAAAGGTTTTGGAATGTGATTAAATTTTTACTAAGTAAAAGCTAATTATAATTCTCAAATACATAGCAGTTTCAGATCTTTGTGTTTTTCTATTGCAGATGTTTTTTCTAGTTCAAGTTCTACAAAATAATCTTTAGAAGAAAACATCAATGTTATGCATAAGAATGTTTAGAGTAATTTGAGATTGACAACTACCTAAGAAATTCACCCATCAACCATTTGACAGTTGTATAATACCAAACAGACCCAGCCATAGCTAAGACAGGAGTTTATACGGTGACTGAAACATAAATTAGCATAATTTGGCCCCAGAGTCAGTACCCACAAAAGTAGAGTAAAAGACATATTCTTAATGTTAAAATTTGAGATGCGGGTCCGTGACACACTTCCGCCACCTAGTGAATATTTACGGCACAACAGCCACCAGAACCTTACTATAAATTCACAGCAGCATATTTGGTAGAGTTGATGCAGTGGGGAGGAGTAAGCCATCTCCTGAGTATTACTAATAAGATATTCCTCAGCAGAAAGGAAAGAACAAACAAAAGGAGAAAAAAAAGTAGCGCGCGCGCGCACACACACACACACACACACAAAAGGAAAATAAGAGAAAATGGGGAAAACAAACAAAAAACAGCTGCCCACATTTTGGACTTCCAAAGTTTTCTGAGTGGTATTTTCTGCCTTTCAAATATGTGAAACCTCATTTTCTTTTCCACATTAAATCCTTTGGTTAATACTGCAAACCTTACTTTCATTGAATCATTTGAGGGAAAGTATTTTATTGCCTTTGCTTTTTGAAAGCTCAGTCATATTACAGACTTCTCTTTCCAGAAAAAACTCCTATATTCCAGAGTCAACATGACAAAACTGTCTATTGTTGTCAGTATAAGCAAGGTGCTACAATGAAGGCAGCGTGCTTAGCAAAATTTAAGTACAAACTATATCATGTTGCTGTCACAAGAAAATAGTAAATTTATGGCAAGCAAAACCAAAGAGGGCAATATGAAAGACCCAGAACTCAGAAGGTGACTGGAACTGGAGGGTATAGCTGAGGATATATAATTCTTAGGTAATAATATGCGTTGAGGTGTTTCACTGCCTGCATCTTTTACAGGTGATTAACTGATTTATTCAAATACATTACCAATCTGTCAAATACATTACCAATTCAAAAGTATTTTTAACTAGAATCTAGAACTTCACCTACATGCTGAGCCAACTTTCTCAACTTCAGCCTTGAGGTTTTGTTATTGTTCTCAAGTAGAACTTAAGATTACATGCATTCTTTACCTGGCTGCCCAGCAACATCTTCCTTTTCAGCAGAATAGAAAATATAATCCACGGTTATGGCACTTCGGGAATGACAGGTGGTCACTTCTGGAATTCCAGTGTCAGGAAAATAATGTGAATAAACAGATGACAAGCTGAAATGGTGCTGTAAATTTGAGGATAACCTAAATTGAAAAGAAAACATACTTGGCATCCAAGTTTTTCATGATTTATAATCCCTCCTATTAAAGTATTTTTTCATTTAATTCCCAAAGCCAGACAAGCATTATTTAGATAGACGACATAACAATCTGGCATTCATTTATTCATGCAGTGATATCCTTAACCCATTAACAAGGCCGTGAAACATGGGGGAGAGGGGAAAAGCTCAATAATTAACACTATGATTTATTAATGATAACATATTTGATAGCCTCCATTTACTAATAAATGTATTCTAAATTGACAAGCATACCTTGTTTTAGTGCAGTTTTATTGTGCTTTGCAAATGTGTTTTTTACACATGGAAGGTTTGTGACATCCCTGCATTGAGCAAATCCATCGGTGCCATTTTTCCAACAGCATTTGCTCACTTCGTATCTCTTGTCACATTTTGGTAATTCTCACAATATTTCAAATGCTTTCATTAGTATATCTGTTAGGGTGATCTGTGGTCCGCGATCTGTGATGTTACTACTGCAACTATTTTGGGGTGCCGTGAACTGTGCCCGTGAGATGACCAACTTAATAATGTGTGTGTTTTGACTGCTCCACCACCCGTCCATTCCGTCTCCCTCTCCTTGGACCTCCCTATTCTGAGAAACAATAACATTGAAATTAGGACAATTAATTACCCCCAAATGACCCATAACTGTTCAAATGAAATAAAGAATTGCACATCTCTCACTTTAAGTCAAAAGCTAGAAATGATTAAGCTTAGTGAGGAAGGCATGTCGAAAGCCGAGACAGGTTGAAAGCTAGGCCTCTGGGGCCAAACAATTAGCCAAGTTGTAAATGCAAAGGAAAAGCTCTTGAAGGAAATTAAAAGTGCTACTCCAGAGAACACATGAATAAGAAAGCTAAACAGCCTTACTGCTGATATGGAGAGTTTTAGTGGTCTGGATTAGAAGATCAAACTGACTACAACATTCCCTTCAGCCAAAGCCTATGAAGGCTGAGAGGAGTGAGGAAGCTACAGAAGAAATGTTTGAAGCTGGCTGAAGTTGGTTCATGAGGTTCAAGGAAAAAAGCCATTTCTACAACCTAAAAGTGCAAGGTGAAGCAACAACAGTGCTGATGTAGAAGCTGCAGTAAGTTATCCAGGATAATCTAGCTAAGAAATTAATAAAGGTGACTACACTAAACAACAAATTTTCACTGTAAAAACAACATCCTTCTATTAGAAAAAGATGCCACCTAGGACTTTCAGATCTAGAGAAAAGAAGTCAATGCCTGGCTTCAAATGACAGGCTGACTCTCTTCTTATGATGTTAACGAGGCTGGTGACAAGTTGAAGTCAGTGTTCATTTAGCATTCCAAAAATTCTATGGCCCTTAAGAATTATGCTAAATCTACTGTGCCTGTGCTCTATAAATGGAACAACAAAGCCTGGATGACAGCACATCCATTTACATCGTTTATTAAATATTTCACGCCCACTGTTGTGACTTACTGCTCAGAAGATTCCTTTCGAAATATTACCGCTACTGACAATGTACCTGATCACGCAAGAGCTCTGATGGAGATATACAATGATTCATGTTTTCATGCCTGCTAACAGTATCCATTTCGCAGCCCATGAATCAAAGAGCAACTCCAACTTTCAAATCTTATCACTTAAGAATACAATTCCTAAGGCTATGGCAGCAACAGGCAGTGACTCCTCTAATCAATCTGTTGAAAGTAAATTAAAAACCTTCTGAAAGGATTTGCTATTCTAGATGTCATTGAGAATATTTGTGATTCATGGAGAGATCAAAAATCAACATTAACAGGAGTTTGGAAAAAGCTGACTCTAGCCCTTATGGATGACTTTCAGCGAGTGGTTCAAGACTTCAGAGAGGATCTAACTGCAGGATTTAACTGGTGGAAATAGCAAGAGAACTAGAATTAGAAGTAGAGCCTGATGATGTGACTGAATTGCTGCCATCTCAGGATAAAACTTGAATGTATGGGGCATTGCTTCTTACAGATAAGCAAAGAAAGTGGTTGGTTTCTTTTTCTTTTTCTTTTTTTTTTTTTAAATAAGAGTTGATATGAGCCAAAGTGACAAGAAAGTTGTTTTTTGAGTTGGAATCTACTCCTGGTAAAGATGCTACAAAGACTGTTGAATGACATAAAAGGGTTTAAAATATTACAACATCTTAGCTGATAAAGCAACAGCAGGGTTTGAAAGGACTGACTCTAATTTTGAAAGAAGTTCTACTGTGGGTAAAATGCTATCAAACAGTACTGCATGCTGCAGAGAAACTTTTCATGAGAGTCCATTGATGCAGAAAACTTCATTGTTGTCTTATTTTAAGAAACTGCCCCCAGACACTTCAACCTTCAACCACCACCACCCTGATAAGTCAGCAGCCATCAACAAGGAGGCAACACTCTCCACCTGCAAAAAGACTGGGACTCACTGAAGGCTCAGAAGATGATTAGCATTTTCTAGCAATAAAGTATTTTTTAAGTAAGGTATGTATATTTTTTTAAAGCTATAATGCTAATGCACATTTCAGAGACTACAGTGTAGTATAAACACGACTTTATATTTAGGGAAACCAAAATATTCATCACTTACTTTACTGCGGTATTCTCTTTATTGCAGTGATCTGGAACAAAACCTGCAATATCTGTTAGGTATGCCTGTATAGCTTTTTGTTGTTTTCAAGAAAGAAAAAGTGGCCCTTAAGAATGCTATTTAGAATCCACCAGACTTTTGATGTCAGAGGGGCCAAATATGTCTAAGATTATTCTTGCTGTGATATTTGAGATAATTTTGTACTGCATCTTAAAAGCTACTATAATGGTTTACATTTACTCCCCACCACAAATACATGTGATATTACAGGTAAAGGGTTTAAAAATCATTTCCTACGAACATTTCATAAATTTTAAGGATCTTGTGAAAGATAACAAAATTTAAAAAAAGTTTATTGACTCATTCAACATTTACCAAATATCTACTAAATTCTAGGCACTATGTTAGCTGAGGATCCACAGATGTTGCCCTGGTTTTAAAGAGCTCCTATGTCAATGAACAAAGGTAACTGCTTCAAAATGTCCTTACTTCCAAGTTTTAGCAACTTTTTATTTCTAAGGACTTATATTTACAATATTATTAAATGTAAAATAGGTATCTTGCAAACTATTATCTTACTACTAACTTTTCAGTTTATAGATTTAAACTGCATATAAACATACTGTATTTACATATGCTTTTAAGTATTATAAGGTACTTGAAAGTATCTTGTCGTATACCCCATTTTGTTATAAAAATCTTAGAATTACTCAAAACTAAGCCTGTTAGTAAGATCAACTTTTTTATTAATCTTATTCAGGGAAGTTTTAACTATTTGAAAGGTTTAATAAAATTTTAAAATACTCATAAAAATTTAAAAAATTTTACTAGATTCTTATATACGAGAAAATTATTTCTCATAACGAAGTATAGAAAATAAAGTAAGACTGAAAAAAAAGCAGATAATATAAATGAGAGGTGGTTCTAATTCGGTCCCTAAATTAAAATGTTAAAAATCAAAACTGTAAAAGAGCCACAATATAAAACAATTAAGACAATTAAAGAATCTCTCAAAGAGAGGAGATTTAAGTCTCCAAACTATTATATTAATATACATCTGTTTTCAACCACAGCCTCAAACATTCGTGCTTCTTTAATAATAATGAATCCAGGGATCTTCGCTCCTCTACCTCTGATGACCTTTTCTTGTAGTTTAAGAGATAAATACAATTATCTTTTCTACTGACATATTCTCTCTTAGATTAGTTCTCTTATAGATTGTTTTGAGATCCAAGAAGTCAAAGGAGGCTAAGGATCCTCTTGAAACCTGAAAAATATTTTTCTGTGATCTTGACTTTTGTTTAAAAATGTAATGGCAATAAATTTCTGAGTACTAACTAGCTGGTCCAGGCCCATGGACAAGCTGTTTTCTTTAAATAACACTGCTTAAGTACACACTATATGTCAAATATCAAACATTACATGCTTTGCCTCATTTAATTCTCACAACCCAAATTCTAGGTAAGGAACGTGAACCTCAGAGATGTTACATTTCTTGCTCAAAGTCACAAAATTAAAAAGCAGCAAAGTCATGATTGGAACTGGGGTCTATTTGACTTAAAAGCCAGCATTCTTCAGCAGCACAGAATATCATCTTCATTTTTTATCCAAATGATTTTTGAGAAATGATCAATAAAAGTCAACAAAAGTTTACTGCTGCTTTCCAGAACTCACTTTTCAGCTGTCACTAGGACCTCTGTCTTGTCCAGCTCTGTTTGTGTCAGATCACTGTCTGTTAAGAACAAAGAGAAACATATTAGTACTATCACTACATTGTTTTGTTCCAGTTTGCCTTAGCACGGTCCTCTTACTCTAGAAAAAATATTTAAGACATATCTAGTTCAGATAGATACCTAGTTAAATGTTCCATCTAGAATCTATTCTGATGAGCTCCAGAACTAGCAAACATAAAATGCAAACATTTCCAAAGTCACATGCAAGTAATTCATGCAAAGATAATTTTGGAAGTTCAACTTAAAAAAGGTAAATTTAGAGCTCTTTAAAAAAAGGAATGAGCAAACAACTATGTTTTTACATATGAATATTCATTCCTGAGATGTTATTCCTTTAAAAATCTAGTTTTATGTCTTCAAAGGGAAAGTTATCAAAAAGACTGCCAAAACGTACTGCAAACACTTACCTGTCTTTTCTACTTTTGGTACCTGCTGTACCTCATACACACAGTTCTGTGAGATACCTAGGTTTGGGGGCCAAATTGGAATAGATAAAATTCTTTGTCCCCGTGAAGACTGTTCCTGGCCAGATACCTAAACAAAATTTCAACAGGTATCTTAAGTGAATAAATTTAAAATAGTTTATATACTGAAAAGTTGATGTCTTAACTAAAAGAGAATCTAAGAATGGTAAATATATTACCCTTTAATCATTATATTAAGTGACTGTTTATGAAATCTTGTTCAAATACAGTCCTGAAAACACTTTTTACATGAAAATGGCAATCTTTTCCTACACTTTTTTTATCTAATTTGGACATTTCAATGATGTAGAGCTTTGGACTAAGGCTTCCCTCTTTTGCTACCAACAATATAGTTCTTCTTATAGAAAATACTAAGACAAACTCTTATGAAATTTTAAACTATCACTCAAAACTCAATGCTCAAAGCTCATTTTGGTTAAATATGCTCAGATGATCTAAAGTTAACAGAAGAAAGCACAAATAAAAATGGGATAAATTATCGTCAGCTAAGGAATTAAAATATTTATCATTAAAATTACATAATAAAGAAAAATTAAATTACTGTTTTGCTAACTGTATTGCCTACAGCCAGCATACAAAATTTTGTTCTGCCACCTTGTGAGTAGTTCCTTATTTATGAAGTATTCATGTTTGTCAATGTTTTTTTTTTCTTCTCCCCACTTTTGGGTTTTTTGCTGCCTGCCAATTCCTCCAAGTGGAATGTTGCCACAAATAGATGGAAAAGATTAAATTTAACTAAGTGAATATATTACTTATTGGTAGTTGCGGGAAATCATCATAGCTTGGTAAAGTGAGAGTACTGGACCATCCAAGGTTTTCAAAGAGCCCTGTGAAGACTATCCCCACGTTATAGCAAACAGAGGACTAGTTTGCCTCCTAACAGGGATGAAGTGAGCACTTACCTTTCCTATGGCCAGTCCTTCATAATTCAATTTTCCTTCCTTTATGAAACTATAGAGCGGAGAACCAGGAACAGAATTAAAGTCACCACACATAACAATAGGGCAGAAGCTGCCATCTTTCTGATGAGCAACACTGGAAATCTCTGCTAGAAGCATTGCCAATTGGGTCAGCTTAATATCACCTCGCCTTGGATTATACAACAGATGTGTGTTAGCTATACAGATTGCAGGAGAGGCACCACTTGCAATTTTGGGCTGCAAGAGTAACACTAATCCAACATTGTCTCTGTCTAACAAAGGAACATCAGGGCGGTAGAATTCCACGGGATTCACTGATAAGAGTGAAAATTTGGAATGTTTGAAGCAAATGGCACAGCCATCAGGTTTCCTTCCCGTCCGAATCTTGTATTCACAGTGATAACCTATAAAAAAGAAAGAAATTTAAAACAAGGGACTGTTTTATGCACACACATACACACTCACACACCAACACATAGCTCTCCTAATATTTTAAAAATGTTTACCAAAGTATATTCTGTAAAACATTAGTAATGCAGGATGTTAATAAGTGTTGGAATCAAAAAACTTTAGGACTAAGAGTTTACTGCTTCTCTTTACTGGCAGACTTGTCTTAAACATGCTAAAGTGCATTATCATGCTCTCATTTCTATCCTAGTCAGTCAGTCAGTCATGACAAAGACAATACAGCCTTATAATAATCCAACCGCCACGTATCTCTGACCTTTTTGCCTCCAACTCTTCCCTCGCTGCCCCTCTTGCTCCACTCCACACACAGGGGCCTCCTCACTTGCCGTAAGCAACTCCAACCTCAGGGCCTTTCCCTTGCTATTTGCAGTCTGAAATGCTCTAGGCATGGCTTGTTCATTCACCTCCTTCAAGTCTTTGCTCAAATCTCACCCTTTCTGATCATTTTGTATAAAACTGAAAACTGACCCATTCCATTTTCCTGCTTTTCTCCAGAAAACTATCATTACCTAGTGAATCATTTACTTATTTATTTGGCTTACGGTCAGACTTCATCACTAAAATGTATGCTCCATAAGGCAGAGATTTTATATCTGTTTTGCTCATCGCTGTATCTGCACATTGCATGGTGTATGGTAGGCACTCCAAAAGTACTTGCTGAATGAATGAATGAATGCAAAGTAGGCAGCATCTCTCAAACATAATCTGTTTCTAGAACTGTTCATTCATCAAAGAGGTTTTTAGCTTCTATCCATTGACACTGGTAGGCACTTGTGCTATAATGACCTAGACAAAACTGTCCGATTTCATGGAGCCCAGGATTTTAAGGGTCTACTGGTGGGCAGAGCCAACTCCTGGAAAGGAAGCTATTAAGAGATTCTTATACACCTTTCCTTTTGAATTAAAATTATACACTCACACAAAAGTTTCTACTTGAAATACCTTAGTCTTTTCCTGACCTTTAAAAATTGACATTGTTTTTTTCAAAATTATGATTTTTGGCTCAAATATGCCACACATATTTGTTAGTAAGATATGCTTTAACAGAACACTGATCTTCTAAAGTAAATTTGGCTAAAATAAAAGGTATTTTGTACCCAACGATTCCAAACTTGGCCTGATCTCTGTTCCATAATGATCTTCTTGAACTTCTTGCAAACAAAGTACCTTGGAAGAAAAATATGGCATGAATTAAAACAAAGAGATACAAATATGAATCTTACGGTGCTTCCATCTTTAAAAACAGGCTTCCAAAATTCTAAAAGCCTGATGAAATGAAAGTGAAATATAAATTCTTTTTTCTTGTAACTTACAGACCTATCAAATTAATGTTTCCAAATTTGATTATCCCCCAAACCCTGGCCCTTTATCAGAAGAAACCCTCTTACTATGCAAAACTGTGAACCATTTAGTTCACAAATGAATTAGTTAACTCAACTTTCTCTTGTATGAAGAATTTTGATAATATTTTGCACTTACATCTGCATCAAAGTGTTTAATTTCTTTCAGAATATTAGGAAACCTAAAACTCCAGTGTAATACTGGCCGCCGGCAGTGTCTATAGAGGTGTGAATTATCTTCCAATAAATTTTGTGAAAGTATATTATAGGACATCACTGAAAAGTCAAACTTGTTCTCATTGTCTTCACATTTGGAGTCAATATTTTCGTCTCCTAGGATCTTCGTTTTTTCTTTATTATGGTTACATAGATATTCCCAATGCCTTTTTATTGTGCCTGTTAAAATATATTGGATAAAATACAAAGAATTAATAAAAAACAGACCATGTATTTTCCTGTGCATAAGTATTTTCTTGCCTTTTAAAAATTCCCATAGTCAATGAACAAAATGTTTTTCCCTGGGAAATGGATACGTAGCACTGAATAACAAATAGTTGTCATCAAATTGATTAAAAGGCAGTAAAATGGAATAACAACTGACCAAGGAGTATACAACAGACTTCAAAGGACCTAGCAAGTCATTCTGAAGCCTGAGAATGGGTGTTAATAAAACAAAGACTATACAGGGGTCATGGTTTCTCACTTGTTTATGGTTAAGAAGTGGCTCTGCCATACAGAAATGCTTAGCAACTTTATAACCATAACATGTTTGTATGTCACAATTGGCTTTTCAATAAGATAATTTCACATATTTTTATCTTTTATTAGTAAGATAAGATCAAGTGATAAATAAGTTTCAGAAACAACTCATCTGAGAATTTTGCTTTAGACATGAATGAAACACTGATGTGTAACGGCAATGCATGGAAGCAGTATTTAGTGTCTAGAACGCTAAAGTGGAAAATGCAAACAAAATGAACAAAAGAAATCTTTTTAACGCACACCAAAGCAAAAATTAAATGGAACATGGTTATAGAATGCTGGTAAATAGTAATGGCTGGTTGATATAGCATGTAGCAACCAGGAATGTGTAATGGTTTATGATCTGCAAAGACATCATGTACCCTGAAAAAGTGAAGAAAACAGAATTGGAAAGTGTGATATTTTGCAATTATAGGCAGTCCTCAACTTAGAAATGATCACTCTATGCGTGCATGTACACACACACACACATACATATACATGTGTATTTGACCACTGATACTGTCTCTGTCAATTGACCATTAAAAAGCATACTCATACCACCATGGAAGTCACGAAGAATAATGTGGAACTTTTATAGAATCCATGAGTTCAAACAAAAGAGGAAACAAGAAATGGGAAGAACTTGGAAAAATAGACTTGAAGATGGACTCCTCAGCATAGATTATATGAAGAAAAAAAAAACACCTCAGCCCTTTTCCTGCATGAAGTCTTTCACTTCACTGGACTACAATGCCTAAAATTGCACCAACTAAAAAATAAATTGAGGAAAAACATTCTATATACAAGAGAAAATAAAACTAAAACAAAATACACCAGTGTTTTCAAGAGTAGTTATCTCTGAGGGGCAAGATTGTGGAAGATTCTCCCATATCCTATACAATGATGATAAATTTATAATCAGAATACCAATACACTCTATAAAAATGCCAATGAAGTAAAATTTAAAAATACTCTACACTAAATGAGTTTAATCAGATTGCTTCCCTCAGAATCTAAATGGTGATATATGCAGCACTGAGGGAACAGAAATTGTGATCAAAGAACAGATGAGGAGGATTAGTTTTATGAATAGTGAGGTCTGAACGGAAAAAAGGAGTTGGAGACTTACGATACCAGAAAGGTACTCAGAGCCTGAGAAGGGTAAAGAAAAAACAAAAGTGTAAGGACAGAAAAGCGAGCCAAACAAAACCCTTCAACTGTTACAGAATTTAGCTTAGAGCTTGTCCTACGCCCAAGAAAGGGAAGGAAATTATCTCCTTCCTTTCCTTCACTGAATATGGAGATTCCTACCTCCGAAAGCCCAGAACTAAGGTTAATTGTACTAGCTCTGCAGAGCTACTTTAAGTTTTATAACATAATTTCTAAGGGGAAAACAGAACTAATGATCAACAACTGATTCTCAAGAACTAATAATCTAGAACACAACTCATTCATAAATTGGGGAGTGCCTATGATGTTTTTAGCCACAAATCATAAAGTCTTCATATGCATACGAGATGGAAAGTCATGCAAACAAGATGTAAGCTATCACCACAAAATTACAGCATTACCCTGATATCGCCATCACATTCAAATATGAAAGGTGAAAGTGGAGAAAACCTATTCATATTTTCTTGTAAAATATGTGTAAAGGCATACAAATGCATTAAGATTTTTATAGTTCTGGCAATTAAGCATTTGTAAGCCAATTTGTTTAGCAATTCCATTTTCTAAATGACAGAGACCAGATTATCTAATTAATACAGTGGCTTTTAAACTTCTAGAGCTTGTACAACCTTCAGCATTACTTTTCAGGTCATGAACATCGAAATCCTGGTATGCTGGGACTGGCACTCAAATGACACATTTATCCTGATCACATTTGCTTTGAAAAACATAAAGAAATGTGTCTGAATGCTAGAGGTCCATGGAAGACAATTTGAAAACTATTGATGGCATAAAACAGTTTCTGGCCTTCATATACTTCATAACATAAATTCACACTACGAAAACTTATATACCTTCCATGTCAGGAGGAACAAGGTGATCACAGCAGAGAAGACAGATGAATCAAAGAAAGTAAGCAATAGGCCTGATCAGGTTTTTAGGGTGCCTAATTAAAAAGTCATAACTGTGTCACATAAATCCTTCAACTACCACTTTAAAGTGATAGGCAAGTTAGCAATGCTGTTCTCTTGATTGAAAAGTATTAGTGAAATATCAGAAGTCACAGATATGGCTTAACGAAGAGCTTTTTCCTTATTCACAATACCTAGGAAGAATGGACACATAGAGTCAGGTTGCAATCCAAGATTATCAGTGTGAAAATGTAATTCCCCATCCATTAAAGGGAAAACAACACCACCACGATTTTCTGAGTACCCACTATGAAGCCAACAGTGTGCTGGGCACTTTGAATCTCATTTCAGTAGACAATGTTTCACACTAGGAAACCAAGGAGCAGAGAGGTTCAGTATCCTGTCCAAGTTCACGCAATTAGTGGAACAGAATAGGAGCAAAGAGAGGTTCCTAAGCCCATGCTTATGTCACTATGCCACAGCTCCACCTGAGAGCTATCAGGTCTACAAAAGGCTAAACAAGTGTGCTGACCTGATGAACAATGAGTATGTGAATGAAAAGCACTCATGTCATCATATAGCCCTAGATTTAGATTCTTCTTAAGAACCTAATTTTAATGCCTCTAAATACACCTTTCATTCAATCAAACAATATTTGTTTATAAACATAAGCTGTGGTCAAATACCAAAGAGATTTTTCACTTTTCAGTGCTTAGAATTCCTACTTAAAAGAGCAGGAGCAAATATTCTAGCTCTAACTTCCAAGTGAGACTCACCGTGAATATTTTCTCTTAACAAACTTATGTCTGCTCCCTACACATGAGCACCCACACAGCCTATTTCTAATATCTTCAGAGGAACTGTCTTCACTGAAAACCATAGCTCAGTAAAAAAGACAATTCCAAATTCTATGTAGACAATTTATGTGTACAGTGGGAAGTGACCAGAACTGGCAGCACAAGAGGAAGCCTAGAGAACGGTTTAAATATGAGAAAAATAGAAACAATCAGCTTATTTAGAAAAAACTTTCTCAAAGTTGAATAATATGTGGCACCCTTTTTAAAAAATTAAAAACTTTCCACACTTTCAAGATTTAATAAGCCAAAATCTTATTTTGCAAAATACCTTTCATTTATGATTGTTTTTATTTTAAAGTCCTCTGTCTTATTTTTAAAAGTTAGCATAAGAAAAGTTAAAATTAAAAATGCAAACAGAAAATTTAATTTTTTAAATAGCTCTGTGGACTCCCAGTAATATATCCACCAATTTCTAAGGTGTCCAAGGGTCTTTGCTTCAAAAAGACTGGATTTGAAAATTACTCTTAAATTAAACTTAATGTTTTAATCTAGTCTTCCATTCTTTCTACCTTATTCTACATGCAGAGTCACTTCTATTTTTACTACCAGATACACACAATTAAAGATAAAAATACAAACTTATTAAAAAGAAAATTTCCTTTTTCCTAACAGAAAACTACTGGCTGAAAACAAGCACCAAATGCCTCTAAAACCTGCAGGAGGTTTTCTTGAGGATTAAATATGAAAGTTTCAATTAGTCTATGGCTTATGTCTACCTCTGCACCAAGATAAATATCACCTTTACCTTGGTGTTTTCTTCGTTTTGTTGAAGGCTCATCTCCCTCAGAGTTCATGATGTAACTAGAGAGATGAATCAAAGATGTCTGGCTCAGGTTGTCAGGTCTCCAGTTCCAGTACTGAAACTGAGTTCCAGACTCAAACAAACAAGGTGGTCTCCAATTTAGTGAAAAATGCCTACTACTGAAGTACGGGTAAGGAGCACGAGAATAATGTCCAGGCCACCTCATACAACTAGAAATATGTCTGTTCCAGCAACACCTTTGCAGATTCTCCCACGGTGTAGTCCAGTCTCTGCCCAGACTCTTCTGGTGATGGGGTAACATGGGGTATCTAAAAGAAATAAATACACTCCTTGAGGCACCACTTTTTGTTCAGCTATCGTACATGAAATCTTAATGTTTCCTCAAGGGAAGACAATGACTAATATTTAAAATCTGACTTCTAAATCTGTGAAGGATAGAAAGAAAGCGGCCATGATTTAACTATGAGCAGCATATCTCAATACTCTCCCTGAACAACTATAAATGGTATTCTGAACAATTAACTTAGAATCCACCAGGCTTCTGAAACACCACATACACTTCAAAAAGTCCACAGTTCAATTGAAAGATGAATCGACCATCAAACCAGTATTCAGAATAGCTCTCAAGCATCTAATAAAACTCAATGGACAAATAAAATCCACAGCTAATACTCAAATCAAATATGGAACATGTACACTGATTACAATTAAAGCAAATCTCTCTTCCAACATGGGTTTGGAATAAAAACACATTTCTGAAGTTTTTTTTTTTATACCAACGTTATATTTTCCAAACATTGGTATAACGAAGAAAACAAAAGCCTATCCTATCACAACTTCTCAAAACTAACTCTCTTGATAGTCAGCAGGTGGTTAATTTATTTTTTCATCTTTTTTCAAAAAAGCATGCTTCTCCTATAGGGAAAAGAAAGAGGAGAGATTACTTGCTAGGAATTCACCAACACTCCAAGCCTAACAGCACCAGTTTAACCAATCATCCAAAGTATCTTAAAACTTGTGTTATTATTTTGAACAGGTGTTGCTCTCAAGATATCTTAAGCACCATCTTCTTATTACTCTGGCAAAATGTTAAGATTGAGGATCTCAATCATTTCCTCCAGAATTCAATGAAGGTTCATTTCAAGAGAGTGTCAACAATATCTACTATTTCTATCACCAAAGGTAATACTGTATAGTGTATTTTCTGTTATTTGACTTTTACATGTTCTTCACAACAATATTTAAATTTTATTATTTATGTTTGTAGTTTATGCATTTTCCAATTGATCTCTAAATTCAACTAGTTGTCAATCTTTAAAGGCATGACATGGGCAGACTATCCTGCTTTGTGACAATTCTGAAAGCCATAGAAATTTGGGCACTTGCTCCATACATCTTCCACCCCTGTGAGGTACTGTATGAAAGCACAATACTTGTACTACAAAGCTTCTCTGTATTTGCAGCTACTTATACAGATTTTTTTTCCCCCCTCAAGATGATGAGCTCCTTCAAGGCCAGAACTTTCTTAATCGTTTTAATCCCAGTTTCTTCCCAACGGCCGAGCACAATGCCTGGCACACAGCTGGTACTCAGGAAAACATTGAACTGAACTGTCATCAAGTCCCAGGGCTGTAGGAGTTAAAAACCAGACGCCCATAGCTCATGTCACACAGTGCGGTGCTTCCCATGCGTGGTCCACCCGTCGGTTTCACATGGCACACACATTTTTTTATATTTAATACCTAAGTATTTATTTTAAAATGTATTAGGGAAAACAGACCAATCAGGACATCAAACCCAAGGTGTCGCAGGTAACCGTTTGGGGCGAAGCTAATGCGGGCGGCACCTACTGAAGCGACTTTTTTTTTTTTTTTTTTGGAAGTGAGTCAATTTCGAGGAAAATATCCGGTAAACACTACGGGTGTGAACGAGAAATCGGGGAGTCACCCTAACGGTGGGAGAGGCGCTCTCACACCCACGGACGCCCGGGCGAGGGGGCAGGCCGCCCCGGGACCTACTGCGACAGGCGGCCTCCCACGCGCGGGCGGCTCCCGGAAGGTGCTGCGGAGCCTGGCGAGGCGGGGAGGCCGGGCCCCGCAGGCTCCGAGGCGGAGACGGGCTTGGGAGGCGGCCGGGGGCCTCGGGCCGAGCCCGGACGGGAGGGAGTCGGCCCGGCCAGGGGCGGACGCGCCGGGCCCCGGCGGCCACGTGCCGGTCCCCGTATCCCTCGGGCCCTCCGGGGGCTCGATGGGCCGCTCTGCCGCCTGGACCCTCTTCCTGCTCTTCCAACCCCCCCAACCCAGCCCGCCCCGCCCCGGTGCTCCCGGGCCTCCCGCCCGCCCCCGCCCCCGGCCGCGCCTCCCTCGCCCCTCCCGCCGCCTCGCCCTACTGACCGGCCTCTCCCCACCACACAGCGGCCGTAGCCCCTCCGCACACAGCGCCAGGCTTCCATCTTCGGGGTGTCCAGGTCTCAGGCCGCGGGCTTAACCCTGAACCTTCAGAACCGACTTGGCGGCCGAAAGCCCTAGGGAGTCGCCATCGCTACACCTCGGGCCGCCCGGCCCTGCTGCAAAGCATGCTGGGAGACGCAGCCTCGCTTGCGCCCAAGTCCCCATCTTGCGCCGCGAAAAGTCACTGCCTTGCCTCTACCCAGAATTCCGTTCGGGTCGCGTGCGCAGAGCGTGTGAAGCACGGGCGGCCATGACGGAAGAGGGCAGAGCACCCGCCCTCCGTCTTAAAGAGACAGCTGTAAGAACTATGGCAGGAGCCGGTGTGGTTACTGTATGAGAGCTAAGAAGAAAAAGAGAACTATTTTCGCGTATTTTTATAATGTCCGTGGGAGATTCGGCAGGTGGATGCCCAGGTAGGGACATACCCGTCTCTGGGTCCCCTAGAACTGAGGTGCTCGGGTTTTTGCAATTAATTCTCCGCAGGGCTCACTTTGAAATGCACCTGTGTGTTGTGTTGCTTGTGTCCATCTCTGTCAGGTTTGTTATAAGATGCGACACTCTGGATTCTTGGAAAACACGGTGTAAGTGGAGACCCCGCCAAGAGACCGAAGTGAGGAAGAATAAAGTGGAGAGAGCAAAGTTTCCAGGGTAGTGGAAGGCAGGACCACCGCTTTTACAGGCTCTTGGGAGAACCATGGAGTAATTTCTGGGAAGGCTTGTTTTTTCCCCCTCTTATGTTAATAAGGCAGTCAGAGGCATTTGAAAAATACTTCTCCTTTAGCATTAATGTATTCCCCTTTTTTGAGATAAATATGTTCTACAAAGCTACTGCCAACACAGTTAGTGAATCCTGAACCATTGCTCCTAGAGGAATACAGGGCTACGTTCCCGTGAGCCTCTAGTCACAACACTTTAGTCACCTAACCAATACATAGCCTTGTTTCATGTTTGTTTAAAGGTATTTTATTTAATATGTATTATTGATTCATCAACGTTGAATTCATGGCCAGTAGCACTATAACTAATGTCTGAGTGAAGTTTATCTAACACGTGCATTTTTTCCATAAGGCACAACTTGCTTTTTATTCTCAACATCATATTTTAAGATTTACCCATGTTTATTTAGACCGCTAATTCTGGTTCATTCATTTTTAAGTGCTGTATAGTATTCCAAACACAAGCCACAATTTATTAATCCTTTATTCTGTTGATACACAATTGTTGTTTATTGTTTTTTTGCTATTATTTTTAATCCATTATGAATATTGTTGTATATCTCTCTGGTAATATTTGTGATATTTCTTTATATGCTCCCAAGGGTGAATTGTGGTGATACAGTCACATCTTTACTATATATTGCCAAATTACTCTTCAGAGTGGTTGTATTTCCACCAGGTGTGTGTAAAAATTTCCATTGCTCCAAATACTGATTTTTATTTCTATTTCTCACAAAACTTAAAAATTTTGTCTATCCACTTCTTGAATTTTACTAGACTTTAATTTTTCATTAAATATTTTGCTCATATTATTTTATTTTATTTTATTCTGTTCTCTCAAAATTAGTCTTTTAATAGTAAACTCACCAACATATCTATAAGTTTCTTTGCTTTTTGTTGTTTCTCCTTTTAGCAAATGTCTGTGGGTGTTAAAATCTTTTAGTTTTTGTGTCACTGATAATATCTTTATTTTGATTTATATCTTGAGTGATAATTTAGGGTTTGTTATAGTTTGAGGTCCACAGCTATTTTTCCATAGTACTTTTGGGATATTATTCACTGTGTTCTCACCTTTATTGCTGCTAATTAAAAGGCTGTTCTAGATCTAAATGTCATTCTTTTGCAGCTAAAGTGTCCTTTCTCCTGTTAATTTTAAGATCTACATTGTATATGGAATTGTTTTTGTTCATTTTCTTTGGCACTCTGCACTTTCATTCTGAAGATTAATTTTTTTTTGTTGTTCAATTCAGAAAATGCTGACTCCTGATCTTTTTGAATATTGTTTTTCCATCATCTCTTCTATTATCTTTTTATGGAATTTCTATTAGGTCACACTATTAAAGATGTTTAATTCTTTTTCCTCTTGACTTCTCTTAATTATTTCTCTTCTTTCTCCTCTTTTCCTTCTCCTCAACTTCTCCTTTTTATTTTATTTTATTTTTTCCCCTTACACAATCTCTCTATGCTAAGGTCTCTGGGTGAATTCTTCAGTTCTTTAAATTTACTATTTTTTCTTCAACCGAGATCAGTCTGGAGTGCATTTTGTCTAGTGAGTGCTTATTTCCTGGATCCCTAGCAGATGCTTTTTCACATCAACCTTTTTAAATATATACTTGCTTTTATAATTCTTCTTCTTTTTTTTTCTTTTTACCTTTTAACTCTCTCAGAGACTACGAAAAATGCTTATTTAAAACTTATTTTCAGGTTGTTCTGTTATGTTCATTTCATCTAGGATGAATTTATCTTCTCATTTTAAAATTTTGTTTGTTGCTTTTTTGAGTGTGAATTTCCTCATGTGTTTTGGAATTTTGATATGCAGACATCCTGATAAGATTTGTTTTTCTTTTCTCTCTCTCTGTTAACTCTGTCTTGGTTGCTTCCATTACACCACAAGGGACTCTCAGACTATAACCAGAGCTTATATTGGTGGCTAAGGTCTATCTACCAATGCTGTTGAGAGATATTGCAAATCCAGTGTCTGAGCTAAAGGACAGCTTGATCCAGGTCCTGGACATAAAACAGTTGCTTTTCTCCTGCCTCTCTAGGCCATAGTTCTGGAAGCAGTTTTTATAGTTTTTTTCAACATTTTTTTTCATGGGTGAAAAAATTCTTGGTTTCAGCAGTGAGCCTAAATCCATCTCTTCCCTTTCTTGGGAGAACTTTTGGTCCTTGTTAGACAGCAAGAGCAAAATACGTGGATGGGGAGCCCTGCAGTCCTCAACTTTGGTGTTTCTGGGCCTCACTGTGGTTTATATTGGTTTGGATCATGATAGTGTTTTTTGTTTTTATCTTGTTTTTTATTCTTGTTACATTTATCTCTCATTGCTATGTGTTTAAAGCAGAGAACATCTTCAGTGCAAGAACTTATAAGATATCTTAGCTGGAAATACAAACATATTGTATTATGTAATGTCCCCAAACAATTTCTTTTTAAGTTCAAAATCTGTGCCTCAGGAATCATAAGGACATTGAGATTTAGTGTAGCACAGGAAATGGGAAGACTCTTAAGAGTCAAATAGATTTTAACACAAACCCTGACACTTCTCAGCAATTACATTGGCAAATAGATTGCGCTTACTTCATCTTTAAAAATGGAGATAATAATACTATTGAAATACTGTGAGGATTAAATAAAATGATAACATGAAGGATCTAAGACACAGAAAAGCAGAAATGGTTTTTTTTTGCATCAAATTTGTATGCAAAACAAACTGGAACACATATAATTGGCTAAATAAACTTATATACTGAGTAAATGATACACTTATAACTTTATGCAGACCTTTTGAGAAACTGTCAAAGGAAATTAAAAACAAGTAAAAATGTTATAAAATTAAATGACAAGTAATATAGTTTCAATATATATGGTTTCCATTTGATACTTTCAGAATTTTTAGCCAAGAATGGGTATGCTAATATATAATAATCTATTTTGAACTATTGATATACATTTCTCCTATTTTTCAAGAAACTTTGTATCCTTTGTTAACTAAAACCTCCCAATTAATGAAGTTAATAATCATATATGTATGTACATGACATTTATATATAAATATGGGGTCTAAAAATTATTTTTGCCCTTTTGCTCTTAAAAACAGGATTTGGCAATATGTGGATTGCAAGGAGAAGCTAAAAATAAAATGTCTCTCAACTCCCACATGTACTTATACTTCACTCTCGACCTCCAAATTCTGGAAAATGTTTTTGTATAACCTACCAGGTTGTCATGGTGACATAATTCTTTTTCCCTGCAGAACCTTGTAATCTGGTGCAGTGGTTTCCTAATTCCTTATGGTTGTAGAATCTTTCCTTTTCTTCCTACTCTTTCTCAATTTTCCAGCCTAATGCTACATCTGAGCCTGCCAGAGTGGTGGCAAATTAAAGGTTTAATTAGGAACAAGGCAGATTTACTTAATAGTCTTTTAATAGTCAGTAGAAGTCCTCCATGAATATATGTTCTGTAGTGGTTCTTGAAGAAAACATTACAGCACTCAGTCCTTGCTACAATTTCTCACTTGTATCTTACCCTGTATGGGCAGATTAAATGAAGAACTCTTGAGTCCAGGCTTTTAAAACAGAGGTGCACTGATAGGAACTTTATAGTCAGGATATAAACTTCAAGTTAGTCCTTCTCTTCCCTCTTCCTCTAAATTCTTTCTTATCCCTACCTTTAAACTCAGTTGTGATGAATGAACTTGCTGCCTGGCTTGGTCTGTTTTAGGGATCCTAGAGTTGACTTGTGGGGAAGGTATCCAAGAGCAAGTACAGATCTCAGCAGGGGATCCTTGGACACAGAGGGGAATGAAGAAATGGAACAGCAGAGGAAAACATGAGAAAGCTGCATGTAAGAAAGGACAACATGCTTTTTGTGGTTGTCTATACCCATTTGAGAAAAGAAGCCGTGTCTTTTGTTGGTCTACACAATGAATAAATAAATGGCTATTTGGTGGTAACTGTACCCTGTATTTTGACTTTGCCCATGCCCAGACAGTAGTCGGAAGCAATATATGTCCTTCAGGAAGACTGACATCAAAGTGTAAGGTATGTATCACTCTATTCTCTTTAATGAAGCTTTAAACTATTTAGTTTATAAATAGTTATCCAGAAGTCTGGGATCCTAGAGGTCAAAAAAATATTTAAGGGAGTCTTTGAGCTATTATGATATTTCAAAAAATCTAATAGAAATTGAAGGAAAGCCTGCAACAAGCAAAGGTTTACCAAAACCTCAAGTTTCTTTGCTTTTGACTGATAGTACATATGAGTCTAATATGGGTACATTTGTTACTTCATTCTGGTCAGAAGCTGGGATCAGATGTCAATGACTTTGTTGCATAAGATAAAAAATTATTACAGCAATATATTTACTTGGATCTGCAGGGAAAAAATCTTTAGAGCCTGAGTTCATGCATTCAGCACATATATACCTCTTATTTTCTGGCCACTGAGACACTTACTGAGGATAGGAATACAAAGGAATAGTAGTTCCTGTGAGCCTTTAAGGAACTCACAGTGTAGTGGGATAAAAACATGTCAGTACTAAATTAGCGTACATAACATATTGCTTACCCCAGAATAGGTGCTTTAGTTCAGATGTGGAACAGAGGCGTGGGAGCAGAGAGGAAGGAACACCTAATTCTCCTCGACAAAGAAGATGGTGGCTGTGACAGGCCTGCAGAGAGACATTAGTCCTTGAGTGAGCTGATTCTTGAAGGCTCGTTTGGGGTGGTGTGAGATGGGGATTTCAAAAGAAACTGATGGTTTGAAGATCTGGAGTGAGAAATTGCAAAGTGTTTGGCTGAAACCCAGAGAAATGAGACTGAAAGCTGAGCAGGGATCAGACATATAAAAACTATGAAAGAGAAATCATGGCAACAGGACACCCTGAAGAATTGTATAGAGAAGCGACATAATGACATATGCTTTTAAGTGGAAAGTTTTAATGGGACCACCACGAAAGATGGGTTGGAGGCTAGAAAGACCAGGAGAGTTTTTGTTTCCTTATATTTTTAAAAAACTTATTGTTCACATACATACTACCAAGTGCATAAATCTTAAATGTTTAGCTTGATGAATATTCTCATATGTATGCACTTATGTAACTACTAACCAGACTGAGAACTGTTCCAGCATCCCAAAGGGTCATGTGCTCCCCAGGCAGTATCCATTGTATCTACCACTGCCTACCTCACATGCTATGTATGGAGGACCACTATTCTGACTTTGACCACCAAAGGTTAATTTTAATTGTTTTTGGCTTTATAAAATTGGAATCATAGGATATGTAGTCTTACATCTGGCTTCTTATATTCAAAGTTATGTAAGATTCATTCTTGTGGATGAGTGTAGCAGTTCATTCTTTTTAGTTGAGTATATTCCATTATGATTTTTTACTGCATTTAACCTATTTATGTTACTGCTGATTGACACTTGGGTTTTGTCAAATTTTTGGACCTTATGAATACTAGTGCTTAGAACTTTCTTATGTATCCTTTTTTATTGGATATATCCACTCACTTTTCTTGAGTGTATATCCAGAAATTTATTATCAGAAATTTATTATCAGAAATTATTATCAGAAATTTTACTTTTAGTCATTTTGGTACCATGGTTTATTAGGTGGACTTTTGGATCATTTTCATTTTGGGGCTTTGTTATAAATAATGCTGCTATAAATATTCACTTATAGATCTTTATATGGACAGATATTTTCATTCCTCTTGGATAAAGTACCTAGTAGTGAGGTTGCTGGGACATCTGGTAAGTGTATGTTCATAAGAAACTGCTGAATGTTTCCTGGTATGTCTATGTCATTTTGAATTCTCACTGGCAGTCGATGAAAGTTCCAGTTGCTCCTGTCCTTGTCAACATGGGGTAGTGTCCATTTTTAAATTTTTAGCCATTGTTGTAATTCTAAAGTGATATGTTATTGTACTTTAAAAAAAATTGAGATAAAATTTCTATAACATAAAATTCACCATTTTAACCATTTTAAAATGTACAATCCAGTGGTTTTCATTATATTTTCAAGAGTGTGCAGTCATCACCACTATCTAATCACCAGTTCAGCAGTTTTACTCATTATTTAAATTTTCTCTCTCTTTTATTTTTGAGCCAGTTTTGGTTTTGGCTTCAGCCAATTTAGACATGCTTTCCTTTAGCTCTTTGAACAACATATTTATAACGGCTTATTTAAAGTTTCTGTCCAGTAAATACCAACATTTGGGATTTCTCATGGACATGTTTTAATTGATTTCTTTTTCCCTATGTATGGGCCATACTTTCTTGTTTTTTAGGTTGCCTCATAATTTTTTTTATTATTATTTATGCCTACAGTACCTGGTCTTCCTAGGTGGTCTCCCAAGTAGTAACCAGGCCCGACCCTGCTTAGCGTCCTAGATCAGATGGAATCGAGCTTGTTTAGGGTGGCATGGCTGTAGACCATGAACTGTGGCTCCACTGGGGTGTGAACTCAGGACCTTCTGCATGTAAAGCAGATGTGGAACCATGGAACCATGTCCATAATTTTTTGTTGAAAACTGGACATTTTGAATATTATGACAACTCTTGAAATCAAATTCTCTTCTCTCCCCAGAGTTCACTGTTACTGTTTGGATAATTCTTACCTTTCTTTCAAGATTCATCCATAATTTCCTCTCTATCAGAAAACCTTAGCTAATCTTCCATTCTGAATTAGATGTGCTCTATAGCTCTCCATATATACATATATCATGGTACTTTTCACGATATACTTTAATTGTCCTGTTTTTTCTTACTGGGTGGCACTTGAGAGCAAGAACTCTTTAGGTTCAGTGCCTAATTAACATGATATCTGGCACATAGTAGGTGATGAATTCAAGTTTAATGAATCAATGATAGATTTAGGCATGTGTAGGCTGAGAAGAAGGAAACCAGTGGTGAGGAAAAGATTACAGGTACAGAAAGCAGATGTCATTGATGAAACAACGTCTGCCAAAGAGGGTTTAGGTGCAGAGATGGAGTGATTAGTTTTAAAAATGCAGAAGGATTATGTCTGCACCTCAGATGGGAATAGAAATGTGAGAAGGTAGAGGGATTGTTACTAAGGGCTCCTTCTTGTTTCCCCTGTAAAGAAATGGGGGCTAGGGGCAAACAGCAGGCAGGCAAGACCAAGAGGAATGGAGGACTGAAGAAAATGGCAAAGACTTGGAGTGACTGTTATGGGAATGAGAATCCTGTGATTAGGAAAGGTCAAGGAGTTACCAAGAAGTGGAAAGGCAATCAATTGAAATGGGAAACTCTTATCTTCATAGTGTTGTAGCCGCCAGCCTCCGAAAGACACACGGACCACCAGAAACCAGTGAGTTATAGGTATCACACTCCTTATTCAGCCAGCTGGGTCTGCCAGGGGTACGCAGACCCCAAATTAAGCAGCCCTGAAATGTAGAAGTACAGGGATTTTAAGCCCTAAACCCCATTCTTCATTCTATCTGAACACAAAGGTCTGTTTTTCTTCTATTCACTACCTGTCAACCGACAGGTCAGGTGTGCAAGCCGGGGTCGGGGGGGGGGTACAGAAGCAGAAAGCTTGTTAGAATGTTATGTTCCTATGGTTAATAGCCTGTGTTCCTATGGGGATAGCCAAACAATAGCTTTGAGAGGGCGTTTGACTTTTTTTTTTTCCATCTTGACTCAGGCTCCCACTTCAGGAATCTGAGGGAATGAATTTTAAGACTGATGTAGTGTTGGGGCTTGCTGTGGAGGTAGAAAGTCAGGAGCACGGATGAACGGGATTTCTAAAGAAGGGTCATGTCTGCGAGAGTCCCTAGGTTGTATTCAAAATGATAAGACCGCAAGTAGGGCTGTAAGGAAGATGCTGGACAAGGGTACCCTTCCATCCCTTTACAACTCCAGGCGAGTGTGTCCAAGGGCTGGGCAGCGGGGGGAGGACCCGGCTCGCGTAGTGGCCATTTCGACGGTCACGACACACAGCAGCGGGGGAGCGAGTGCACGGGAGACCGGGTGGGGCTGTCTCGGGTCTCCGCAGCAGGGAGCGTGGCGGTGCGGCCAGCCGGCGCACGCGGACTCGCGAAGCCCAGGGCTGGATGCGGCTCCGAGCGCCCATGAAGCCTCCGCGCCGCAGGCCGCGCGCCCGGCCTGCCCCGGAAGCCGCTCTGCCGACCCGGAAGCAGAGCGCGCGCCGCGGCGCCGCCTCCCCGCGCCCCGCCTCCTCCTGGGGATCCCGGGAGCTGCGGCGCCCGCTTACCTGCATGGTCCCCGGCAGGCGGCGGCGGCGGCGGCAGGGGTGGCGGGAGGATGACCTCCCCCCGGGAGCGGGGCGCCGACCTGGCCCGTTTCTACACTGTCACCGAGCCCCAGCGGCACCCGAGGGGTCACACGGTGTATAAGGTCACCGCCCGGGTGAGTGCCGGGGTCGGGCGGGGGTCGGAGCCTGAGCTGGTGTTTGAGGGGCTGGGCTGGGGACCCTGTGGGTGGAGGTACCCGACCGCGGGTCCCAGCCTTAGGTGGGACTGGGCGGGCCTCCGCCGGGGTATGGGTCGGACGTGGCGACTTCAGGAAGGCGGCGGTGGGGGCTGGATGTGGGATGCGCGGGACTCCGCTGGGGAAGGTGGCGGTCGTGTCCCCATTCGAGGGTGGGGCAGACAGCAATGGTTTTCAGTTGATGACTCGGCCCCCGTCCCATTTGGACCTTCTCTTCTGAGGCTGCAATCCGCAGGAGGGGTTTTGCTTGCTTCCGAGGCATCATTCAGGTGAAAGAAATAGTTTATGTGTTATTCATGTAGTGGAGGACATTTCTTCCCTCGATTAATTTTACAGCGTCAGGTCTGCACTGAGGCAGACAGATTCTAGAGAAGGATGCCAGTGTCGGGGCCACCAGCCTAGGGCCTTTTTCTGTCTGTCTTTTTTGCTTTTGAGTTTTTCATGGTTTACAGGAGGAGACCATGAGAAATTCTGATGACGGTGTCTTGTGCGAGTTGTCTTGAGGCCACATTTAAAAGTTGTGAGTCTCAATTAACCGGTCCAGTTTTTAGTGCCTACTTGTTTACTTTTCATTGCTCTTGCTCCTTTTTGGGAGAGTGTGCATCTCCCTTCTTGGAAAAAAAGAATAACAAAATTAAGTCTATATGTATATAATGTATGTATGAGTACGTATGTATATGTGGCATTTTGTACATATCACCCAATTTAATCTTAATCTTGATGAGGAAACAGGTTCAAGGAAGTTTTGTAACTTGCTGGATTTTACATTGTAAGGCATTTGAGGCCACTTCTGCTTAACTCCAAAAAAAAAAAGTTGAGAATTAACTTTACTACTATTACTAACTGTTAAAAAAGAGAGGTGTAGATGGTAATAAGTAATACAGTATACATTTGGAGGATGCAGTAAATTGTGTGTGATAGAGAGCTCAGGAAGTAAGCCTTGAGAAGAACCTTACAGGTTAAGTAGATTTAGAGAAGCAGCATTTTGAGCATGGGAGTGACACAGGGTTTATGGAAATAGTGCAAAATTGAGCCAAATGTGATAAGATGTGATGAACAGGTTTGTTTAAAGGGTTAGACGAGGGAAAGCTGGATCTTTGGGTGGGGTAAGTGTCGGAATTAGAGCTCGGCAGGAAGTGGGATGGGTGAAGATAAGTACTAGTTTTGGATTAGGACTTGTTTTCTCACCTTCTTTGGTTCTGGCATGGGGCTGGGAATGGCCTACTCCAACTGTCTGCATGATTTCCAGGCACAATATCTTCTACATGGACAATATGTCAAAGGACAGGAGCAGTGACTTACACCTGAGAACATCCCAGTGGGAGGAAAGAAGAAATCATGTTTATTTCTTAGAAATACTGAAGTGCCCTGGAGTAAGCTGACGTTTTTCTGTACCAGTGTTATCAGCAGTGCTTTAAACTCCAGCACACTGTTTATATATTTGAAACCAAGTCTGTTTCTTGTTTTGTGTTTTCTCTCTGAAATTTGCAAGGGGATAGTCTTAAAAGAAATTAAACAAAAATAGGCCCAAAAAAAAACCAACCCCCAAAATGTTAGACTAGGCCTGCCTATTGTAGAGGGCTGTACTAAGACTAGATGGCAATTTGCTACTCCCTGTTTTGCAGGTAAGGTTGTTATATGGGTGTAGTGTTAGTTTCAGGTTGTGTAAGAAATTTTTTCAAGATTAAGGGGCCCTTATGCCACTCTTGAAAGCGTTGTAATCACTGGACCCTTCAAAAATCTAGACTTAGTTTCCTGGCACAATTAATGGAATTAGAACAGTTTTCAACATACATAATGTTTCCCTCATAGCACCTTGTTCATCCCTTATTATAATATTTGCCACAATTTCCTTTAATAACACCTAAGGCAGTGGTGCATGGCACATAGTGTCTAAAAAACATTGTCGAATATTTTCCTCTCCATTCTAGGCAACATGCCCAATAAATGTTGAGTTCCAGACACTAAGTGCTATAAAGGATGAAAAAAGCATGAACCTTCCTTTCAAGGATACTCATAGTAGAAGAGAGTTATGTACACTTAAGAGTACATAAGACAGACAGTGCCATAGGAGACTAGAGGAAAGAGCTGTGGGATTTCAAAAGACAGAGATTGCTTCTGGTGCAAGGAGTCAGGGAACATGTACCTATTAAGATAGGTGCGAAAGATGGGAAGAATCCAGACAGGTGGGATAAAAGGAGAGGACATGACATATGGGAAGGTATGTAGAGGGGCGAGAACCCATAAAGGCTTGAAGGGATACACGTGTGTGGAACCTGAATAGGAAACACTGAGTATGATGATTACTTCTATTCTTTAGAGAAGAAAATGTTAACCCAGTTCGGATCTTAAATATCTTTTCTTAAGCTGTGAACTACTTATTGAACTTTTTATGACAGCATAAATTAGAACATAAAGTAGCACATTGCATTAGAACTAACCAAATCCACATAATATGCATGCTATGTATTGCCATAGTTATAAGAACTTGAAAATTGCTTACACTGCCTTTTTTTTTTGTAAATGTTTATACCCTCATTTATTATGTTACAGATTTTAAGTTTAAGGTTTGAGGGTCAACATAGATATATACTTAAAAATAACTGTTCTTAATATCATAAAACAAGTAAAATATTGTTTTTTTAAGACTTAAGGAGAAAAACATCTTTCCTCAGGAGAATTAACTAGGTAAGTAGTACTCTCCTGAGACAACTTCATGATACAAATTAGGAGTCTTCTCTATGTTTCCTATTAGTGATTTACTTTTAGCTTTAAGGAATAATCCCTATATTCTTGATCCTTGCAGAGTTCTTTATGGAAAAGTATGGAGGAGTAGAATTAGAATCATTGGCAGTACCATTGTTACATTTTGGGTAGCATAGGAGCTCCTTTACACCCCCCCCCCCCCCCGAGTTCTCTGGAACCTGGCAGGTTTAGATAACCTTGTGGCCAGTTACAAGCTCATTGAACTCTGTGCTCCTTATTAATTTTTATTTAGAATAAGTACCTCTATTCAGAATTGGAAAATTCTTTTGTAGGTTTCCTATGAGTCTTTGCTTGAAGGATCCAGGGCTATGAAAGAACCTATGGCAATTTTGATTGTTTTCAAAATTCTCATTCTTATATAAATTTTTCAATATTGAGTCAATGTTAATTCTTGCCTTTATTTTTACCATTAGTGTGGAAAGCAAAAGGTATGCCTTTATTTAAAAGATAGTGTTGCCTTATGGCTTTATTTTGTTTATATGGAGGCATAATTTATATACAATAAAATTCACCAATTTTAAGTGTACAGTTGGTTGAGTTTGGACAGAAATACACACACACACACACACACACACACACACACACACACACACACACACACACACACACACACACACACACACACACACACACACGTATAGTTGTATAACCACCACCACAGTTATCACCGCAGAGTTTTCCCAGATTCTTTTGTAGTCAGTCCCCCGTTCACCCAAGTCCCTAGGCAACCGCTGTTAGCTTTCTGTTTTAGAGTAGGTTGTATTTTCTAGAGTTTCATATATTTAAAAAAAAATTTTTTTTTCGATCTGGCTTCTTTAACTCAGCATAGTTATTTGAGATTAATCTTGTTGCATGTTTTTATTCTTTTTTATTGCTGACCAGAATTCCATTTTATGGTTATACCACAATTAATTCACCCATTGATGGGCGGTTAGGTTGTTTTCAGTTTTTGGCTATTATGAATACAGCTATTATGAACATTTGTATGCAAGTCTTTGTATGGCCATGTGTTTTCATTTCTCTTGATAGCACATAGCCTTGTTTACTGTAACTTTATACTAAGTCTTGAAATCATATAGTCTAAGTCCTCTAACTTTTTCTTAACAAATTTTTGGCTATTCTAGATTGTTTACATTTTCACATAAAGTTTAGAATCATCAAGTTCTGAAAACATGCCTACCTAGATTTTGATTGAGATTACATAGAGAATGTTGATTAAGTTCAGAATGGTATCTTAACAATAGAGTCTTCTGATCCATGAACCTATATCTTCAATTTATTCCGCTCTTAATTTTTCTGAGCAATGTTTTCTAGTTTTCAGTGTACAAATTTTACACATACTTAAAAGTAATTTGGGTTTGTTTTCAAAGTATGAGAATATAGAAATCCTCATTTGGCATAGCTAATACTTGTTGAGTTATAATAGTAAACACTTATATGGTGCTTTCTATGAGTCAAGCACTGTTCTAAGCACTTTACATTTTTCACTGCAATCCAATGAGTAGGCACTATTATTTTTCTTACATTGTCAATGAGGAGATTAAGGCACAGGGAGATTACGTAACTTGCCCAGGATCACATAACTAGCAAGTGGTAGAGTCTGTATTTGAACCCAGATTGCCTGGCCTCAGTCATAGTGCTTTTAATCCTAGTGCTCTGCTGCTGAAAACCTATATTATTTCGTTAGATGATGTGGGTGTTATACAGGGACACCTATTTGTTCCCACAGGGTCTTACTATAGTTTGGCAAAAGCGATGGATATATGGGTAATACAATCACTATGATGAAGTGAACAAAGAGGAGCAAGGGCATGAGTGGAAGAAGTACTCAGCTTGACTTGAGTTGAAAACTGCTGTTTCCAAAGATTCAAATGAGAACACTTTTATAGCTTGGAGGGAACTGACCATATTCTGGTGTGACCTGTTGTGTTTGGGAAAGGAATTATTTGTAATTTCCCAGGTATTCTGTATACTGTGTTCTCCTATTTTTTTTTTTTTTGTTGTTGTTGTTAAGATGTTGCTTCCTCTGTTGGTATGCTCTTCCTTTTTGTCTTGGCAATCCTTGCTCATCTCAAGTGTCAGCTCCAGGATTCCTTTTTTGGGTGTGAGTTATGTACTCCTCCACTAAAACCTTTATCATATTTTACTTGATTGTCTCCTCGTCTGAGTTCAGACTCTTTCTTTTTAACTTTGTATTCTTGGTGCCTAGCACAGAGCCTGGACTATATTAGGGACTTGAGAGAAGGCTGGAAATAGGCAGTACTTTTTAAGTGTTATTTTAAAAATTAACATACCATAATTGATTTTTATTATGTATTTCTATGAATCTTAACATGTATGTAAATTTAAATATCCACCGCCATCATCAGGAAGCAGCCGTTCCATCATCTCAAAAAAACTTCCTCATGCCATCCTTTTTTCGTCCTTCTCTCCCTTACTTCTTAGCCCTTGGCAACCATTGATCTATTCCCTATCACTATACTTTTGTCCTTTAAGAGTATTACATCAATTGAATTGCATGGTATTTCACCTTTTGAGACTGTCTTTTATTGGATTGTTTGTTTTCTTACTGTTGAATATATATATATATTTTTTAACAGCAGAAAAGAAAAGCTTTATTAGAAAGGAAAGTACACTTCCAGATGTGGAAGTGAGCGCAAGCATGAGAAGCGTGGCTCAAAAGGCCTACTGTTGAGTTTTGAGAATTGTTTATATGTTTCGTCTATAAGTGTTTTGTCAGATAATGTGATTTGCAAATATTTTCTCCACATATGTAGCATATCTTTTAATTTTACTAACTGTGACTTTTGCAAAGCAAAGTATTTTTTTTTTGGTGAATTTCAGTTGATCATTTTTCTTTTATGGAGTGTGCTTTTAGTGTCATGTCCAAAAACTCTTTATGAGCCTCAGGTCACAAATTTTCTCCCAGTGATTTCTTCTCTGTGTTTTATTTTAGATCTGTTTAGCTGTATGATCCATTTTGAGTTTATTTTTGTATAAGGTGTGAGGTTTAGAAAGAGGTTCCTTTATTTTTTTTTACATCGATGTGCAATTGTAACAAAACATTTGTTCAAGAAACTAGCCTTCATTGAATTGCCTTTGCATTCTGTCCGTTGGCCACATATGCATAGATCTGTTTCTAGATTCTCTATTTTGTTCCATACCATACTGTATTAATTATTGTAGTTTTCTGTGTTAAAATTAGAAATCACAAAAATATGATTCCTTCAACTTTTTTCTTGTTTTTCAGAAAACTGTTTTGACTGTTAGTCCCTTTGCTTTTCCATATAAACTTTAGAATCAGCTTATCTCTATAGGAAATCTTGATGGGATTTTGATAAGAATTGCATTAAGTCTATCGATCATTTTGGGAGGGAATTGACATCTTTACTATTTTGAATCTTCAAATCTATAAGCAGTATGTCTTGCCATTTACATATTCTTTGATAACTTTTATCAGCATTTTATAGTTTTCAGCATACAGATTTTGTACATGTTTTGTTAGATTTATTCTTTAGTATTTCTTTTTGTAGCTATTGTAAATAGTGTTTTTTTTTAATTTAATTTAAAATTTTTCTATTGTTAGTCTAAAGCAGTTTTGTTCATTTTTGTGTTGTCATCCTTTCCTTTTTGCAGGAAAGTTCATCCTGTGAACTTTCCAGGGTGACTTATTAGTTCTAGGAGTTTTGGTAGGTAGAGTTCTTGTTTTTTTCTGCATAGACAATCCATGTTGTCTAGGAACAGGGATAGTTTTATTTCTTCCTTCCAATCTGTATGTCTTTTCTTTTTCTTGCTTTGTTGCACTGGCGAGGACTTATAGTACAGTGCTGAATAGAAGTGGTGAGAATGGACATCCTTGCCTTGTTCTTTATCTTAGGAGGAAAGCATTTAGACTTTTATCCTTGAGTGTGATAGTCATTGTGGAGTTTTGTATTTGGGTGTCAGCATGTTGTAATTTTTAGTTTTGTTAGCTTTTTATTTTGAAAGTATAATGAATATTCATAAGCAAATCGAGTAATAATTTAAGTCAGTTTAAAGGAATAAAAGAACCCACTGAAGTTTAACCCTTAAGCTCTTACATATTCCAAATGGTGAGTGTTAAAACAGTAAGAATTAGTGTTCAGTTGTTAAAACAGTAGGTCTAGGAAGATTTCTTGAAGAAGTACTTGGTTTTGGCTTAATCTGGAGATATTTTCAGCAAATAGAGTAATCATGGTGGTAAGGAAGGAGATTAGTTTGTTGTAAAATATATTTATACTTAAAATTTTTGAAAAATGTTGGCTCTCAAGTTCAGTATTTCCCCAGATTCTTGTTTTATTCTGCTCTTTCTTTGCTTTTGACTCTTAGTAATGTTTTGCGGAAGATTATCTCATACACCAAAAATTTTAGTGAGTGGGTTTTAAAAAATTCCTTTTTTCATCTTGTTTATTGACACCTTGGATGCCCAGATATTAATATTTTATGTTAAACTGCAAACCTCTTTTTAACATTAAGGATTTTGATTTCCTTGAACTTTGATTGGAAAATAATTTACCTTAGAGTGGTGCTATACTAATTGGTGAAATTTTAACTTTGGCAAACATTTTTTGAGTATCTAGAGGTAACTTGCTGTTAATAGCTTCTTTAGTCTCTCTTGAGATTTTGGAATTTTAATAATGTAGAAAGCAGCAGTTCCTTACTTTTAATGTATTACTTTTGTAAAAATTATTAGAAAGTTGAATGTCTAAAACACGTCCCATTGATTTATCTAATGTGGAAGTTCTTTTACTCCATAGAACTAAAAAATGTAGAATGTCTAATTATAGTTTGTGCAGGTGCTGCCTCTTGGGTCCAGACTACCTGGCTGGCGGGTGATAGCCAACCCAAATATTCTTGCCAACCAGTGACACCTGCAGCTCTGCAGGGAAAAGAGGGAGAGTGGAGCTGAGAGGCAGGTGATGGGATGGGAGGGAGGTTGAGCTTGGTAAAAGGACCCTTGCCTTTGTGAGCTGGATGCTATCAGGTACCTACACTTCTTGCCAGAGTTGTTTGTATGAATGCAGTTTAAAGGTGTCAATATATTTATATAAAGAGATTTTATGAAAGTCGAATGTCTGAAAGTAGGGATTGCATGCATTATGTTGATGGATGTGTCATTTGCTTTACCATATCACCCCAATGGGAAATGTTTAGTATAGAACATTTTTGTGTATCCTATTATACCTGTCCTACATTTGTACAGTGACATCTTTGAAAAATGAAGAGTAGGCATGTTCCTCTTTTTGTATGTTTGACTATTTGTAACTTGACACTTAGTTTTAAAAAAATATCTTACTTTTGTAAACACATCCTTTTAGCTTTGAAGCTAAACTAGCAGCTTAACACTTATAGTGAAGTAGCCATCAGAAGACAACATAATAAATTGCTCATAAAAGTACCTTCTTAAATGTATATACTTGTTTCTAAAGGGACTCATTTTATGATCTTTTTTTGCAGGAAATATAAAATTAGATTTGAATAATTTTTATAATTTTGTTTTTCAGTACCTGTCTCTTAATCTTAAAACAATTCTTTTGTATTTATCTGAGTTAAGAGGGTGATTTCAAATCATTATCATAATGGTAATTAAAGAATGCTTTTGACTTGATTTTAAAAGAAACTTAGTGATATTTATTAAGTAGATAAAATAAGTTAGCATACTAAAGAGGATTTAGAGGACTTTATGACAGTATAATCTGTTAATTATTGTGGGCTGTGCTAGGCTAAGCCATAACATCTGGTCTTTGTTTTAAATATAGGCAAGAGAGCTTTTTTTAAAAAAATAATTTAAAAATTTTCAATTATAGTTGGCATACAATATTATATTACTTTCAAGTATATAACATCGTGATTAGACATTTATGTAACTTATGAAGCGATCACCCTGGTAAGTCTAGAACCCCTCTGACACCACACAGTTATTGCAATATCATTGACTATATTCCCTATACTATACTTTACATCCCCATGACTCTTTTGTAACTAGCAGTTTGCACTTCTTAATCCCTTTTCCTTTTTCACCCACACCCTAACTTTCCTTCCATCTGACGACCCTCAGATGTTCTCTATATCTGTGAGTTCGTTTCCATTTTGTTTATTTTGTTCTTTAGATTCCACATATAAGTGAAATTATATGGCATTCGTCTTTCTCTGACTTACTCTAGTTAGCACAGTTCCCCTTAGGCACCCCATGTTGCTGCAGGTGGCAAGATTTCATTTTTTTTTAATTTTATTTTTTATGGCTGAGTAATATTCCATTGTATATATGTACTACCTCTTCTTTATCCATTCATGCATTGATGGATACCCAGGTTGTCTCCATATCTTGGCTGTTGTAAATAATGCTGTGATGAACATATGGATGCACATGTCTATTCATAGTAGTATTTTGGATTTCTTCAGATAAATCCCCAGAAGTAGTATTATTGGGTCTTTTTTGGTCTCTTGTTAGAGCCTTTGTTTTAAAGTCTTTTTTTTCTTTTGTAAGTATTGCTATTCCAGATTTTTAAATTTGTTTCCATTTTCATGAAATATCTTTTTCTATCCCTTTACTTTCGATCTCTGTGTGACTTTTGATCTGAAGTGAGCCTCTTATAGGCAGCATATGAAAGGGTCTTGTTTTCTTATCCATTCAGCCTCCCTCTCTTTTGATTGGAGCATTTAATTCTTTTACATTTACAATAATTATTGATAAATATTTAGTTTTTGCCATTTTATTCATATTTTGGATTTTTTTTCTTCATCTTAAAGAAATCCTGCTAACATTTCCTGTAATACTGGTTTGGTGTTGAACTCCTTTAGCTTTTTTTTTTTTGTCTGGAAAGGTTATCATCTGTTTTTGGATTCTAAATGATAGCTTTGCTGGGTAATCTTGGCTGTAGGTCCTTGCTTTTTATCACTTTGAATATTTCTTGCCAATCTTTTCTGGCCTGCAAAGTTCCTGTTGAGAATTCAGCTGACATACTTATGGGAGTTCCCTTGTAGGTAACTGATGGCTTTTCTCTTGCCGCTTTTAAGATCTTCTCTTTGTTGTTAACTTTTTGTTTTAATTATGATGTATTTGGTGTGGGACTCTTTGGGTTCATCTTGTGTGGGACTCTGCTCTTCCTGGGTTTGTATGTCTATTTCCTTCAGGTTAGGGAAGTTTTTAGTCATTATTTCTTTATATATGTTTTCAATTTCTTTTTCTTCTCCTCTGGTACTCCTATGATGCGAATGTTGGTATACTTGATGTTTCCCAGAGGCCCCTTAAACTAGCTTCATAGTTTGGATTCTTTTTTCTTCTTGTTTTTCTGATTGGGAATTTTCTGCTACTTTAACTTCTAAATTGCTGATTCAATCTCTGCTTCATGTAATCTATTGATTCTAATGTATTCTTCATTTCAGTAATTGTATTAATTTCTGACTGGTTCTTTTTTTATGTTTTCTATCTCCATTTTTATGTTTTCTATCTATTATCTCAGTGAGTTTCTCTACCCTTCCCTAAATTCATTGAGCATCCTTATAAACCAGTGTTTTGAACTCTGAATCTAGTAGATTGCTTGTCTCCATTTTGTTGAGTTCTTTTTCTGGAGCTTTGTTCTGTTCTTTCATGTAGGACATGTTTCTTTATCTTCTCATTTTTCTCTGTTTCTATGCATTAGATAGGGCTCCTAAGTCTCCTGGTCTTATGAGAATGGCCTTATGTAGTAGGTGCGCTACGGGTCCCAGTGGCACTATCTTCCCCGGCCACCTGAGCTGGGTGCTCTAGGTTTGTCTTTTGTACAGTTGTGTATGTCTTCCAGTTGTAGTTGAGTCTTGGTTGCTGTTTGCATGTCAATAAGAGAGATTGACCAGAAGGGCTCATGTTAAATTTCTTTTATCATTGCTTTTTTACTGAACTGGTGAAAGAGCAGTGATGGCTAGTGCCAGAGCCAGTATTCAAATTCCTTTTCTCTTAGTTCATTCTATCCTGCCAAAGTGCTTCTTCAACTTTGAATTTTTGATTGATTTACATTTCTTTATTAAAGACAAGATGGGTTTACCAGCAGGCACTAGGAATATTACTTGCATACTTGGAATTTTAATCTCTAGGAGGGTTGATTTAGTTATGTCCGGGGAAGAGCAGTTTGTTTGGAATCATGTAGTTGCGAGATCTAGTCCTGTCCATTTTTGATTAATATGATTAGTATTAGTATGTTACTGTGTGCTCTTGGGCCTTGATTATCTCATCAAGCAGGATTGTTGTGATGATGAATGAAGGAAAGGCTTTAGTTTCCTAGCGCAGTAAGAGATAGTTACCTTCACTATAGGCCTTTATTTGTTTTCCTAAATTCAGAATTTGCTTTTGTCATTAACAGAGGCAGATGGACTACAAACATTGCAATAGCATTTCCCAACTGTGTTCTAAATTTTAGTAGCTATCACACTAAATAAATAATGTTAAATAAACAACATATGATAAAAATAAAATGTTGGGTGGATAGATGACCTTGGGAAATACTATATATCTTCCTTTTGGAGATTTATGAGGCATAGTAATCTATTATGTGTTTATTTTTTAAGCAAACATAAATTGAGTTCATTATTAATCCTTTTCTTTGAGATCATTAATTTAAAAAAAATACTGGTATTTCATATGGCATGGTTTGTGAAGCAGTGACGTGGCAATAGAATTCTCTCTCTCTCTCTCTCTCTCTCTCTGTGTGTGTGTGTGTGTAGTACTTACAGAGCTGTAGAAATTTATAAACTTTAAATGAAAGATACCACTGCTTTAAATTCCAACTTTTGTGGAATTTATTGACTGAATTTTATGGCAAAATACTGAAATTCACCCAGAAAAAAATTGCTAAATGCTAGCAATCTATATCAGGGTGAATTTAAGTATTTTTGATTTAGAATTGATACTACTTCTTGAAATAATTGCTAATATAATATTAAAAGTTATTGATATTTGAGTTTGAAAGAATAAATAATACTTACTGGTGACAGGGTTTTGTAGAAGTAAATAAACTTAATCATTGTTGAAAATATCACAGATAAATGGAGGGAGGCAGAGTACAGTGAAGAGCATTAGATCAGGAGTCAGAAAATCTCAGTTCTAATTTCAAATCTAAAAGTGAATAGCCTAATAGCCTTTTGGCATTATACATATCTCTGGGTCTTGTTTCCTTGTCTGTAAAAGGGACACTCATAATAACCACTCCTGCCAAATTCATAAGATGTTGAAGGAATAAAATGAATCATTGATATAAAATGCTTTGCAAATGTAAATGTACAAAGTCAAGGTTTTTCCCCCATGCCTAAAACAGTGTCTTGAACGGTATTAGCACAGATAAAGACTTTCAGTCACGAAAAAGAGGCTAAGAAACAAGTCTAGGACTGATTCTTGGAGTGCTCACAGGAGTGTTGGGGGGTAGAAGTAGGAAGAGGAACCAAGAAAAGAGAAGCAAAAGAACCAAAGAGGAAAAAGAAAGGAGAATCAGGAAAATATAGCCCTGTACTTTCCAGACTTGATTTTCACTAAGCTTTGTTTATGCTGTTGGGGAAACGGATAATTCATACTCAGCAGCTGCTCTCGATTTAATTTTCTGAAGTCTACGTAAGTGAGTTTTCTTCCCTTTGCTTGAGACATATTTGAGGGTGAAGAGAAGTGCCTCTTGCAAGCTTAAAATTAAAGACCTTCACCTAGGTGGCTTAAAACTACTTGAACTCTTATTTTCTGTGTTTCCTGTAATAGCCATAAGTAACTTTGGATCATGAACACATTAAAAGTCTTAAATCATTGAACAGTGTTCTTGACTGCTTCTGGGATGCAGTTTGCTACCACGGTCTGAGCAGCAAGCAGTCAGTGTCATGGGAGGGGTCTAGGATGAAGTGCTTCCCAATCTGTTGCTTAGTGCACTCCTCTTCTCTATGATACTAAAATAAATTCGGGAAGTACACCCCTCACTGCCCCACACTCCTAGTCATGTGCACCACTAGACTGTGACCATCATGAAGGCAGGGACTTTGTTGCTGTTATCGTAGCCCCAGTGCATAGCAAAGGGTGTGGACGACTAAGTGTGCATGAAACATCATAATCAGACTGATTCTTTCTGGTAAGCTGGTTTTAAAATTGTAGATATTGTTAGGGGACGGCTAATATATTTTATGAAGTACACATAAATTTGATTTCCAGGAATTGCTCACCTAAAGAAAATCCAAAATGTAGTACTTCTAACATGTATACCAAGCCAGGAAATAATTTTTTTTTCTCATGAAAAGATTATTTGCACATGTAAAGAAAGATTATTTAAAATAGTGAGATACCTTAGTATATTTATAAAATGATTGAGTTGCATATTCAGGAAGTCTATTAATTTTTCAGAAAAATCTAACTTGTAGAATGTAAGGTACACCTGAATAAACCTTTTCGCCACTGATCATATGTTGACTGTTTTTGGTGGGTAGATTATTAGTGAATTGATATCCCTGACTTTCTTCTCATTAGCTCATTTTATAAAAATGCAAGAAAAATTTATAAGGCAAAATTATTTTATTATGTGAAACACCATATTTGGGAAAGGGTGTGTGTGTGTGTGTGTGTGTGTGTGTGTGTGTGTGTGTGTGTGTGTGTGTGTTTCTGGGTTTGGTGCGATGGGGAATAGGTGTGTGGTATTTGAAAGTAATAGCTAAAATCCAATATTTGAGTATTATATGGTTGTTAGTTACCTATTCTAGCCTTTTATTCTAAATCTGTGTTTTCTAATACGGTAGCTATTAGCTATATGTGACTATTTTTAGTTAAATTAAATGAAACAAAATAAAAATTCAGTCCTTCATTCTCAGTAGCCACATACACACATATGGACAGTGCAGATAGGAACATTTCTTTCCATTGTCAGAGAAAATTCTCTTGGACAGCACTGTTCTAAATTATTGAAAATTGCTGAGAGATTTTACCAAATTTATATGTCTACTTGGAGAATAGAGTGGCAAGAAATTGGAAACCTTTCCTGTCTGGAATTCTTAAATGAGACCTTTCAAGCTAGTTAAATCCTCTAGCAAAGAGTGAGAGAGCTAACTTTTTAATCGTGGAGGTGGAGTTTGTGCTGTATTCTTTTTTGATGTGCACAACAGCCAAGTTAAGCAGGGAATATTACTCCCATTTAATAGAGGGGATCAAGCCTGTCAGTAGAAGAACTATAATTTGAACCCAGGTATGTCAGACCTTAAATGGTAGTTATTTTTGTTTTTGTTTTAGACCTCATGAGTAGTGATGAGTTAATCATAATCCCTGCTTCATGCTGTTGCCACTAGTTAGCAAAGAATTTTTCTTTCACCTGTAGGCAACCATTTTTATGTGTTTGATGTATCTTTTTTTTTTTTTTTGCAAAATGCATATTGTAGCATTATGCTCATGAATTTTACATTTATAGATGGTATTTTGTATATGATGTGAGATTTTCCCACTGTACAATGCCGTTTGATGATTTAAGTATATAGCCTTTTTTTCAAAAGTTATGTGAGAAAATCTTTCGAAATAGTGTTAGATTTTAAAAAATCATTCATTCATTCATTCATTCATTTTGGTGTTAGATTTTTTTTGCTTCTGTGATTAGAGAAGTCTAAAAAAAACCCCCTCTCCTCTTTGCTCAGAGAAGGTAGATAGATATTTAGTGATTTTTCCTCACAGATATTTATATGTCTGAGCATTGTGGCTGCTTTTTTTTTACTGAAATTTTTATTGAGCTAATTGTAGATTCATATCCAGTTAGAAGAAATAATGTGGAGCATTCCCTTGCATGCTCTATCCAGATGCAGCTGGTTTTTGTGCTTCTAATTTAGATGGAGGCTGAGAAGGGGAGTAGACAAGTTTGGTAGAATTATGTCACGTAAGTGTGAAGGCCTGAGGCATTCTTTTGTGGCTGTGATACGGGAACTTTAGAATATGGACTTTATTTTAGCTCTGCCTATATGCTTAAGTTTTTAGTGTGTTTCAGAGAGTAAAGTTACAATGTAGCTGAGTTCCATGTAAATGATATAATATGATATTTTTTTCCTTTAAGCAAATAGATTTTAAATAAAAATGTCATCGAAAGTAATTATACACATGTGAAATCTTAAATTTTGATAATTAGATATTTCTGTGTATGTTTTGTTTCAGGTTGTTTCACGAAGAAATCCAGAGGATGTCCAGGAGGTAACATGTTTATCCATATGAGTTTTATTTTATATATTTGACAAAAAATTAATTACTTTATTGTTGAAATGAATTATTTGTATGTCAGTCTGTATTTGTATGTTTGTGTGGATATTGTCTTCAGCTCACAAAACGATAGTTGAAGTGTCCTATTTCGGACCTGTTAATTATGAGTTGAGTTTCAGTAGGTGTTAAATTATATAAATAAAAATTTGAGAAGTTACTCAGACCTATTAAGTATGTGTTAAATTTTAGTAAGTGTTAAGTTATATAAATAAGAACTTCAAGACTTACACTGCTGTTAATAACATGGTACTTTTTCTGATAAGTGGCACTCATAATAAGATTTCAATATTAGTTAAGGGTCCTTATTTACCTGTTTGATGCCTAGTTAATAAAAAATGCAAAGTATTTGGTAAGTAATATTAATTTAAAAGATTATAATAATAAATGGGTTTCTGTCTACTTCCATTTTTTTGTTGAGTTGACTTGACATCTTGGAAAACTGCTTTGGGTGTAGATGTTTCTTTTTAAAATGTAATAAGTTCTTTTGCAGAGTTTTTCTTTCTCTAATGATACTAGCTTGTTATGTTTTTGCTTAAAACTGTGGAATTCTCTACTTGTAATTTGTGCTCATTTTATACCTTTAGGAATCCTAACTGAGGAGCTTCTTTTAATGTTTTTTGATTTACTTTTCATTTTAGTATTTGTTCATTTTCTTATTTATTTTTTTAAAAATTAATTTATTTTCCAATTACTGTTGACATATCATATCATATTAGTTTCAGGTACAACATACTGATTAGACATTTATATACCTAGCAAAGTGATTACCCCGATCTCATTTTTACTAAGATTAGAAGGATATATGATGAGGACTTTTTTTTTCTTACTAAAGTGTTTAAAACAGGCATTGCAAATTAGCAGTCTTGATTCTGCAACAGTGTTTTGTTTTGTTTTGTTTTTCCAATTGAATTTTAATGTCTTTGGGTGGGGTATGTACTTTCTTTTTAGCCACAAGCCCCACTACTACTCCTTATTGACAAATCTGGCTCGACTTGTACATTTAAATTGATTGTTTGGTACTGGTTGGTTTGAATATGTGACATCAGGTTTATTTATTTCAATTTTTATATGTTACCATTTCTTACTGTACTTGTTCTGAAATTTGTTTTTATCCTATGGTTAAAAATAGTTTAATGAAAGGCATATTTTTAAAAGATTTGATATTATTTTCCTTAAGGTTTTAAGATGTCTCACTCCCTCCACCCCATCCCAATATTTCTGATGAGAATCCTGTAATATTGTTATTTTGGAAGAAAAAGATATATGTATATATCTCCTAAATGGCAGTGAAATTAATTTGCACTGTTGATTAAAGTACTCTCCTAAGTGTCAAGTGTCAACTTGATTAGTGTGAACTACTCTTTAGAATTTAGAACTCTTTAGAATGTTGAATTGATAGTCAATACCAGGCTATTCTGCTTTTGAAAATTTACAACTCTGTTAAAATTAAAAGTGGGTTGTATTTCTTTTGAATACATTGATTGCTGTGCTGTAGTTTGTAGCTTGATGTTCCCCTTTTCCAGGGAGAATCCTGAATCAACCTATCCATGAACATACTTTCTGCCATTTCCTTAATCATTTTTTGGGGAAATCTCTTTTATAATAACAACTGTTGGTGAACCATTCATCAGAAAACTCTTGTAAGTGTCCTTTAGTTAGATGATTGCATGATCCTTTGTTAGAAATGCTATAAAATTAAAAAATGTCTTCTAACTAGCTTCTTAAAATATAGAATAATCTTGAAATCATAATAGCACTTTTTATTTTTACATATATTTCTTTAAACATTGGAATTTTCATTTAGGAGAGGAATTCACCCCCTAGAATTTGTTTCCATTTTCTTTCACTTTCTCTTTCTGTTCACTGATACATTTAGTTGTTGTTTTAGAATGTAGTCAGGCTTCACAAAGGCTGCTGAGGATTAGTAGATGCACAGTTAGTCTAACCAAATACAGGGCCAGTAATAGGTATTCCTAATAAAAAGTTGCTGTTTTCTTTTCTTCATATGTCTTGGCACATGCTACCAGACAGCAGTGTTTTCTTCCTAAGAATGTTGAAATATTCACATGTAGTAAATAATTTAAAATTATCCAGGTACCTTTTTTTATCCTTTAAAAATTCTTCTAAATTTTTACTTATTAAGAGCAGCATGAGCGAATCTGTCAAAGTATTGTTTCTCCATAGGTGGTAAACCTCACTGGTGTCAGAAATGTGTCAAGGGAAAGAAAAGGCTCTTGAAATGGAGAAAGGAAATCCATAAGCAAATAGTATGGTATGATGTTGGTTGCAAAAAAGATGATCAGGCAAAATTTAAGTACTATAGGAGGGTAAAAAAGACGATTGAGTGATTTTATGAAATACAATCCATCTAAAGGTTTTGATATCATTAAATAAAATTATCTTAAAAGAAAATGTTTTCTTTTTTAATGTAAATACTTAAGGGAGTGTTTTTAATGAAAATGAAGCTTTTATTAAATTTGTAGTGTATAGTTGTCACTGAATTAATATTTAATTGAGGAATTTTATTCAGATAATTTTAACGAATAAGAAATTTCTGTAGAGTTGGTTCAATAGAGCAATAGCAATAGGAAAAAAATCGATTAGTAGAGAAAATGATTTTTGCATGTATCTTTTGGTACTTTGTATAGTCCAATTGTAAACATGAATACTTGCTGATATAAGGGATGTTTGCGTCTGTTCATTTTTCCATTTTAAAGATTCCTAGAAATGTCCAAGCTTAGAAGGAGTAAGAAGAAAGGAGGCAGTGAATAGTGACATTTTGTGATGCTTTGGTTTCCCATATTTCTTTAGGGTTTGTATTTGCTCTCAGATATTTCAGTTGTATATTTCTAGAACTGAGAATAAGGAATTCTGCAGAGTTCGTTGTTTCCATGAGCTACAGTCTTTTGAATAGCTCTTGTGTCTAGGTCATAATGGCTTTAAGGATGGCATAAGTCTATCACCTAGTTTCCCTTTAAGCCCTTGGTAGTGTAGTACTACTATCATTTGATCTATTTTAAAAATATAAACTAACATTGTTTTTTCCCATGACAGAATTACATTCATGAATTAAAATTAAAAACTATAGAGAAGCACAAAATATGAAAATTAAAATCAGTATAATTTTACTATCCTGAGGACTTTTACTTTTCAAGATTTTGGTTTGGCTCTCTTAATTTCTCTTTATCTTTTATTGGAATTACTGGTCTTTTGCTATCAGCACTTGTCTCATTTACATCCATTTAAAAATACAATCTCTTCTGCCCAGGTGGCCTGTGTCATGGCACAGCTAAGCTGCTTAACACTTACTTTGCCCTTGATTTTCTCTTTTCTACTTCTCGCTGGCCCCTCCATGTTAGGGTTCCCCATCATTCTGTTGTTAGGCTCCTCATCTTGTTAAAAATACTGAGAAACTTTTCCTGAATAATTGATTACCAACTCTTTGCTGATGACTCCGACGTTAATACATCTTGCTTGGTTCTTGCTCTTGAACCTCAAACCCATCTACCCTATCGGACATCTCCAGTTAGATGCCTCACAAGCACCTAAAGCAAATATGTCTAAAATCGAATTTTGTTCTTATCTCAGAACAGCTTCTTCTCCCTTGGGTTTTCATTTTAGGGAATAGCATCACAATTTATCCAGTTGCAAAAGCCAAAATTCTAGTAATTATTTATTTGGCATCTTGCTCTCCTATTGAAAACTTCATCAGCAACCCCTTCTCTCTCTATTTTTGTTGGTCTAATCACTATTTCCCTTCAGGCTACTCACCTAAGATAAAACTTTCCATCAAGCCTTCTTAGGCCTCAAGGCTGGTTTAGGTGCTTTTTCCTAATATCCATAGGCTGCCCTTCTAACATTTACCATGCTGCTGTCTTGTGATGTAGTTATTGTGTTGGCTTATTCTTCCTGACTGGACTGGGAACTCTTCAAAGGCAGGAATTATATTACTCATTTCTTCATCCTTTGTGCCAACGCAGTGCCTAGCACAGAGGAGGGCCAAGAAAATATTTGTTTTGATGACTATTTTTGTTGTTGAGCCTAAATCACGTGTGGTAACCTGCTTGGCCTGAGCTTTGCTTATTAGCATTGCACACTAATAGTGAGTTTGTTAGAACTGAGGTAAATGAGTTTTTTAGAAGCAAAGGCCCCAGCATACCAGGTAACAGAATTTAAAACTTTTATTCTCTTTAGTGGAGACTGAAGGATGAATCAGTGATATCCTTTTTCTTTATAATTTTTTTTTCTAGTTTAATCTCAATGTGTTTATGTGTTTAAATGATAATTCAAACTAAAGAAGGTAAACTTTTAATTTTTTTTGAAATATACTAGTTTTAATGGTTTTAAGATTTATGTAATATAGTTTATGTTAATTAGTTGCTATAAGGCCATTTCTTCATTGTTATTTACTTTATCCTTTTAGGCAAATGTTGAGTGTGTACTTTGTTTTGAAAAATGGTCTAGATTATTTTTTGATTATGAAAATTCTGTTTTTGCAATAGAATATGTATTTTGACATTCAGCTAATTTCAGGCTAATGGTAATTTGCTTTTGAAGAGGTTAAGTAACATTTTATGTAGTATAGACCTTCTTTGTATTTGGGTAAATATTTTTCTGGTATGAAGAAAACAGTACTTGTTTCGAGACCATAACAGAATATTTGGAGGAAGAATAACTGTTTTATATTTTTAAAGCAAATATTATTAATTCCAGACAGTTTCCATATTGGTTAGAAGCAATATTTGTTTACCTTTGCATGACAATTTTGAGCACTTAAATGAAAACATTATGTGTTGTTCAGCTATCCGAACCTAAATAGTTTCACTATGAGTTGTATATTTAATTTTCTTCTTTCTTCAGATAATCGTATGGAAGAGATACAGTGACTTTAAGAAACTACACAAAGAACTGTGGCAAATTCACAAAAACTTATTCCGACATTCAGAATTATTTCCTCCATTTGCCAAAGGAAAAGTGTTTGGTATGTAATTTTTTTAAATTTGTGATTTTAAAATTGATGATTAACCAGTTATGCATATGTGCTAAACCCCAATGTGCTATAAAGTCAGAAGCCCCTTTATTTATTAAGGTAATTTCTGTCATGCAACAAGCACCTGAAGTTGTTTTTCATGTTCTTGGTGTAGTTTTGCTAACTCAGAATGCATTTCCTTTTCCCTTCCATGAAACAGCAATACAACAACTCCCAACTCCAACAGATCAAACAAATGAAAAAACTGTAGGATCATAAGAAAAGATGATGTTGGATTATTATAGTTTGGAATTTTTTTGATTTTTAAATATCTATGTATGTTTCTTGCAAATGTCTACCTATTTCATTATACAATATCAAAAAATAGTTAATATTACAGATTTCTAAAGGAAATTTTTAAAGTATTGGGGAGCTATCAAGTTCATGGTGACTTAAAAGTTTGAATTTTATCACTGAAAAAAATGCTATTGGTAGTTTTCCTTGAAGTATCAGGTTTACTTTTTTTTTTGGAGAAAATATCTGCCAGCTATCGAAGTCTGATATGTTTTTTTTTTCTGTGTACTTTTAAAAAGAAATGATCTCATGTTGAGATTTAATAAACAAAATTAATAAATTTTCTGCTTCATCAAGGACATTCTTAACTGAAAGTGGCATTTAAAAATTCAATGCAAGTAAGTGGCAGTAAGGTATATGACCATTACTAATAAGTATAGTTTGGTCTTGATTAATGCTAAGGTCAGCTGTTTTACTGCCATTGCTTTTAGATTATCAGTGTAAATGTCAATGTGGTGAAAAATGCAACTACTGTCTTAGGATTGTGAAAATGGTTTTGACCTTGTTAGTATTTTGAAAGCCCTTGGGGACCCTCAGCAATCTGTGGACCACATGTGAGAGCACACATACATACACAGCCACACAATATGTACACACACATATGTACATAAACATGGGTGTTCCTTGCAGCATTTTCAATAGAAGAAAACTCAAACTGAAATTTCTGAATATGTGACTGTATGGATGCACCATAATTTAGCCAATACATAGACTTCTTCAGCTATTTGAGATCTACTGGCATGGAAAGGTGTCCAAGATATATTTTTCAGAAACAGGACAAATATTGCACATCAGTATGTTTAGTAAGATCCTATCTATGTTTAAAATAGACAGACTTGTGTGAAGACATACCTACACACATTTGTGTGTGTGAAATCTCTGAGGGTGTGGGAGGTGGGATATTTTTACCTTAAACTTCTGCACTGTGGAATTTAGCTGTGCACACATATCTTAAAATTGAGTGTTGGAAGATACACAGCCTGACTTCATAAACAATAAGATTGTTACTGGATGAAAGAGAATCATTTCTAAATTGATTTTTAGCTATCATTGTCTGTTGCTAATGGATTATCTCCAACTTTTCTCCACATCCTTATGTATTAAAGAGTGAAAGTTTTTTATTAATCTTAATAAATAAGCAATTTATCACTCTCAGTACATGGTACAGTCCATTTGTAATACTTGATAACTGCAGTGAACCCTGCAGGCAGCAGCTGTGGTTGTGTTGGGGGAATTGTTGGTTAGTCATCTGTTTTTTTTAGCTACTTTCACATTTTTAGTACTTAAGCCTCAGCAGCAAAGGAGAGTCTTATTGTAATTTGCTGAAGTATCAGATATGTAGTTATTGTTCTGGTTTTCCAGTAAAAAGAACATGCCTTTTGTAATTAGGTAGATTTAGGCCCAAATCTTCTATCCACTACAAGTGGTGTGATCTTGTACCAATTAATATGAGTCCCTTATTGGTAAGATAGGAATAATACCTTCCTGTTCTAAGGATTTTATCTGTAGTATGTTTAGTGCTCAGCACATGTCATCATCTGTTGTTAGCTATCATCTGTTGCTCAGTTTACCATATACTCTTGTGTCTCCTTCTTTAGTGTTTCAGGGCTCCTTTGTGAGATTTCTAGTTAGCCTCTCACAGATTTTTAACTGTCTCCTGTGAAGTTTTCTGTGTTTTCTTTAGGCTGAGTTAGGTTCCTTCAGTTCTATATCTCACCAATATAGCACCTAACTTATTTTTCTCCAATTTTTTAAAAAATTGCAGAATTATCCAATTTATAGAAAAAAAAAAACCCAAAAGAATAGTATAGCAAGCGCATAACTGTTGCCCAAGTTTAATGATTAACGATTTGCTACATTTGTCTGTAACTCTCTGTATGTGTCTGATTTTTTCTTGAACCATTTGAGAATAAGTTGCAGATATTGTGACATTTCACGCCCTTCGTCCTATATTTTCCCTATAACTACAATACCGCATCACACTGAAGAAATTTAATGTTGACATAATAATAATATCAATTATGTAGTTCATATTCAGATTGCCCCAGTTGTCCTAAAAATATTCTTTTTAGGTATTTTTTAGATCCAGGATCAGGCCCTAGGTTTGTTTCTTTAATGTAGAGCATTTCTTATGAATGTTTTCTTTCATGACAGTGACATTGTAAAGAGTATAAATCAGTTGTTTTGTAGGTTTCACACTATAGATCTGATTGTTTTCTTATGATCAGATATTTTTTTTCTCTTTCTCTTTTTCTTTTCCTTTTCCTTTTTCTTCTCCTTTTTTTAAAAAAAAATTTATTTTTGTTTTTTGTTATATCTCTCACACTAGATTTCCTGTGAGAAAGAGGATAGCAGCTCCTGACAGGTGAGAAAGAACTGGCCTGGTACTACCTGTTCATTCAACCTCTAGGTTTCTTAGCGCTGACCTGGCATTCACAGCTAGGCTGAGTTATTCTAAACAGTTTCACAGAACAGTTTTACATTAGACAAGGCCACTCTGTGTCTTTGGATCAAGACAAAAAGAATATTACTCCATGATCATGTTGAAACACAGACAAAAAAACATGAATGTTGTTCAAGTCACAAAAATGATTAAGCATTCTGGTTACCGTGAGTGATGCAGCTTCTTTATAAATGACAGTCTTAGCCTTTCTTCATTTTTCTTGCTTCATAGTAAGATTTTTTTAAATTATAGAATTAGAATTCATAGTTTTAGAATACCTATACTTCCTGACAGCATCTAAAACAAGCAAAGCTCTACTTCTTTGAGTCTTTCCCGAAAGCACCCAACACAAGCCCAAATCCTGTAAGTCCTTTCTAATACCTTCTTAGTGAAATGCCCCAGAAATGCCCCAATAGTGTATATTCTCCCTACTTACAAGGACTAATAATTCACACTTATTTAACTAGAGGTTTGTTCTTGGTACTGTTGACTAGAGGGAATTCACAGCTGAGAACTTTGGCGTCTTTACTCTGTGAATTAATTTTCGATATAGTTAAGAATCAGCATCAAGCTTTGCTGGCTAGTTTCATACTGGTTAAGGATAACTTTTAGTTGCATATAACCAGTTTTTGATCATAAAAACGTTATTAGCTCTGTTTTCTAGGAGTAATAATAATAGTAAAAACAGAGAAGATCATGAAGTCAGCTTATAAAGAAAGAGACTTATTTCCAATGATTTACCAGCTTTGTTAGAATGTTTGAAATTATCCCTCCTTCCTCCAGATTTTAATGAACAAACCATTACTGAGTAATTGGAAGCGGTAGAATGGCTTGTATATAATATATACACACACAAATAATATACATAATATATAATATTGCACATTAAACTTTCTCAGGAAAAATTGTTTTGCACATTCTAAGTTATATATCATTTTTCTACTATGTTAGCAATGACCCTGTGAATAGAAATTTAAACAGTGATAAGAGAAGCACTTGATTATGATATCCCATTGTTTCTTCCTTTCAAATGAAAGTTTTGATGATATTAAAGGATAAACAACTAAAGAATAGGGTATTATCTACCATTAGGATGACTATTGAATATTACTACTTTTTAATTTACTTTTAAAATTAGATGGTTTTGTTATATATATTAGGGCCAGTAGTTATTGTATTAAAATTCATCTACTTATTTTTTTTTAGTTTCTGTTACCAGTACTATTTTTTTTATTCTGAAATCTTAGGAACAAAGAAGTGAGACTGTTCTTTCATCACATTTGTTCTGATGTTAGGATTCAGTGTAATTGAACCTTTTAATGCATAAGCCTTTATTTTTGGTTGTGCTCCACTCTGAAAGATGTTTTATTTCATCTCTGGTTATTCAAGTTTAGTGGAATGGAAATGCAAAGATCAATAGACGCACTACAAAGACATGCTTTTGACATATGTATTCTATTTAGGAGTTAATATACTTGTTACTTAAGCATTTTAGTCTAACTTACCAGGAAGGTGGGCTGAGTCATTGATCACTATAGGATTAAAGCTCTCAAATTTTTATGTATTTGTTTCAGCTAGTAAGTGAGATTTTTTAAGGATATCATCAAATATGAGGAAGCTTTCTATTAAAATTTCTCAATAAATAGTTATGCATTTAAAGATAATACTATGTGGTCTTCTAGGTTGAAACATAATGTATAATGTGTGCATTTTCTGGGTTTCTGTTCTAGGTTTATAGATGCTCACAAAATTACTAATATTAATTCATAGGCCCTGGAATTTACTCTTTTGTTTAAAGGATAAATATGTTTGGATGATAGTCACAAGCATTGGTGCATACTTAATTGCTTACTTAGGAAAAAGAAGGAATAATGGAAATTTAGCTGTCATTTTAACCTTTTTGGTTGGTGTATTTTCCCCAGGATTGAGTAATTTAGATTGTTTTCAGGCCAGAGAATTTGCTCTATGTGTTGGGGCTCTTGGAAGTTTGTCTCCAGATAACATTATTAATAGGGAAGGCAGCAGTGTCATTTAGATGTGCCTTTGTCATTGGGATAGTAGGTTTAATTAGATCGTTGCATATGAACTGAGAACTAATAGAAAAACCGATATAGCATAATGGATTCTGTTAGGTTTGGTTACTTGTGAAAAAACTTAAAATTAGACATGTTGGTTTTATACTCATAAGATCTGGAGGTAGCATCAGGCAGGGCAGCTCCACAGTAGTCAGGAATCAAAGATCCTGCCTTGTGGCTCTCACATTTTTTAGCTTCTACTTCATAGTCCTTTTTGGAAAAGGAAAAGGAAAAAGGAGGAAAGGGAGAAGGGAGAAGGTATATATTGGCTGTCTCTAAAAGAGATTTCCCCCCCTGAGCTGCCTGTATCTAGTTAGAAATTGGGGATTCTTTTACTTCTAGGAATATGTTGAGAACAGATTGAGGTGGCAGTTGGCAGTAGTATCCTGAATGCTGGGAATCCTTTAGTAGACTTCTGTGTCCCAGCTAACCTGTACGGGGACCTGAGTTCTTTGGGGATGCTGATAAAAGTTATAGACTCTTTTCCTAGAAAATTGTGCCTGTGGACATATGCATGGAATTTTGTAGGATTGTTATCTCCATTAAGCCTAAGGGGCTCTTTATGGACCCATTGTTATGATTTCTTATTAGTGAAAGATTACCATCTTCTAGGATAGAATGTTCCACTAAGACAGTTATTTTTGTTAGAAAATTTTTCTAAGTTCTCATTATTTACTCATAAAGTCAATAAAAGTTTAATAGCTTGCACTATATGCTAGACACTGTATGATGGTACTTGAAGATTCAAAGACACCATGATTGATTTATTAGGTACCTGCTGTGTGCCTGGCATGGAACTGGGAGTCTTAAGTACATTGTTCATCTTTTTCATTTTATAAATTAAGAAATAATCTGCCTAAGATTTTATAGCTAGTGAATGATAGAGCTACTATTTGAACACGGGTTTAGTTATCATTAGATAGACACTTAACCCTAAGAATGCGACACAGTGAGCTTGAGGTATTTAGTGATTCAGTTTCAAATTCTTGCTTTGGGTAATATACCTAGGAATCTTTTTGTTTCTTAGTTTTCTCTTAACATTTTACAAGCCACTGAAACTATTTAAATATGTGATGATGCTACTATTTTGAGTTTGTGTTTTTTCAAAATCTGTATTATATCAGCATGATACCTGGCATGTGTCAAATGCCAATGGGTAATCTGATATGAGAGTAGTAAAGAATGATTATATTGAAAATGTCTTGTCAGTACTTGTATATGTTATTTACAAAATTCTGTGAAAACCACCTTTCGATCACCTGGTAAACCAGAGCTCACTTGTGCCATGTGTGTTCTCTTTTTTTCTCACAAGCATACTGTCATATATGCTGCTGACAGCATTATACAAGGAATTCGGTTTAAAAGCTTTTTGCTTCAAACTGAGGCTTTTGAACCCATTGATATACAGATGTTCTCATAATTTTTTCTCTTCAGTTCCTTTATAAATCAAAAAAAGTGTGAAAGGGGAAATTATATGAGTAATTACAGTATTAAATTACTATAGAAAACCGTCAGAGTTCTTTATATAACTCTCTTTTCAACTTCAGTTTCAAATCACCAGTTTTTTAAATGGTAAGTTTCTTACATTGACAGTCCTTAGATTATGTTGGCAGCATTAATTTATCAGTTGACACCTTTGCCTCTTGTTTTATCTGAAACATTATTTGCTTTTCTGGTGAGGGTGCTGCTGATTCCAGTTGTGGAGACAAGATTTGATTTGAGAAGATCGCATAATTAAAGTAAATAGGTAGTGTGGTGATAGGCCTGCTGCTGCTCTTTACTCTGTGAACATAAACTATTACAAGTCCATGTTTGATTCTTCTCTACTTAAAGAGTTTATTCTTACTTGATTCTAGGACGATTTGATGAAACTGTTATCGAAGAGAGGAGACAGTGTGCTGAAGATCTGCTACAGTTTTCTGCTAACATTCCTGCTCTTTATAACAGTAAACAACTTGAAGATTTTTTCAAGGTTGGTGGTCTTTCTGAAATATTTTGTACTTTATTAAATATCTTTGTTTTTTAATTTGTAGTAATTTTTTAAAACAAAAAGCTGTTTACTTTTGGATTTTATTAGCTAAAATAAGTAGACAGTAGCTTAATAACAGTGTCTATGGCATGCCTTCTATTTGTAGTGTAGAAATGAATTAGATTTTTGATTCATAGTTTTAAAAAATTGATGCAAAGGATTTAAAGTCATCTGATGCACTCCATTATAACTAAATACATTAAAAAATTTTTAATTATAGTGAAACTCCAGTAGTTACCTTCACTTTTTGAGGTGTCTATCAGTGATAGACTTTTTTTGGTGAGAAAAACCACTGTAAGTCCATATAAAATGTTATAATTATACTAATTTGTTTAAAGATAGAACAAAATAGTCACTGTACAATTTTAGAGAGGTAGGCTAGTATAGATTTTATTATTATAGATTACTGGGTCAGTGTTATAAGTTTCTTGACATGCCTTTATTCTGAGTTATCATTTTAAATAATAATTTTAAAATTTGTTTTGAACTGCAACTACAAGTTGTCGGTTGACATCACTGTCTTTGACAACCACAATTTCCCTGTTGCATTTAGCCTTCTAGAAAAAAGCTAAGTGATTATACCATAATTGTATTTTTTTCCTTCAACTAAAAATCTACTTATTTATATAAATGTAATTTCTTAGAACATGTAGCCAGCAAGTTATACGAGTAATAGGATTTGTTATTTTCCTGAGGCTAGCGGAGCTACAAAAGGAATTTATTTTTTATGACGTATTTTAGTATATTGAAGTTGATCTTTTGAAAGATACTATAATACAAACTTATGACATATAGTATTTAATAGAAATAGTAATAGAAAAGTTTGTAGTAAAAATAGAATTCCTATTGATTGACTTTTTTGCTTAATTTTTCATTATAATCTAGGCCAAGATGATATATTTGGCTTCTGCTTATGACCTAATAGAGATCTTTAGGCTCAAAGGCCAGGTCAAACTGATATAGTATTTAGCCCTTGCTGTTCTTACTCATAGTTGTTTTTAGGCAGCAAAGAGTATATGCTTATAGAAAAAGGCAGCATTATTAAGCAAGAAGACTGTTGCTTTATAGAAATTGTGAAAGACATTCATGTAAATTAACATATACCAAGAGCTAAAAAATTCAGTCTAGGGATGGATATAGAAATCAGATCATAGACTTTGTACAATTTTAATGAAAGTTGCCTGTTTATTTTTGTTTCTTTCGGATCTGGGAATTTCTGCTGGAAGACGCTTATTTTTAGGCTTTGTGAAATGAGAAAAGTAGGGAAAGAAAAGATTGGGAAGTTCAAGAGAAGTAAAACTAACTATCTAGAAATAGTCCTTCTTATATCTCATTGACCAGAACTGGTCACAGGACTATCCTTAGCTCCAGAAAGTGTGGGCAATGACTCTTAGCTTTCTAGTTCTTATTGTGGGTGAAGGTATGTAGGAAAGAGGTTTTCGAGTAGCCAGTCCATAGTTTGTGCTATTATACCATAATATTTTTCTTTGTAGAAACACTGATGGTAGGTACCTCATGAAAATAACCATATAGTCATTTGATTTGATTTTTTAAAAATATACATTAGAGTAGAAGGAATAGTATAATGAGCCTCCATTACTCATTACTCAGCTTCAATAATTAATATGTTGCCAAATTTTTTTATATGTTGATTGAAATTCAATTTGTTGGCATTGTTCATAGTATTTTCTTATAATAATTTTAAATTTTATAGGGATGGTTTTGATGTCCCTCTTTCATTCATGATTTTGGTAATTTGTATCTTGTCTATTTTTATTTTTTCTTGGTCATTATAGCTAAAAGTCTGATTTTTTTTGATATTTTTATTTATCTTTTCAAAGGACCAACTTGGTCTAATTGGTTTTTCTCTACTTTTTTGTTTCATTTCATTGATTTATACTTTAGACTTTATTTCCTTTCTTTTGCTTCAAATTTTCTTTGTTCTTTGTCTAATTCTTTAATTCCTTAAAGTGGATGTTTAAGTTATTAATTTGAGATGGTTCTTATCTAACATAAACATTTAGAACTATAATATCCCTCTTAGCAATTCTTCAGCTTCAAATCCCATAAATTTATATGTTTTTGTTTTTATTCAGTTCTTTGTATTTTCTAATTTCTTTTGTGACTTTTCTGTTGACTGGTTACTTAGAAATATGTTCTTTATTTTTTATTTGTATTTTTAAACACTAACAAATAGATTTTTATTTTATTCTAATCTTGGACCAACAAATGTGATTACTTGTAAATACTGGTAGTCATAAATTTTTTCTTTTATTAATGAAAGGTTGAGTTTAATATTTTTAATTTTTTAATTACGTTTGACATGTAATATCAGATTAGTTTCAGATGGAAATATTCATGGATTTTTCTAAAGTTTTTTATTGTTGATTTTGTTTTTTCATGGGCATGGTCAGAAATCATGTTGTATAATTTTAGTTCTTTTAAATTTATTGAGGTATGATTTATTTCCTAGCATATGATCTATCCTGGAGAATGGTCTGTGTGTGCTTGAAAGGTATATGTATCTTCTTGTCAGGTGTTTTATGTAAGTGTCAGTTCAAGTTAGTGGTGGTGTTTATCTTCTGTATCATTGTTAATTTTCCATCTAGTTCTGTTAATTATTGAGAATGAGGTATTGAAGTCTTCAGTTGCTGAATTTTCTATTTCTCCATTCAAGTAACATTAACTTACTTTATTTTAGGGCTCTGTTTGCAAGTGCGTGTATTTTATAATGGATATGTTTTCCTGATGAATTAAATTTCTTAGCCTTATGAAATGTCTTTCTTTGTTTCTAGTAATGTTTGTCTTAAAGCCTTATTTTGTATGACCTTAATGTAGCCACCCTAAGTCTCTTATAGTCACTGTTCATGGTGCCTTTCTTTACATTCTTTAGCTTTCAGTCTCTTCGTGTTAATTGAATCTAATAGTTTGATTTTAATTTATCCAGACTGAAAATGGCTGTTGTTGATTGGGGTATTTAGACCTTTTATATTTAAAGTAATTATTGATATGATTCAATTTTTGTCTGCCATTTTGCTATTTAATGTCTCATTTTTTTTTTGCCACCTTTTGTGTTAAATAGATGTTGTTTATTGTACCATTTAAATTTTTTTGTTATTTTTTTTAAGTTAAATTCTTAGAGATTGCTCTAGGGATTAAAATGTGCGTTTTAATTTATGACAGTTTATATGAGGTTAGTACAAACTTAATTTCAGTAAGATATAGAAAGCTTGCTCCATTAAACTTTATTTACTACCCCCTCCTTTGTGTTATCATATGTATATACCTCAAATATATTATAAACCTAACTATATAGTGTTATGATCTGATGTCTTTTAAGAAGTTAGGAGAAGAAAAGAGGAGAACATATTTATATAGTCTTTTATGTTTACCTTTTTTTGGTGTTCTTTATTTGTTCAGGTAGATTCAAATTACCAACAGTTGTTACTTTCAGCTTGGAGGATTTCCTGTTGCTTCTTTTTGTGTGTGTATAAGGCAGGCTTGCTAGCAGCAGATTCTAGTCTTTGGAAATGTTTTTGTTCACTTGGTTCTTTTTTATAATTTCTATTATTTATATTTGCTATTTTTTGAGTCATAGTTACTATACTTTAATTCTTTAGTAATGATTCCATTTTAAAGGATAGTTTTGCTAGGTATATGGAATTATTAATTGATAGTGTTTTTTTTAGCACTTGAATTTATCATCCCACTGCCTTTTGTCCATTGTTTTTTATGAGAAGTCAGCTGTTAATTGTACTATAGGTCACTGTATAAGTCTTTTTCTATTACTTTCAGAATTTAGCCTTTGTCTTTCTACAGTGTTAGTCTAGGTTATTGATCTCTTTCTGTTTATCATATTTGGGGTTTAATTTATCTTCTTGTATTTGTATATTACTGTTTTTTTTTTTTTGGTCATATTATGGTCATATTTATGGTCATGTTATGGAAGTTTTCTGCCCTCATCTCCTTAAATGTATTTTTTAACCCCTTTCTCTTACATTTGATACTTGCATTATATATAAGTTGTTATGTTTGATTTTATCCCACATCTCTGGTTCTCTTGATTATTATTTTTTTTCTGTTTTTCACAGTAGATAATTTCTGTTATCTTAAAGTTCATTGTTTATTCTTTCTCAAATCTATTGTTGAACTCCTCTAGTAAATTAAAAACTTCTTACACTACCTTTCAACTCCAGATTTTTATCTGGTTCTCTCCTTTTTTTTTTAAAATCGAGATTAATTGATGTAACAAAATTCACCATTTTAAAGTGTATCCTTCTTGGTTTTTAGTATATTCATTAGGTTATGCAATCATTATCACTATCTAATTCTAAAACATTTTCATTACTCCATAAAAAAAACCTCATACCTATTAATTAGCACTTACTCCTTCCCTACTTGCCCCAACCCCTAGCAACTGGTCTATTTTCCATCTTGATGGATTTGTCTATTTTGGACATTTCACATGAATGGAATCATATAATATGTGGCTTTTTGCATCTGACTTTTTTTACAGAGCTTAATATTTTCAAGATTCATCTGTTTTGTAGCATGTATCAATATTTCATTTCTTTTTATGGTTGGATAGTATTTCATTAAGTGAATGTAAATAGACCACATTGTATTTATCCATTTAGTTGGTGGATATTTGGATGTTTCCACTTTTGGCTCTATGATAATGCTTCATTTGGTTCTTTTTTATAATTTCCATTTACTTATATTTGCTATTTCATGAGTCATAGTCACCGTACTTTAATGCTTTAATAATGATTTCTTTCAGTTATTTGAATATATTTATAAATAGCTGCTTTGAAGTCTTTGCCTTCTAAGTCCAGCATTTTTCCTTCTCAGAGTTAGTTCTGCTGACTGTTTTTTTCTCTCTCCGTGTGGAGTGCATACTTTTTTATTTTTGTATAGTTCATAATTTTTTTATTGAAAACTAGAAATTTTGGATAATATAGTAACTCTGAGTTCTGATTTTTTCCCCCAGAAGGCTGTTGCCATTGTTTTTTTTTTTTTCAGTTTGTTTAGTAACACGTCTAAATCTATGGGGTCTGTTTAATGTGTAGTGTGTAACTGCTAATACTTATGGTGTTTTTAATATTTTAATTTTTATTGCATTTTTAAACATAGCTTAGTAGAGATTAACCTTGTTATCATCATTCCTTAGTGGTTAGCCAGTATTTGGTCTTGGCTTGTACTTGAACACTTTGTTTCATCATATATTTCTCCTTATGCTGATGATTCTTTGTTTTCAAAGTTCAAGCAGTTTTTAAGTTTGCCTCCAATTTTACTTTCCTTTGAGATCTCTTCTGTTTCTTCTGTGCATGTGTATCATCTCATAGTTTGCCAGAAATTTCTAAATAGCTTTATTCCTCCCTGGTCTCTTCTGCATGGATGGGTGGAGAGCTTATTGAGAACCCCTATTGCTGTGTTTTTTGGATCTCCCTGATAAATGTCTGACTAATGTGCTGGTCCTTTGCTTGCTGCAACTTCATGCTTGCTGAGCCACTGTTCTTGCCATTTGTTTGGCACTGAGATCGCTACTATTACTGATAATGCTCATTGGGGTAGATTTTTTTTTTTCTGTCAAAATCATGCCAGTTTCCTCTAAGTGAATCTGCTGGTTTTTCAGGCTTTGCCTTACTCTTGTATAATTACCATGGTAACCCATCTGGGATGGAAAATGGAAGTAACCCCAGGCAAGAATGCCACAGATTCCCACAGTTCCTACCTGTGGTTTTGTGGTTTTTCTTGAGTAACCACTTCTTCATTTGCTTTATGTTTTTGGTCAATTTCCAGAGCTCTCAAATGGTTATTTTGACAGTTTTCTCTAGTTATATACATTATTGTCTTTAGGGGAGAACATTTGCTGATCTACTTATTCCATCATACCTCAACTCTTTCCCCCGTAGATTGATTTTTCATTAAAAACTTTTGAGATGCTATGTAATAAGAGTTTCTTTTTACTGCATAATTAGAAACACCCAAAGATTAATGTTTTTGAACTAGAGATTTAAAATAGAATTGCGGCATATTCTCGTACTGCTTCCTTTGAGTTCTACAGAACAGTTCTTTTGTTTCATTAAAGATTTATTCTTTATTTTGTATAATACTATTTATTTCTTTTCTATAATTTTTTTTTGTTAAATCAGGTAAATAAAATTTCTCTAGGATTAAGAGCCAAAACACTTTTTCACCTCTTAATTTTTTGTTTTTATTTTATTTTATCTTATAAGCAGATCTTGTATCAGTTAGTGATAATGGCAACAAAAATTACTGAGTGCTTACATTGTTCTAAACATTTTGCGTGTTCGAAATCTTTTAGTCCTAATGACTTCTTGAGTTACTTATAGGGATCATTTCCAACTTAAAGTCACTACACACCTGGTGTTGGAAGAGATAGTAATTGAAAGATACTGTCTTTTAAGCGAGATTGTAAATAAAATCAACTTTGTTTCTTAAGAATATTTGCTTAAATTTTGGTTTGGATGTTCAAAAGATGGCTTAATCTAGAATAGATATTCTTCTTTTTGGAGAAAAATTCAGATCTAAGTTGTGATTTGAATATATTAATAAAGAGTAAAATAATTCTTTAAAGAATGAAGTAAATTCTTGTTTCTAAAGAATAATTGTTTATAAAGCCTCAGTTCATTTAACCACCCTTGGAAGTAAAATTTTGTAATTTGAGAATGACCATTTCAAATGTCTCTTTCTTAAAGATAAGCTGGCAGGGAGACTTGATTATGTAAAAATTAGTTTTGAATTCTTGGTGCTGATGTAAAGAGGAAATAGGGGTCTGGTATTTCTCTTGGTTTTCGCTATCCTATCTGGGAACTAGTGTTTGGGGCCATAGAACTGTTGGTGGAAGGAAAGATATTCAGGAGCAGAAGAGCTATTATTTTAATTAGTTATATTAATTTAAAGATTATAAGCCCATTCGTGATTGGAGCAGTGCATAAGGCCATAGCACAAAGTCATACCACGACCACTTGCCTGATAATAGCATTCTTTTGTTGCATGTAAGAAGAAATGGTCTTTGAGGCCTGAATTTGCAAACCTAAATATAGAATTAAAATGATGATCGCATTGAGAAGTCAATTTCATATTTACTAAAATATGTCTCTTTAATAAAAATATCTTAAAATTACTTAGTTTTGCTTACATAGTATTTAAGTGGTTTTCAAATTTAAGTTGTTTCTGGAGTCTTCTGGAGGTACTATGTGATATATTGTGGTTTTTAATTTGACAAAATTAAATGACTTCCTAATGGAGTTCATTTATCACTAATTAGAACGACCAGTCACTAATGATTCTGAATAATATTCATTAGCTGGAGGATGTTCTCCTTTTTTTGCAATTTTTAATGAGTACTTTTGAGAGAAAGAAAAAATATGCTTTTATAAAAAGTTGTGTTTTATAATATGATAATATTCCTATTGAATTTTTAAATAATAGAGTTTTTAAAGAACAGTTTTGGTTTACAGAAAAATTGTGCAGAAAGTGTAATTTCCCTATAACCGCCTCTTCCCTTACAGAGTTTTTCCTGTTAACATCTTGCATTGGTGTGGTACATTGGTTATAACTGATGAGCCAATATTGATATTCCTATTGAATTTTTTAAAAGCAATTGTGATCTAGTTTAATAGCTGAATAATTTTTGTAATCCTTATACATACTCAGTTGAAATAACTATTGTTTATTAATGACTTTTTAAATATTCTATTTACAATGAAAGATAATTACTTTGATCTCTTTAGGGTGGTATAATTAATGATGGTTCTGAATTGATTGGTCCTGTTGAAGCTTATTTGGATTCCCTCACTGATAACTTTCCTGAGTGTAGTACGGAAGGTAAGAGATTAATTTTTTTTTCATTTTAGTGATTTTGATTACAGAAGACTATAAATCATGTTTGCATTGCAAAAAAATAAATGGATATTGAATCCCTTGAGAGTATTCACTAATTCTAAAATGCTTTTTTTTTTTACATTTTAACATCACTGATATTGGGTATATGATTTGGATCAATGGTATCTTCCATTTAATTGACAGCTTTTTTCTTTCTTAGTGTGATATATAAAATAATCATTCCTCCTACAATTAATGACATCTTAGATTTGATTTAATGTGATATAATGAGTTAAAAATTTGCATTCTCTAGAATAAGAATGCCTTCCTTAGGTTTATTTGGCAGCATCTGACTTTTGGACAATTAATATCAAGACTGGCTTTAAAAGTTTAGTTATGTACCCAGAAAGAATAAACTTAAGGCAGTTTAGTGTTTTTGATATGTTTTATAAAACATGAATCTAAACCAAAGCAAATTTTCTTTTAATCTCTCTAAGAATGCTTAATCTCTTGTTTTATTTCTCTATTAAGCCATATTTGAATTTTTATGAAGATTTAAAACATACATTTTTGTTTTTGGATTTCCTTAGCTTGTTTTCTTCCAGGGAAGATTTTAAAATTAAAAAAGAAGATATGGGGATAAGGATGTGGAGAATCTTCAAAAATACGTAGATTTGTTTGATTTGGCTTAGGTTCAATTTACATAAAAGTAAAATCATAGACTAGATAATATTTTTTTTGAACTCCTTTATAAGTAAGAGTTTATGGTAGAGAAGGATGCTTTTATGAGCCTAACATAGGAGGTAGCCATAATCTCATTGCAGAGATGTTTTTTGTGTGGGGATATGTAGTACTATCAGCAGATATATTGACATAAATCTGTTGCAGTAAAGTCCCATCTTGATTTGGTAGGAGCAACGGATTCCCATCTATTACATAGGCTGATGCACCTAAATTGTATTTTTTTTTTGATACTGCCATACTGAGAAGTGATCAGTTTTTCTTTTTTCTTTCTTTCTTTCTTTTTTTTTTTTTTAATGGTTGTTCATGTTGACTTAAAGGCAGAGCCCATTAACTTATACCCAGTGTCCTATGTGATATATGAGGACCTCAGGCCCAGGGTTCCATCCTGAATCAGCCAATGTTATAGAAAAACATTGGTGACAGTAATTTTACTTTATAATTCATTGTGGTTTTTTGGAAAAATATATCTTCTATAATTTGTTTTGATCTGAGACCCTTGCTAGACTTTGGAAAATCTAGTCCCTGTTTGGCATCCCAGTGAGATTCTCTAATCAGATCTAGTTTCCTTGGAAGGTAACCTCTCTGGGATTACCTGATCTGGTTATAGCCTCAGAGATATTCTACTTCTGAGAAAGAAGGAGAGTGTGTTTTTTGCCTGTAAAACATGCTGATTTGGCGACATCCAATAGAGAGGAAGTAGGAGAGTTATAGGAGACTATTCAATGAGGAGTATAACTCTTGGGAATTGCTGAATATTTCTTTCCTCTCTCTGGTTTTTGATGCAGGCCTTTATTGATGTGGGATTTGCAAATGGTTATATATATGACATCTATAATAAGCCTTTATTACTAGGTGGGAGTCAGCCATGGTGAGAGAAGTATGTTTTGGGAGCCTATTTTAGTGTTAGGTAATCATGGACGGGCGCAATGTAGAGGTCTTTTGTCCTTTGCCGCAGTCTAGGAGGGACGAAGAAGAGCATTATTAGGAATAACTGTTCTTGGGATGGTGTTTAAAAGATGCACAGATCTTCTGGGTAAAATGTTGGCTGTATTAATGTTAAAGAAGATATAACCTAAAGCTAGGGTGAGTTAGTGATTTATTGTCCAATCTGCAATGCTTCTTAGAATTAAAGAGGATACTTTGAACAAGTACAGTAAGAGAACAAGCATAAACCAGGACTGCCTTGGACAAACTTGGCAGTATGGGCCACCCTACCTAAAGTAGTTGTTTCAGAGTTTACATTTGAAATTTCAAAATGATGGGTTTTCCTTGCAAGAATTTCTCTTTTAGGTATATGCTTTTATGAGAGAAATTGGGGGCAACAGTTTTGTTAAAAATACAGGAAAAGACATACTTAAAAGTAATATTGATATTTTATCCTTTCAGGGCATAGGTTAGTTGTCCAGCTATATTACTATCTCTAAAATACACTGTGATCCGTGAAGAATGAAAAACATGGAAGTGGAAATGCTATTAATGCTTGTGTTTTTTACCTTCTCCCTTTAAAAGCCTTTATGTTTGGCTAATCAGTCCTTCTGAAAGATACCTGTTGACAAATACAGTTCTAAGTGTCAGACAGCTTGCAAATTCATTGCTATTTGAGAGGGGAAATGACTTTTAAATAGCTGAGATTGTCTGGCATACTGGGCAAGTGTTAAGATTTACCTTCATACCAAAAAGTCTGTAAACCCTGGAGACAGCCAAGGGAGAGGGCCTCTAGTAGCAAGAGCAGGAAAGCCAGCAGCCAGCCAGGCCCACAGTTATGCAGTGAAACGGAGGGTTGTAGAGGGATTGTGGTTGGCAAATGCTTGCGGTTTGGGTTTAGAGCCAAAATGCAAGGAGGTGATTCACTCCATAACAGCTCCTCTGAGTGTAGTATTTTAAATGATGTTTTGAAGGTAGATTTATTTTTCATACTTGTGATTTAGTTTGCCAATGGAATGAGCCAGAAGGGCAAATCTTAATATATAGTCTGCTGTTTCAAGGTCTTTCTGGTGGAGTTAGAATGGCATGGCAAGTGTGTCACCTGTCAGAGAACAGATGTAGAAGCTAAGTGATTGTGATTTTTATTATACGATAAAAATGCAATCAATAAATTTTAAGTTACCTTGACAGAAAATTTTCTGAGGAAAACATAAAGACCTGGATTAGTGGTTTAAAAACTTTACCATTATTTTATAATGCAACGGGATAGAAGAAATTCCTTTACGGTTTCATAAAACCAATAATTTGGTGATTAACTGGTAAATATATTTTATCTAATCTGAAATTAAAAATTATGAAGTTATTCAGTAGATTTTTAGATGAAAAGTTAATATTGTTTTATGATTTTAAAATGAAATGCTGATTACTCTTGATCTCCTTTGTTCAGAGAAATTGAACTATATATTTTCTCAAAGATAAAAGGTTTAATTGATTGTTAACATCTTATTTCCTTTTTAAACTTCCATCTTTTGTTGAATTAAACTTAGCTATGAAGTTACCGTGACATGTGTGGAAACTTGGCCAAAATGATGCATGGGAATTGAGCTCCTTGACATATTTCTCTCATCTGTTGGCCTGTTTGAGGGATGTAAGTTGCTTTACTGCCACGCTGGCCTTGATATTGGAGACTTTGATGTTCGTATAGTCTCATCTGGTAACCTGTGTCATTTCCTCTTCCTAATACATTACTTTCCTTCCTTTGCAGTTTTTTGGGAGGGACATTTTCCAGGTGTATGCCGCAAATAGAGAAAATAGGCGATCATAACCACAAATAACTGAGAGATCAACTTATATGTAGCAGATCTTATGAGTGAATAATCTTAAATTGGAATATCCAAATCTACCTTTTTTTGTGGGGGGGTCCTGTAAATTGTGGATTAAGAGTTTCTAAATAATTATTCTAACAGTTTTAGACTCAAGAAAGGATTTGTTAAGCTGTCTTAAATTAGCCATTTTAAAATAAATGAGATGTACATTTTGAGGATAATAGCATTTATTGCTAGTCTGTGTAAGGGATCTCTTAAAATCACTCCCAGTCCAAGATTTGTGTATTTATTTGATGGCAAAGTAATAATTTTCTCCATTATGTAGATAAATATGAAGGTTATAATTATTATGTGTTAAATCAAACAATGTCGATTATATTTAATGTCTTAAATACTGTGGGAATTATTGGAAAGGTATGTAGTTAAGTTTGAAAAACTTTTGTATCAAAGTATTTTTTATTATCTATTTTTAAAATTATTATTTGTGTTATTTTCATTTAAAGTTGATGCTTTGAAGCAGGATCACTTGAAAAAGGAATATCCTTCAGTTAATTGGCTACTTAATAATCTAAATGTCTTTTTAAGATAACCGTATTATCTGTGCACTACCCTGTGTACTGTAAAATGACAAAATAGAGAAAGTTAAACTAAAAGTAATTTAAATTTAAGTAGAATTTATAGCAAATTTCCACTAGGTGGCACCATGAGAACTCTTAATCTTGTTACTGGGCTTAGGCTAGGCCCTATATTACATTATACTAGAGTATTTTTCTTTTAAGAGCTTATCTACTTAACTTTTATTCACTGTTACTTACTAATTGAAATTTTTTGGTCGGGTTGCTTAAAATAAATAGAAAAAGAATAGGCCATTGTTAAGATAAACACAAATGAGAATGTGTCATTGTGTGTATGTGTATAAAACAGATGATACAAATTATAAATATTTACTCTTAAAAACCCTAGGGCTATTGAAGATAATGTTGAAATTAGGACTTTAGGGGTTGGGTGAGGCAAATTAAAACACATGTGGGAATGGGTTTTAGAGTAGAGGAAGATTAGAAATGTAGTTAAAATCCCTTATTTTACAATTACAATTGGAATTTCAGAGAAGTCAAGCCATGTGCCTAAGGTAGTCAAGGCACTCCAGGTATTTAATAGCAATCACAGAACTATATTTTGTGAGATGATGAGAATATATATCAGTGGGAATATATATTTGGCATAGAAGCTCAGTGTGAGCTACTTGTGTTCTGGTAACAGCAAACAGGAATGATTGGCAGAGAAGGTTATGGAGAGTAGCAGCATAGAAAGTTCATTAGGGAGAAAGGGAAGCCAACTCATAGATCTTTGTTGTTCATGATAAAATAACGGTATTAGAGTTGTAATTGTGATGAATGTGTTGTTTTTTGTGCTCATTCTGTTTTTCACCAAATATACAGTAGAGATTCTTATGCTCTTTTCATAAAATTTCAAGAGTGAAGCACAGATATGTCCCAAGGACTTTATAAAAATGTGAAATGTCAAAAGAATGGTTCTTTTAGTAACAATAGTATTACTAAATGGTGAGATGGTAATCAAATACAAGAATTTTAACTAGCATAAGAATCTTAACTAAATTTAGATATTCACTTAAAATCATATTTATAAGGGCCTGTTTCTTAATGGAGATTGATATGTATTTCTTCTATCTCAGGGTGATCTTTGTTGGCTAGATACCATGCTTTGTGTGTGGAGCATGAGTCATTGCTACTAGGAAAAGTAGAACTTCTCTTTTGTTGACTGGCAATATTTGAACCTCAGGGCTTAGTGAAAGCTATCAGCTAATAATAATGAGGCCATGTATTTTATATATAGTTGACAACGAGAGACCACCTGTTGTTCTAAAGAAAAGTGACATCTTTTTGCAGATGGTCTTCAAATATAGATTTCTGATAGTTTATAGTATAAAGATTTATTCTGTGGCAACCTTTTCCTCTGGTGCATGTCTTTTAGAAATGGTGCCTTAGACAGATTGCACTGTACTGCCCTACTCTGAGCAGTTCAAAGCACAGAAGGTGAGGGTAGGTAGGTGAACTGGGATGCTAAATAAACCCCTCTTGTCTGTAGCTGCTTTTTAACCAGTCACCTGGGGCCCTCTAATAGCCCTGAGACTTGAATCCCTGTGAAATGAATCTGGAGGCAGAACGCTTTCATAGAACCTTTGACTCCCCATCCCACCCCCCTGCCCTCATCCCTTCCAAAAAAGGCTTAGGTTTTTGATTTGATGGCATTGTTGAAGGATGCACCTTTTACTCTCATGATAGCCCAGAGAGCCCCTTTAAACATGGATTGACTTCAGGTTGGTTTAACTTTTGACAAATAGTCTCTGTATTGTCCCTTGTTGCTCTGCCTTAGTCACAGTTTTCTCCCTACTCTTCTTAACTGAGAACCTCTTGTTTGCTGCTCCTATATCTTAATTGTTAACTTTCTTTCTGGGTTATAGGGAGCTTGTGCCTACTTCATGTGATATTTATATGTAGCTTTGTATAAACCAGGTTGGATGACAGGACTTTGATTTCAAGGAGTTGAGCAGGCACTGTATTAAGTAGGCATATTAAGGATATAAGAAGAATAAACTAGGTACTGAAATATATATATATATATATATATATATATATATATAACTTTAGTTTACTATCTGACTGAATATATGTACATAGATATATATATGTAATTTATTACTGCAGTGGTGAAGGGGAGTGTTGAGCTGTTTAGCAGTACTTGATTGAGAAGGGAATTTAGAAATTGCTCAAATAGGGAAAAGAAAGATATCAGAAAATACTAGGAAGGATGATTAGTTGCAGTGCAGGGTCAAGGAGATGTAATAGGGTTAGGCTTTTTAGGTATGGTAGGGTGCATTTTAAGAAGAGAATTAAAGGAAGAAGATAGGCAAGGAAGAAGTGACAGGGGTTTCTGTGCCTTAAACAGATCTTACTTTATAATCATTTCTGTCATCTCTCTTAAGTTAGGAATTCCTTGGCACTGGCTGCTGCATAATTCATACAGGCCTGTATTCCACAAATGATGTCTGTATAACATATCTTTATTCTCGGATTCCCAGTTTTAGTCCTTGCTTCATCTCTTTTGATATCCTTCATGTACAGAGCCTTAGGGGCTTGTCATGCACATGCAGGGAATATAAGAGTCATTGGTAATCCCACTACACAGAGAAAATTACTTTCAGTGTTTAACGTACCTTTCTAGCCTTTTTTCTGTGTTTATGTTTTTAAATGAGAATTACATATGTATATATACATAACATATATCCACACACACTACAGTTTGTCATTTTTGCCTAATAGATCATGAATACTTTAGTATTAAACATTCTTCTATAACATAATTTTTAATAGGTATAGTCTATCTAAATATTTTATCATAGAAATGAACCATAATCTCCTATTGTTAGAAATTTATTTCAAAATATTTACCCTTTTTTGTGGTATATCATCTTATACATAAATCTTTTTTCATATCTCTGATAGTTTTTGGTATATTGCTGAATTTCTGGGTCATATATAAGCATTTTTTGCATATGATATGTATTGCCAAATTGTCCTCCAAAAAAGTTAAAACCAGAATTCTTTTTGTTTGCCTTTGCTTCTCCTAGATAGGCTAAAAAATTTCTCATTCTAACCTGCTAATTTTTATTTGCTTCCTTCCTTTGAAATATTCTTTATTTAGGATTAGGTAGAAATTGAAAAGGAAACAATTTATGTAGAATATTTATTTATTACTTTAGTTTACTATCTGACTTTCTCCTGACGTATTTTGATAGTCTTACTTTTATGATCTAATTTCATTTAATCATTATTTTCTTTGCTAATAAAATGAGATTGGAAAGGTAAGAGGAAATATGACCATGACACTAGATTTTTGTGGTCAAAAGCCAAGAAACTGAGTATACATAACTTTGCCCTCTTGCCCTTAGCTGTTATTGTTCTTGTTAGAAAGGAAAATCAGGCAAAGCGTGAACAGTGCAATGTGATAGATGATGTGAAGGTTATAGTGACAAGACACAGGAGAGCTGACAAAAGATCTGTAACAGCATTTCCTTTCTTTTGTGATTATCTGTGTAAACCAGACATTTCTTTTAAACTTTGTCTATTTATTAATTTCAGTGGATTAGGTTATATAATGGTGCCATTTAAGGAAATAAATTTGCATTGAAATACATAAAATATTTAAAAATTATTTTAAAAATCTCTTAAAGTTTATATATTTCTCAAAAACAGTAGATAATTTTTAGGTTGCTATAAAAGATTTTGATTTTGAAGTACCATCGACACAGCTGTAATGTCAGAGAATTGAAAATATTTCCACTAAGTCCAGTGAACTTCATCTGAGATTGTGCTTTTAATGAAATACATTGCTTTTAAGAAACAAAATTAAATCTATTTTATTTTGTTGAGGTATAATTAACACACAACATTATAGTAGTTTCAGCCTCATGAGGTGTCCAGCCTTATGATTGGATATTTGTATACACAGTTGATCCTTGAACAACATGGGTTTGAACTGCTCAGGCTCACTTATACGCAGATTTTTTCCAATAAATATATAGTCAGCACTTTATATTCCTGGGTTTTGCTACAGATTCAAACTTTGGATCAAAAACAGTATTTTTTATATGTGGTTGGGAATCTGGATGCAGAGGACTCACCATTTGCATTGTTCTGCTTCATTTTATGTAAGAGAGTTGAGCATCCTCAGATTTTGGTATCCACAGGGGTTCCTGGTACTAACTCCCCATGGACACTGAGGGACTGTAGTTAAGTTTTTGGGGAGTCACAAGTTGTATGTGAATTTTTTAGCTGAGCAGAGGCTGGCTCCCCTAACCCCCACGTTTATTATCACAATAAATCTAATTAATATCCATCACTGTACACAGTAATTTTTTTTCTTGTGATGAGAACTTTTAAGATCTACTCTCTAAGCAACTTTCAAATATGTAATAGAATATTATTAACTGGAGTTGTCATTGCTGTACATTATATCCCCATGAGTTATTTTAGAACTAAAGTTTATACCTCAAAATTACTTCTTCATGGGGATTCTGAGGATTTGTTAAAAAACCCTGAAAACGGTATATGACAGGGAGCCTAAATAGTGTGTTAAATCTCATTTGAAATTTGAGCATAACTTCCATTAACATGCTTTTACCCTAACTTGCTTTATTTGATAGGAAATAAGCATTTTGAGTCTATAAAAGGGCTTGACAAACTTTGACCTATGGGCCAAATCCAGCCTATCACCTGTTTTTATATGACCTAAGAGCTAAGAATAGTTTTTATATTTTTAAATCATTGACAGAATTGAAAAGAATATTATTTTGTGGCACGTGAAAATAATATGGAATTCAGTTTTCAACATCCATAAATAAAAGTGTATTGATTGGAACGCAATCATGCTCATTCACTTATGTGTTGTCTGGCTGCTTTCATGCTACAGCAGCAGTGTTGACTGGTTTGAAAGAGATCAGATGGCTCGCAGAGCCTGAAATAGTCACATTCTGGCCCTCAGGGAAAAAGTTAGCTGATCCCTGATCTTGAATTGTATAGTCTAATCTGCCTTTAATTTTGACTTACTGAGGAAATAATTTCCTTCTTAATATATTTTTTTTTCCTGAGAAACTTGGCAATCAGTATTCAGTGGTGATGCAGATCTCATGGTTGTTTCAAAACCTGATTTTTACATAACCCTGTTATTGATCTTATTTAATGATATAAATCAGTGGCTCTTGATATATGGTCTTTTGGCCCTTGGATATTCCTGATATCTTTTCAGGAGGTTACCGAGGCAGAAATTGTTTTGTTAATCATCTAGGAAATTATTTTGCCTTTTTTACTGTGTTGAAATTTGCACTTACGGTGCAAAAGCAGTGTTGGGTGAACCGCTATACCTGAGCATGAATCAAGACAGTGACCCAGGCATTTTAATAATAAAAAAAAGACAGTGACCCCAGACTGCGACGGTAATTGTCTCACATACTTGCAGATTGAGTGCAAATCAGAAGAGAATCTAGCCATCTTCTGTTAAGATTTGCAGGAATGTAACAGTGCCACTTCTCTCACTAAATATTTTTTGTTTTGGAAAATATAGTTATTTTTATAAAATTATGTTAACATGTAATGGACTTTAATGTTTAAAAAATTTCAGTCTGCTAAATATCAAGATTGGTAAATATTTACAGATATAATCCACATAAACAATTTCTTTTAGGTCCTTAATCATTTTAAAAATGTAAAAGGAGGGTCTAACACCAAAAAGTTTGATAACCGTTATTGTAGATCATGCTCATTTATCATGAAGTCAGTAATATGAAATGAGAGAAGTCATTTTCATTGCTAAATATTTCAATAACACCTATTATTCATTTTCTTGTCAGAAAGCAGATACAGATATAGACCAGAGCTCGCTCCAAAAGCTTTGGAAGAGGCTGAAACAAAAATTTCTGAATATTCAGTTCTTTGAAAAAAAAAAAAAATAAATAAATGACATATATTTTCCAGGTATGGGTGGTGACCTAACAGCACATCTCTGAGGATACATTGTCTGATAGTTAAATAATTATTGTATAATTGCTATAATAGTTATAGTTTAATGATAGTATATTGCTTTATATGCATTAACCTTATTCCTTGTTTATAGCCTTGCATAATAAGTAATTGTATTAAGTAACTTGCTGTTGGTCATGCAGTAAGTTTTAAGAGCTGCATTTCAAGGACTTCTTTTTGTCTTATTCTTTTCCTTTTATCATGATGTTGTTCAAAGTAGCCGTGTGTACAAGCATCAGCTTTCTATGAATGGTTTATGTGATCTTGTGGTAAAGGCTCTTTTTGAAAACAAGGCCACATAAAGACATTTCTTTGGTTTTAGTTTAATAATTGAGGCAAAGAGATGGTCTCCCAGAGTTACAGAAAAGACAGTGCAAAAATGAATGAACTAAGCTGAAATAAATTGCTAGCCACTGACTTCCATCAGTAAATTACAGCCTTCCTGATTGACTTGGATAGTATGAAAAAATGATTAGTTAGCATGATTTGTATTCTTTTGGCTGATTCTCAACTTAATATCTTGTTATTATTATGATCATATTTCCAGGCTTCTCCAGTGACAGTGATCTGATATCTCTTACTGTTGATGTGGATTCTCTTGCCGAGTTAGATGATGGAATGGCTTCCAACCAAAATTCTCCCATTAGAACTTTTGGTCTCAGTCTTTCATCGGATCCTTCAGCACTAGGGGCTGTTGCTTCTGACAGTGAGCAGAACAAAACAGAAGAAGAACGGGAAAATCGTAGCCTTTTTCCTGGCAGTTTGAAATCCAGGCTCGGCAAGAGAGATTATTTGGAGAAAGCAGGAGAATTAATAAAGCTGGCTTTAAAAAAGGAAGAAGAAGACGACTATGAAGCTGCTTCCAATTTTTATAGGAAGGGAGTTGATTTACTCCTAGAAGGTGTTCAAGGTACAATTTTATCTGTATTAATATGTTTTAGCATGTCCTTATGTTGGTATCTGGAAAAAAAGTTTATGCCTATAGCTGTATCTTGTGTATAATCCTATGTACAAACAAGACTGAAAACGAGAAATTGCTGAAGATTAAATGACCTATAAATATAAATATACACTCTTAGTTACATGACAATATCAGAGGTACTTAACTCTCTAATCAGTTAATCAACAAAAACAAGATTAAAAAAATCAAGACTCTGCTGTGAATAATAGTTTGTTTATTTTCTGATATGGCCAGTGTTCACTAGCCTTCACCTCTCAGGAATGTTCATAGAGCATTTTTAGTGCATTTGCTGTCAATGGCCTGGAGAGATGATGAAATGGGCTTTTAAACTGAGAATGTAAAGGGTTCTCAGATTTGCCTATTGTTCTTCATTAGTTGGAGTAAACACTCAGCTAATGAATGGGGGTGAGGTGGACACCTGGAGCTGAGTGTTGCTGAATGTAAGTACAGCTTACCCTTTTTTTTAGGCATCAATTTTTGTTTTAATGTTTTGCCTTTTCCTCATAAGAGCAGAATGAAGCATGCTGCACTTAGTTACATGACTTCGTGGACACAATAATCAAAGGTTGATGGGACCTACTACTACTGATTTTCTTTCCAGAAAATTATTTTCACCATTTGTCTGTGGTCTTTGACCTGTTAGATGACCACAATCTCCTGTGTTACTAAAATGTTTTATTACAGTACTCCTGCCCTCACTCTGCCTTGTGTCTGGTAGTCTAGAAGCCTTCTGTTTTACTTTTCCTAGAGGATAAACTTTTAGTCTTCTAATATGGTGTAAAGATGAGTAAATACTTGGCTGTATGGAGTGGAAGAGGAGTGTATGTATTGGCATCCTAACTGCTTTTTAACTGCTTTTGACTAATTCTCAGTTTTAATCATTCATCTTTCTAGGGCCACCAGTTTCCTGAATGCTCGGAGAGAGTTGCAGTGCTGTGTGTCAGGCTGCTTTCTTCAGTTTCCCAAGTCAATAAACTCTGATCTATCTACTTGCTAACATAAATTTTTGTTGCAATATTTTCTCCCAATCTCTTTGTCTCTGTGGGATTTTTGCCTTAAACATATTCTTTTATAGCCATGTTAATGGAGTTTCAGGGGGAATATTCCTCATGAAGTGACTGATATATCATTTTGATACAAATTTTTGTTTTTCAAATAGTTTCATAATTTTTTGGAGTTTTTTGTTTGCTAGTGGAGCATTCTGGTCTTCCATATCCATTCATTTTTCTTTGTCTTAATTCACATTTGGGTTGGGCATTCAAAAATAGTTGCAAACAATTAGCTGGGATATTTTTCCCTTTTTTTTTTTTTTACATAATTTTTGTGTTAAAACATCACTAGTATTTAATTGATATAGATAAAACACATCAGTGTGTTATCTTTTGTCTAAATTATTTGCTTTTAATCCTAGAACACTTCATAATGTTACCACTGGATGGCACCAGAAAAATAAAAATCTTTGCTTCAGAATGAGAATTATGGATGCATATAGGCAAAGAACAAAAAATATATCAGTTAGTTATTTTGTGATTATGGTGGTGAATTATTTCTCCAGTAGAACTTGACACCAAACCTGCTAGGACTCTGTCTGAAGGAGTGTTACCATTTAAATACATCTTCCTATGTAACATTTGCCTGTCTGTCTGACAACACAATGTCCATTTCTGCTCTGGACTGGTTTTTGTTGTTGATGTGCCATCAAATCCAAAAAGTTATAACAGACTAATTGCTTTAAGACTTTTATTGTTTATTCATAATGTGATCAATTTTTGTTTACACAAACTGAGAGCTGTAATCACAGAATTCTAATGTTTAGCCCATATGTAGAATAACCTGTTTCAGTCCTCATGGTTATACATTTAACTATATGTCAGAAATAATGTCAGGGCAGTGCTTCTGACCTGCGGATTATATAAAAGTATACCAGTCTCCTAACAGGCTCGTGGACTTTATTTTAAAAAGTTTTTCTGTTTTATTGAGATATAATTGACCTATAACATTGAATCAAGGGTGTACAACAATGATTTGTACATGTATATATTGTGAATTGATTACCACAATATGTTTAGTTAACATGTTACCTCACATAGTTATAAATTTTTTTCTGTGATGAGAACTTTCAAGATCTACTTTCTTAGCAACTTTAAATATACAATACAGTATTGATAACTATAGTCACCATGTTGTACATTACATCCCCAGAACTTATTAATCTCATAAATCAGAGTTTGTAACTTTTGACTACCTTGACCCGTTTCACCTACCCTCCACCTCCTGCTACCAGTCTGTTTCTGTTAAGTTCTTTTTAGATTTCACATATAAATGAGATCATGTAGTACTTGTCTTTCTCTGTTTGGCTTATTTCACTTAGCATAATGTCTCCAAGGTCCATCTGTAATGTTGCAAATGGCAGAGTTTTGTTCATACTTATGGTTAAATAATACCCTGTTTTGTATGTGTGTGCACACCACATTTTCTTTATTCATCTACTGATGGACAAGTGGGTTACTTGGCTATTGTAAATAATACTGCAGTGAACAGGGGAGTGCAGATGTTTCTTCAAGACAGTGATTTTGTTTCCTTTGGATATATACCTAGAAGTGGAATTACTGTATCATGTGGTAGTTCTTTTTAATTTTTTTGAGGCACTGCCATACTGTTTTCCATAGTGGCTGCACTAGTTTACATTCCCACCAACAGTGCACAAGGGTTCCCTTTTGTACACATCCCCTCAAAGCTTCTTACCTGTTGTCTTTTTGATGCTAGCCATTCTAATAGGTGTGAGGTGATGCCTCATCGTGTTTTTCTGTGTATTTCCCTGATGATTAGTGATGTTAAGTACCTTGTCATGTACCTGTCGGATAGGTATGTCTTTTTTGAGAAAGTGTTCAGTTCCTCTGCCCATTTTTTATTCAGATTTTTTTTGTATGCTATTGAGTTTTGTGAGTTGTTTATTTTGGATATTCACCTCTTATCATATATATGATTTGTAAATGTTTTCTCCCATTTAGTGAATTGCCTTTTCATTTTGTTGATAGTTTACTTTGCTGTGTGAAAGTTTGATGTAGTCTTATTTACTTTTGTTTTTATCGCCTTTGCTTTTGGTGTCAAACCCCCAAAGACTGATGTCAAGGAGCTTGCTCAGCTATGCTTCCATCTAGGCATTTGTCGTTTCAGGTCTTATATTCAAATCTTTAATCCATTTTGAGTTGTTTTTTGTGTATGGTGTAAGGTAAGGGTCCATTTTCATTATTTTGCATGTGGCTTTCCATTTTTTCAGCACCATTTATTGAAGAGACTGTCTTGTCCCTAGTGTATATTCTTTACTCCTTTGTCATAGATTAATTGACCATGTATGTGTGGGTTTATTTCTGAGCTCTGTATATTGTTTCATTGACCTGGCTGTTTTTATGCCAGTATCATACTGTTTTGATTGCTGTAGCTTTGTAATATAGTTTGAAATAGGAAATGTGGTACCTCAAGCTTTGTTGTTCTTTCTCAAGATTGCTTTGGCTATTTGGGTGTCTTTTGTGGTGCCATAAAATTTTAGGATTTTTTTTTTCTATTTCTGTGAAAAGTATCAATGGAATTTTGATAGGGATTGCATTGAATCTGTGGATAGATTTGAATAGTATGGATATTTTTAACAATATTAATTTTTCCAGTCCACAAGCATGGAATATCTTTCTTTTTGTTTCTTTCATCTGTGATTTGTCGTTTGTAGATCTTTTACCTCCTTGGTTAAATTTATTCCTAGATATTTTATTCTTTTTGATGCAGCATAAATGGGATTATTTTTAAAAACTTCTTCCTGATAGTTTGTTAGTATATAGAAACAAAATTGATTTTTCTATGCTGATATTGTATCCTAGAACTTTACTGAATTTGTTCATTAGTTCTAACAGTTTTTTGATGATGTCTTTAGGGTTTCTGGATATGTCATGTGCATGTAGAAACAGTTTTATTTCTTCCTTTTTGATTTGGATGCCTTTATTTCTTTTTCTTATCTAATTGCTCTGGCTGGACTTCCAGAATAAAGGAAGTATTGAATAAAATGATGAAAGTGAGCATCCTTATCTTGTTCCTGATCTTAGAAGAAAACCTTTCAACTTATCACCATTGAGTATTTTGTTGAGAATAATGAACATTATTCTTTAAATTGGGGGAAATGGGGACTCTAGCTTGTGAGATGACCTGACATTTATGAGCAGAAGAGATGTGTCCTTAAGGAAAGTTTGTTCTAGCGTGGCAGAATTGTTACTGAAACATCACTGTAAACAGTAATACCTATGAATCATTTTAATTTAATTTTGCTATAAGAATTGTTACCTCTGACCTTTGTTTGGATTGGCATGCTTTATAATAATTATTTCTGGATATATGATAATACAGAGAGGAGAAATGTGGTAAGTAGGAGTGCTTTATACAGAGGTCCTCATGAGTTGGCAGATTTTGTTATTCTAAATACTAGCTATTCATCCTAACTAAACTATTCATCCTGAAGGAGTTTATCTGTGTTATTTGTAGATCAGATAGAGATGGCTTGATGTTTTTCTTACTTAACTGGTGTTTGCACAGCTGAGACTAGATGCAAAACACAATGGCAGCAGTCTTATTTGCCCATCAAGCAGAGAAAAAGCATAGGCTGATAGTGGTAACTTTGAATTCTCCTTTTGAACCTGACACTTTACTTATTCAGTCAGTTTAGAAATGGCTCTTGAAATTAAGGCACCTTCTACTCTTCTAAGTCTTTAGGTCTTTATGTATTTAAGAGAGAAAAATTCAGAAGTCAAGATTGAAGGAATCAACTTGAATTTTTGAAGAGAATGTTTTAGTACATATCTTTTCATTTCTTGTTTATATATTTCTGCAAGTGGCTGATATGATTGATATGTATTGACAGTTGTAGGTTTATTAGAATAATTGTGATAATGTAGAATGGCAAATGGATGACATGAAGGTATTAATGAAATGTTCAAATAAGAGTAATATTTATTACATATCCGTCACTGTAGAAGGGGTTTTTCCTAACATTATTTTTAATTCTTAGAACAAGCTTATATATTAGACTATGGCTAATTATATTGAGCTTTGTCTTAGGACCACAAAATTTAGAGGGTACAGACACGTAATATAATGATTTTAAAAGCTTGACACCTAGTTAGCAAGAATAATTATTTAAAACAGGAAGCCACCAGATGGTGAGCATTGTTTGTAACACCCATCTGTGGCTGCTTTATGAACTTCAGAGCAGATTTGGGAGCCAGTTTGTTTGATATGTTCTAGGTGCCACAGTCACTGGGTTATTCTGCTTGTAAGGTAGATACTGTAATCCTCGTTCCAGAGCTGGAGAAAACCAAGATTTACATAAAACACACAATTCATTCAATGGCACAAGCCAGCAAGAGTCTCAGCCAGTATTTAATTCTAGGTCTTTCTGAGTTTAAATTTTGTCTCATTTCCATAATGCCATGCTACTTCTCACACATTCCTCCCTAATTAGATTAGCTTTTTAAAACAGAAGTAACCAATCTTCTCCAGTATCAAATATTTTTGAACTTTTGAGTGTTCTTTTTCTTTCTACTCATTTGTTTGCTCATTCAGTCATCTGTTCATCTAGTTGACCATTCAGTCAGTTTTTATTCCTCATATGTACTGAGGTACTGAGATAATGAATACAAAATGATTTTTTGTAGAAATAGGAAATAGAGAGTGATGGGCCTTCAGAATGAGATCTCATCTCTTCCTTTCCTTTCCCTTCAACCCCTTTCCCTTCTCTTTCCTTGGCTTCCCTTTTACCTCCTGAGGATATTATGAATCTCACAATGAAAAAGAATTCCTGGATGTTGTATCTCATTTATTTTTGACAGTTGATATTTTTGACCAGTGAGACTATTTCTGATGTCAGCTATGAGATGCAAACAGTCTTCTACAGTTTTCATTCAGGTAAATGGTATAATAAGCAATACCAAGCCATTTTTTACAGTTTACCCCATCCCTGAGTACTAGGCTCTCAGTGATGTCCACACATATTTCAAAAATTGTCATCTAGTGTGCTGAGGTACTACATCATTTTAGGTCTCTTGCTGGGTCTCGAGTCATCTTCCCACAATGAGAAATAGACTTCCTGGAAAAGCCACAAATCTACATATACTTATAGGTTTCTTTTGAGTTACTCAGACTAGCTCAGAATTGTCATGTCCAGCCCCTATGAATGTGGTCAATATCTGTGCACTCAGTATATACTCAAGTGCTATAAAAACGTTTTGGCCATTGATTTATTCCTTTGAATAAGAGTTACTCAAATATTAGGAAACCCAAAAGATAAACTTGTTTGCTTTAGAATGGATGGATCTATCACAAGGGTAGTAGTAAATCTGTTTGTTAGAGGGAAGCAAGTCACATGATTTCTTATTGCTGAATTTCAGAAATGAAAATGTATAACTTTAAAAATAAAAATAATTTGGTTTGTTTATGGTGTTTTTTAACTCTGAAGATATGTAAATGCTGTCTAGCCCACTTTAAGGGATTGCCCAGTTTAGTATAAAATTTAGTAGAGTATAAGGCTAGCAAAACCAAAAGCTGTATTATTAACAGGCATTGATGGTGAGAACTTGCATTCTAATGCATAGGGTCCTAATTTTTTCATTTATGCTCCTATGAGAACTTGTTGTTCTTTTTCTATTTCATTATAACTGTTTGGTTCCCCTTTTAACTATAAATTTTAAAATTACCCTTTTTTTAATTGAGGTATAAATGACATTTTTATTTTTTAAATTTATTTTTATTTTTATTATTTTTTAGAAAATTATCTTTCTGCAAAAAGGGTTGTTGCAGTGCTGGTAGGAATTGCATTAAATTTGTAAATAATTCTGGGGAGTACAGGCATTTAAACAATATTAAGTCTTTCGATCTGTGGACATAGAAAGTGCCTCCATCTTCAAAGCCCACAACATTGCATTTGTCTGACAAATCTCCTTCAGACCTTTAGCAAGAAAGGTTATCTGATAATAAGGATCCATGTGATTTGATTGAGCCTACTCTGATAATCCGGGATACTTGCTTGCCCCATCTCAAAATTTTTATTCTTAATCACATTTGTAAAGTCACATCAGCCAAGTGCAAAGTAAGATTTTCACATGTTGTTGGGTTAGGACATGGGCATCTTTAGAGGTCTGCTAGTCTGTCTACTGAACTTATGAATCACTTCTAAGTAATATACTTCTAAGTATACCATAGGTATACTATTTAATTTTTCAGCAGTTGGTGGTTTTCTAATTATCTTTTTGTTATTAGTTTCTACCTTAATTCCATGGTGTTTAAAAAAACTTTGAATGATTTGTTTTTTGAAATTTGTCAAGGCTTTCTTTATGGTCAAGCCACTCTGTTTAATCATTTTAATACAAGGCCTTGAAATGTGGGTGCTCAATAGATTCAAAAAAGTGAGGGTTTCACGATACTTTCTATAGCATGGCTGTCTTTTTTATGTTTGTAGGACATTTTTTTACCTTTTGGTAGTCTCTGCCATATTTTTGGTAGTTAACCAATCATTACAGAATAGCCATTCTGTAATAGTTGATTATAGAAGTGGTTGGTCCTTATGATTAAATTGGTTTTTGAACTATATGAGATGTTATTAAATTATTCTCCAATTAATAAAAGCATCTGTTTTATTGTCCGTCGGTGAAAAAACTCACAAATACAGTAAAATCTTGCTAAAAAATAGTTAATCTTGAATCAGTTTATATCAGTGATGGCCCCTTTCCTTATAAAGGAAAAGCAGTGGTAGGTGATTGTTTTGGTACTTGGAGGGGGAACAGTACCCTGATGACCTGACTTGCACTGTTAATAAGAGACCTGTCTTTACCCAAGCAACAAGAAGCGAGGTTGGAGAGAATAAATAATGAGAAGAGGCAAAGATATGACATGTAGCACATGGTAATAATCCTTTAAAATTAAGTGATTCAGTAATATAAGACTTTGCCCTGATTCAGGCTGTGATTCAAGAAGAGAGAATCATGTGGTTCCTGGCAAAACCTCCAAGTTAAAGAGATGGAGCTGAGAGTCTGGGGTGACCAGAGCTGGAGTTCTCATAGCTTGCAAGATCATTGCGTGTTTCTTAGTGTTTTATCTAAAGAGGAGATGACAGTACAGAGATTTTCAGAGTGTTTTCTGGAATATTCAGCAGAGTACCGATTAGTGCATGGATATGGGGAAACATTCTGGGCACTCACACAGGACTGGGAATAGTATCTTAACAGGTAGTCTTGAAAACCTCAGTCATAGGGTATTGGGTAGAACAGCAGTCCCCAACCTTTATGGCATCAGGGACCAGTGCTCCTATGAGAATCTAACGCCCGGTGATCAGAGGTGGGGCTGCGGTGGTGATGCTAGCGCTGGGGAGCTGCTGCAAATACAGATGAAGGTTAGCTCACTCATCCACTGTTCACCTCCTGCTGTGCGGCCCAGGTCCTAATAGGCCATGGACTGGCACCAGTCTATAGCCCAGGGGTTGGGGACCCCTGGGGTAGAATACTCAGAAGAGTCTTGCCTCTAACAAATCTTAGAAGCAAAACCCAAATGGATTAAACTGCTTCCAGGAAATATAACTGTATCCTAGAACAAAGCTCAATAATATTTATAGTATTAGAAAAAGATCCACCACCTAATAAGATAAAATTTACAATGGCTGGCATCAAATAAAAATTTCCATTTATTCAAAGAAGCAGAAAAAATATGCCCTATAATGAAAAAAAAAAAAAAAAAAGAATGAGTCAGAACCTACCCAGAAGTGACACAGATGTTAGAATGATCAGATAAGGATTTAAAAACTTATTTTTTATTATGTTCAAAAAGTAGAGATGCGAAAGATTTACACAACTGCCAAATTGAATTTACAGAGATAAAAGCTACAGTATCAGAAATGAAAAATATAAGGGATGAGATTAGTGGCAGATTAGATATTGTAGAAGAAAGAGGAAATGAACTGAGGATATAGTAATCCAAACTATAAAATGAAACAGGTTGAAGAATAAGGCAAAACAGTATAGCATCAGTAAACTGCAGAACAACTTTATTTGTAATTGGAGCCTCTAAAAGGGGAGGGGGTTGAGGGAGACAAAATAATTTGAATAAATAATGCCTGAAAAGTTTTCTAACTTGGTGAAAACATGCTACAGTCATGTGCTGCTTAACGATGGGGGTACGTTCTGAGAAATGCATCGTTAGGTGATGTGCTGTAGATTTGTTTACACCAGCATCTCCGCAGATACCTGAGTGATGCATTGCGCTGTGATGTTATAGCAATGACGTCACTAGGTGATAGGAGTTTTTCTGCTCCATTATAATTTTAAGGGACTACCCTCATATATGTGGTTCATCATTGGCCAGAATGTCGTTCCACGGTGCATGACTGTACAGGTCCAAGAAACCCAACAAACCCCAAGCATAAGAAACGTGAAAACTACACCAAGGTACATTAGAATCATCAAATTGCTCAAAACAAGTGATAAAGAAAATCTTAAAATTAAAAGCAGTTGGAACCAAAAAGGACATGTACAGAAGAACAAAGATAAGAATTTTCTCAGATTTGTTATCAGAAACAATGCAAACAAGAAGACGGTTGACTTACATGTTTAACACACAGAAAGAAAAAAACCTGTGAACTGAGACTTCTATGCCCAGTGAAAATATCTTTCAAAAATGAAGGCAAAAAAAGAATTATTAATTGGGAGTGATGGATATGTTTATTATTTTGATTGTCTTCTCTCTGGTTTGTTTGGTTGGGCTAGCTAAATGTCTGTTTTGTTGATCTTTCTAGAATTAACTTTTGATTGTTTTTGATTTCTCTCTATTTTTTTCTGTTTTCTATTTCACTGGTTTCTGCTCCTTCCCTTGCTATCTTGTTGCATAGTTTGTTCTTCATTTTTTAGATTTCATCTTAAGAGGTGGAAGCTTCAGTTATTGATTTGAGATCTTTTCAGTATAAGTGTTTAAAGCCATAAAGTCTTTCTAAGCACTGCTTTTACTACATCTAATAAATTTTGATATGTTTATATTTTTATCAGGCTTGTCATACTTCCTAATATCTCATGTGATTTTTTTTGACCCACCTGTTTCTTAGAAATGTGTTCTTTAATTTTCAAATATTTGTGAATTTCTCAAATTTTCTTTTGTGTTTGATTTTTAATTCTCTCGTGGTTGGTGAGTATACTTAGTATGATCTAAATTCCTTTGAATTTATTGAGGTTGGTTTGTTTTTGTGACCTAGCACATGGTCTTGGAGAATGTTTCATGTGCACTTGTAAAGAACATGTATTCTAGTGTTGAGTGGAGTATTCTGCCAATGTTAGTTAATTTAGGTTGGTCAATATTGTTGCTCAGTTCTTCTGCATCATTGCTGATTTTCTGTTTGTTTTAGCAATTATTGAGACAGTCTGACTAATGTTGAATTGTTCGTTTCTCCCTTTATTTATTTCTGTCAGTTTTTGCCTCATCTGTTTTGGGATGCTTATGAGCTACGTACATGTTTATAACTTTTATCTTCTTGATTAATTTAACTTTTTAACATTATAGACTCTGTTTTTGTCTCTAATAACATTATTTTTGAAATCTCTTTGTTGGATATTAGTATAGCTGTTTCACCTCTCATTTTTTGCATAGTATATCTTTTTTCATCATTTTATGTTCAGTGTATTATTTCTTTGCATCAAAGTGTGTCTTCTGTAGACAGGATATAGTTGGATTCTCTTTTTTTAAAAAAAAATCTAGTCTTATAATCTCTGCTATTTGATTAGTGTGTTTAGTACGTATATTTTTAGTGTACTTAGTAATATGGTTGGGTTTATGTCTGCTATCTTGCTACTTGTTTTCTGTTTGTCTTATGCCTTTTGTTTTTTACTGCCTCCTTTTGTGGTAAGTAGATATTTTTCTAGTGTATCATTTATTTTCTATATAGATTGTATTATTTTGAGCTTCTTTTTTTCCATAGTTGTTTCTCTAAAGATTATAGTAAAAAGCATTTTAACTTAAAACATTCTACTTCAGATTAAAACTACCGTTATTCTGGTAATATATAGAAACTTTGCTTCAGCATAGCTCCCTTTCCTTCTTACTCCTTTTTGCTAGTATTTTCATATATGTTACATCCTTATATAAGCCCTACAGTGTAGCTTTATAATTATTGTTTAAGTGTACTTTTAAACTGGTTTGGAGAAGAAATGAGGAAAATGTATTTATACTGTCCTCTATGTTTATGTAATTTCCTTTATTTTTTCAGTTATTGTTGAATTACTCTTTGGTGTCATTTCCTTTTTTGCCCCCAGTATTTCTTGTAATGTAGGTTTTCTAGCAACAACAAATTCTCTCATTTTTTAGTTGGAAATGTTTATTTTGCCTTTACTTTTGAAAGATAGTTTTGCAGGTTATTAGATTCTTGGTTGACATTTTTTTCCCTCTCTCAGCATTTTGAACATGCCATCCCCTTCTGGTTTCCATTTTCCTGATAATAAATCAGTTAATCTTGTTGAGATTCTCTAGTACATGATGAGTAATGTTTATCTCTTGCTACTTTTAAGATTTTCTGTATTGGGTTTGAAAGTTTGGCTCCATCATCGTTTCTATAACAACTTTATAATTGGTTTTTCTCCTGCTCTTGCTTGATTCTAAACCATTCTTCTCTACCAATAGCCTGAGTGATCTTCTGAAAGTGAAGTCTAGTCTTGTCACTTTCTTGCATTAAACCCATTGCTTTGATGATAAAACGTAAACATATTACGGTCTACTGGGCTGTGAATGCTTTGGCTTCTGCCTCCCTCTCCTGGTTTATCTTGAACTGCTCCTTTTCACTTTCTTTTTTAGCCACAGTGGCATTTTACCTCCTCAAAGGCATCAAGATCCTTCCCATGTTAGAGCTTTCATGTACGTTGTGATCTGAGTGCTTTACTGTGCTTTTTAAATTACTATATCTTCCTCATTCAGCAAGTCTCAATTTCAGTGAAACCTTTCAAAGAAACCTTTCCTGACTTCTGTTTAGAGTAGATTTCCTGAACTTTGTTCTCATTGCACATTGTTTTGCTTCAAGCACTTATATTTATAATGAAATAATTACTTGTGCAATTATTTATTGAATGAATACCTATTTACTTGTAATATCCTTGAAGTCAGGGCATTTTTCATTATTGTATCTTAAGCATAGTGCCTATCACATAGGAAATTCTCTATAAACATTTTAAATCATTTAGAGAATGATTTTAAAGATAGATGTAAACAGACATTTGACTGTGGGGAGGAGAAGATTTATAGAGAAGATTTATCACCTCTTAAGGAGATGGTAAATAGGTTGAATTCTAAAGTATGTGTATTAAACAACCAATATGCAGGTAGGCTTAAAATGCCTTCTGTCTAGTATTTCAGTATTCCACATGGGCATCGGTTTATCTGTCCTGAAGGTTTGATATTGTGTAGAATTTAGCCATTTGAAAGAGCATTAATTATGTGCATTATTACATTTATAGTTGTGGCTATATAAGCAGTGGAAATCAGTCTTGAGGCATCTTGTATAGCTGATTCTGAGTTTGGTTTCTAACTTTAATAAATAAGTTTCTGCCTTGTTTTCTTGTCTTGGTCTTGTATTTTCTGTTCCACCATGTTTGGATCTAGGGCTTTGTTCTGTTTTGATTAAAACCGATCTCAGATTCTCCAAAATAAGCATTTGATCTAAAACTCAAGCTTGGCAGCTGGGAAACTATCATTTGATTTGCTACAGTACTTTCCTTTATGTTCTTTTTTGGGACAAGACAGGATAGACAGACACCTATAGCATATTCCAGTAGCTGATTAGATATTATAGTAGTTAATATTTAGAGGAAGAATGGAGTAGCTCATTTTAGAAATATCAGTATTAAAATAAAGAGTTACATAAACTTTGGCCTGGAAGGGCTATCTCTAAAAAATTTGGTGGTGAAAATAAACAGAAAACCATGTTTACTAGGAGTTCTTTTTAACCAAGGTTATTTTTATTCTGCAGGTAATTACCATAGATGTTTTAAAATTGCCTTTTTTAAAAAAGAGAAGAGACCCTAGAAGGATGTTATAGGGTTATACTTTTCCCTTGATTTTAGACTTTGTTGGCTCTGGAGACAGCTTTACAGATCACATACCTTGGGCCTTCAGAAATGTGCATCTGAGGATGCTTTTTGTTATGCAGTGTTATTGTGTAATGATCTTTCACGTAGTTAGAACTCAAGCATGATAAATTAAATGTGAAAAATTGGGGGGCAGGACTTGATTCTGCATTTGTCTCATGTCAAAGATACATGTGTGTGGTGGGTTTATGTGGAATGGATATTATATATTAAAACAATAATGAACCTTCTTTGGAAAGTTAGGAAGTGTAGTGTACTGCAGCCGATTGGCATAAAGTGCTGTATTTCCTGCAGGGTTAGAACCAAAGGAAGAAAGCCTGGATAGATATTGTTGGCATATGCTTTTTGAACTGTTGGCTATTTTGGTGTCAACTTTTATGTTGAGAGAGTGATGTTTTAATGTCAAAAATATTTACTGGAAATGTTTATTGGAAAAGAGAACCACTTTGCTACTTCTGCGAAAAGCTAGGTAAAGCATTGCTGTGTGGGGTAAAGTAGCTGTGGAGTTTTATATTCAGATTGTATGAACAGTAAACAGAGCATCTAAAATAACCATTTGCACATTGCAACAAACACATCATCATTTGCTTAAAAAAGAGTTATAATTACAGTTGACGAAGCATGGACACCATAAAAAATGCATTAGTTTGGCTTGACACATTAATTACCTGTTTTTGCAGATGTTTTTATGTATTGTTGTGTGAACAGTTTACAAAATAATTACAGGAAAGTCATATGGAAAATAAACTAAGTGGGTGGTTTCTCATCTAAATATTTTCATTCATGTGAATTTGTGTGAGGCACAGCTGCTCTATAGCAAAAGCAGAAAGAGAGATGAGGATTCACGAAGGGGTTTTTATTAGATGGTCTGTCATCAGTATCACCATATTTTTATATCTTTAGCAACACAGCTTAAAAACATTAAAATGAGAGGGTTGCTTAATCCCCATGATTACTGAAAAGACATTGATTCTGTTCAGAAGAAATACAGATATCTCTGAGTATTTTAAAGTAAAACAAATACAACTAAAAACTCAATGGAAAGCTATGTTTGTTTCAGTACTAGCAGATAATTAGGCACTTTGAGAAAGTTATTTGTTGTTTTGTAATTACTTGAGTTATATAGTTTTATGTAACTTACAGCTTAAATTATTTCTCAATAATTAAACAGTGGGTCTTGTAGAAGTTCAGCTTGTCTATTTTCTTTTAGCAAGTATTGAAAACGTAAATCTGCTTTTCTTCAGAAGCTTACTGTGTTACCAATAGTGGTCTCAAAATGTGTTTCATTTAAAAATATAACCAGATCAGTGTGCAGACATACTGTATTTTTGCAAACTGTTAAGGAGCACATTTTGCAAAATTGTACTTGTCAAACAATAAAAAGAGTTTGTAGACTTCATTCTGTTTTACACAATGGTTTATAATTACTTAGAATATCTGCTGTATTTTTCTTATTAACACTGTTATGACAATTTTTCATAAAATTAAATCCAAATGTAAATTCTCTTTTTAGTACCACTATGTCACTTCTATGCTATGTTACTCTATATTACTTTTTTATGCATTTCACTTACACAAATGATAAAGACAATAATTATACACACTTTTTGACATGCATTCTATGTAACTTGTTTAAGTTAGAGAAAGGCACTAAGTTATAGAACAAGGTAATTAGTGTATCTCTAGGCATGATGTTATTGTTATTAGACCATGTAATATTGGTGTAAAATCTGTCATTTAGTTTTTCATTCATTTAAAAAAATTTTATTGAGGGTCTTCTTTATGTAGTGGTCTATGATGATGCTGAAATGACTATAAACATTGAGATGAACATGTGTCTGGAACATAATAGATGTTCAATAACTATTAGGCATCTCTTCTGAAGGGTAGGAATAAATGGTATGAAGAACTTGTTGGTGGCTTATTTAAAAGAAAGCCAATTGCTGGGGAGGATTTTCTTTGTTATACAGAAATGAGCTTTTGATGTGATCTACTCTAAAGTATGTTTGATACATTCTTTGAATTATTTAAATGTGTGTATATATGTATATATGTATGTATGTATATGTGTGTGTGTGTATCATGTTAAATCAATCCGAAGAAAGATAGGATGGAGTCTGTTCTAATTCTGGTATTTACTAAGTCAATTTAATTTTATCTTTTTTAAATTAAAAGTTATTGAGATGACATTGATTAATAAAATCAAATAAGTTTCAAGTGTACAACTCAGTAGTATGTTATATACATATTGCGTTGTGTATTCACCACCCAAAGTTAGATTTCCTTCGTCACCAAATATTTAACCCCTTTTAACTCAATTTAACTTGTAAGGTGGAGATGCATTAAAGATATATATAAAACTTCCAGGATTGAGAAGCATTAACTGCTTTATAATCAGTAATTCTGTTGATCACTATACATCATCTCAAAGGAAAGATTTGTGATCAGTATCACAACATCAAGAAAACAATAGTTGAACTTTAAAAGTCTTCCTTGGATTTGTTACTTGTCTTAAAATGTCTCTCTGGCCAGTGAAAGAATGAGCATGAGTCTTTGTGGGGTTGGGGGATTTTCCATATTACCAGTATGACAGATAAAAAATTCCTCAATAAATGGAGATGTTATTTTTATACCATATTATATGGGAAATTTTTGGCTCCTTGGTTTTAATTCTTTATTCCTGTTTCCTTCAGTGTATCTCTAGAATTTTTTTACCTTAATATTTTAGAAGCCATTTGATTAGAATGTAAGAGACACTTAGGGGATTATCATCATCATAAAAGACATTTAGGAGATTATTTATTTATTGTTGAGTTTACTGTCCTGAAGAGACTGGCCAGGCAATGTTGTTTTGAAGGGATTGAATGATTAGTTCCTGGGTACTCCCTTCTAAAATTGCAAAACAGAAAAATAGGTTAGAGATCAGAAAGAAACTGTTGAATCTAAGAGAAGCCTGTTTCTGGACATTTAATACTCTATGATCTAATGATGTGTTAGTTTTCATTGAGTTTATTGGTGGTGGAAAAACTGCTGAACAACATTGAGAGCAATTATAATGAAAGCAATGCATGGGCATGAATTTTATTATGACTTTTGCTTTTGCTATTCTCTGGTGACTCTCTGAACTTAGCGGCCACATAACTTGGTTTTGTAAAAACATTTATAGAGGCTTGGTTAAATGCAAATGGGAAGCAGATTCACTGACTGACTGGATTCCTGTTATGCACGGGTTGATGGCTCCAGAGTTGTGGTACACATGGAGAACAATAAATTATTGTTCTTCTCAAGGTTGCCTTTTGTTGTCAGAACACTTAGCATAAGTCATGAATGGTAGGCTATACCTGAAAAGAACAAAATACCATTAAATATAATAAATCAGCACTTAAAAAAAAACTATAACCATCAAGGCCATCTCAAACAGGCTTATTCTTTTATGTGACTAAAGTTGTTAAAAAAAAAAATAAAAAACACCAACAAACAAAAACATTCCAGCAAACCCAGGTTGACTTGGATGTTCTTTCTAATGTGATAAATCTGAATGAAAACTAAGCATGGTTGACCAAGAGTACAGTGGCTTGGGGCCTGATGGAGTGTTTGAGAAAGATAAGAATATAAGATGTGACTAAGAAGAGTCTTATGTGATGATTAAATTCTGTGTATGATGAAAATCAGGTATAGTCAAAATTCTCTTAAAATTTTCTTAAAATTTCCCATAAAATACAGATATATTTCTAGAAGTCTAACATAGTCAGTTCTTCCTCCAGCATTGCTTTTCTTTTATTGAATCAATAATGAGGTATTAGCTATATTCTTCTTGGTGACTAAGGGTGGAATAACAAAATTGGAAAAACTACTTTTTATTCTAGTTTGTGAAAATGATTTTCAATAGTTCCATGTGTAAAAATGTTTTTGTTTTGTTTTGTTTTACTTTTGGGGGGGGTAAATGAGAAAAGACCTTTATCTTCCAAAGAAATTCTTGGGTAAAAAGGATGTTTGAGATATCAGTTTTTCTCAGAAAAGCCCGTTCTCTTAGTTTGAAATTTCTACCTCTTTGTAGCTCTCATTTTCCCGTGTGCTTGTCTGCCATCTTCAGTCTTTCTGATTCTACTCTGCTGTGTTGTCTTATAGGCTCCTGTCTGAATTCCTTGTTTATCTTCTCTTAATCTTTCTTCCTGTACTTGCCAGTACTTGTCCTATACTCTGTATTTTTATTGTTCTACTCAGTAAAGGTAGAATGAGCTAATTCAAATTTAGTTACCTGAAGTGTTGTTAAGACCTGGTTTGGGTTTAGGCTGTTATATTAACTTTGTGATTGAGAAAGGCATTTGAGCCTTAATTTCTTTAGTTTTAAAAGGAAGGCAGTATATCTTTATAAATAGAATTGATATAGTGAAGGGGTGCCAGATGATGATGGCTTTTTGGATAAATTAGAATTTCACAATTCTAATATCTATAGACAGTTTCTTCAATAAAACTTCTCTTAGTAATTTAAATCAGTTGGCGCTCTGAGAGATGCAGGGTAGGTGGTCCAGTGCTTCAGAAGATTTCAGTGACAATTTTGGACCTTTTCATCATTTCTATTTAGCTACATTATCTTTTCACAGATCACACTCAGTAATCACCCTAAAGTCATTCTCTCTCCTGATCAGAAATGGATAAGATAAATATCTTTTCACAGTATATATACATAGATACCTTTTATGGTACACCAGAACTTTCTGACCTAAAGGTTGCTATATAATGGGAGCAGTTTTTCTCTTTTGAATGCCAAGGTCCAGTGGAAATTCTTGCTCTATCTGTATGATTAACAGAAATGTAGAGAAACATTGAAAATACTGGTTTATTTTAGGTAGAATGTAAAATATGTACCCATTCTTAAGAGCATTAAGTGTCTACACGGATATATACAACCTAAGAGATAATAGCCACATGATCTCATATAGGATTAAAAATGGAATTCTAGATAACCTGGTTATCCTGGAAAAATAATCATGGGTGATATGTTTTTAAATGAAAATTAAGAAATTAAGGTTAGAGTCAATTAAAAATTTTAGTCAGTCAAAATCTGTTTAAAAGTCACATCGATCAATAATTCAATCAGAATTATTCTGGAACTCTACAGATTAATCTTTTCTTTCTCGTACAGTTCTCTCAAACCTCAGTAAGTATCTAGCAGCAGAAAGCTGCAAGAGGTGGTTTTCATCCTTGACTGCTGCTATTGATCAGCAGTGGTTGTGACCTACTTTTAAGGAGCTGATAAGGAAGGAGTCATAGTATGTATGTTTAAGGTTACATTAAAAAGCCTTCCAGTATTTCCATTACTTCGTTGTTGTTTCCATGGAAGCAGAACCACTATCATCAGCAGGACTCCATTTCAACTGCTGGCTTCCTGTTCTTGTTCCTCTGTTCCTGTGGAGACTGCCTAGAAAGCAGCAGAAATACCCAAAGTTTCAAAAACAGTGATTTGATCACAAATACTTTTTTAACTCCAGCTTTAATTAGGTGTTCCATAATCTTGGCATTTTTGACTTTCAAATTATTTTGGGAGGCAAGTAGATTTTTTTGAATAAAGCAAATTTTGAAGTTTTATTAAAGTTTAATCACTGAATGAAAATATTAAATTACTGCAGTTTCTACTAGAGTTGAGCCTAAAAGGAATCAAAATTTCTAAATGGGGATTTAAATTAAGGCTTGAAAGGCATGACCTGAAGTGAGAAGAGCTAATGGGAATGGAAATAGCATTTAGAGTCCATAAAGAGCAAACCCAAAACCAAAGGGCTAGTAGTTGTAGAAACAGGGAATGTTTCTTATTTATATGGCAAACTGTGTCCTCAAAATATGTAATACTTGGGTGATTTCCACAGATTGTATTCATTTTTGACTGAGAAAAATAATCTTGGGTTTGGAAAGTAAATTTTAAGGACAGGTAGGGAGCATACTGATAGTTTAACTGAGTTTGAGAAGTTGGAGTGTTAGTATAGGTTGTTCCACAGTTAAAAAGCAATAGAGATTATTTTTTCTTCACTAAGACCAACTACATTTGAATTACTCATAAAAGAGAGAAGAGATGGAATAGTAATATAAAAGCTGTGAATGGAAAGTTATTCAGCAAAAATTGTAATAACTTTATTCAGTTTTTCTTTGAGGTCTGTATTCGGTCAGCATGCTTTGGTTTGCACAGGACAAAATCCACATTTGGTCTACCTTAGGCGAAGAATGGCAGGAATGTAGGTTTGGTTGAAATAGGGACCCTGGTCACACCAGGGTTTTTCTCTTTCCTTTTTTGTCTCTCACTTCTGCTCTCTGCCAGGTTCCTCTTTTCAGGTTGGCCTTTTGCACTTTGGCAGAAACCGGCTGCTGGCAGTTCCCACTCCTCTTCCTTCGTGTCAGTAAAAGAGAAAAACTGATGGGCTTAGTTTGTGTTGGGCCAGTTCCTCTCTCTCCCAACCATGGCCAAGAGGGGTGTATTCTGTGATTGGCCCAGCCAATCTGGTGACCCTTGTTTAGTAGTGACTGGGGACTGAAATCTGAGACAACAGCTTTCATTCACTTCACCATGGTGGGGTTGGTAGAGGTGGGAAGGGGGGATAAAGGGGAGGAGAAAGGAGCCTTTCCCAGAAGAAATAGAGTGAAGATGCTGTTTTAGGAAGAAATAGGAGTTTTTCCCACTAGTAGACTTTTGTGGGAAAACAACTGTTTTACTGTAATTCAGTTCAATTCAGCAAGCCAGATTTTTTTTTTTTTGTGGGGTTCAATTCTGAGAGAAAAATAAAGATATAAAGATTGAAAACCTTTACAATTTTTTATGTCTCTCTTATAGTATCTTTCATATGTGTCTCCTTTAATCTCCACATCATTTGAGGTGTATATTTCCATTTTAGGGAATGAGGAATAGCTTCATAGAGTTGAGATGACATCATCAGTCACATAACTAATGAGAGGCAGAGTCAAAATTCCGATAACCTGCATTTCTGGAATGTAATCCAGGGCACTTTCCATTCTATGATACTTGGTTTTTGATTAACTTCATTCAGAAAGATGCTTAGGGTCTGATGTAAAAACAGTATGATATGTGAAGTACTTTGATAAAAATAAATCATGAATAGGATGGAATATTATTTTGAAAGGAATCTTAGCGATCATAAATATTATAGTCATTCTCAAAGTTTTTGACTTTTAGCCACAAAGTGTTCATTCACCAAGTACCATATAAAATGAATAAAAGCATAGGATCATCGTGTTCTGGGGAGGAGAGAGCCCAGTATTCCATGGGCTGGACCACCTCTTTTTTGAGGTCTGGAATTTTCTGGAGGCCTCTCGAATACCTTTTGTTCAGAGCAACAGCCAGACAGGATAAGTGAATTGTCACTTTCACATAATTATATGTTACAAGGATTTCAATCACATTCTTGTTTTCAGTTGTAAGTTGGGTAACAATTTGTTCTTAATGAAAAAACCGTGATGCTTGCAACAGTCGTTTAGGGTGAATTCAGTTACACTAAATACTTTCATTCTTTAGTTTGGTGTTACTTTTACAGCATGTCATATCTGTGTCACAGATCTTATTAGACATCTATTGCACTTAGTCCTATTTGTTGAGTTGGACAATGCTGTCTGTACTAGGCTCGTGTTTTGTTTGCAGAGCTTTTTACACTACATTTTTTTATATATTGACTCCTATAAAATATATTAAGTTCTCTATACATATTTCAATAGGAGAGTTTCAGAATTTGGATAAATAAAATTTATGCAGGTAATATTTAGACCTTGCTGATTTTAATAACTTTGATGCCCCAGTTTTGAATCTCCATTTAGAAATATGAACAAGTGGTGAATTAGATAAAAAGAAGTTAATCTTCAGATGGGATAAAGGAAAGCTAATTTATTTTTCACACGTCCTGACTTTTGTTTTCTTTTTTAGGAGAGTCAAGCCCTACCAGACGAGAAGCTGTGAAAAGAAGAACAGCAGAGTATCTCATGCGAGCAGAGAGTCTGTCGAGCTTTTATAGAAAACCCCAATTGGATGATGTATCTCAGGTATGTCTTGTGTTTCCTTTTGTATTTTCTTTAGCCATTTTTGCTGTCTTGTTTCTTGGCTTTATTTTTAATTAGAATGTTGGGTAATTTTGGTTTTTGGAAATTTATCAGTAATTTTCTTAAGTTATTGGTAGAAAGAAAAGCATTAGAACACACCACCAAGAGTGCATTGAAATGGGATTTGCTTTCTCCTTCTCTTTCTTGGCCCTTACTCTGGTTCCTTACTTTGCCCCTAACATCTTCCGTTATAGAATGACAGTAATTTATACTAAACTTTCTTTGAATTTTTAAACTTAAATTATGATTCTTAAACAAATCTTGTAGTTTTGTGGATTCATGCTAAAACTAATTATTTAAGCATGAGTTCTATAAATGACTTCTATAGATCACAAGGAATTATAAAGGCATAATTAACAGGGATATTTAGGTTATTTGGGATTACTCTTAGTCTTGTGTAGAAAGCAGGTAAATGTTTAAAACATTAGAAACATTGTGGCTTATTATTAATTAATTTATTTATTTAAGAGAATTTTTATAAGAGTTTATTTGAGCCAAACTAATGACATATGTTGAGGAGCAAGATCTCAAATGCTCCAGAGAATAACAGTTTTGCAGTTTCTTTTATGCATTTGAAGTTAAGGGGGGTGTGACTTGTTGTTCTTAATGTCATAGCTATCTGAATTTGGTACATTTCTGAAAGAAACTTCTATTTTTTTCTTAAAATTAAACTACATAGTTTTTTTCCTGATGTAATTTAAGAATTGTATCTTCTAGAGATAGGATAAAGTGTTTTCTGAATTGATCTTAGAGGCAGGCAGTTTTGTTCATATTTCCAACTTTGTCATTTGAAGCCATGAAAGATTGGACAAGGTACTTAACCCAACCTCTTAGCTTCTACCTCTGAATAATGAGGATAATAGTAATTCCTTGCTGGGTTGTTAGGATTAAATGAGTTTTAACAAATCACTTATAAATGGATGGACACACACACACACACACACACACACACACACACAGACACACACACAGACACAAATCAAGTGCCTACCTCATAAAAAGACCAGCCTATTAGCCACATTTATAAGACTCGATTAGTCTTAGTCCTCTTTTCATCTCCCCTTATATACTGCTTTATATACTTTTCCCCACATTTTTAATACTTTATATACTTTATAAAGTATGTAAATTATAAAAAATGTCTCTCTTTTTTAGTTTATAAACAGCACAATATTTAATCCTGGTCCATTAAAACTTTTTGCTGATTTTCTGAGCCTTTTTAATTTTCTTTGTGACCTTTTAAAACATACAGATATTAAAACTATACTTATTAGTGAGAATTTTTGATGCGTTGGACATTTCCTTTAAAACAAAGTGATTCTATTATATTTCAACTTGGGAGGAATGTACTTTTGTTACATGTTCTAACGTAATGAATATATTTTGAATAAAGTATCTGCTGACTCATTTCAGACTGTTAATTATTGTGACTTCTGTATTGTTTGCTAATCTTTTCTTATTTTTTGTCATTGTTTTAATTATATTAAGGTTATTTCCTTTTACTTCACCATTGAGTTTTATCTTTGTAAAGTGGAATATTTATCTAAAGATTGCTTCGAATTCAGTTTTTATTTTACATGGGGTTGGCAACCCTCCTTGTGTGCAGTCCTGGTGTGTACTTTCTCAATTCTGTCTTGGGGGACATAGGTAAAAATATTAAATGGGTCTCTATGAACTTACTTGTTTTACTAAATCCATCTTGTATATAAATATTGTAAAAGTTTTAGGGAGTCAAATTTAACAATATTTTTTTCTTTCCGTTAACATTAACTTTGAATGTTCTAACTACTTATTCATTCAGACTCCCTATTTATGCATCCCCTGTTACAGTTCCCCATATTCACTTCTATGAGTAATAATTTATTAGGAAAATAAACATATAAAGCCTGCTGTAAAGGTTTTGACTTGGAGAAAGGAACCAAGAAGTATCAGTCAGAATTTCTCTTCAAACATAGCTTCTAATGAAAATAAAATGAGAGGTATAATATAGATATTATATATTAATTCAGTAAGCCTCTTTTAAGACTGAATATATAGTATTAAAGTAGATATACTTTGGAGTTATATAAAAAATGAGACAGTCTCTGCTCTTGCAAACCCTATAGCATATTTGAGGACCCAAAATACGTACATAATTGTGGAAATAAAAGAATAGTAAGGGCTGTGTAGAATAATGGGAACTTGGGTCAGAAAGGGTAAAAAGGGGTACCTCATGAATCAGTTTTGATATAATAGAATTTATTCAGTTCTTAGTCAAGGAGGTTGGAGGAGAATTTTTCTTGCTAGAGCAAAATGTTTTTTTTTTCTTTTATGATGAACAATTGCTTTTTATTTTCACTTTGTATTTTATCCTATTAAATCTTGTCTTTATTTAGGTCAGGAAAATGCTTGATTATTTTCTTATTCATAATTTAACTTAAATGTCTTCTAGAGGTTCTTGATTAGCTGGTGAATACATTATCTAATTTAACCTTCTCTGGTCCTCAGTTCCAATGAACACAGTGGGAAGATTAATATAACTGATTTCGAAGGCCTTTTTAACTCTTAAATTCTGTGCAAAGCAGATATTTCTCTTCTGAATCCCTGTGCAAATAGTTCTTTCTAGCCTTGTTGATTAAGAAAATAAAGGAATCCCTTCTGGTTTTCCAATTTTTTGTTGATTACTGGTTTCCCTTTTGGTGTACTCTAGGTCATGACACTCCACCTGAGTTTTCTGTGATGGTTTAAGCTTTTGCTTTATTGAATTTATTTATGAACTTATAGGTGGTAAATATAGTTCTGAATTTCCCAGCTATCGATGGTAATATCCTTTTTAAAAAAGGGTAGAAAGTACCAAAAGTACTCTCCTGCTGTTTTTTTTTTTTTTCATTACTTCATTAGTAAAAGCCTCCAAGAAAAGAGCAGATTTTAGGAAAAAACGATATGAATTTTGTTTGAAGTGAGGGTGAAATCTTCACTGAAGGAGTCAGATTTTTTTCTTTTTTAATAAAATTGTAGATGACTTTATATCATTTAAGAATTAACATTAAAAGGGATTTCCCTGGAAAAGACTGGGAATAGCTTTTTTTTGCTATTTTTAGCTCTGGGAATTTTAAACTCAAGATCAACTAAATTTAGAAAAATTATCTAAATTTAGGACATAAAAGATTATGTAGTTTCTAAAGTGTAAGTACATTCTTTTGTCATGTAATTACAAGGTATAAATAAAAATTAATATGTAGAATGTGTGCCTTTCTTTAATACCTTATATATTTTGCATACAACTACTATAATAATATTGAAAATATTTTTCTGTGCCTTTTGTTTGCTCGTATTATTGACATTTCTTAATTCTTCTTCAGAAAATATTTAAACATAATTATCGTGTCACCCTTAGACATGACCATGCCTAAGCAAAGATGACAATTGGGGTATTCCAAATCAGTAAAAAGACTCCAATTAAAAGTCATGCTTGAAATGTGATCTAACAGAAGCTTAGGAGACTGGGTATTGAGGGGTCATATGTTCCCATTGAAAGTCTTGGCAGAGCCCAAAATCTATAGACAAAGCCAAGTTCAGAAACTAGTGTAGTTAGCTACCAGGGTTCAGAGTGTGGGTTCTGGGTAAGTTCTTTGTAGTGCTTTTCTTTGCCCTTCATTACTTATTTCCCCCACATCCTCATGTAATGATAACTTACTCTCAGGTTATTTAAGGAGGAGTAGCTGATAACTACTCCAGGTGTGGTCGTTAGACCAGCAGTATCACATCACAAAGGGAACTTGTTGGAAATGCTTAGCCCTCCCACGACCCACCTAGACAGTTTGAATCAGAATCTCCATTTTAACAAGGTCTTCAGGTGATATACACACATGTGAACGTTTGAGAAGTGCCGCACTAACAGATTGAGGAAAATAGAGATCTCATTGAGAACAGGGAATCATATCAAATGAAAAAGGTGGTGGGCAGGATAAACCACAATTTAAAAAAACCCCATAAAATGAAAACAAAGATAAGCTTCACATAGTAATTTACAGAATGTAGAACAGAAATAGTAGGCTTTATGAGTGTGCTAATTAATCCTCTGGTAGTGGCTTCCAAGGAGCACTGTACGGTGAGAAAGTGGGATTAACAGAGATCTCTGCTGTGGGCTTGAGCAGTTGAGTGAAACATACTTGCTAGCTTTGGTTTTAAGATTGTTGGATCTTTCCTCTCCTCCCTCCTCACCCCCTGTTTTAGTTATCGTATAGATGAGTGCAGCTACTCTTTACTTCTCTAGGTATCTTCTGCTATAGTGACTAGTACATCTAAGTGAAAATTTTACATTTTTCATGAAGGAAATAAGCCATATTGCCTAGAAATACACTCTATTCCTCCCTCACCCCCATAGCATTGGCTGAAGTTTCCCCAAACTATGTCATATTTTTAAGTAAGATTTAATCCCTTTTTATCTATTACCTAGTTTTGTTATCCTTAGACAAATTGCTTAACCTTACTACTTCTCAGTTTTCTCATCTATAAAGAAAGAAAGCATGTTAGACTTGATCTCTGTCTCTTTCTGTTCTTAAAATTCTGTAGATTTATGTTTCCTTTTGCCATCTGAAAAAAGGAATAGATCTATAGGGATTCTACCCAATTTAAATGCTGCATATAAGAAATACGGAATTTTTTTTATTGATGATTTTATTTCATGATCTTTCTTTGTTCATTTCTTTGATCTTAAACTTTTATAGATAGTTAAAGTAGAAAGAGAACTTTAATGATCACTTTACCTTTGGTCTTTCCCCATTACAATTTCACCATTCCCATCTTTGCAAAAGTAACCTTATTAAATCACTGTTTTCATTGGGTTGTTTCTTGTACAAAAACTTGTTTTCTAGATTCTGGAGAATATAGTCCAGATTTTCTTCTTGGCCTTCAGAGCCTATGAAAACTGACCCTAACTGTGTAATTTTATTTTCCTTCATTCTGCAATTTGGCCATTTTTTCCCCCAACCAGGCAAATTTCCTTTCAAACTTTTCCCTAACCTTATTTCCACATAGCATTTAAACATCACCTTTAATTTCACTTCTTTCTGAGACCACAGTTTATCATACACTCACTAGTGACTTGTGTCTCTGTCTTATATTTTTAAAAGAAGTTTCTTTTAACTTTTTCATGTATTTGACTTATTTTCTCAGATAAATTGTAAACTTCTCGAAGCTAGCAACTGCCTTTTTGATAATTCATATCCTTCTCAGTTATCAGACACGTAGTGGACACACAGTATTTACTTATTGAAAGGTGCGGTCGAGATTTTGTTGTTTGCTATTTTTGCCATTGAGATTGCTAAAATGAACCAATAACTTTCTTTGGAAACTGTGATAGATCCAGTGACATCAGCAAATAAGGGGACAGGGATGTTAGATGCATTTGGCTGTATTTTTAAAGATGATGTAATGGATAAATGATCATTTCAAGTGTTCTTTCTCCCCACATAACTTTTTCTCAACATTCTTTTTACCTGAATCACAAGCAATTTTTATCCTTTCTTGATAATAAAGTAGGAAGAGATGATATTTTCATTATCAGACTCTGTTATATAGTGGGAAGACTGCAAGCAGTAGAGTTGGGATCTCATCTGTCATCTTCCACTGCTCTTTCTGACAGCAAACACCTGACTTTCTAAACTTCCCTTTATGTATCTGTAAAATAGGTACTGTTCTTAGGATGGGGTGAGGGATGAAGCTAGAGCAATATAAATTAAGACTGACTGTTTCTGTTATATGTCTGTTAAAATACCCTGCTAAATGTTTCTGTGTCCTAAGAAGTTCCCCTTGGATTTTAAACTTTTAGGGAGGCAGAAACATATCTGTTTTTTTTTTTTTTTTTTTTTTTTTTTTTTTTTCACCTGGCTCAGCACCTCATGGAATAATATATTAAATAAATATTTTTTGAAACATATTCTAGAAGTGTAAATTAAATCAATTTAAAGAGATTGTTCAGTCCATTGCCAGTATCACCTGTGTTCTCAACTATTTTTCAAAAAGAAAAAGCCTTTTTAAAATCAGACATCACCTCTTCAGGCATATTGAAGTTAGTAATTGCTTGCTAAACCTAAAAACAAAAACATTTTTGGAGCAATTAGAATTGCTGCTTTTAGAAAATTTTACAAGCAATAGTTTTCCCATTTGTAAATGACACCTAATGTATCCCTGCCATCTCCCTTTCTTGTTTCCCTCCCCTCTTTCTTCTTTATTGTGCTCTTCCTCTCTTCTTTTAACTAACATGCTAGGGACTACCTAGAAGGATAAGGCATATTCGTGATCTCAAGGAGTTTCTGTCTGGTGACGTTGGTCAGCACAAGGACTTGATGTACCAAAAATGGTGTCTCAATAACTCTTAATTACAGCATTTGATTAACCAGGATATTTATCTTCCGTTCCTGGGGGAACATATTTCCTATGTAGTCTAATTTAATTTTTAACAATAAAAGATCTCCTTTGATGATATAATAAGACTTTGTGTTTCCTGTCATCCTTTGCAGCATCACCATTTTATTATATGGATTATATAGCATTGCTTTCTGGTTGTAGATGCCAAATGGAGGTGTCTTTGGAGTTTTTCTAGTCTAATGTCTTACTTTACTGATAGGAAAAAACTAAGACCAATGGATAGGAATTTAGAATTATTCTTTTATTGTGTGTGATACTGAAATATTCCTTCCTGTGTTCATTGATCTTTTTGAACTTTTTTGTAGCTAACAGACTAAGTGTTTCATGTCACAGATGTTCAAATATGTCAAAAAATTTTCTTGTATCATCTCCTGACTAGCTTAAACAAGTTTAGTTCTAATAATTATGGGTTATATGATGGAGTTTCTTAATTTTTCACCATTATTGGCAATTCTGGTTGAACTTGAATCTTCCAATCCCTCTTAAAATACATAGTTCATAAAGTAACATTAATGGACTATAGTTTCATGATGAAAGAGAATGACTTGCGTTCCTGTCCTCCCCAAGTTTATCTGTTATTGCATTGGTTTTTGGTTCTCTGTTCTAAATTACTCTTGAGCCATCTGGGGGTAAATATAAGGCTGTGACTGATTGTTGTCTCAGTTTTCCATTTGTTACAAAGTTTCATTATAGTTATACAGTTCTGAATTGAATTATTGCCTTAAAAACTGAATCAGCTCATTAATTTTTCTTTTTAAAATTTTGTTTTCAATGTTTTGATTTATTTAGTTAAAACTTTTTTCTTGCTTTTTCTTTTTGGTTTTCTTTATTTTTGATTTTATTATTTTTTTTATTTTACATTACAGACAAACAGAAACTTCTCCTTTCATCTTTCCATTCTCTGATTTATGATAAATTTAGTTTCCTTTGGCCTGGCATTTGCTTCAGCAGGCAGTCTTCTTCAAGTACCTCCCTGATTGATGTATAATCTTTGATATCTTCCATTAGCCTCCAGGATCACTAAGTTCAAGGCCCCCTCGGAACCTAAGGAGCCCTGCCGAGGAGCTGAAGGCCTTCAGAGTCCTTGGGGTGATTGACAAGGTAATTCTTCAGTGTCTCTTCAAGAGTTCAGTCATAAATCGACTGCATGCTGACATTATGTCTTTGAAGCTTTGGATCTTAAGGATATGAAACAAAAGGAGAAAATGACTCAAATGCATCTGCACTTTAAAATAACAAAAGCAGAAGAGAAAAGCTTTTATCTAAGCAATTCATGTAAGGTCATGCAAAATATATTGGAACTAAAGGAGAAGGTGCTTATTTGTTGGCATTCAGTGGAGTAAGGAGTTTAGTTTTTAAATCTGTTATAGCAGAGTAAAAAGATACACTGTGTTACTTACAAAAACTTGTGAGTCAGTAGTTGTTTAGCATTAACTGTTACAGTCAATCTAATGGTCAAAAAGAAAAATGAAATGGCATTCTCCTATTAGCTACTATTTATTGAGCACTTACTATATGTCAGACCATATATTAGACATTTTATATAAAACAACTTATTTAATGCTTCTCACAACTTTTACTTGCATCTTAGTGGGAAAGTGATGTTTAGAATAAGTAACTTGCCTCCAAATTACATAGCTCATATAGGGTAGTGCTGGAATTCAAACTTAGATCTTAGTGAACTCAAAAGCTGTGCTTTTTTCAATACATTAAACCTACACACACACACACACACACACACACACACACACACACACACACACTACACACACACATATGTACACACACACTTTTATATTTGGAATGAAAATACTGAGATAACAGAGATAGATGCCACTAAATTCTCAATTTGGTGACATCTCAGATATGCCAAACATTAATAGTACTGGGCCTCTCAGAGAGTTTACAAGTGTAATTTAAAAACCACACACAATAAACTATGTTTTAAATACATTTGATCAACCACTGCTTTTCCTTTCAAAGAAAATACCTTATTTAATATTAACGTATAAATTAACTTAGATCATTTTTACATTAACCATCTTTTATGAAGCACTTTAGTGGTCATTTATAACAATGTCACTGGGTACTTCTTGTGTTCTAAAGTATGCATGTGATTCCATACTAAAATTGAATAATATGCCAAATATCTCAAGTAATTTAGACAGTAATTAATAGTTTGAGGTATTCCAAAGGGAACATTAGGTTGGATATTACAAGAAGTTGTCAGTGTCTTATTAAATTCTTACAAGTATCATTTTTCTCAAATTTGTATGACTGAATTTTGAATTTAAAAAATTCTAAGCAGTAAGAATTTTCAACCTGAAATAAGGCCGTAGCCATGTTTTCTCTAGCTTTTCCAGTGCAGAGAACATTTTATTTGAGAATACAGAGAAACAAGTTAGAAATTGAGTAGTACCTAGGTTCTTGGATTTCTGTGCAGGCAAATAAACTTTTTTTTGATGTAGAGTACCTGCTCCCTCTCCTATATCTGTTTGTTTTGATGAAATGTTTTCTCAGTGCTAAGCTCTAATTATAAGTCACCTTGAAGTCTTGGTTTATTTAACTAAGGACTTTGGACAGTGGAAGAATTCCTTTGCTGAGGCATACTGTTTTTATTCTGTTTACCTGGGAAGTGTGTTTGGGATTTAGAAGGTAACATGTAACTTTTGTAGGTAGAGATAAGGAAATATGTATGGAAATCAAATAAGCTTTGCAAATAAGCTTTTAAAATTTATAACACAGTCTCCACTTCGTAAGAACATGAATAAGTTTATTTTTGAAAAGTTGAACTACCTTTTAACATAAATTTCTATTCATTGTACTGAGGAATACCTAAAATTTGGGTTTTAGAAACTTGAAGTTCAGAAGAGAAGTGTTGAATTAATTCAAACAGAAAATACACCAGATACATTTATCTAGCCTGAGTGGAACAGTTTCTCTGATGCTATTTCATTTTAGTACTTTTTTATGAGTTATTTTGAGTGGTATTGTCTTTTAACATAGGAAAATTAAATTTCTCTAGGAATGGGATTTTATAAATTTTTTATAGAAAGTGGATAAAGCAGATTTGTTTACTATCTAGTCTGTAAGCTCCTGAAAACCAGATTGTGTCTATCTTGTTCACCTCTGTATTCTCAGCACCTAGAATCGTGCCTGGTACATATGGGTGCTCAATAAATATTTAACAAATGAAACAAATAACTTTAAATGTATAATATATAGAGTGACACCTACTGGAATGATGTGAGACTGCTACCTAGTACTACTGTTCAAGACTAGAGGGACAGTAAGTAATCTGTAGCTGTATCTTGGTCTAGTATTCAAAGGTAAATAAATGACTTTCTGTTCTTCAATTGAGATTAGAAAATTCGCCACAACATATATATGCAATAAAGAATTTAAGCATTTGGGCTTTTGGATGATAAATAAAATACGTATTCAGAAGCAAGGCTCTCAAAATCTTATTATATAAAGAACGGCTGAAAAATGAGCAGTGGCTAACCTGATAAAAACATGTGTGGCCTTCATATATTTTGTGGGCTCTCCCGTGTAGAGGGACTGTATAATGTTTTGTTCAATTCTTGCATGTGAAAGGGGATATTAATTATGCCAGAACAACATATTGGGCAAACCAGGATGTCCAGTTTTCCTGTGAGAAAGGTAGTAAGGGATAGGACTTGCTTGTTAATATCCTTAGAAGCTACCACTAGAAATGAGTATAAGTTGTCAAAATTTTAGCTAATGATTAGAGAGACATTTCGAGAATTAGGGTTGACCAAAGCCAGACTATATTCTTTCATATCTTATTTGTTTCATGTCATTAGAGATAGTCACATAAAGACTGTAGGATCATTGGTGGGGATGTTGTAGAAAGAATTCAAGCATTGAATGGTTTTTTATGTTTTATAACTTTAAAAGGTTTCTTTTAGTCTTCACCTTCTTTTACACATAATCTTAATGTAGTATTAGCAGAGGAAAGTAGAAATTAAGAAAAAACCATACTTTGATGAGAAAGATGGATTGTTTTCATATAAGTTTATTCATGTGTGGGTACGAACTTTTGTGTTTGTGTGCGTCAGTTGTGAATATATAGGGTGTGTACATGTTTGTGTTTTTAAGGATCATTTATATATAGGTAATTTGCAATTGAGTTAGAAGTATAAATTGGCAGTTTAATTGGAGAAAGGATGTTCAAGTATTGGGAGACTTTCTGAGAAAGTTCACTATTGTATAACTTATTTATAAAAGGAGTCTATAGGCTAGTAAACAGTAGTGTAGTAATGCCAGTTTCCTGGTTTGCATATTGTACTATAGCTAAATAAGATATCACCATTAACAGAAGCCAGGCAAAACGTACATGGGACTATGCTATTTTTGCAACTTCCTGTGAGTTTAAACAAGTTTTTTTTTAAAAAAAAGGCTAAGAGGAACAGACTTGAACACCAGAGTAATAGTCCCAACATGTGATCCCCTCAACGTTTAACTAACTTTTCTGATTGTGTGTAGCCAGAGAGTCATCCAGCATGTGGGCTTGTGTATAGCATTCACAGGGTTAACTGGTGAAGGTTTATGGCCGAATTGCCAAAATTCATTGCCACTTCTTGAAAAACAACTTCATTAGGATGTTTTATAAATCATTGTTAAAAGAAATGCCACATATTTTGAAAAATCACTATTTATTATGTCAGATACCTTGGCATTTTGAAATCAAGATAGCTTCCCAACTTTATCTAATGCTCTCCAGGAAGAATTCTTAGGCTGACTTGTCATTGGAAAAATACAGCAGTTTCTATTTTGTAGCTAAAATATGATTAAGAAAATTTGTGGAGATTTATCAAATTAAGTAGATGCTGAGCAATTGGTACTTATTTTTTTTTTAAGGTTCCTAAGTAATTTTCTCTGTGATGACATGGAAAAATAGTTCTTATTGGGAACATGAAGTGTCAGTATTTGGGTATCTGCTCATCTAGGGGACATTGAATTGAATTGTATTAATAGAAATTTGTCCTTTATCTAAACAGTGGCAAAAATATTACCTAGTATCTTTAATGATATCAAGTTATAGGTGTCGACTTTTGCTTTTGGAAAAATGGAGTCGAAGCTCCTTTCCTTATTCTTTCTGTTAAGTACTACTAAAAACTCTGGGTATTATGTGTAAAAGCAAACATAAGAAGACTCTAAAAAGTAGAGAGTGGCAAGAAAACTGGCTGGTGACCAGGAGACCCAGTGAACTTCATGGTGATGAATCCCTACAGTTTTTTTTGCCTCACATATTCCAGATTGGATGTTGGAGAAATGGGCAGCTTGGAAAAGCCAACAGGCACAAACAAAAAAACAAACTGAACTAAAGCCTGCTCTCTAACCAGAGGACTAAAAATGAGGCAGCTTAGCAAGACAGAAAACTTAGATACTAACCACTCTACTCTAGCCAAACAGCACAGCAGATGTTGGCCCTGCCTCACCACCGCTAGCAAAGTTCATGTGAGGCACCTAGACTTTCATCCTTAGTTGGATATGTATCGATTGACTTGGAGATGTAGCCTCTGTATCCATTATCATTATAAAGTAGCATTTATTAACTGAGGACACACTGTACCAATTCTGAGTACTGTATAAAAACTGTGGACACATCTGCTGCTTTTTAGAGACTTATGTCAGTTTTCAGGGCCTAAAAATTGAATTGAGCATATTTATAGAGCATACCTAGCAGCAGAATGAAAATATTAAACCAGAGTATGAATAGGCATAGTTTATATTAGCACTAGAGTGTTTTTTTTAAGCTAATGCAAATAAGATGGGATCTAAAACTAAATACAACAGACTATACTTTTAATTGAATTAATTTTCATCTAAATTTAACAGTGTCAAGTCATTTATCCTAAGTGAACTTCAGAATTCAAACTAGAGAAATAGTATAAATGGTTTCATTATGAAATTGAATGGCATGAGCTGAACTTGGTCCTTTAAACCCAGAACTTCAGAGTTTTAACCTCTCTTTAGCATAATCTCTTTGTGGCCTTGGGCAAGTTGCTTCACAAAAACAGAAAACAGACAATCAAAACGAGAATGACAAAGGTGTAGAGATCTAGCTTTTAAAAAGCCTTTGGAGCTGAGAAGAGCCTCCTAAGTGGATGTTTTCTCTAGCTCTTCAGCATTTGTTTTAAACCCAATTTTTCTGTCTTTTATATTCTGCCTTCTACTATATTTATATCTAGTTATCTTACAAAGACACACCATGTCCTTTGGAAGCAGGTTTTCTAAAGTAGTAGGTATATAGGCCTAGGATTTGAATATTATACAAAGTGAAACTCTTTTTTCATATATATATATATATCTGACATTTCTGTGATAACTTTATTATTCACTAAATCATTAACTTCACATCCTAGTATGAGACTTCATTGAGGAGTAGCTCACCTTTATTGACATTGGCTAATCGGAATATAAGAAATTTCACATAAATGTTTGTGGTTGAAATAATTACTTCTTGGACTATTTTTTTGGAGAATAATGCATACTTTTCTTTGCTGTAGGGCAAAACTAGATTTAGCTATTTGCTTAAAGGCGACTCTAACCCAGAGGGTTGGCCAAGTGGTTTTTAAATGGGAGTGATAAAAATCCTTTTTATCTTTTCTCATCCTGATATTAGTCTGTCAAAGAAAACAAACTTTGCCAACCATACTTCAGTGCCCCTTGGAGGAGTTAAACAATGCAGGTTTGAATTTTGAGCAGATTATGTGTATTTGCAAATCTGTTTTAGTACCACCAAAATATGCTTATTTTCTTGTTCTAATTGTATGATTCATATTATATTCATAACATATCTTAGAAAACCAAGTTATTCAGGTAAGCATTTACCCTATTTATAGCTATCACAATGACAAACTATGGTCCTTAAAAAATCAACGTGATTATTTTTGAAGTTACTATGTTTACAAAGGCGGAAAGTGAATTCATGTGGGACATACACAGACAGTATACAACATTGTATTAGGTTATAGAAACCGTACCTGCTTGCATTCGACAGGTTATGGTTGTATTCAGTTTACTTAGAGGACAGGACAAATAGGCTTCATTATGACTTTCTTATTATACATGAATGTTTAATAATGCCCTAATTTTAAATTAATTTATAACTGATTCCCTGTGGAACTTTTGGAGAACTTAAAAAAATCTGGATCATATAATTATAATTATGTTACAATTAATGCAAACTAAATGCATCTGTTGCCATTTCAAACTAAGAATAAAAAAGATGCTTTTTGCATTATTTTCTAAAAAATATATTGATTTTTAAATTTTTATTTAAAATACTGAAAAACAGCAGAAAGCAAATATGAAGCACAAGAAAATTTCATATTAGTGAATTTCTTTTAAATGAATATATATTATTTATTCAGGATTATAATTGAATATAGCCAGGTTCTTGAGATTTTCTGGTTTTAATATTTTAAAAGACACAACACTATTTTATTTCTATATGAGGTATTATGGTAAATGTGATCATTACCATAAATATATGGCATTTTTGAGTAGCCAGAAATCAGGGTTTTTAATTGGTATTTTGTGGATTTTATAAACCCTTGTCTCAGAGTACATTTTCCTTGGATAATATTTGGATTGTGGGTGTGATGGTATCCAGAAAACAAACCTTTCAAAACAAAGTGCTTTATTTTATAACTACATAAAAATAATAATAAATACCTTTATTATTAGTTTTCATAGGTTAAAACACCTTACATTTTATATTTAATTTTATTCATTGTAAACTTATTTTGAGTAAAATCATAGATGACTTTAAATGTGACTAGATTCCCCCCTTTTAAAGAAAAATGATCACATTTACTTAATCACTTAAGTAAATTTCATAGAAGTAGTATTTCTTTTGTCTTTTTTGTTCAGCTGTTAGAGTCCCCTGTGACCTTGGGCTCATATTCTAAGGGGTGAGTGATGGTTCATGATGTTCTGTATTTTCTGGTAGCTTGCCTATTGCCTGCCTCTGGGTTCGTCATCTCCCTTATGCTAACTTAGGCAGTATTTCTTCAGTCTCTTATCTTGGGGCTTTGATGCATATGTTCTGAAGGTGGCCATAGTGACTTTGGGTAGCAGCAGATGGTAAACCTTCAGGCTGCCACCGGCTATACTGGTGTTAAGTTGGAAAGTTAACGTTTGATGAAGAATCAGTAGTGCATATGAAAGAGCTTTCACTGCTGAAATATCTGTTAATTAAAAAATTAGCATACTAAAACCTTTGCAAATAGGCATTTAAAGAAATCTAAAGTTAGTTGTTTTCTTATAGAGAAATTAGTTATTTACCAGCTTGGTTTTGTTTTGGTTGCTCCTCCCAATGTGGTTCTTTTGTTCCTGTTCTTATTCCAATTTGCCTGTAGTTAAGACAGATAAGGAAATTAGGTAAACTCAAATAGGGGATATTTTTTTTTTAAGAGTTAAAGGTGTTTGGATAAACATTTAGAGTTTACTTTGAATAGAGGTGTTTTGGATTTTAATAACCAGAAAGAAATGTGGATGTTGAGTACTACCTTCTTACAGTACTGTAGATTTGGTCTATTTCCTACTTTTGAAGATATTCCTAGGTTAAATAGAAGCTTGAAGAACTCAGCCTGCCTCAAAGAGAGATATTTCACCTGTTCCAAGTTGGTGATTTTTTTTGACTGCTAGCAATCCACAAAGCACTACCCTTTTTGGGTTTGTCCATTTCATGATAGTGTGCCATGTTGAAAATTCTAGCATGAATAAAACTGATAAGACTCCAGAGGATTTTTTTTATGTCCCTCCTAAATCCTAGCAGTACCTTTTATACTTCTCCATACTGAAAATAGATCCTTGGGAGTAATAAATGAAAATATCCTTTTGACTAGAGGTTATAAGTATCTGTGTTGAATTTTATTCTTTATGCTTCAGTTCACATCAGTGAAACAACTTTTGTGAGCATATGACCACCAGGAACAGATTGGTTCATGGCATAACATGAGAGAAGTGCCTCTACACAGTCTAGTCTGTTCTTGCTGATGCTGCCGACACTGCAACTTCTGATGGGCTAAAGCTGTAGGCTCAACATCTTTTGCTTTTGGAATTGCTGGGCAAGGTACAGGGAATGCTGCTTGCCTTCAGATGCTAGAGAAAGAGGCAATTAGACCCCAGTGGGTAGAATTGTTGGTATTAAAGGTCACCTAGTCTGTGTTTCCTGGTAGTTGAATTTTTATGAGATAACTTGTGAGAATAAGTTATGGAATTAACAATTAACAGTAGAAATATATTTTGATTATTATAAGCATACAAAGTGATGGGTTTTTAGTGGTAACTATAAATAACATTTGATTTTCATATGGTATCGGGGGAAAGCAAAGGTCTAGTGCTCTGGGTTTGTTGTTCAAAACCATTTCTACAGACTAATAATATTACCAGCTCCTGTAGTGCTGCCAAGATGAATTTAGTTAATGACTCACTGAATAATGGTCAAGTTAAGTGTGGACTCTTTTAAAAGTAGAGTAAATATAATCTTATTCATTCGAAACTATGTTGAGAAAAACTGTCTAATTTACAGAAATGGGATTATATATTTTCTCTGGCTTCCTTATTATGCTGATCCCATTCTTTTGTAGTGTGTTTATTTATGTGTGAACTCCCAGTAATATAACTTGGACAACAGAAGTCCATTCAGATTGTATCTAGCAAACATGCATAGTATTGTGACACCATTAAGGGAAAGACTGTTCAAGATGACTCTGTAGACTTTTCTTAAATATTTTTCTAATTTTTATTAATTTTTCTTGAGTCCTGTGAAGTAACAGACTGCAAAATAGAGATGTTTCCTAAAATTACCCAGGTAATATTTCTTTTTGAAGGAATTGGAGCTAATTTTATTTTTAGAGATTTACGGATTTTGAATGTCAGCATTTGAATTAGATATCTAAAAAGATTCAAGAATGGGTGGAACTTAATTCTCACTGAAGGGGACTCTCCATACTTCCTTATAGTGTCTTTATAGTAGCATCTCTATCTTTTCTCAGATTTATTCTTCATATGTTTTAAAAAAAGATTATCATTTGATGCTTTTGATTAACTCCCCACCCTCCTGTCTTTCTGAAGGTGGTATCTAGTTAAATATTAGGCCTTCCTTTTCTAGGTAATGACCCACACCTATAGTTAGTTGGAGCTTTTCTTACTACTGTTATGAGGAGTGGGCAGATCTCATTGTGCTGGTGAACTTGAAGAACAGATGAGGCTAATCCTTAGAAGATAAATTGTCTGCTTTTTTCCCAGTGAAGAGTAGTCACTGTATATATTACTTCAGGTCGAGATGGACTAACCTCTTCTCTTAGACCATATGCTAATGTAGTGCTGATAAGTAAGTGTGAAAATGAAAGGAAGAAATACATTGTCATCTCTCAATAAGGTATGCTATGCAAGATAATTATTTCATGACAGTTTTAGTTATAGTACTTGTTATATTATGAAATAAAAGATGGTTTTAGCAGCCTTTTATTGGAGACAATTGTATCAAATTAGTACCAAATTAGATTTTTGTCTTTATAAAGGTGAGCAAACCCATGAGCAGTTTTTAAATTGATGTGTTTTAGACCACAAATGAACAAATTCGGTTTGAGGGTTAAAGAAGCTATTATTTTGTCCTTTATGCTGACAGCTTCATTACAGATTGGCCTACTGTTGGCATTAAAAAAATGTTTGGCTCCTTATGATCTTTGTGCATGCAACTATAATATTAATGCAGCGCCACAGCACTGTTCATTAAGAAATGACTTTAAATGAGATTGAAGCATGTAAATTTGGAAAGATACAGATGTTAAATGCAGTCGTTTCTCTTTGTACACAGCCGTATGGCTAATAATTTCCAAGTGGCTAAAGCTCTTGTTAGCAGGAGTGCTGGTGTGTTAAGAATGGCTCTATAAATAACTTTAAGAACTGAAGTTGAAGGTGCTTCTTTTAAAGACTATTGTTAACTAAACATTATTGCCAAACAGATGGAAAGCATTCACCGGCCTGATGTTTTTAGGTCTAATTATATTATCACCAGCCCTGTACGGCTCAGTTGAAGAGGTGTATCCAGAGGCCAATTTATAATCATTTAGCCAACACCTGTTTGGGGGAAATTGACAGTCAAAGGGCACATTTTAAAAAAATCACATATGTTCTTGTGTTTATTGCCTCAATGTGAACGTTGTCTAACTGCAAACAAACTTGGTAGGAGAAGAAAGTAAATGTAAACAAAGCAGCACTTCCCAGCCATGTTTATCGATCTTAATTTGGCCTTTTTATCTGATCCACTTCATGCTTCATGGCTAAGTGAGACCGGCAAAGAGGTGTCACTTCTGATTTATGCATGTATATTCTGTTCAGTCTGTTAAGAGGCTGCTGGTAAAAGTTCTTTCCTTTGTACTGCTTCCGTACATTTTTAGTGAAACGTTTCTATTTTATATGGATATATCTCATATCGTATTTAAATCGGATTGGCATTCTGATGAATGGCTTAAAAGAGTCATCTAAAAGCAAAGGAACCCTAAATGTCTTCACAGACACAATGTTCATCGAGTCCTTTTTGCAGAGAGAGGCCCCTGGTACTTCCCTTTCCTCCCATGATATGTTAATGTAACTGTAAAGGTTCAAGTTTTAGAAATGTGTTTTCATGCCATGGAGGTTCAGGATTGATGGTGACTGTCGCTTAAAGGGAAGTTATTGGAGAGGAAAGGTCTATTCTCCCCTATCTGAAAATGGTTTGAACCTGAACATGCTGCCAGCTCTTTCATTTTGTTTTGCCTTCTTTTGACATAGTTCTCTGTTAAAAGATTTATATATGTTACCTCCATTTTCTTATCCCCCATCATTAACTCAGAGGAGTCTGGCTTCTGTCCTCACCAGTTCACTGCATAATGCATATTGAAAGTTACCAGTGACTTCCTAAGTGCCTTAGGCAGTAACCCTTTCTCATCCCTCCTTCTCATGGCTTCTCTTTGTTGTGTGGCTAGATGATTGCTCTCATCTTCAGCATTCTCTTTCCCTGACATCTGAACCACTATATTTTCTGGTTTTCTTTATACTTTTCTCACTGCACTTTTTGTTGTTGTTGTTGTCTTATATACCCTCAAAATTCCAACTATGTATAATTTTCAAAATTGAGACATAAACAGTAAAGTTTTGTACTTTAAGAGGAAGAACCGTAGAGCCAGATTGCTAGGGTTTGAATTTCACCTCTATCCCTTCTTAGCTTTGTGAGCATGGGCAAATTAACAGTTTTATGTTTGCTTCCTCATCTATAAAATTGGTTAATAAAAATGTACCTACCTCGTGGGATTTTTGAGTTTATTACGTGATTTAATTCTTTTAAACCAAGCACAGTGCCTGGTATTTATTAAGGGAGCCTTCCAGTGGGGTACCTTTTCATGTCTTAAGCTGTTATCTTTGTGGAGAATGCTCAAATAGAAATCTTTAGTCTCTCCTTATTTTCTAAATGCCATTCCCATATTACCATCTACCTTTCAAACTTTTATACCTGAATTTATTCACTTATGTTTATTGAATATATACTGTGAGAGACACATGTGTTGGAAGAGATACAATTTGTGCCCTGTACAGTTTTCTCTTGCTGTAATAATGAGCTACCACAAACTTAGCAACTTAAATCAACTAAATTTATTCCGTCACAGTTATTTGAGTCAGAAGTCTGACAAAGAAAGAAAAGAGTCAATGTTATTGAGAGATAGACATTTGAGCTGAATACAGAAAGATGAGTACTTATTTGGTTAAGTGGCTGAGGCAGCATTTTAGGAAGAAGCAGTGGTAATAGTGATAGCAGTAATAACTGGCCATCCCAAGCACTTTCACAGGATCAGCTCACTAAATTCTCACGTATGGTAGATACCATTATTATCTACCATTATAACATCTACAGATGAAGCTAGTATGCCTTCTCCATGGTGAGAGTAGAAATGGTAAAAATCTCATTGGGTAGTTGAAAGAATTAACATTGGTTACACAGGCTAAAGCATAGTACATAGCAAAAACTTAAAGCATGGTAAGTGAAAGAGTAGAGGGTAGATGAGAGAAATATTTAGGAAGTAGAATTGACTGGGCTTGGTCACTGGCTATGAAGGTAGGGGACAGGAAATTCATAGTGACGTGGGAGCTATTTTGGTTTGGGCATTCCATGGACACTAGTGTTATTCAGTACTGTAGGAGGAGAAACAGGTTTTGTTTTGTTTTTAGTAGGGACAGGGCTTTGGGAATAGGAAGGGCTGAATTCAGGAGGGATCCATGGGAATATTTAATTGAAATTAAAAGACCTACATAGTATATCATGCCCTCAGGAGAGGTCAGAGATGACCGTTGTCACTATTCAAATTTATCAAGTCTGAAATGGAATTTACCATCTTTCTTCTCAAACTGGGTCACCATCTTACCTCCCCTGTTTCTTCTTGTCATTCTTTTATTTTCCCAAGCTTGACATCTTTATTTCACCCTGACTTCCAGTTTTCTGGAGTTGAGGGGATAAAGCCCTGTTACAGTGTTTGCAGATTTCCGTGGTGTAAAAACACCACCCATGGCCCATTTCAGGTGGTGGCTGCTGTTGTGCTACAGTGGCAGAGTTGAATTGCTGCAACGGAGACCATGAGAGCCTGCAAAGCCTAAAATATTTACCATATGGATATTTATAGAAAAAGTTTGCCAACTTCTGATACAGTGTCTCCAATATAATAAAATATTAACATGTAGGATAATTCTCTATGTCTGTTCACTCCTTCTAATGGTCCAGATTGAGTTGGGGGAAAGTGGGTAGTTTGACGGGACAATGTGTGAGATCATAAAGGGTCTTGAAGTTGTTTTTTGGATTTTCTATGAATGAGAGGAGTGACATGATCTACATTTATGGATACATTTTGAAGATAGAGCTGCAAAGATTTGCTGTTGGAAAAAGAGGAGTTAAGGATGAGTCCAGGATGGAGAAGTAGTTAGTACAAGAATGTTTTAGGCTGGAGCCTGAGTTATTGACATCACATTATAGCAAATTATTAAATAAGGGGTTTTAGGAAGAAAATCAAGGCTATATCAGTTCCTATAATTTTTTAAAAATTCTTAACCATAAATGTTTCACAATAAAATTATTTATCTAAATTAATTTTTACTTATAAGAAACAATTTAAAATAAATCTAGGAAGCATAGTAATGTTTCTAAAATATAGCATTTTTAGAAAAGGAATAATAACCCCACCTTAGATAAGACTCTTTTAATCCTGTGATTTGGTGGCTTTAAAAAAACATCTATTCAGAAATTAACATCTTGGCAGTCAATTTCAACACTTCCCCCCAAATTCTTAAAGTATAGTTTTTAAAAGTCATCAGTTAATATTTCATTGTATCATGGATAAATTATTACTTATATCTTTTATGTAGGTTTTACTTGTAATGGACTCAAGGACAGAACAGACATTCATTTTAAAAGTAAGTGGAATTTGTTTAATGAATTTAGAAATCTATTTTCAAATTATGCTTCTGAAAGAAAAATTATTTAACATTTTTTTCCTGGGGTGTTTGAATATTCTTTTATGTGTGATGATTTATATTTATTTTATTTTTTTTCTCCCATCACTGTTGATAAATACTCTATAGTATAAATTTAAAAGCATTTTAGATAATATGGAGGAAATAATTTGGATAAGTCAAAGACTCATTTCATGCTGTTCAAATGTATAGTGTATAGTTTAAACACACTTTGTATACTTTATGAAGACCACAGTCTCAACTTTAATTGTGATTACAGTTCTTAAGTGCTGAAATTTTGCCTTAAAGTCTTTGTTACAGATATTTGAGAAATGCTATCAATATCCCTGGTCCTCTTTTTAATCTAAATTCAGTTTGATTCCCCATATGACCCAATTTGTAATTAAATGAAAGAAGAAAAACCCCTCGATTTAAAAATTTTGAAATTGTATTTGAAGTAGATTGTGATGGTACATATTCTAAAAATATCCCAATGTAAGCATTTCCACAGCATCCAGAATTAAATCAATTTTAGATTAATTTTATATTTCTTTTTCTGATACTTTTGATTTTACTTATCAGTCTGGCAGTAGGTCACATTGACAAATTTCTTTTAATGAGTATACATTTTAAACAAAGGTATGACACCAGAGACTATACACACCTATTTCTAAGGAGAAAACTTAATCTTTGTACTTTTGGGGAATAGAATTTTTAAATTGCCTGTTTAATCTAGGAATACCTCTTGTAGCTCAGGAATTTGAATTGATTTCGCAATGTCGACTGCTTTAAAGATATACACAAGTAAAATAAAACTTAAGAAAAGGTCATAGAGAAATAACTGTGTGTCATCCTGATGACTTAGTTTGAGAGCATCTCTAATAAAAACACTGACCCACGTAATTGATTTTAATGGCAGCTTTGTGGCATCTTCTGTTCTCTGGATTCATGCCAGATGCCATCAGCGGAGCCTCCAGGGACTGAGGGGCATAGAGCAGCAGATGAGTGGTTTCTCTGAAGCCCAGAGTAGCTCGGATAGATTAGTTTGGTTGATAAACACAGAGCACAGCAGGCTCCAAAGGCAACTGAGGGTACAACTGACCTTTTTGTTCTCTGTCAGGGTCTAAGGAAAAGCAGTGAATACAGCAGGAACAGAAAGACCATCATCCCCCGCTGCGTGCCCAACATGGTGTGTCTGCACAAGTACATCATTTCTGAGGAGTCGGTGTTTCTTGTGCTGCAGCACGCAGAAGGTTGGTTTGTACTTTAAATTGTTTATCTAACAGAATATCGCCTGCTTAACTTTTCAGTTTTTAGAATGCCCTTCTTTTGTCATTACACGAACAGATAAAACATATGAAACACATGTAAGAAACTGTTTCCTTATTCCTCTGCTCTCCCTCCCTACTTTGAGTTGGGAGGGAGAATGAAAACCCAGGTGAGAGCAGATTTCTGTTGAACTACAGCAACATTCTTAGATCTATTTACTTACTTTCTCCTAGAATTGATATGAAAGGATGAGAACTTTTAGGTGGAATGGGTGCTAAGAGAACCAGGTTTTATTTTAGAGATTTTATTTTGTTCACTTGTTCTCTGCTAAATGGATACATGAAAGTTAGATGACTGAAATAAAAAGCATCCCCCGAGGAATTAATTAATTACTTACTTTTTTAGGAGGCATGGGTATTTGCTTGACATTTGACATGACCTAGTTATTCTAGTATGGGTTTTTACGAATACAGCCGTTGGCATCACATATGGGTACAAAGCAGAAACATGGTAGTCTGCCTTCAAACTATTTATGAAATTTCAGCTCTTACTAGAGGGAACAGGTGGCAAGAAATACTGTGTTTTGATTTGTTTTTGCCCTTTAACGCCTGAATTTAAATAATAAATAGTCTTTTATTTAGAATGACTGAATATAGCATGTAAATATAAATCCACATAATAAATAATTGACTTTTGGCTTTTAAGCAGTGTTCTCAAAATAGTGAAAAAAATTAAATTATTTTTCATATTTCATGAAGGTGTTATTTTTACATTACTAAGAGTAAAGAACTATTGTGTTTTACTAATAGGCATAACATTTGAATATAATGCATTTTCCTAGGAAAGTGAATCATTGCTTTGTGGAATGAGGTCTCTTATTACTAATGCAAAATTTTTGACGGGGGCAATAAACTATTAATATTATTTATTATGAAGTACAGTACAAGATAACTACAGATGGAGGGAAGACCTCCATATGTGGTATTTAATAGGAAATTCAGAAGGGGCTCCCTGGTCTCTCAGGTATTAAGAGAGTTAATTGCGTGTGTGAATTGGATAACTAATTCACCTTTGTTCAGACATTATAGACAGCTTTTATCTGAGGATACCAGTGCATTACAGACATTATTGAATTAGAGGTCATGTCATCTGATAGCGGAATACAGCCACCTCTGGTGTGGAACAAAAATAACTTGCATAGTAATAATCCATAATAATTTAGAACAAGGTCAGTAGGATGAATGTAATTATAGTCAATATTCTATTACCCAGGGTGGATTATTCATGTTGGAGATTATCTGTGGCAGATTTTCAATCCTAGTTTACCTCTGCTATTTGCAACTTCCTCTTCCTACTTATCTCTACTTTCTCCAAATTATACTGTAGTTTTTCTTCTGCCATCTTCTCACTTTTTCTGATACTCCTTATGGCTGACATTTTACCTAATTTTCCTTCAGTACCATAGAAGGTCTTTATAATCTCTCTTAACTACATAGACATGTGGCTTTCAAATTTCCCACTGTTTCAAATTATCTTTACCAAGTCTCTTTTCCTTTATTGTTGACCACTTCTGACTTTGAATGGTCACATGACCATAGAATTTTTCCTGGATTATTTATACTTTGGGGAGGGAGGTGATCTCTTCATTGTGTGTTTCAGATGTCTGTTGTTTATTGTTAAGATTTTACAGTGCAAAGATGTTAAATTATAGTGCAGTTAGGTCCTCTGGATTCATTTAATAGTCAACAAATTTGTTGAGCATATATTATGTACTAGGCTCTCTTTTCGGTGAACAAGACAGAAAAAGACCCTGCCCCTTTAAAACTTCCATACTGGCTGTGGAGAATCAAACAGGAAAATATTAGACTGTAGTAGATAACAGTAGGGACTATACTGATCTTCCACACAGCTCTAATAGGTGATGACTGGGGGGACTACGTTACGTAGTTGAGGAAGTCCCCTCTAAGAAGGTAGCATTTTAAAGAAGTTCTGAATGACAGAAGAAATAACCATTTGGAGATAAATAAAAGAAGGAAGAAGGAAATGCTAAAGAGTGAGGTAGGAGTTACTATTTTATATAGGGTGATTACCTTATTAAGAAGAAATATTTGGCCAGTGACTGGAAGGGAGTGAAAGAGAGAGCAGTGTGGATACGTGAGGGAAGAATATTTTGGCAAGAGGAAATAAGTACATAGGCCAGAGACAAGAGTGTACTTGGTGCACAAGAAACAGCAAGGTCAGAGTGGCTGGAGCAGAACGGGAAGAGTGGCTGAAAATGAACTGAGAGACATGGGGAGGCAGGTGGGCAGATTCTGAGGGGTCTGGTAGACCACTTTAAGAACTTGAGTTTTAGTCTAAATAGGTAGGAAGTCATTACAGAGCATTGAGCAGAAGAGTGACAAGATAGGCATCTCTCAGGCTGCTTCATGGAAAATAGAATATGTGGTGGGGCGGGGGGGGGGGTGGCAAAAGCAGGACACTAGTTTGGAAGACGTTGCAGCAGTCCAGGTGACAGTGATGCGTCTTGGGCAAAGTGTTAGTGGTGAAGGTGGTTGGAAATGGGTAGTAGATTCTGATTGTATTTTGAGGATAGAACTGACATGACTTTATCTTGCATTACTCCAAGGATTTTGCTCAAACGACTGAAAAGAATGGAGTTTCCATTTTACTAAGATGGGGAAAACTGTGGGAGGGGTAGATTTAGAAGGAGCAAGCAGAGATTTGGTTTTGGACATGTGAGTTTGAGATGCTTATTAAATCTAGGTGGTGTTGAGTAGGCAGGTGGATATACCAGACAAGATTTTGGGAGAGAGGTTTCAAATGTTCATTGTTTCTGCTAAAGAATCTCTTTTATTTTAACTCTAAGGAAGGAAAAGTGAGAAAATAATTGTATTCAGTCAAGGCCATGAGTGTTATAAAAACTTAAAAAATTTTTAAGATTAGGGATTATGTCATGTTCATCATACATATCCCAGCGTTTAGCATAATGCTTATTTAGTACATAGAGGTCCTCAGTGAGTAATCGTTGAATGTATTGAGCAGAGAAAAGCCGGATGTCTAGGTTAGATGAAATGATTGGAAAAGCCTCTGAGTGTGGACACACCAAGTTAGATGGGGGATGGGAAAGAGTTTCTCCCGAAGTTATTTGGGGGACCCAAGGGGTGAAATGATTCTCCTCTTATTAACTACTTTAAAAAATTATAAAGCTAACATATAAAGAAATCAATTTGAACTGTCTATAAGTATACAAATTAAAATGAAAATTCCCCTTCTCTATTCACTTTGAATGCCCAGTTCCATTCTGTAGAAATAGAGAGAAAATTTCCTATGTATATAGGAAATATACTCCTTACCTGTTTGCTTTAAAAAAACCCAAAACATAAATGGATCTTACTTATTGTTCTGTGGCTTGTTTTTTTCCCCCTCATCTTAACAGGGTAACTTGGGCAGCTTTCTTTTTTACCCTCTATATGTCTGCATTAAGAGAGACAATGTAGTGTGGATTCTGGAGCCAAACTGGCTCATCATTTTCTAGTTGTGCGACCTTGTTACCTGAAGTTACTAAATTAACCTCTTTGTGCCTCTGTTTCTTTATTTGTAAACTGGGGAAGGTAATAATTATCTACTTCATAGGATTGATGTGAGCATTAAATAGTTGGTATTAGCGTAAAATATTCATAATAGGGCCTGGTACATGGTAAACAGTATGTAAGTGTTTTCAAATATTGCTATAATTTTTTTGAATAGATACACAGTATTTGGTTGTACAGGTTTACCATAATTTAACTCTTCCTGTGTTAATTGGTGTTTAAATTGTTTCTAGTGCTTTTACCTATATGGTTTTGTGTATTTTTGTTTTGTCTTTTTGAGAACTATTTGTAGGACAGACTTATCGAAGTAGAATTTTGCTGGGTTGATAGAGGATTTTGATTATTGGTTCAAGAATATTTTATCATTTATATTAATTTAAAGTCATAATTCTGATTCAATAAATTTAACAAATTTTCTTTGCCACTTTTCAGAAAACTAATAATTTAAAATCTGATGGGAGAGAGTTTTTATTAAGCCGTATGAATTGATATTTTCTTAGCTTAAAATGGCTAATGTCTACAATTTTGGATGCTTCAGTAGGACTTAGGTGTCATTTATATTCCTAAAGTGTTAAATATCCTAACTATGTTAGGTATTTTCTATTTATATTTTGTGGTTTAGTGATAGCAGTTTTTTTTTAAAGGTTAATGTTTTTAATGTTACAGTAGTAAAGTTGACATTTGTGTAAATTTGTCTATTGGGCTTGGTCTTAACTCTGTAGAAAGTAGAACTTATTCAGTTTTTGTGGGTGAGAAACATCAGTGGGAATAATGTGTTCTTGTAAGTTATGTGGCTTTCATGATTTTGTAATTTAAAAAAAAAAAAAAGGGTGTCATAGGACCAAAAGTTTTGTTTCTGTAGCTCCATGTTGAGCATTAAATTTAACTGGGCACCCAGCAAAGAATGGAGAAGAGCTAAAACAGTTTAATTATTGCTTCAATATGCAGAGTATTTTTTTATAATTCAGTTTGGGTGCTTGTTTAGGTGAAGAACAAATTTTATTTAAAAAGTGTCAGCAATCCCATTTAGAAATTTTATCTAATAACGAAAAGAATGACAATGGAATAATGCTATATTTGAATAATGAAATTGGTAAACTTACAGATATTCAGTATTAGCAAGTTGCTGTAAAGATGGCACTAAGGCACATTAGGAATGGACTCTGGGACAGTCTTTCTGCAAATAATTAAAAATATCAATGCCTCTTGATCTAGTTCTTGATCATTTCTGGGATTCTGCCCTGATTAAATAATCAGAGATGTCAAGTATTTGTACGTAAAAGTATGTGTTATTTTAATTCTTATAGTAAAAAACTGGAGTATCTCAAGTGTCTATCAATAGAGGAGTATTTAAATACATCATATCTATCACATGGATGGGCTGTAAGCTATTCCAGTTTGTGTTCTCATGAAAATTGGAAAATGTTTATGATATGATAGTGTTCATAAAAAGCCTTAAAATAAATGTACTAATAGTTAATAGTGGTTATGGGTAATTTATATTCAGAATCTTTTATTTTCCTTCTTTTCTGTATTCACATTTTTTTACAACAAAACCATATATTTGTATTAAAATAGGAAGAAAGCATGACCAAAAATAATGATATTATTATTTATAGACCCCTTTCCTTGAAAGATTTTCAAAGAATTTGTAAAGATGCCATCTTTTTATAACCCAACATAATACATATTTAATTAATACCTATTATTTTACACGCTAGACAGAATTCTCTCCATGTAGTTATGAAGACCCTGCAGTCCAGTAAAGGAGATCATAAAACATAAAAACAATATTGATGTGAAATAGAATTTTGTAAATGTCGTAAGAGTGACAAAGTGATATAGAGGATTTATAGAGGGTAGGAACTGTATCCAGTGAGGGGATACAAAAAAAAAATTCTGAAGGGCCTTTGGTAACGGGTAGGATTTTGACAAGTAGATATTGGGAGACTAATAGGAAAGAACTTATAAGTGGTAGGTGTGCATTGAATAAAGGTCCAGTATGGGTTATATGGAGAGAAATCCAATTCAGATGAATTATGCAGTGAGTTGAGGGAGAGGACCAAATCATGGATTGATACTGTATTATTGAGGGGTTCAAATGCCTTTATGTAATTGGTACATCATTCAGTGGGTGAACGGGATTTGGGTTCTTGAAGAGAAAAATGGCATCATAATGTCTGTGCTGAAAAGGAAGATTAATTGGGCAGCAGTTAGTGTGGTAGAATAATAAAGGAAGGACAGCGAAGAGATCTGCTTGTAGCTATAACGTAATTCCAAGAAACATTGGTCAAAGGAATTAAGAGGAAGACTATGAGAAACATTATGTGTAGATCTTATAAGACTTGGAACTTGTCAGATGTAGACAGAACAGGGAGAGAAAATAATCCAAGTTCAGTCCAAAGCTTGTATGCCAGGGTGCTTGAAAGTCAGAAAGAGGAAGTGATTTGGGGGTTGCAAATGAAGAATTTAAGCAAATAATGAATTTTAGATTTTAGTAGCTGATCCAGGTAGAATTGGCCTAAGAATGAATAAAACTTTTCTTAGAACTTTACCAGATACTGTTTCTTGCTGGTCTTGCTGGTCACCAGATCTTTACAGCTGTAGATCTTTACATACTGGGTCCACATGGTGATGGCACATCTCATTCTGATGAATTATCATTGACTGAATTCCTGTCATGTCCTGCATACTGTGTAGGCTGTAGGTACACAAAGATGAAGAAAACTTGGCTCTGTCCTCACAGTAGTCACCATCTAGGAGAACTGAAAAAAACAGGCATCTTTTTTTTTTTTTTTTTGGCTTGCATACAAGAGCACCAGCTTCAGGTTTAGGCATTACTGTTATTGTGCCACAATAGTAGTATTTGTGATAAAAGAAGTGTGAGTACTGTTGTCAAAAGACTAAAAGAAGATGAAATCAATGCAGAGCTCCTTTTTTGAATGAGTTTCAAAATTTTATATGAATTCTTAAACTTTAGTTTAAATATAGGAAAATATTAAACACTAAGTATAATCCAGTGAGGACAGAAAGTTAGCTAAGAAACAGTGAGAAGGAAGGTTAAAAGACAATATTCTATACCACTAATTGTTATCAAAATGGGAGATGGCCATTAACTACATCACTGGTAGAAGAGATGTATGAGTAACCTAGGATGAATATGACAGTTACCCTTTATTGAGCAATTACTCTATACTAGGCGTAGTATCGGGTGCTTTTATGTATTAAGTTCCTCCACATGAAATGAAATACAAAGTAGAGAAAGATTTTTAGATGCTTTCATTGACCTCCTTACATGTATAATTGACTGTCAGTGATTATTTCCTATATGATTGGTGCGTGATGCTTAATGACAAAATTAAAAAGTGCTGAAAAAGTTGTCTTCATATTAATAGAGGGATTTGTTTTTAACACATTATTTCTAATTTTTGGAAACTACAGTTACATCTTCAAAGTATGCTTCTGTAATTACTGTTAAGGTTTTTTGATGAAATTGAACATTTCTTCTTGTGATACTGTTTCTAGGCAGCAGAGCTTTGGTAGGTTTTTTGATATTTATCAGCATTTACTCAAAGTTTCTAATTAGCAAAAGAGGTTTAGCTTTCAATGGTTAAAACAAAACAAAAGAAAAATTAGGTGAAATAACTACCTAAGAAATATTGCTGGTAAAGCATTGTATTATTTTGTGTTTGATTTCTATGATTTCTATGAAATTGACTTTTATGATTTGGGTTTTTATAGATTTCTGATATATGTCAGAATATAGAATCAGAATTAATGGCTGCCCAATTTATATTTCTCAATTGCATGTGGTCTTATACCACACATGATGTGTATGTGGAGGGGAGAAAATGGGAAAAAAATAATATTAATATGTCATTTATAATGGCATAATTATATACCAGATGCCAAATCTCCCCTCTAATCCTAGATGGGGAATGTTCAAAATGGAATAATATTGTTGATTTTTTCCCAGTGAAATATACAATTTTAAGCAGTACTTATTTATGGATTTCCACTTGACCAAGGAGCCAGGGTTGAAAAAATTATTACATAAACAAATCAGGACATAATCAGATGTTTCTAAAGGTAAATTATATTTTAACTTTAAAGTAGAAATTTAGCCGTGGGATTTCATATTAGTATTTGTTATACCCAATTTCCCTTCAAAGGAAGAAATAGGTCGTCATTTCAAAAATAACTGATATTAGGAGATGTGCTTGAAACTGCACTCACCAGTCAGCAATAACAAGAAGGTATTTTATGAAAATTCTTCTTACAGCAAACTTGATGTATTAATGGGTATCACTGACTAGCTTTTGATTGATTCTTAGTATACTTTTTGTTTTTTTAATGGCTTCAATAAATAACCATTAATTTGGGGATCTTAAATATGTTTTTGTTTTTTGGTTATGTTTGTTCACAGGTGGCAAACTCTGGTCATATATCAGTAAATTTCTAAACAGAAGTCCTGAAGGAAGCTTTGACATTGAGGAAGTGAAAAAATCTGCACTTACTAAAGTTCACCTGCAACAGCCAACATCTAGTCTTCAGGACAGCAGCAGCTTTGAATCCAGAGGAAGTGATGGTGGAACCACGCTTACAGTTCTGCCATTGAAGACTAGTCTTACTCAGAGTTCTCAAGATGAGAGCAACCAAGATGATGATGGCCCAGATAGCTCTCCAAAATGGCCAGATTCTGGCTCAAGTTCAGAAGAAGAATGTACTACTAGTTATTTAACATTATGCAATGAATATGGGCAGGAAAAGATTGATCCAGGGTCATTGAATGAGGAGCCTTTCATGAAGATTGATACCAAAGCTATTGAAAGCATCCCAGCCCACCTTGCTGCTGGCAGTGACAGCCCCAGCACACAGCGGATAGCTTATGAGCGGAAGTTCTTACCTGAAAATGATGACCTGGAAGCAGTTAGTTCTCCAGGAACATCAGATTCCCTCAGTAGATCTAAAAACAGCCCCATGGAATTCTTTAGGATAGACAGTAAGGATAGTACTAGTGAAATCCTAGGACTTGATTTTGGAGAAAAAATGTATAGCCTAAAGTCAGAGCCTTTGAAACCATTTTTTGCTCTTTCTGATGGAGACAATATTTCCAGGAGTTTTAATATTAGTGAAAGCAAGGTTATAGCTCAGGACACCATTAGCAGGGGATCGGATGACTCTGTCCCAGTTATTTCTTTTAAAGATGCTGCTTTTGATGATGTCAGTGGTACTGATGAAGGCAGGCCCGATCTTCTTGTAAATCTGCCTGGTGGATTGGAGCCAACAAAAGAAGGTGCAGCAATGGGACCTACTAAGTTTACACAGACTAATATAGGCATAATAGAAAGTAAACTATTGGAAGCCCCTGATGTTTTATGTCTCAGGCTCAGTACTGAACAGTGCCAAGCTCAAGAAGAAAAAGGCTCAGAGGAATCGAGTGACCCTTCTAGGCTTAAATCCCATAGTATAACAGAGAAACACTATGTGCAGAGGGATCTGGGGATGTTATTTATATCGACTGTTGATCATAGTAGTTCAGGACACACGTCTTTGTTACACAGCTCAGATCCTGACTTTCAAGGACTTGGAGTGGTTGAGTCAGCTGTAACTGTGAACAATGCAGAAGAAAGCTTACTTCCTATTTCTGACCCACTCTCAGGTGCTAATGAATGTAATGCAAACACAGACACTTTAAAGACTGAAGAAGTATTGCTGTTTACAGATCAAACAGACGATTTGGCTGAAGAGGAACCGATTTTATTTCAGAGAGACTCTGTGACTAAGGGAGAGAGTGGGTTAGCACTAGAAGGAGACAAGGCAATACATCAGATTTTTGAGGACCTTGATAAAAAATTAGCACTAAACTCCAGGTTTTACATCCCAGAGGGCTGCATTCAAAGATGGGCAGCTGAAATGGTGGTAGCCCTTGATGCTTTACATAGAGAGGGAATTGTGTGCCGCGATTTGAACCCAAACAACATCTTATTGAATGATAGAGGTCAGGAACTTTTGCAAATGCATTTCTTTTTATTCGCTGTTGCTTCCAATTAACTGAGTAGGCGTTTTATCTTGTAATTAGTATCTTCATTTCCTGTCTAGAGCTTCATTATCAGTGCAGCAAATTCACCCCCAGTAATAGCTTCTAGTACTTAATGATGCCATTATTCTTAATGATACTGTTTTTAGCTACAAAAGGAGTAATTACAGTTCACTTCTGCAGAAAATGGAAGAGAAAAATGTTTTGATTTCTCCTGTCGTTTTGTTTTTAGGACACATTCAGCTAACGTATTTTAGCAGGTGGAGTGAGGTTGAAGATTCCTGTGACAGCGATGCCATAGAGAGAATGTACTGTGCCCCAGGTTAGCACAATCTCCTACAATATCTCACTTGAAAAAGTAGTTCAGAGGCTCTCATTTTTTTATAGAAGTATTTTTCACTACCAGTTCATGTACTTGTTGGATTTGGGTATCTCTCTAACTTTCAAAAAAGAAAATTGGTTTATAAAACCATTACATATAGTCCATAGCTGTGTGTGTGTGTGTGTGTACATATTTGTTGTTAAATGCATTTGTATTTTGCATAGGACTGGCAGTGAATTCTTAGAAATGTCTTAACTTAGTGTTTACCCTGAACCTCTTTAAATGGATGATTTTTATTAAGATGTGAGAAGTAGTTGGCTAAAAGGGTAAAATTCCTAAGGCTAAAAGTGGGTAAAATGCAGAATTAAAAAAAAAAAAATACAAATTTGTGACTTCAGTGATGAGCCTAGCTGGCATTTTAGAGCAGATTTTAAAGCCTTCGTATATTTGAGAAATTTGAGGAAGCCTGTTCTTGTTCAAAAAATGGCCTAGTTAGCCAAATATTTGACACAATAGGTTTCTCTTGCTCTTACTGTATTTTTTTTTAATTAGAAACTTATTTCTTTTGTTGATAATTGTAGGTCGCTTATGTATTTGAATTGGGTTTGAGTTGGTTTCTTTCTGTCATCAGTGCAGATAGGTCTATATTTGAATCCAAAGTTTGTTCACCTTTTGCCTGGCAGTCAGCCTCATTGGATGGCCAAAGTTTCTTCACTTGTCACCCCACTGGCTTTCAAAGGAGGTTCAAGCTGATTATATTGACATGATCTGCTTAGTTGTTGATTAATACAGTATTTAATGCTTACTAGCGAACCAGTGTGTTATTGATGCTAACATTGTTTCCCTGCATAATGGGAAATGATTATAATTAGGATTGAAAGAGCTATATTGTTTTAGTTACAGCCTTCATTGTTAAGAATAATTTCTCTATTGGGGAATAGCAAAGTTTTTTCAACCTGCAAAGCAAATATCCTAAAACTATTTCCTGAAAACAATGATTTGGATTTTCTTCTTATTGTTGTTCTCTTTCTTTCCTCTTTCTTCCCCTAAATTAGGGCTGTTTGTTTTTATGTCTTTCCAGGGACAATAGAGCATGCCTACATTTTTGGTTTTTCTCAAATAGATAATATTTAATGCTGGTTTTTGAAACCTTATTAGTGTGATTTAGTTAATTGGATAACAAAAACATTTTCATAGTAAAATCACTTTATTATGGTTATCTTTTTTTTTTTGGTGAAACAGATTCTCCTTTTCTAATTTGATAAAAAATAACATTTTAGGCACCAATATACAAAAATATAGGTGTTAATTACAATGAATTTGGAAGTTTTAGAATCAAAATTAAATATGGGAAGTTTTTTAAAGTCAAATCCTGTTAAATTCTGAAGTCAAGTGCAGTATCAACCTCACATTACAACCAGATATTTGCGGGGCTTATTTAATGTTTATAACTTATTATTTCCTATTAGTATTTTTACTTTTTGTTGAAAACTATAGGATTGTATTTTGATATTCTAGCAGATTTTTCTTCAAAGTACAGTCATATTTACTTGAATATTATATAGCATGTTGACTTCCTACTAGTTTCAAAATATGTGGAATGAAACCATACTGCATTCATTAATAGATATATACTTTCAATTTTGTGTACTGAAACACTGAATGTAATTCAGATCAGTTTCCAAGTTCTGATTTTTAAGCCTTTTCCCCCAAATCACAATTCTTATCAGTTACCAGCAGGTGGCAGCCTACCATTAATGGATTTTTGCTGTCATTTTCTAGGTTATCCTTCACTAACATTTGAAAAAGGCTGTAGTCTGAAGAAAGGCTTTGTTTTAATTATTTGCATAAAAGAATTATCTCTCAAGGTTTGTGAGTTGCAGAAGTATGCTAGTATTATGGCATGCATTGCACAACGTGGAAATCCTCTTCATTCCTTGTGCCTATTATTATTATATATATATATATATTTTTTACCAGGATAAAGGAAAATCAGTAATGGCATTAATTGAAAAGTAATGCAAGTGTTCTAATTTAGATGATTCTAAAACTAAAGTTACAGAACTCAGTTAAATCTATGTTCTCTTGCCCCTTATAATGCAAGGAGAATTAGAGCAAAATTTTTAAATTACTGTTTGTTCCATAATTGAACAGCAACGCTGCTGATGAAAATTACAAGTAGGCCTTCTTCCTCCTCTCAAGGGGGTGTTAGTAATGATAATCTACTAATATTTCAGTGTCTAAAAATTCCAACTCAGTGACTACATGGGGACAGAGAGTACTTAGTCCTCTTTTGATCTACTCTTAGAAACACTAAGTGTTGAAGTATTTCTCCACCCCTCTGCCTTCCTAACTCTAACCTTAGAATTATTGCCCAAGTAAGTCTAAAGCATGTTAAGCATTTGATGTTTGGTTAGAAAGTAAAGTTGTCACAAGGTTATGATGAGAGCGATTCACTTCTGTTTAAACAGTGTGCAACCTCTACCCCTACCACTCTATCCTCTTGGGAATCCTTATCACATATTTGTCCTAAAAACATTATCCACCTGCCCTGTGCTTTATAATATCAGCAATGTATCTTTTTATCTTGTGGATGATGTGCCTTTATATTTTGAGAAAAATTTCCAGTAACAGATTCGATATATGGACAGAAACTTGAGCAAATGCCAGACTAGCAGGGGGGCCATTATTCTGCTCTATAAATAAGTTTTAAAAAGAAAAAAAACACACACAGAAACCTGTGAATCAACATGTTTTGGTCTAATTGAGGGGAAAAGCAAGATAGATAAATTTTGAAATGCAAATGATCACCTTCTGTTATTTAAGTATAGTTTCTCCCAACTTTACAATCTTAGATTTTAAAAAGTCATAGTCATTTCAGCAAGGATGTCTGATAGTCACAAGTTTCTACCACAAAAGGAAGAACTTTAAAAACAAATCGCCACTTTTTTATATTAAAGAAAATAAATCCACCAACAAAAAGACAAAAAAACGATGGAGCGTTCTCTGTCTACATCTGTGAAAAAGCCAGCAAATAAATGGCTGCAGCTGCAGACCCATCAAGAGGGTCTTGAGAATACGAATTCACTGATCAAACCCAGCCCTGTTTTCAAAGTAGAAGCCATTCCTTTTAGGTTCACTTTGTATCCTTAGATTATCTAGGACAATTCTCTAGAAAGGTTTTATTTTAAATAAACATCATTCATGGTAAATGGGTTCCTTTCATACCAGAGATACAGAATGGAGTTCAGGGAGAGAAAGAGCAAAGAAATAGTCACCAAAGTAGGAATAGATTGTATAGCATGACGATATAATGTATAACAGAGTCTAGTTTCCATATTAGGAGACTTTTAGACAGGTTCTCCTATTTTTTTTTTCATTGTGATTATAGAACAAAAACAGGAGTAAATTTGTTGTTCTTCTCCCTAGGACTTCCTTATAGTTACTCTGATTTTATTTCTATTTGTGTACACAGGCACACACGCACTAAAAGGATTTTATGTGTTTTATCATCGGAACTATTTATCATAACATAGAATAAATTTTTGTTATAGCACTTTCAAGGAAAACTAAAATGCCAAAAGTATTTTTTATTATATCAGTATTTTTTTAGCTATCTATTTTTTAAAGCAGCCAGAAAATAGAGCTGATAATATTAGGCATATAAAATACCGAAGACTGAATTTAAAAGTTTAATATCCAACCTAAGACAAGTAAAATTGTTTATATGTTATAATGCAAATATCATCAGTTAAGTTTCCCTCTCTAATCTGAAGAAGTCAGTATGGTATCTTATCAGTGCATGTCCTTCACCTTTATTTTCCACCCCATTGTAAGCCTTTATAAATGCTTGAAATTTACATCGATATTTCTCACTGAATACTTTTCAGACCTGAGAATATATATAGGTGAATATGTGTGTAAATTGAAGAAGTCCGAAATGCTCTTTACTGCAGCCCAATCTCCACGCTCCCACATGTCAAATGACAGCTTTGCTTCTTAGGCGGTTTCACACTTGGAAACAGCTCACAGCTGACGGGTGATGTGAAACATAGAAAAGTCATGCTGAAAACTCCCTGTAAAATTCAGTTTTAGAGCATGACATTTATTTACTACCATCCTTTGCTCTTCTAGCCTGACTTTATCAAATAGTTCATGAATATATTTTTTGAGGGTAGTCTCTCCTGCCCTTTTCCATAAACATGTTTTACACACAATTTGTTATTTTTTAAGCATGGTGCTCTGTGTAATAGTGATATATTTGATAATTAGATCTAGGACTCAGACTGTGGGTGGTTTAAAATACCATGAGGTCGTCATAAGTTTAAAATTTAGAATACAGAGATGGAATTGAAAATTACCAAACCTCTGTATTTGTCCCATATTGGTCATTAACTCTGCATGACCTTGTGCAAGTTATTTAAGACTGGCTAGTCCTTAATTTACCAGTAGTAAAATAGTTTTGTTGAGTTTAAAAAAGATCACAGATGTCAAATCATCATTAGACAGAATTTTATACAAATTAGTCAAAATTCAGGTTCATCTTATGAAAGCAAGAATTTTTTTCTCCCAAGTATGAATATTGATTTCTTGTCTAGGGTTAAAAGAATTATTTCACTTGGAGGACCTTCTAAGTATCTATTTTTACTCACTTAGAGAATTTGTACACAAAGGGCTTTATGGAAAAAAAAATTTTATTTAGAAGAAAAAAGCCAAGACAGCTTTTGAATAGGGTGAAGTTTGAATGCCAAGATTTTCAGCAAACATATTGTTTCAAGAAGAATCATTTAGCTCTGAGAATTTGGGGTTCCTGGGTAACTTTATCAAGTACAAGGAATCTAATTTTAGGAATGCAAAGTTGATAGAGAAAGCAAACATATAGACGTATATTTTGAAATCATAATGACATAATCAGGAAATATCGCTATATTCCTGGTGTAGCCTCCCCCCCACCTAAAGGAGCAAGAAGAAAAAGGCAAGAGGGAGCTTTAGAAATAATTTTAAAAGAGTAAAATATTTGTGGTTAATATTTAAGCATTATGTTTCAAACAGTAACTCTTTTGTTTGATTTACCCTTAAGCAAAACTTCAACAGTAACAGCTCTTGTACATAGTAAACGTTTTAATGTTTTCTTTGAATGATTAGCAAGCACTTTTAATCTTTTGCCTTCAGTCGCTATTGTCACAAAAACTAAATCTGTATCTCCAAGAGAGAACCAGTAACTTTTCAAGTTTATGATAGAAGAGTGAAAATCGTACATTGAGGAGAATTGTCTAGTATAGTTCCCGTGTATTGAAGAGGCTTGTGTCCTAAGTATAGGGCCATATTAGGCCTTCCCTTGTTCAGGAATGGCCCTTCTGATGGAGCGAAGATTAGGGGATTGCTGCATATAGGCTCAAGGGTCTGGAACCTTGGGGTCCATCCTTAGGTATGATGTATCCTGGAATCCGCACAGGATACAGGTGACGGGCCAGTCACTTTCATCTCTGCATTAAGGTCGTTCCATATTGAAACAGACCCATCCTAAAATCATACCTGTCATCAGGCCAAAATGTGATTTTCTGTAGTGATGGGAATGAGACCGAGAAATAGCAAAGCATTCAGTTTCTGTTATTTGGCACCTCAGTGAGTAACACATTAGCCCTCTCAAGAGAAAAAATTCTTCAGCTGTGAGAAGTAGTGAAAGAATTGATACTGTATTTCACCTCTTTTGTATGAAAACATTATCTTTCTGTATTTCATAATGCTACCTAATATTGGAGAGTGTGGGATTTACCCCAAGCTTTAAGTTATTAAAAGGAAGTGAATTTTCACCTCTTATTTACTCCAGACTCTTTATGTTTTCACACATTTTTTTAGAAGGGGAACAGCAGACTAGAATCTTGTAGTTTTAAGATAGCTGCAGTGTAATACTTCTTAATTTTCAAGTCTAAATTTGTTTGTTGACAACTCTTCAGTTAATTGTTCTCACCACCATATTATAAAGAAGAAAGTGAACTATATCTTCCGATATTTAACTAAGAAGATGCAGTGCTGAGTTAAACATTATGCAAAAAACTATTGGCTAGCTAGTTTGATGACCAAATTATCAGTTTCTGTACCATGTAAAATCTTGTCATAGAGCATGCATGCGCACTGTGCCTGGAGATTTACAATTTTCAGTTAGTCTTTTTCTCATCAATCCACTTTAATGGCTTTAGTTGGGTAACGCTGTGACGCCCAATGGCTATTCAGAATAGAGTTGTTGTGATGTGATCAATGGAAAATGGAGCACGCTGTTGGTTTTTGGTACTAGAAGTGCATGGTGAGAGAGTGAGCAAGATTGAATAGAACTGAGAATTATAATCAGTCAACCAGAAGTCATATGGGAGCTATCTGTTTCTTATTTTATCTCACAAGGAAACAGTGTAGTAATGATACCTATAAACTCCCTTGAACAAGTAATTCTTGGCTCTGGAATGCTGAGTCAAGTTAAATCAAGGAGTTTTGACTAAATTGTGCAGATAGTTGCAGGAAAGCTCCGAACATGATTGCCAGGTCACCACGACAAGAAGAAATGTAGAGCTGGGTCGTGGGAGAAAAGCGCATTTGGTACTTCGTATGCCTAGCCCAGGTTAGCTGAGTGTGGTGGTGAACTTACTTATGTCTGAGTCCCCATGTGTAGTAAATATAGCAGGCCCAAGGTTTAAGGGAATTAAATTACCTGAAAGCCAACTGAATTAATGCGGTGGTGTCAGGTAGAGAACGGGATGAGCCAGGAAAGCACACCTCTCTCATCGCCTATGGCACCGAGCAGAAGAGCAGAGCCCAGCTGCTATGGGCTCCCCTCCCTGGAGGGTGCTAGCCTCTGTCCTTGGCCTCCTCTGGATAATGCTCCAGCAGACTGGAGTAAGTGATACTGACAACTTTTAAACAGTTTACATACTCTCCTCAACACATACAGCATCTGAATAATCAATTGAGCACAGTGTTGGAGGGCTTTATGGAATGTAGAAATGCTAATTGGGCAGCCACCATTTTCTGTTAAAGAAAGGAGCAAAATGCCCATTTGAAAGCCTGGGCCAGGAAATGCACATTCCTGGCTCTAGTTATTCATTCTCTTGCCCTGAGAATTAAGATCTACATGGAGATGTTGTGAGACTTTCGGCAAGTAAGTTTCTTTTCTGAATTACTTCATTTTAAATACACGGTTTCTCTAAACACCTTCAGATTATTTTAAACTTTAAACTTCTAAACTTTGATAATTTAGGTTATAGGTATTAGAGGAACAATCCAAACCTGCAATTAAAATGAAATTTTATTCTCATAGTTGATGCGGCTTGTTTTACTTTCAGTTGAAACATTTTGTCTACTCTTTGTGGAAACTGTAAAAATATGTCTCTATATCTAAAATAATACCTTGGGGGAAAATTAGGTAGTATAGTTGTCCTATAGTGTAACATTTAAACACAATTTCTGATACTAATTATGTCACCAGAGCAGCAGCCAGATAAACCAACTCACACATTTGTAGCATATTTGATGTAATTGTGTGCCTGGATTTCTTTGAAAAGGGACAGGAGAAACCTTGAGTTATCTCCCAATCCTGTCTTCCTTCTTTCAGGGGCTTTTCGGCATTTTTTCCTTGCCATATGCCTTTCGTGCCAGAACAAACTGTAGTAGTTCCTGTGACCTGCAGAGGGGAGAACTAGAAGGTATCCCTCTAGTCCCCCACTTCAAACCAACATCATCTCTTGCCTGGACCACTGCAATCATCAGCTGACTGGCCTCCATTCTCACCCTGCATTTCATCTAGCAGCCAGAGTATGCTTTAGATAACATTTGAAACTGTAGCTTGCCATGTGTAAAAGTGCAAAAGGACTTGAGGTAGATCTCTATACTGATGGGACTTAAATAAAATGAATGTGATGAGGGCTTTGTAGGTGCTTTGAATACCTTGAATGAACAGTGCTACCAAACACAAGATTGATATATTTATTCAACAAGCATTTAAGTGCCTCCTGTGTCCCAGGCACTGTGTCTAGGAGCTAGAAATAAAAGACATAATTGCTATAACACTGACAGTTACTTTTGAAGATTTATGTTAAAAAGGAGAGCACCCAAACAGAAGACATATACCACTGGTTAATTAGGACATTAATAGATTTTTAAAGGTGAATAGTTGTATTTAAGAATAGTGATTTTCCAAGCTAACAAAAGATAGACTTAGCTGTCTCTTGCAGTTTGGTTCCGTATTTTGTTGGGTACAAAAAAATTTCTTTCTTCTGTGTTTCTTTTTATTTGCTCTTTAGTCATCAGCTGTAGTGGAAGACTAATGCTCAGCCCCTGCATAGAAAATCTTTATACACAGCAAGAGCTGCTGAGAGAAATTGACTAGAATTTTGTAATTCTAGTCCCTTTCAATTAGCAGCAGATGCTGTAGGAAAGACTGGAGGAGCACGGGAATAATGTTTCCATGCTCTAGCTGACGTGGGATTGCAGAAGAAAGATGTTCCTTTCCTTGGTCCAAGTATGTCTCTGATGACAAATCAGTTTTTTTTAATTATTGTTTTTAACCTTTCTCTACTCCTACATAAGGCCATTAATGAAGTCTGGCTCACTTGGAAGAAAGTTAACAAAGTTTTGATCATTTATAACAGCATTTGCAGTCTTATTGAATACTTACACACTCCATGGAAAATTCCCTCTAGCTTACTTTTCTGACACTATAAAAGTATACATGATATTTAATTTTAAGGTTTATAAGAATGTAACTTAATTTTTATATTGTCTTATTCAACTGAAGATCTCTCTTTTATTTCAAAAGCTAATGTACTTTTGTTAGTTATGTTTCTTTTCCAAAAGAAAGAGTCGGAATTCTTAAGGTCAGAAATTTAAAGTTAATTTTTAAACAATATTTTGGAGAAAAAAAAAATCTTGTGGCATTAGAAAAAGATATTTACCCTCCCTCACCAAAATATACTTATTACCGATTATTATTTTGTGTATAGGTCTGTGCCTTTAAAATTGTTCTATCATTCTGATAGTTGGATAAAGTGCCATGTCATTTATGTGAGAGATTCTTCCAGAATCGAAATGTTGGTTTGACTGTTACATAAACACTTATTTGCAACAGTTGCTGCTTTTTCATTGAGTTTTATATAACCTCTCAATCTCAGTTCCCACAGTTACTATAACTTTGAGAGTGAAAGAAATGAGGCTTCTACAATTTTGTTTTTAAAAAGTGTAGTTAAGGAGAACAGTTTAGGAAAACAATTTAAATACTTGGTCTCAATTAAAATCAAATTTCTCTATATGTGAAATTCTTGTCTAAGAAAAATCTGAACTTAATATATTTCTTAGCATACCCTGGGAGGAAGATAGCAACAACAGATAATACTACTACCAAGAGGAGGTTATGGAATTATCTCTGGAGATTTTGGAATGGGTGTGAGTAACTGTGTTATTAGTGTTAGAGGTATGTGGAAAGATGAGATGATCTGTGTGTCTGCCTTAGTGGAAAAACCAGTCATGTCACCCGTTTGAAGGTGTGCCTCAATAAATCCATCAGGAAGTAAACTGGAATATGAGATTCCCTTGTTTATCAAGCCTCGTGGTAGTAATGTCTTTTTAAAGAAGAGTGAATTCTGAATTTGGGATGTTGAGGTCACCACAGCTGCTTGAAATGCAAGATGATTCATCTTTATACCTTCGTAGAAAGGTTGATCATTTAAAGCTTGAGTTTGAGACACATTTTCTAGTTTTTTCCATTTTTCTTTACCATTCCCAGCATAGTTTTAGCATTGTCTTTGGTTATTTTTGAGCCGTGTGTTTGACAGATCCATGTGGTTCAAATTGTATAGTTGAAAAAGACAGGCACTATAGATAAGTAGCTGTCGTGGTTTCAGTGATGCTGGGATCACGTGGTCTCTTCCTCAAGTCTGAGTGGCTACTTTTCTTCTTACCTTTCACTTCTCATACAGATACAGACGTTTCGCAGTTCCCTGAGTCCAAGCTTTCTGTTTTCATGCTCCTTTACTTATCTGCAGCGAGGCTTATTATGGTTACAGTTTTGTGGTCAGGTTAACATTATATTTAGATATAAGAGGGAGACTTGGGAAACTCTGATTATCATAAGGACTATAAAACTCTCTTATTCTGTGTTTTAGCAAATCCTTTGACAATATAGGTTACCAAGGCAGCATTGTTTTTCTGAAAAATAACCTGGCTTATTGAAGAGTTCTCTGAGGTGTTAAACATGAGTAAAACTAAGGTAGGCAAAACACATTTTATGTGGTAGTATCTTTATTGTTTTATGCAAACTTGTTTATTCACATGTGAAATAAAATAGTTTAAATCATTAGCATGAATCAGGAAGACTGTATTATACTAGAATATGAGAATTGATAGTGCTAAAGATAGACGTGTAGAATTTTGCTAAACTGTTCTCACACGTTTGTTGTCCTTAAAAAATTCTGGATGATTTGAAATCTAATCTGGAGCTGATTCTGTGTCTCCATGACATTAAAAGATGCTAATGGTTAGTTTTAATGACACTGATTCATTTCACTTGCCACCAGGTCTCACAGGGAAAGGGAAGAGTGGCTGTGTCTAGAAAGAAGGAAAGGGAAGAGTGAGGAGTGCTGGCTCATTTTAGCATAATCCCACTCTTTGGGCATCTTAGGTTAATGGAGGGAAAAGAAGTTATGAGAAAGGCTCATGAGTGCTTTTGAAAATACTTTCAGGATCATAAAATTACAGGTAGAAAGAATGTTAGAGGTCTGGCTGTCCTCATTTTCGCAGAAGCTTAGTGATACCCAGCCAGGCTCAAACAGTAATAACGTAGCTAGAGCCCTGTCAATACATTTCTTTGACTTGAAGATAAAAATCCAGGATTCTGTGCTATGACCATCTCTTTTTGAGTTTTTGTGGGAAGAATCTGAGAATTTGTCTTCTAGAGAATAGCTTTTCCCCCAGTCACTTTGCTAAATGCCTGTAGTCCCACCGCACTCATGGAGACTGCAGATGCTGTCGTTTCATCCTGGAAATTGCAAATGTAAAATGTAGGGTGGGAGGGGCATGCGCAGAACCTTAACATGTTGGGTTATACAGGAAAAATGTTTCAAAAATTGACAAAATATTGGTTAAATTTATCTTTTAAAATGTATTTCTGCTTTTTTCAGAGATTAAAAAAATTCAAGGTAGGAGTTTAAAGGGATTTCCCAGCTTCACAATGTTATATTTTTTAAATTTGTTAAAAAAATTTGTTTGCTATTTTTTTATATTTTCTACTTTTGAAGTTGACAGTTCAGCTGGTATTTGCAGTAGCTATCATGTAGCTTTATATGTAAACCAGTACTCTTGGTTTATGCTTAAATTTTTTGTATAGATTTTCCAAGTAAAGCAACTTCAGAGCAGTGGTTTGACAGCCACACAACCTCAGGCTTCTTTTTGACAATGCAATTTCAAGGCATGTCTTTATAATTTTAATCTATGAATTAGAATTGGAGCTAATTTATAATAATGTTATATTAGTATTATAGAATATCAACGTAATATAATATTAAAAATTCAGATTGAAGCTCACTAGACACTGTGACAGCCCATCTTTGAAGCAGTAAGATGGTCATTATCTACCTGTTAAGGACTCTGACAGAAAATTGTGAGGGATTTCAAAGCAGCATAAAACCAATAAAGGAATATACCTTGTCTGTCTCATGAATTTCCTCTCAAACTTTTCCAGCCAAGTACTTCTGACTGTGGAGGTGATATGAAACAGGTACCCCAGGGGACTAGTGAAATACGATCCTGAAGTTCTTTTGAAGTCTTTTTATCTTGCAAATCAATGCAAATTTTACATTCTGTTTCATAATAGATCTGTGTTTCTTTTAATGGTAAAACAATATTCCACCCTCTCCCACACATATAAAAATCTTTATCCTTAGGAAGATGTTCCGTGCTTATCTGGTGGTTTTGAGGACCTACCCCCTCCCCTCAGCACACGGAGTGACACATTTTATTGCCAGTACACAGTCCCAGAAGAGATATGGGAAACAGGCGTACCATGTCGCTTTCGATGTCGAGGCTGCAGGGGTAGTAGCACTTTGGGCCTTTTTGCTGAATTTAAAAGGAGCCTATGTAAATTATATTAGCCATTGATTACATCTTGTAGACTTAGTGGCCCTTTGCTCAAGTCTAACAGGAAACCTTTCTGAGCAGAGCCTCAGAGTATGGCTCAGGTTTAGTGCTCCTCAGGGCATGTTGTTAGACCCTGTAAATCCATCTGGTTAATTTTCACAACTTTTCCTGAGCTGATAGGGTCTGATGTTCCTCTTTCCCCCAGACACACAGATACAATATTCTTTCTCTTCCAAAGTCACCAACCTAAATAAGCTCTCCATAAAGTGACTTGGAAATTTTAAATAACTCATATAAAATGTTAGATGCAGTTCCTTGCATATAGTAAGCAGTCAGTAAATGTTAGCTGCTGTTTTATTGTTGCACTTAACCATTATTGCAGTGTGTACCTACTATGAACAGAGCAAATGGCTGATCAATCATTTTGGGTCTTGACTTGTGAACAGATAGCACCTTTATTATAAAAATAAGAATTATATTACTATTTGCTGCATGATTAAAGAAAATGGAATAACTTAAATTCTTGAGCACGATTATATTAAAAGATAAAATCGTGCTAGTGGGAAAACTGATTTTAGTTTCACATTGTTTAGCAATGTGGCCAGCGCATGGACTTCTCCTGAGTACAGCCTAGTGCCTAGTTTGTGCTGCTTATGTGTGTTGGTTGAGTGAATCTGTTAGTTTGAGACCTCATTGTGGAGGCCTGATTATATACTTACCTGAATAAGCAAGACATTTGAATGTTATTTAATGGTCAAGGAGAAGCCATCTCAGAATTTTGAGCAGGAAAATGATGTATTGCCTGCTTTTAGATGAAGAAAATATGCAAAAGGTTGTATTTGATGACAGGACTATGGTAAATTTACTTTTCTAAAGTTTCCAAGAACAGACACCTTTTCTGAAGTTTGCAGAGCACGCTTATGAACAGTGGGGAGGTTGGGAATGAGGTGGGGGCAGTGTATTTAAATCAGCACTGTGAATGAGAGCCCCCAAGCAATGATTCTTCCCGTGAATCACTATTTTAGGAAATCCTTGGCTATCAAAATTATGGACCTCAGAGCTGAATTTAACCCAAAGGCGCTCACATCTAACTCTCAGATGATAAATGAGATTAAGTGAATTCCCTAAGGCTCCTAGCCCAGATTCCTGATCCCTTTTCAGTCTCTCTCATGTATACATTAAAGTCATGGGGGAAGCCATGTAGGTGAGCACTCAGCCAGGCCTGGCCTAAGTACCTTCGTCTTCCCTGCTCCAACAAGCCTGAATGTTTGCATATCATCTTGTTATATATTTAAAATTGCACCACTTAGATATTCGTGTAGGTTAATAAGTATAGGAATGAAAATAAAAACCTCACCAACCCTGAGGCAAATCACTTAAACATTTTTGTCATGTTTTGTCACCAGCCTTTAAAAAATACATACTTTTAAAATTAGAATTCTACTGTTTTATAGCTTGTTTTTAAAAAATTTAATATATCCAGACATTGACATATACTTAAACCTCATATGACTACATCATTTTAAATGCTTATATAGTAGTAGTGTGTCATACAGACGTGCCACATTTTGTATAATTAAATCTCTAGGTAGTTCTCAGTTTTTGAAACCAGCTGCTGTTTTATAAGTGCGGATGGCACTAGAAGGATTAGAAAACTTTTGGTCATTCGCACAATAGTCTGAATTAAATATCTGTGTTTTATTTTTGCCATTTAGCCGAGAGCAACTATTTAGAGAATGGGCTTGTGATCTGGTGGGAAGCTCAGTAGGGAGAAGAAAGACCGGGGAGGGACCTGTGTGAAGGGGTGTAGTTCTACCCCCGCTTACATAAAACCCAGAGGAATGGGGTGGGTACAGGGATATGGAAGGAGGTTGCAGAAATGGAGTAATTTCAGGATTTTGCATATGAATGGCTCTTTTTTCTTTCTCTGGACAACACGACCTTTTCTTCTTTGAGACTTAAAGCTTATGCAGTTTTATGAGTTTTGTGGTTTTACATGTAGCTTTACTAAGTACTGGTTAAAAGCTGGGCACCTGAGCACCACTTCCAAGTTCTAACCTAACCTGCTTGAGACCTTTGGAGCTTTGTTATGCGGTGTGGGCTACCAGCAGACAGCTAATAAGTATATTTTGTCAGTCAAATGGAAATGAAAGGGCAGATATTGACAAGGCTTAGTGACTAACTGAATGTCTTTAGGGAAGGACAAGAAAGAATACAGCCAATATGGCTTAAGGGCTAAAAGCCTCAGAAATGGTGAAATGCGTTTTTGCTGATTTGTGGAGAAAACTGAAAGATGAAACCTGAAAACTCACTTATATTTCAAGAACTTGTAGGATAACAGATAACAGATAAAATGTGTAATTTGTTGATATTCTAAAAGCTCTTAGCCAGGAGTTTCAGTCTTGGCTTAAAACAACATCTCTATCTGGACTCTAAATAACAGAATAGGTACATTTGCATTTCGCATGTTCCTCTTTTAGCTGAAAACAGTTGATTATGTAGGAGAGGGATGATACAACGAACTAGGTCTTAGTTCTGCTACTGATTTGCTGTATGACATTGGACAAGGCATTTCACCCCTCTGGTTTCTAATCTGTAAAAGGGTAATTAATACTGGTTTAAATGATTTTTGCAGTTCCTTCTGAACCTAGAGTCTTTATTTCTAAAACAAAACGTGACCTCTGAGGTATGGTTGGCTATACTTTCTCAAATTTGAAAAATTAAGCAAAATGCTGATCTAGTAGATTTGTGTAACTTAAGTATACCATCTTGAAGGTGTCCCTCTATCAACTAAAGAACAAATGTCTCACTTTAATGTATGACTGCGTCAAAAAAAAAAAAAATACAGCCACAGTAGGTGACCAAAGGGATAAGTAACTTTCAGGAATTTTGAAAGCCCAGTAGTATTTAGTATATGCTCTCTCAGCATTAAAAAGGTCACCTTGCTAATACATGTTAATTTTGAAAGTTTAATTGACCTTTGGAATTTTAATATCAGCCTTTTTTGGTGTGTGTAGAGGTTGGAGCAATCACTGAAGAAACTGAAGCCTGTGATTGGTGGAGTTTGGGTGCTGTCCTCTTTGAGCTGCTCACTGGCAAGGTAAGCAGTGACCTGGGCGTTTAATGAGTTTACCCAGATGCTACCTTGATTTCAAATTGAGAACATTTAGCCTTTGCCTTTAGTTTTTAAATCAGAGACTAGGTAAGAAAACTTTTGAGATTATATATTTATAGTCAGTTTATTTTCTTTAAATTCCAGATTTAAAGGAAAAATAGAATTGAATTACACTGAATAAATTGGTGGTAAAATTCTGTTATGTTAGTGCACAATAAGATAGATAGAAGACATTTTTCTCTTAATTTTCTATGATTCAGTTTTAACAGAATTAAATATGTAAGGCTCAAGTCAGGATGTGTTAGAATTCTCTGGATGTTTTAAACATCTCTTCTGAAGTCAGGAGGGAATTCTCATTTTAGAAAATTAATGTAGATATTAAAAATTACATCTTTTTTCTCAGACTGTGAATTTTTCCTGTCTGTTCTAGCTTAAGGACAGAATTTATACTCTCTGATCAATAACTTTTAAGTAAGATGTTTGAGGCTAATAGACTTTAATAGAGTATTGTGCAGATTGTCTCCTGGGAAGAAAGGAGGAGACGAGCAGTCAGACTTTTGTGAGTAGTCTTCTGCCTTAAATATCGGTTATACTGAACTCCCAAGATTGTTGTGGAATTCACAAGTTACCTATACTTACCTTTAAACCATAAAGTGCAATATGTATATAAAGTATTATTAACAAATTCTAATCTTTGAAGGTTTTTAATAACATTAAAAAATTTTAGAGATATCAAGTTCCTTTTTAGCTTTCACGTATAATGTTAGCTTTCCTATTATGAGCCTTTTTTTTTTTTTTTTTTTTTGTAAGGGAAAAGGTCTAGTAGCATAAGCTTATGATGTGATTTTGCTGATGGCCTTCATCCCATAGGCTCAGAGCCCTTGTCCTAAGCCCTGCTCAGGTGGTACTGTGTTGATTACTGCACCTCTGGTTAAGATGGTCATTGAGTTCTCTGTACTCGCTGTTCATGAATCCTGTGATAGAACTGAATATGATGTTATTTGAGATAAGAAGTGTACCTGGTTGATTGTTTCAGACTCTGGTTGAGTGTCATCCAGCAGGAATAAATACTCACACTACTTTGAACATGCCAGAATGTGTCTCTGAAGAGGCTCGCTCACTCATTCAACAGGTAATTTAATTGTCCTATTGATTAAGTATATCAAATTAGCAGAGCCCAGAGTTACAGAACCTTAAAGAAATTAGTTTTGGGCACAAAAGACCCATCACTAATTACAAAGTCAGTACTAGTACTGTATATCTTTGGGCTTCTGCTCTTATGTAAGTGTTGTTGAGGACAGTGAAAGCTTATTGGTATGAAAATTTTTTTCCTTGAAAATCGGGTAATGTTTAGTCAGTTCCATATATTTGTGTAGATGTGAGATTTAGGCACTGCTTTTAGCGTGCCTGGTGCTACTGTGTTTTTGCTACTACATTTTGTAACCATATATGACTATTTTCAGTCTTTAATTTATATTTATCAACTTAGGAGTGGGCTGCTCAGTTGCTCAGGAGGGAAGTGGTGGGAAAGCTTGCCCAGTTCGATTCCTCCTAGCTTCATCCATGAATGGAACTTGGGCATTGGTGTCAGCTAGTGCATTTCTGGTGGCTTTGAAGAAAGAGACTATTGATTATTAAAGTTCAGTATCCCAGAGGTAGGCGTGGAACTCTGGTGAGCTTTTTAAATTGATTCCTAACATTTAAAATGCCTTCCTAGTTTTGAATAGTGCATTCGGTGAGTACTCTGAGGGTTGTCAGCGTTGTGGTATACAAGCTCACAGCAAATCAGCAGTAATTGTCAGGCCTGGAATCCTTATGCTTTTATGAAAAACATAAAGGGAAAAGTTATTTGAAAAAGATTGAGAACTAAAGTTTTTGTTTACCGAAACAAAATTTTTTAATCAAAAAAAATGATGAGGGGTAATTGATACAGTGGTGGTGGTGTAAGGAAAGTTTTTGTGTAGTGGGTGTTATTCTTGTGGAACTTTAAATAGATTTTTGTCATGACAGGGTTGGATGTCGGGGGATAGCTAGGTGGAATGGACAGCTTCAACATAGGAAGGATTCTGAAAGACTCAATTTTGGAATTCAAGAAATTTTTTAAATTTAGAGTGGAGGGATGGATGAGTAATGGTAGTAATAGAGTGTGGAAAGGTAAGTTGGGATTCTCTCATGGGGGTCTAGTATCCTGAACACCAGGATAGAGTGATAGGATTTCATTCAGTAAAAAATGTTTCTGTGCAGAAGAGTGAAAAGATCGGAATTGTGCTTCATGAACATTAATTTCCCAGAATTTGTAAAATATAAGAAACATAGTCAAGCTGGAAATAACTGGGATGAGACTGCCCTAAGCACTTGAGAGATAATGCAAACATATATAAAACATTTCATTCTAATGAGAAAGAAGACAGCTACTCATTTGATTTTACCTTCCTTGTTGTGGCACAAAAAGGTAAATTCAAAGTATTTTTTTAGTGAATAATTTAAGGAAGGCTAGCAGCTGCCATCTTTCATTTCTCTTCCTTAAAGAAGCAGTCATTATGTAGTACTGAGAATAGAATTTTGTGCATCAATTTATAAAGGTGTGTCATTCCTGTATTAGAAATTATGTTGTAGAGGAGACTAGGCTTAAGGTATGTTAAATCCCCAAATACAGGCACGTGTAGTTTATGTAGTAAATCAGCATCTGTCATTGGCTGGCCTAAGGAAACTACCACTCATGTTGAGGAAACATCGTCAGGAAAGGGAAAAGGGGTCTCTTGGCATGATTAGCAATTTGTCATTTTTACTTTTCCTCTTCCACTACCTCACAAGTCATAGAGGTCATTTTTTAAAAAAATCACAAAATGACTTCCATGGAGATCATTATTCTGCTTTGGGAGATTTTTCCCCTCTTTGGTCTGTCAGCTCCTCACTTCTTAGATTTCATAATCCCCTGGACCTCAAGTCATTGTGCTAAAGTAAACATAGTTACATTTTAAATGCAATTAAAAAAAAAAGATATGTTTTGCAAATCCTCAGAGCATGTATCTTTGTACTTCCCAGTGAGCATTTAGTTAATTATGACATAGTTACTTTGTGAAGATTTATGAGGGAAAAAACCTTCAAAACAAATTCTGTCGCTTTATTGCTCAGCGTCAGGAGAAAAGAGGTTGGCAGTGACTATCTTGAATTTGCCACTGGTTGACACATTCTCTTAAGCAGTAGAATCTTTGCATGATCTCTCTTGAGGCCTGGTGTAGTATTTAAAATGGCAAAATATGCAAGATAGTCATGAGTAAATTATACTTTAGCCTATAGATTTATACTTGCAACTTTACAGGGGAGTCCATGAGCTAAATAAATTGACTATAGTAAAAATCAAAATATGAATGTTAATTGACATTTCATGATGAGGTCATGTTTTAGAAAGGGGCTGGAAAAGCCAATTGTAACAAAGAAGAAGGAACTTATATATTGCCTGAAATATCAACAAAATACACTATTGTTATAGTTAATTCTTTTCAATATTTGATATTTTAGATTTGTATTAAAATGCCTGATGCCATCCACATTTCAATTAGTAGACAGAAATTGTCTGATTTTGAAAATGCATTTGATACATTAAGAATATTCTTATGATTTTTATAATAGCTTTTCTCTTAACACATTTTACTAACTTCTAATAGAAAAATTCTTTGAGCAGTTAGCTTTAATAAACATTAGTCATTTTGAATGCTAGATACAATGATTTCAAGTGAAAAGACTGTGAGTGTTGTCTTTTGAAGTATATGCTTCAATCCCCTTGTGGATTTGGTAATATCAAAGTGAAGTAATAGATTCTTGGCATTCTCAAATCACACACTCATGAGGTAGTGCAACATGTGGTTAAGAGCATGGATTCTGGGGCTGTAGAGCCTAGGTTCAGACCTTGTCTTTCTGTTTCCTACTTGTACGATCTTAAAACAAGTTGTTGAATTTCTCGGAGTCTCTGTTTTCTCATCTATAAAAAAGAAATAATAGTAGCTCTTCATAGACTTGTGAGTTAAATGAATTAACCTATATTAAGCACTTAGAATAATACCTGGCACACAATAAGTGTCACATAAATGTTTTGTATTATTATTATTGCTAGGACAATATTGAAGGTCCATGACATACAGTAATTTGTAATTTGATGAAATACATAGTTGAATTACAGGACTCATGTTAAGAATGAGGCAATTGCTGATGAGCCAGGTGAAAAGGTCTCAAAAATTAGTGGACTGATACATTATAGGAAAACAATTGATATTTTTTCATACAAATAATTGAATGAAGGAATCATGAATAAAAGAAAAATAGAAATAAAGGAAATAAGAGAAGAACTAGAAGTCATGGTTACATTTGAATAGTGAGATTTTCTATATGTAATAAATCATCAGTGCAAAGAAATTATTTAAATATTTCAGTTTTGGTTGGCTGAATTCTGTAGAAAAAAATCATTTGCTATGGGAATATTCTCAAATTTGAATGGTATAGTCATATGAGAAAGTTGGCAAATTCTCTTCTCAAAAAGGAAATTATACAGTTAGATTTGTCATAAACAACCATCTCAGTGTTCTGAAAATTGATCAGAGGGATACAACAATCTGAAAAGTGTTTGTGCTTAAAAATCAGTGGTACTGCAGGAAAGAAAAATGGGACTCTGTGGCATTCTTTCTTGGGGTTGCTCCCGTTCTCTCTTCCCTGCTTGGTCAGTTATGAGGTCAGTTCTGTCAGATTGGGGCACTCTATGAGTACCCACCTTGAAGCTTTGTGCATTTGCCTAAGAACAGGAAAAGATCTCAGTGGGACGTGAAAACCAGGGCAGACTTGAAAGTGTCCTAAGTTTTGACTGTTTTCCTACCCATATAAGCTTTAGTGGCTGAGATATTTGTTTGTTCCTGCTCTCCACTTTCTTCCTCTTAGGCAACCATCAGTTTGTTTCTATATCTATGGGTCTTTTTTTGTTTTGTTCATTCATTTGTTTTGTATTGTTTTGTTTTAGATTTCATGTAGAAGTGAAATCATGGAATTTATCTTTCATTGTCTGACTTATTTCACTTAGTATTACATCCTCTAGGTCTATCCATGTTGTCATAAATTGCAAGATTTTATTCTTTTTTATTGCTGAGTAATATTCCAGTGTAGAAACACACACCACATTTTTTTTAACCATTCACCTATCAGTGGACACCTAGATGCTTTCATAGCTTGGCTATTGTAAGTAATGCTGCAGTGAACACAGGGGTGCATATGTCATTTCAAATTTGTGTTTTTGTTGTCTTTGGATAAATACCCAGAAGTAGAATTGCTGGATTGTATGGAAGCTCTGTTTTTAATTTCTTTGAGGAATCTCCATACTGTTTTCCATAGTGGCTGCACCAATTTACAGTCCCACTAACACTGTACAGTGCTTCCATTTTCTTCATATCCTTGCCAGCACTTGATTTTGTTGATTTTTTGATGATCTCCACTCTTGATAGGTGTGAAGTTTTGATTTGTATTTCTCTGATGACTAGTGTAATGTTGAACATCTTTTCATATGTCTGTTGACCATCTGTATGTCTTCTTGGGGAAAATGTCTATTTAGTTCATCTGCCCATTTTTTAATGGCATGGCTTCTTTTATGGGGGTGTTAAATTGTATGAGTTTCTAATATATTTTGGATATGAACTCCTTATTGAATGTATCATTTGTGAATATATTCTTCCATTCAAAAAGTTCCTTTTTTGTTTTGTTGATGGTTTCCTTTGCTATGCAAAAACTTTTTAGTTTGATGTAGTCTCATTTGTTTATTATTTTGTCATTGCCCCAGGAGACATATCCAAAAAGATATTGCAAAGAGCACTGTCAAAAGAGTTTAACTGCCTGCGTCCTCTAGGAATTTTGTAGTTTCAGGCTTCGCATTTAAGTTAATCCATTTTGAGATTATTTTTGGAAATGGCATAAGAAAGTGGTCCAGTTTCATTTTTTTGTATATATCTGTCCAATTTTTTCAATAACATATCAAAGATACTTTCTTTACCCCATTGTATATCTTAGCCTACTTTGTTGTATTTGAATACACCCTTTTTTCAATCACTGGTTGACCACTAAGCTACACGGACACAGAAGCGAACCATAGGAAATCAAGCTTAAAAACAAAATCAAGAAAGAAAATAAGCAGAGATATCAACAGCTGCTTGTTACAATAGGGTTGGCGAAGCAAATTTACAGATTTAGGTGAAACAGGTTACTAAGCAAAAAACAAACCATCTAACAGAAATGATAATAGTCTTTGTTGGAAGAAAATCAGACTCCAGAATTACATGTGCCTTTTCCAGCAAAATAAGATATGCACAGAAACAAAAAAAGTATGATCAATATACAGGGAAAAAAGTTAATAGAAATTGTCTCCGTAAATGTCACCACATTTTGGATTTAACAAAGACTTCAAAGTGGTTATTATAAATATGTTCAAAGAACTAAGGGAAACCATGCTTAAAAAATTAAAGGAAGTAAGACAACAATGAATCAACAAATAAAGATTCTCAATAAGGAAATAAAAATTACATATTTTAAAAAGAAACAAATTCTCAGGTTGAAAACTACAATAATTGAAGAAGTGGCCAGGGGAAACAAATTTATTAGAGTATCTCAACAGCAAATTTGAGACAATGAGGGACGAATCAAAGAACTTGAAGATAGAACAATAGAAATTATCCAATCTGAAAAACAGATTTAAAAAAATTGAAGAGATATGAACAGGGTTACAGAGACCTGTGAGACAATATCAAATATATCAATATATATATACAGTGGGAGTCCCAGAAAGAGAAGAAGGGGCAGCAAAAATGTTTTAGGAAATAATGACTGAAAATGTCTTAAATTTGATGAAAAAAAAAAACCATTGATATGCAGCCAAGAAACTCAGTAGACACACAGAAAACACAGAGATCCACATCTAGACATATTATAGCCAAAGCGAAAGTCAAAATCAAAGAGGAGAATTTTGCAAGCAGCAAAAGGAAAACAACTCATATACAAAGGAACACTAACATTAATATCACACTTCTCTTCAAACACAATGGAGGACAGTGTTAACTAGACTCACTGCACTGATCATTTCACAAAATCTACAAATGTCAAATCATTATGTTGTACACCTGAACACTATAGTATGTCAGTGATAACTCAATAAGAAGGAAAAAAGCAAAGACAGAAGACAGTGGAACAGTGTATTCAAAATGCTGAAAAGAAATGATTGTCAACCAAGAATTCTATATCCAGCATAATTACCCATCAAAAACTAAAATGAAGTAAATTTCCAAATAAAGACAGAAAATTCATAGCTAGCAAACCTGCCTTAGAAGAAATAATACGGGAAGTTCTTCAAGCTGAAGGAAAACAACATCATTTGGTAACTCAAATCTATAGGAGAAAAAGGAAGAGCCCTAGAATGTTAAAAATGATTTAATAGAAAAGACTAAATACATTTTTCTTATTTTTCTTCTGAACTTTAAAAAAACTCGGTAAGATTGTATCAAGCAATAATTAAAACACTGTACTGTTGGGTTTATAATATATACAGATGTAACATGTGACAATAATAGAGGGCAGAAGGAATGGAGCTATGGTGGAGTAGAGTTTCTACATTTCATTGGAATTAAGTTAATATTAATCTGAAGTAGATTATGGTATTTAAAATGTATATTGTAATCTTTACAGCAACCACTAAAAATAGTAAAATAAAATTAATGGAGGATTTGAAATAGTACAGTAAAATATATTTGACACAAAAAAAGGCAGTAAAAGAGAAAAAAGAAGTAGATGTAGAAAACAAGTAGCAAATGGCAAATGTAAACCCACCATATCAATAATTACGTTCAATGTGAGAATGTAAAATGGCACAGCTACTTCAGAAAAGTTTGGCAGTTTCTTAAAAAGCTAAACATAAACTTACCACATGACTTAGCAGTTCCACTCATAGGAACGTCCATAAGAGAAATGAAAACATATGGCCACACAAAGACACATATGTGAATGTTAATAACAATTTTATTCATTATAACCTCAACCTGGAAAGTCCTTATGTCCATTATGTAGTGAATAGATGAACAAAATGTGTTCTATCCAAACAGTGGAATGCTATTCATAAATAAAAAGGAGTGGATCGTTGATGTCTGCTTCAACATGGATGAATCTCAATAACATTATGCAAAGTGAAAGAAAGCAGCCGCAAAAAACAACATATTTTATGATTCCATTGACATAAAATATCCAGGAAGGGCAAGTTTATGGAGACAGAAAGCAGATCAGTGGTTGCCTACGGCTGGAGATGGAAGTGAGGATTAACTGCAAACAGCATGAGGAAACTTTTTCAGGGTGATCAAAGTGTTCTAAAACTGGATAGCGGTAATGGTTCTACAACTCTTTAAATTTACTAAGAATCATTGAATTGTACATTTACAATAGGTAAATTTTATACTATATAAATCATCCCTAAGCAAGGCTGTTGAAACAAAAACTTGAGGATGCATGAATACCTCAGAACACATTTTTCTAGCATGCCTAGGGTATACTAAAATTGTATATGACTACTGTTTTCCTACACTCAGCAGTTCTGTTGCATATAATGGTATTAACTTATTTTACACATGATTTCTAATAATGAAGAACTCAAACATGTTTTACTCAGTGGATCTAATTATTTCATGTGAGTCAGCTATTCCAAGAAAGTGATTTTGGAATAAGAATTGACTAATTCAGACTTTAGGTAAAGCTTGGTCCCAGTGCATATTTATTTCGCTAGGGGTTGAAAGACTTACTGTGCCTTTGAAGCTTTCTAATCATGAAAGGACTAACTGGACCTCTCAGAATGTGGCACAATATCAAATTAATGTCACATTGTACTTTTGGAATAGGAAATTGTTAAGTGTAACTCTCCTATTATACTACATGAGGATGACAGAAAGAGAGTGAGTTATCAAGGTCATGTTTCAAATCATTTGAGGAGCCATAAACTCAGATGTCCCTCATCACCTCACAGCTAGAGTGATGGGGAGACATAGCTTTCTTTCAGGGAAATGTAGTCAGTTGGTTAAGTCCATCTGCTATTGGGGATGAATTTAGAAGTTCTTGCATATATTTTTGTTTTCTTTTGATTCGTTAGTTGGATTCCTTAGTCACTAAATCCTCTTTTTTAGCTCTTGCAGTTCAACCCCGTGGAGCGTCTTGGTGCTGGAGTCGCAGGTGTTGAAGATATCAAGTCTCATCCATTTTTTACTCCTGTGGATTGGGCAGAACTGATGAGATGAACACAACGCAGGGTTGTCTGCACGCACTCTGAACCTTTCTGGGACAGTCGTCTCTAGCACAGAGGCAGCTCTGCCTCACAGGCACTTATGAAGCACCAAAGCATTGGGATAAAGACCTTAGAGGAAATGGGGGAAGAAAAAGGCCTAAAGAGAGTAATTCCTTTATAATTAACGTCTGGACAAGATATTGGCTGCACTTGCAAGGGACTGTTACGTACGATCTTTATTTTATCTGCATTTAGTGCTGCAGATGAGTTGTAAACCCCACCGAAAAGGAATGCTCTCCAAGAACTTCCCCTGATAGGAAACTTCAAGTGTAGAATTAAGCATTAGTTGAAAGGAGGACCTTTACATGGCAGCTAACCATGTTTTCTGCTAACCAGAATTGGTTTTTATGATCAAATTAATATTAGCTTCATGAATGATGTCATCTATGAAACCTAAAAAGTGAGGAAAAAAAATAATATACACGTCACATTTGATAGGAAACATGGATCATGATGCCATATAACTGATGTATGTCCAATGTGGTTTCAAATCGTTTCACGCCTTCAGAAGTCCTCATGAGAAGGAAATACTTCATGATGTCAACTTTGTGTATTTAGTTGATACTGCCTACCGAAGGGTTCACATGAATACTCACTCTGTCTCTCTCTTCAGCCTTATCTTTCCACTTCCTAAACCCTTTGCTTATTCCCTCTTATCCTCTTTTTCTTACCCCTACTAATACATATGCAACAGAAAAGGGAAGGGAGTATTTATTCACCCAAATTGTATCAACTTAATGACTAAGAAATCATGATGTAAAATAAATGTGGTAAAAATTTAAATCTCTCTTTTATTTAATTCCTGAAGATTTTTCTTTCTTTCTTTTTCTTTTTTTTTTCTTTTCTTTTAGAAAGGCTTCTTGTCCCTTCATCTTGGAATGTTAGCAGTTTCTGCTGCTGCCTATCCTTGACTTTCTTTGATGTTGTCGGCTGAGTGTACTGAGAACCAAAAGGTCTCATTTAAATGGAATCAAATGGCAATCCCATCTTGTTACTTATAGTGCTGGGATTTGCAGGGTTGACCTCCTAATCTACTTGACAGTATGTAGAAAGAATATGAGTATTTACATGTCTCCAACATTTGTACTTGCTATTTCTTTATGTTGCTAAGATAAATCCTTTAGTCATGCACTGTTTACCACAATTTACAAATGTTTTAAAAGTGTTAATGTCTTCTTTTACCTTTATCCGAAGAAGAGAGAATAAGGCACTGTTTCCAAGTTAGGTGCCACCGGAAATAATGGAAGCTTTCTGTGTGTTTTAATCCTTCGTGTTTTTGAGATTTGTGTGAGAGCCTACCCCTATTTCAAGAGCATCTGTACAGCTTCCATCTGCCATCGGCCAGGCCATCCCATCAAATTCAGTGAGAGCAGAAAATGATTTAGTGAAACAAAGGAAATCTGCAAGCATTTTTCCTTTTGCTCTTATCCTACTCCCCCTCTTTCCTTTTTGGTTCCCTTATAACGTGAATCCCAGCTAAAGGCCTGCAACAACACCAGGATGGGGAGCGGGTCACCAGTTCAATCAAGTTGACATCACTCCCTGGAACTGGATTTCGATTCTCCAGCCTCCTGCCTCATAACAGGAATTCATGCAGGTGAGACCCAAGAATGACTTCCTGCGTAGGACTAGTAGGAAATCTGCAAGTGCTTAGAGCCGGCCATCACAGAGCTTCCTTCCAGAAGTGCCCTATGACATCAAAGTAGGACTTCACAACGAAAGTGGAGTGCCCAGCCCTCCCACATGATTTTGGTCCTTTGGATTCAGAGGATGGTAATGTCAACAGATGGTTGCTGTGTGAATGTGCTGACACCATTCTGTTGCTTCAATTTCTCTCTCTTTTTCTGTATGTTTGTTTAGAACTTGTACTTAATTTAAATATGTCATTCATTATCATGGTGGACATGAATTATTTTGGTCATAAACAGAGGATAAATGGCTTTGGGTTGATGAACCCAAGTCTGTTTTTATTTGGTGGTATATAATTATTATTAGAAATAATATTTCTAATGCTGTGGCTGATACTGTTTTTTGTTAGCTTATTTTTGAGCATGCCATATGGGTCAGAATCATAAAAGAACTTGCCACTTAGTATTTCTTTCTCTCTTTTTTTTTTTTGGTGTGGTAAAATATACATAACATAATATTTAGCATTTTAACTACTTTCAAGCATACAATTCAGCGGCATTAAGTTCATTCACATTTTACATAGATCTGCCACCACTGTGCACCTCAGAACTTTTTAATCATTCCAAACTGAAACTTCGTACCCATTAAACAGTAACTTTCTATTCCTTGTCTCCCTGCCCACAGTAACCACTGTTCTGCTTTCTGTTTCTATGAATTTGTCTCTTCTACTAGGTGGCTCTTATACGTGGAATCGTATAATATTTGTTCTTTTGAATCTGGCTTGTTTTACTTAGCATAATGTTTTCATTATGATGTACCATATATCAAAATTTTATTTTTTTTAAGGCTGAATAATATTTCATTACATGTATGGACCACGTTTTGTTTAGCCATTTATCTGTCTGTGGACATTTGAATGTTTCCGCCTTTTGGTGTTGAAGGGAAGGGTCATTACGAACACCGCTGTAAAAACGTCTGTTCAAGTCTCTGCTCTCATTTGATTTTATATTTTTATAAGAAATTACCAGTGTCTCTGACTGTTATTTACTATGCTCTTCATAAGAGCTTTTCCAGCAGGTTGCCAGTAACAGTATGGTGTATTGCTACCTATCTGAAGATATGATATGAAAATCTACCGTATCTATTTCACATATGGGTAAGTTAAGCTCCTTAAGAGTAAAAAGGAATGTCATCATTTGAGCAATCTGTTTTAACTATGACACGAGTTAATACTTTTTGAGATATAGATCTTTTCAACTTGTTTGTTATAATAACTGAACTCTTGATAATATATTTAAACCTGCCTTTTGAATGTTTTTAAATGGCTATAATTCTTGTGTTTTGACTCTCAAGCTTTTTCTCTCCTATCTTATTTCAGAGTCATTGTGGACGAGGACTGAGTTTTGCTTTCATATATTGCTTATACTGAAGAGTATAAAATTTATAAGTGATACTCATGCTATGACCAGAAATATCATATTAGGATCCCACACATAGTTGAAATTGCTAGCCCTCCATTTAGGAATCCAAATAGAAAGAAATCTGAATATAGCACTGAAAGACTCTGCATTTCAAGGGGTGTCTTAAAGCATGGACTGACTTAGGGATTACTTTGTAGCAAAGGCCAGAGCATAAGATAGATCATCTTTCTTAGAGTAGTTGATTTAACCTCTGGTGTGTCTAAATGCTCTGAGTAATGAAGCCTGGTATTTCAGGCTCTTTCTCTGAGGATTGAGGAATGTAATGGAAAGGCTTAAGAGTGGTGTCCTGATCCTATCTCTGTGACTGACTAGCCTTTTAACCTTAATTGAGTAACTATTCTATACCTCACCTATATAGAACAAACATATGATGGACTTTCTGTTTTTCAGAGTGAACTAATTTGATAAACCAACAGAGGAGAAAGACAAGGTTAATGAAAATCTTAAATTGGTACTTAACTGTTTTTCTCTAATTATTTTCCTAGTAATCCCAGATACTTACTTGGGTTGCTGCCACATACCCTCTCAGTAGCGTAGCCCTAAGTGGTTATGTGGCTCTAAAAATTATAAATAGAACAAAATATTAAAAGGTTCTTTCTCAGTCAGCTCTGCACTGGAGAAGGAGAGTTAAAGGTCCAGATAGAAGTACGTAGAGGTGAAAGGAGGTTAGGACACACCTACATTTGCTCACTTCTTAGACCTTTCTCAATAACTGTGATGCTGTTCCTACCCTGTTGCCCTCATCTATCATGTTTTATGTTTTTATTTGACTCAATTCTTTGGCAGGCATAATCAGAGTACAAAATTGATACTTTCTGCTTCTATTTAATGCAGAACATTAACCTCTACCAGTCTAGGTAATTTGGACTTTTGAGTATTTGATGTCTACCAGCTCATTTAAAGGATTTCACATTAAGTCCTTCTTTTGAAGGGTTACTAACTGGCAAAAGCTGTGAAGTCAGCTATTTCTAAAGAAAGTTGTATATAGAATAGCAGTAGAGGGATGGGAAGCAAAGGGCTACAGGTTTTTGTGACTTGGCATCACTTATTCTCTCAAGGACTATGTAAATAGGAAACTGAAGCACAAGCTTCCTTTTGACGAAGATTTACAATACTAATATATAATCAGATGATGTAGCTTGGCGTCTTTTGTCCCTATCATGTGACTTTTTCCCAGGAAACTCATTTCAGGGAGAAATTGAGGCAGAGAAAATTTTTGGAGGTGTAAGAAAGGAAATCGAGGTGGTATAAAGAAATGAAGCAGGTCACTTGTCAGGTGCATCAGCCCAGGTTCCTGGAGCAGTCGAGAGCCTTCTTTGTTGAGCTAGATTTAAAGTCGAAGGAGATTTGATGAATGTAAAGAGACTTGAACCTCTTTCAGTGCTAAGTGACTACAATGTGCTGTTACCCTTATTCATGTGATATGTAGATGTAGATATATCTGACTCAACAGTGACATAGAAAACAAGAAGAAAGGGAGGTATATTGTTGGCAAGACAAAAGAAAATTTGTACAATTATTCAGTTTCTCAGAATTGTTCTGGAAAGAAAATGGTATCGTTGAAGGATCTAGCTTCAGCCAAAAGTTCCTGAATGACTAAGAACACTTTAAAACTGAACTTTCCCCCTCACCGTGTGCTCTACCGTTCTCTCGTTTCTTCTTCTTCTTCTCTTCATCTACCTTTTCCCTCCCCTTATGTGCTTCACTGGTCACTGAACAAAAGACATGGTTCCTGCCTTCAAGGACCCGATGAAACTCAGGAGAAAGAAAGCATAAATAATAAGTAGGGCAGAATGTTGTGTCACAAGGGACAGATAGAGTGGGGTGAGCGTACAAAGGAGAGATCTGAGGGACTGCAAGAAAGCTTCCTGTGTGGGAGCAGGACCTTGAAGTTTGAATAGTATTTTTAAACATAAGGACTTCTTTTTCTTTCCCCAAGATTTTGTTTGGGGAGAAGAAAAGTTTCCAGGGGAACAACAACAAAAAAAGTTATGTACAGAGGCGTGGAGATGGGAATGTAGAAAGCTGTGCGTCTTCGTTTTGGCTGGTTTATAGGTACGTGAATTTGAAAAGTAAGTTGGGGCCAGTTTAAATGCCATGCTGAGATATTGGGACATCCTTCTCTCGATTGTAGGGAAATAGTCAAGGTTCTTGGAGAGTTGACGTTAGTGTAACCTGCTGTTAGATAATTTAGGGGTAGAATGGAGAATCAATTGGAGAGAGCAATACAGGCGGAAAGATCAGATGTTATTGCAGAAATTCAGGGAAGATACGAAGTCCTGAGTTAAGGTGGTTGAATACAAAGGTAATTGTTCTCTTGTCCATGTCTCTCAAGTGTACGGAGGAGAATTTTCCCTATGAAATAATTGCTTTTTTTTGCTTTTTTGGAGCCAGTTAATTCTAGGAGTTTATGGATTTGTTGTTTGTAAAATCACCCCATAGGAATCACCAGAGACAAATCAGGAGAGCTTATACAATTTCCCCCATTGATTGATAATGATATTTACTATTCGGGTCTTAAAACTCCTGGGTCCCAACACACTTTCTCTGGTCATTTTGTGACATTTCTTCTCATATTTTGCTTTTTTTTTTTGAGTCAAAAGGAAAGTTTATTAGAAAAGGGGTAACACTCCACAGAGTGTGGTGGTCTCTAGAGGCAGAGAATGAGAGGGACAGTGAGGGACAAAGAGAGTAAAGACACCAAGAGGGACGGTGAGAGAGAGACAGAGCAAAGGCACCGAGGGGGACCCTATATTTTGCCCTTGAGTAGTTGGTTTGCTTTCTCTTGGGATGGTTGTCTGCTCTCGCTCTTAGCAGGCAGTGCACCCTACTGGGTGGTGGTTCTCTGCACCAGGCCTCTCACATGCATTTTGTTTAGCTCAGTGGTTCTCAAAAAATGGTCCCAATCTGGGTCAAGAGAATAAGGTTATTTTTACCGTTCTTGCGCCTTTTCTTTAAGTTTGAAATTATTCTCAAATAAAAATAAAAATAAAAATTCTCAAATAAAAAAGTTTCAGAGAAATGAACAAACAAGTGATCCTCAGACCATCATTATTAGCGTCTCCTGAAACCTGTTAGAAGAAATGCAGATTGTTGAACCGTATCTCAGATCTGCTGTATCAGAACGCGGGGCCTGCTTAGAAGCCTGTTTTTACAAGTTCTGCCAGGTGATTCTGATGCACGATCCAGTTTGAGAACCATTGGCTTAGTTTAACATCAGCTCGTCCTTCCCTTGTTTGAACATAAGCATCCTTCCCTGTGGTATGCGTTTTGAGTTTGAAGACAATTCCCAACACTCAGCGTGTTTCCCAGGAGGCTGGCCTACAGGGTTCTTGGATCAATGGAAACAAGGCACAGGAGAAGACAGGTAATGAGGACGAGGAGGAAGGGAAAGGCAAGGGGAAAAGCCAGGTGGATAAAGAGAGAATCAGGAGGTAGGCAAAAGGAGGAGCACATGGGGGGCATGATTCTGTCAGTCTCTCTAGAGTCAAATGACCCACCCTCTGTTGACAGCTTCTGTTATCTCAAATCTGTTTTAGAAATAGAATAAATATCAAGTTACAATGCCAGCTTTCTTCATTACTTGTGTATATTGTTGTTGTTTTTTTGTTGTTCCTTAAGCAGAACAATAGTGGACATTTAGGATTTGGTCCCTGCCTTATTCAAAATCTAAATGTAAAGACTCTAAACCAAATTTAGCAAAGACACCGGAATGTTCTCATTGGAGTCTCATGTGCGCTGGATCTGTTCAGTATTCTGTTTAGACCTGAGGCACTCAGCTGGGAATGCTGTCTGGGTGAACTTAGCTTTGTCTTTTGAAAATGGGCATCAAGCTTCACGGGAGTAAAGTGAAATGTATTAGATGCTCCCAGAAGGTAAAGCCTGCGTGTGGCAGCGTAAAGGAGGTGGGTGACCCGCCCTCTTCTTATTTCTTACTTTCAGACTCGTTTCTAAGGCCTCACGGTTATTAGATGAGATTATTAATGAAATGTGTTTTGACCCAGTATACACTTGCCCTCTCAGCATCTACAAACTGGATGATTGTATGTTTTCCGCAGGTGGGATTTAGTGTCAGCAGCATCTTCCTCTCCATGTTCTTGCTACGCCTGGGCTCAAGCTCAATAGTAATGTGCTGTCCTTTTTAAAAAATGACTTTATTGCTTAAACCACCATCAGTAGGACATGCTTTGCACAATTTTTTTCTAATGGCAGGCAGAGGTTCCCACAAACACTTCCACTTCCTGCTGGTGAATGACCCTTGGGGCTCTTGCCCCAGCCTTCTGACTGCAGAGGCCAGAACTTTTCCACCAAGCAGTCTGTCCCTCATTCTCTTGCTCCTGTGACCTGTCATTCAAGCGGAAGGCCCTGAGCAACTCTTGACAAACGTGATACGGGTAAAGGGGATGCTGGGGTAGAATTTGATATTTCGAGAAAGAACTGCCTGCTTTTCATCCTCTCACTTCTTACTTCAAACCCTAAACTTCCTTCAAGTTGGAGCCACCCCTCCTGGGCCATACCTCTACCTAATATGACTCCAGCAGGACCTGAAGCTTCGCTCAGGCCTCCGTATACCTTAGCATCAAAAGTCACTTCAAGGCACAGGGCTTCCTTTTGCCTGCACTCTGTTCCTGTGACAAAAACACCCCTGATCACACTCCTCCTGAGTGGACGGATTTCCTTGAGACCGCTGGTCTGGATCCCGCCCTCGCCATTTAGTTGGCCTTCCTGGCACCGGTAAGTCTTGGCACCCAGGAAGCAGAAAGTGACAGCCATCCTTATGTTGCCACTGTCTGTCCCTCCGCTGCAGATTTAAGCTCCATCCAGTTGCTTATCTCCACTGTGGGCGATCATGGTTCGAGGGAGAGGAGGAGAGAGTGGTTGCTGCTGCTGCAGCTGTCTCCTTTTGAATCAATCACCCCCACTCCCCAGGTGCCAACACAGCTCGCCGGGTTTAGAATGCTCCCCATCTCTACCTCTCCCGCCCATTGCAGCGCTGGTAGCAGCTTTCCAACGAGCCTTTTGTTGTGGAAGCTCTAAATCCATGGTAGGGAAATTACCAGGAGACTCTTGCACAGTCTGCCCTCCCTCCCCTTGCTCCGTCTCTTTCTTTCCTTCCTTTGTCTCCTTCCGTAGCTCGGGTCAGAATCCCTAGCCAGACTGAGAACATGGTTGCTATTCCAGGACCCAGATGCCAATATGTGGCAGCATCTGGCTTATTGGCAAGCGTCGCCGGCAGTTGTGCTGGCTGCTTCTAGGCCTGTCATGTGGCTGAGCCTGCTAATGGGGGTCCTGTCACAAAACGGAGTTTCTTTGAGAATATGGTTTCAACCAAGTTGCCCACCAGAAAACAATGAGCTGCCCCGGGAAGGCATGAATTATTGGGCAGGGTGACTGCAGACCGTAGCTTTGATGCTGATCTTGGACCCGTTTTGCAAAGATCCGTTTTTCATGTTGTTGGAGTCTGCCCCTCGGTAACCTTACCTTCTTGTGCTGTTAATGTTTCAGGTGCCTTAAGGCATGGAGCTCCTTGAAAGAGAAACACAAATCACTAAAAACGCTGCGATAAAATCCTGCTCCTCAGAGGCGCCTGTTTGGCACGGGGAGAGCATGATAACAGCTTGCTTTAGAAAGGTGACATTTCTGCTGAAGGCTGAATAATAAAAAATGCATTTTAAAAACTCAGCTCTTCCCCGTCTTCTGATCGTTGACTTTTGGAGAGGAGGCCATTTCTTCGATGTGAAGGGTCTTTTGGGGGCTAGCCTCTCCCAGCCCCCAAACATGGACACATTAATTCGTCATCACTGATGAAGCTGAGGAGCTTTTAAAATTAATTCCCACATAGTAGGGCTGTTGGTACTTTTTTCAAGGTGCAAAAGAACATGTGCTCAGGATGTCAAGCTCCTCGAGGCACTGAGGGGGCAGAGATGGTTGAAGAACACACTGGTCCAGCCCCCAGGGTGCGGGTCTCTGGTGACCAGGTTACGTATGCTTCCATCATTTCCTTTCTTCTCTGCAACCTGTACAGTAGGACAGGGCAGGTGATATGCTCTGTGTTTTACAAATGGAGGAACTCGAGTCCCAAGAAGTTGACTTGCCCCGCTTCACGTGGCAAGCTAATAGCTGTGACCTGAAACTAGGTAGTATAGTCCTGCTTCGCTGAGCGCGTGTGTGTTAGATTCTTAGGTTACAAGCGCCTAAGGGCTGGATCTGTGTTTTCAACTTTTTCCAAATCTGCCCCCAATTAGCATCCTCCACTCACTCATGACCCACTTCCCACACGTCTCTGTCTCAAAGACCCACAAATATATCCATATGCATACATATTATATATGTATGTGCATATATAAATATAAATGATACAGGGGGTCTTTCCAAACAAGGCCAAGTTCTTCCCATGACAGGCTGAAGGAAGGAATCAAGGAAAAGTACGCAGCAAAAATTAGCTGGAATTGAAAGATGGGGATGATCCTGGGAGGATGACAGCGGTGATGGCAGGAGCATTCTGCCCACGGAATCCCACATAAAAACACAGAGCAACTGAATTGCCAAATCAGAAATTCACAGGCAACACTTACAGCAAAACTAGGTGACAAGCTGCCGCAAATCTCAAAATGCAAACAGGCGGGGCCCAAACACCAATAGCCACAAGACTTGTGTGATGAGCATCCTTTTGGGAGACAGAGAGAAGCAACGATGTAGCTTCTGACTGAATCTGAGAACGGGAGAGCCCCAAAATAGCCAACTGGCGCACTGAAACTCAGTGGGCCAATTTGAGAACAGCGGCGGAAGGTGAAGGCCCTTTGCCTGCGCTAACACCTGGGAAGTGCAAAGAGCTTTCAATAAGAAGGATTAAAGGCACCAGCCCTTTGAACTCTAGAAATTGACCTGCCAGAACTGCCTTCTAGGACAGGGCCCTACCCTGAGGAGAAATTGCTGGGAATGGAATCAAAATTGAGCAGGGTAAGGACAAGAGAAAGGCCCAGTTCAAAGGAAGGGAAGAACAGCCAGGAAATCTCAGAAAGCAAGCTCTCCTACATTTTTTTTTTTAACACTTCACAAAAACAACAGAAGAGGGAGCTCTGTGAAGTTAGAGCCTTTTAAAATTCAACCTGCTTTATTCTCAGTTTAGGAAAACTAATTTTACATAAAAATGCACAACAGGAAAGAATCAACATCAAGTCCCACACAAAATTATTATAAGAAAAAAATTGAATTAAGAATATAATCATGCCCTGATAGACAATAAAAGCATTCCCGAAAGATGTGCTCACAAGACAGATCAAAACGAATTTCCTGTTTCAAAGTGGCCTGAAAGACATTAAGAAAATTATAGAAGCCATGAAAGGACGACGTAAGTCACAATTAGAAAACTCAGAACATGAGGTGACAACTCAGGAAAGAATTTTAAAAATCGATGGCAAAATTTCAGAGTTGAAGACATTTTAAACTAGGAAGAACAAGAGAGTGAACAAACAACATATAATGCCTTAAGAAAAATGAGGCAAAAAGAAAATACTTAAATCGTTTTTTAAATGAAGACTGTAGTTTCTGTTTCACAAAACTGAAGGGCAGGTACAGAGATTTCCCATAGACCCTCCTGCCCCCTACCCCATACAACCGTCCCCTCTGTTAACATCCCCCACCAGGGTGGTACGTTGTTACGACTGGTGAGCCTACTTTGATATCGTTATCACCCGACATCCATAGTTTGCATAGTGGTTCGTTCTTAGTGGTGTATGTTCTATGGATTTGGACAAAGGTATGATGACATGTATCCATCATTATAGTTCCCGGCAGAGTGTTTTCTCTGCCCCCAAACTCCTCCGTCTATTCATCCCTTCCTACTCTGCATCTCACCACACACACCTGGCATTTTGCTGTCTCCATAGTTCTGCTTTTTTGGGAATGTCATATGGTTGGAATCACACATGTAGCCTTTTTAAAACTCATCTTTTACTTGGTGTAGCATGCATTTAAGTTTGCTCCGTGTCTTCAAGGCTTGATAGCTCCTTTCTTTTTAGCACTGAGTAATCTTCCATTGTCTGGATGTACCGCAGGTGTATCACCCACTCAAGGACATCTTGGTTGCTTCTGAGTTTTGGCAGTTATGAAAAAGCTGCTACAAATATCCATGTGTAGGCTTCTGTGTGGACGGCAGTTTTTAACTCATTTGGATAAATACTGAGGAGCACAATTGCGGGATTGTATGGTAAAACTATGTTTCGTTTGGTAAGAAATTGTTAAACTGCCTTCTAAGGCAGGTGTGTCATCTTGCATTTCTGTGAGCAATGAATGAGAGTTCCTGTTGCTCCACATCCTCCTAAGCATTCAGTGTTGTCCGCGGTCCAGATTGTGGCCCTTCTAGTAGGAGTGTAGTAGTAATATCTCGTTATAATTTGCATTTACCTGATGACATATGATGTGGAGCATCTTTCTATGTTTATTTGCCGTCCGTATCTCTCCTTTGGTCAGGTGCCTGTTAAGGTCTTTGGCCCATTTTTAAATTAGGTGGTTTATTTTCATGTTGTTTTATGAGCTCTTTGTATATACTGGATAATAGTCTTTTCTCAGAAATTTTGCACATTTTCTCCCAGTCGGTGGCTTGTCTTCTTATCCTCTTGACATTGCCTTTCACAGAGCAGAAGGTTTAAATTTTAATGAGGTTCAGTTTATCAATTCCTTCTTTCATGGGTCATGCTTTTGGTATTGTATCTAAAAAGTCATTGCCATACCAAATTTAGCTCGGTTTTCATCCTATGTTTTCTTCTAGGAGGTTTATAGCTTTTTATTTTATGTTTAGGTCTGTGATCTATTTTAAGTTAATTTCTGAGAAAGGTGTACAGTTGGTGTCTACATTTTTATTTTGTTTCACATGCGGATGTCCATTTGTGCCAGTGGATTTAATTTGCTCTTTTTTTTTTCTATTTTCCTAAGATGGAAGCTTAAGTGACTGATTTTAGATCTTCTTTTCACATCTTTCTTCTTTTTAGATGTATGCATTCAGTGCTATAAATTTCTAAGTACTTTTGCTGCGTTCAACAAATTTTGATTAATTGTATTTTCATTTAGTTCAAAATTTTTTAAAATTTCTCTTGAATGTCTTCTTTAATCCATGGGTTATTTAGAAATGTTTTGTTTGTTTATTTAATGTCCATGTATTTTGGGACTTTCTGTTACTGATTTCTAGTTTACTTCTATTGTAGTTTAAAAGTCGACATTGTATGATTTCTATTCTTTTAATTTTCTTAAGATGTGTTTTATTGTCCAGAATATGGTCTATCTTGGTGAATATCTCATGTGAGCTTGAGAAGAATGTATATTCTGTTGCTGGTGGAAGAAACAATCTAGAAATGTTTATTATATCCAATTGATTGATGGTGTTATTGAATTCAACTTTGTCCTTTCTGATTTTCTGCGGGCAGGATCTGCCCATTTCTCAGAAGTAGGATGAATTCTCCAAACACATTAGTGGATTCCTCTATTTTTCTTTGCAAGTCTATTAGTTTTGTTGTTGTTGTTTTGTTTTGTTTTTGCCTCGTGAAGTTTGATGTTCTGTTGTTAGGCATAGGCTCATTAAGGATGTTTATGTCTTCTTGGAAAATCGGTATAACTACTTTCTTTTAATTAGTGTTAGTTAGCATGGCATATTTTTTCCATTTACTCAGTTTTAATCTATATGCGTCTTTATGTTTTTTGTAGACAACATGTAGTTGGTTCTTATGTTTTGATTGACTCTGATAATTGTCTTTTAATTGATGCATTTGTACCATTGACATTCAAAGTGACTATTGATATAATTTGGTTAATATCAAACATACTTATTACTGTTTTCTATTTTTTGCCTTGTTCTTTATTCTTATTTTTGTCTTTTTCTGCCTCTTGTTGTTTTAATTCAGCATTTTATATGATTTGATCTTCTCTCCTTCTTAGCATATTAGTTATACTTCTTTAAAAACCTTTTTTAGTGGCGACCTTACAGTTTGCAATATACATTTACAATTAATTCAAGTCCACTTTCAGATAACATTGTAATGCTTCACAGGTAAGGTGAATATGTTATAATAACAAAATAATCCTAATTTCTCCCTTCTGTCCCTTTCATTATTACTGTCATTCATTGCACTTATACATAAGTATACAGAAGCATATATATCCCTAAGCATACATAATTGAATACACTGTAGATATTCCTAGGTATTCCTAACTGGTCTCCCATCCAAGTACTAACCATGCCCGACCCTGCTTAGCTTCCGAGATCAGATCAGATGACTATTTTCTAAAATGGAAAAATAGGGAGAAATGTACAAGTTTTAAAAGATTTTTGATAATTATATTGGTGATGTTAGTATTGTCATTCTGAGACTTGCTGTGTAATGTTGGATAAAACAAATTAATAATATTGGGATGTTCTGATTCTGTCATCCCTTCTGCTTTTAAGAACCACAATTCTCAGAGAGAGAGAAGAGAGAGAAGAAAGAAAAGAAAGAGGAAGGAAGGAAGGAAGGAAGGAAGGAAGGAAGGAAGGAAGGAGAGAGAGAGAGAGAGAGAGAGAAAGAAAGAAAGAAAGAAAGAAAGAAAGAAAGAAAGAAAGAAAGAAAGAAAGAAAGAAAGAAAGAAAGAGAAAGAAAGAAAGAAAAAAGGGAAGGAAGGAAGGAAGGAAGGAAGGAAGGAAGGAAGGAAGGAAGGAAGGAAGGAGATATCGATGTTATAGAGAAGTGGCTGAGTAAAAACTCCCTAGTGTTGAATTTGAATAGTAAGTATCAAATGTATTTATGAGCTATTTTATCTTTGAATCAGAATTTCCTAGTTTATTTGACTGAAAAAAGTCCTAGAAACTATATCTAATTTAACAAAGATCATCTCTAGCACCCAGATTGTAATGGTTTTGAAATGCCATTTCTCTGTAAGATAAATTAGGTCTTCTTGGAGTAATAAGTCTGGGGCAGGAAGGTTACAAAATGAAGCTGGAGCATCTTAAATAACAAGCTATCGAAGATTTCTACAGTCATACCAAAGGACGCAGAACCTCCTACTGGCTAAAGGTGAGACGATTTGCCTTCAATAACGATAAAACTCGAAACCCATCATGTATGTTTAATCTGTAATCTGACAATGATATTAAAAAGAATTGATCACCTTTGGAAAATTTTAGGGAACCAATTTATTATATGGAAAACTGGGAAATAAAGAGGGTCAAACATTTTTTCCTGATTTTTTATGTGAACTGCACCACTGGACATCCCAGTAGTAAATAAGGGGCAGAGCCTCTTTTAAAACTATTTCAGTTGCAGAATGAAAAAGAAGTGATAAAATTAGAATGTGACCAGGCATTAAGCATGAGTGTCTGCTAAGACCACAAGAAGAACAGCTGACATTTTGCGCCTCCTGTCGTCCTATAGTCTTGCTAAAGGGATCCAGACTGGGTCTGATCCTTGAGTGAACTGAGCTTCCAATGTGCGGGAAATACAGGGCACATAGGAACACTTTGACTTTTCCATGAGTTCGCAGTCAGCCACATCAAGACACCAGGAAACTGCAGGTCAGATTGCCTGAGCTCTTCAGCAGATAGTTTGTGGAGAAACTTGTAGATTAAAAGAGAATTAAAACATTGAGATTTTTAAGAAGAGCAGGTCTAAAGAGTAGTGTTTAGAGATGTACATTTGGGTGATAAAATGATTTTTAAAATACAAAGAGGTGATAACAGGATAATTGTTACTTTGGGGGAAGGGAGGGGTTATACTTGGGTGGGGCACAGAAGTAATAAAGATAAGAGAGGTTGCTGGCTACCTTGTCCTTTTGTTAGGTATAGATTTCTAATAAAATCTATAGCCTTTATTGGTATCTTTGTGCAATTTAGAAAAAGCCTTTCTGGGAGGCATTTACTGCTCCTGGCCAGCGCTAGGAAAGGTCCCTCTTCGACGGTGTTCCATTGCAGGGGACAACCTACACAACTTTACGAAATGGCCTTGAGTCTCTGCGTTGGTTCAAGCTCATCTGTTTGGTGCTATTAAGGAAAGGGATTTTTTCTTTTTTTTTTTTGCAAGCACCATTTTGTTCTTTGAGGAATTTTACTTCAATGCAATTTAGCAATCCAGTGGGATAGAGAAAGTGCTATTCTAGCTCATCTTTCTCGCGCTCATTTTAGCATGCAGTATCCCTGAGGCAGAATTAAGTATTTCCTGAGATGTTGTGCAGCGTTAGGAATGTTTAAGCGGGCTGGCTGGTCGCCGAGGCAGAAGGTTCCATGGTATTTTACCCCTGCTGTTGCTAGCACAGTTTGGGTCCTAGGCCTCACCAAGGCCAGGTCCAGAACTTGATTCACCATCGTCATCAAGTTTAGGAGGTTAGACCCACATTAGCAGAGGTTTAAGAGATTGTGATGTAAATCAGAATGCAGGATTATTAATTTTCCATAATTAGTAACTGGTGAATGGCTGAGAGCTAACTCAGGGTAGCTCTCTTCTCTCCCAGCTAGGCAAGTACCTTTGAAACCAGAAGCTTGATGGTTTGAAGAGGGTGGTGGATGATCCTAATGGTTGGTGACATTCTCATCATATTCACATCCAGCCTTCTCCACCCCAGGGACATACCTGCCAGCTGGACTGAAACACTTGTGTCAGCCGTGTCAACACTCGCAAATTCTTGCTTTCTAGCTTGTCTTTTCCCAGGCCGCACAGAAAGGGAGAAAGGGAACACCCAAGTCAGCTGGAGCATCTAGGTCAACCCTGGTGATCAGGGGCAACAAGTGAAGCGGCTAGCCCCCCTCGCCGACAAAGAATTTCAGGTAAACGGGTCTTATGTGAGCACCTTCCGTGGACCAGACAGGAGGAGGAACAGCAATGGTTCCTGGTCTTCAGTAGCTCGCGGCCTGGTAGGGCCAGCGTTAAACATCCTTCGCCTACTTCTGGTCGATACAGATACAGTGTGACTGAATCAGAGGAAGCATCACAGTAGACGTCGGCGTGGCTTGTGTCTGAGCTATCCAAAGTTCAGGTTACTGGGTCTCTGTCTGCATAAAGTTTCACTGGATTTCCTTTCTTGGATTTTTATATAACAGGATTGAACGATACCTGAACCCAGCCTATAATTGTATTAGGTGGGACTAGATCTATTGGATCCTGCTGGATGCGGCCTTATCAGGCAGAAGCCTGCTGCTTGGTTGTGTATTTAGAGAAAGAGCAGTAACTTTCCAAAGTACTGAGAAGTGGGACTGTGTCTCTCCACCCTTCCTTTAATGCTATAGGTCTGTTTGGCTGGGTTTTTCTGTTTTTCTTTTTTTTTTTTTCTTTTTTTTTAAAATCCGGCATAGGACATGGAGCTGTGGCTGCTGCTCCAGGTTTCCAGGCTTGTCCTCCTCTGAGCTCAAGGGACCACGGGGTGTGAGCCCCCTGCTGCTCCTCAGGCCCGTCAGCCACCAGCCACCACGTTATCTTCTTACAGGCCTGGCACCAGGTCTGGAAACATAGTTTCTAAAATTAAAGACTTCTTTCCGTTCTGGAATTTTGAGCTCACCTTTAGAACTTAAATGAGGGCTTGGTGATGACAGCAAAAGAATTAGTCTGGAGAGCTGGATGGTCAAAAAGACGACTTAAAGTCGCATCCGTTAACTGTACTGAACTTGAAATGGAGATGATTATGTGTGTTTTGGATTTAAGAGTTTTGTAAAGAAATTTTTTCCCCTACAAGTTTTCGGTTTAATTGCCTGGCAGAGTGAGAAATCCCAACACAACAGCGTGGAACTGGGGCATGAAAAGCAGCAAGTGAAACGGATTTATGAAGCCCATAAATAAAAATGAAACTCATTTCATTGTCCAAATCGAGTAGAAAGGCACAATCTGTCCCAATTCTGATAAATGGAAGAATGGGTCACACACAGGGGTAAGCTCTTTCCATTTTAATAGAGCAAGATTATGGGTGGAACATCACTGAGGAATTTCAGAAAAAGGGACGTTTCATTTGGCCAGGCTTGACCAAGGCGGCATGTTACCATGTCTACTCATGTTACCACATCTACGGGGGAAAACACACTTTCCCAAAAAGACGCACAGTCAACTGCATGTTCAAACAGCGCCCAAGTGAGCATTTTCCTTTAAAGGCAACAGCAGTGACAGGAATGAGAAGCCAAGACCAAGGTAGCAGCGACGTCAGGCAGGAGGAACTTGGGAGATAGTCAAGCTTTTACAATTCTCTCCGAAGAAGCACATTGGTACTTAACTGTTCTTTGAAGCTGTTTATTCCCGTGCAGACTGGGTAAGACTGAGGCGAGTGCCAGCTGCGAACAGCTATATTAAAAGGGGTGATGCAGAGTGCCTGCAATTTGACTGGCGGCATATTTGTGCTCTGTAGCTCCTCAGTGAGCTTCAGGCCACTGTCTGCTTCCTTCTCCACACTGATTTCCAGCCCCACCTTCTCTGTCAGTTCAGTCTGTTCATTTTCCAACTAAATTTCCTGGTTTTAAAAAAGATATTTTTGTTTGTAGTTTTGTTGGTCAATTATCAGTCTCTTCCTAGGCCTACTTGTGACAAATACAAGTGTGCAAGTGGGTTGGTCCAAATTAATAGTGAACACTTGTCATACTCGTTCTGCTAGGCATTGTACATGATTTAAAGATAAATTTGACCTGGGCCCCACCCTCAATAATCTCATAGCAAATGGCAGAGTCTTTATTTCTTCCCTCAGTTTTCCTCAGCACCCCTAGGCCACCCCAAGATACAGTCCATCTAGATTGAAATGACATGTGTGCTTTGCAAATGTGGCTTCCAGGCAAGCTCTCTAAGCCCCTTCAAACTGGATTGCTCCCTACACCTGTCTTAAGTAGAAATTTTGAAGCTCCCAGTCTTCCCAGCAGACACTGAAAATGCATCTGGCAACCAAAAAGCCACATAATCAAACCATCTCTTCATCCATCTCTTCATTTGTGCACAATGCACAGCTGAAACAGAGGCTGAACCAGAGGGAAGACTCCCTCCCCCTTTGTGTGAACTGGAAGCATCCTGCCGCCTTTGCACACTGAGGAGAAAGCACCCTCCTCTGGGAGATGATGAAGTCTCTTCCACCACCTCTGCCTGCCCTTGAGCTTCAAGACTCGACTCGGTGGCAGCTTAGCCACCTTGATTTAAAACATGTCCAATGTGGACTCCTGGAATTGACCTTTCTTGTTTGGTGCTTTATCCGTGGATCACTAGAGACCATGACCGTGAACAGGTTCTCCTGTGATGAGAATTTGACTAATTAAATTACCACAATGGGAGGAACTTGACTGTTAGGTAAAGCAAAATGTGTCAGTGAATGGAAGAGGAACTGGAACTGAAAATTGGAGCCCAGAGAGACTAAAGTCAGTGGGTTTGCAGCACGTTGCAAGAAGCACTGAGTGAGTGCAAGGGATCCAAGTGCTTTGACCACAAGAAAGAGGTTCCTTGCCACGTGGAGAGAGAATTCCATTGGGTGTTCTAGCTTCCCAGTTCTGATTTTGCGTTCACCAGGGTGGCTCCTTTTCTACACGGTCTGATATGGAAAGGGAATCACCTGCTTTGGGAGCGCGAGAATTCCAAGCTCTAGAAAGGAAATGTTTGAACCCCATGTTAAATTAGGGTTTATTGATCAATTTTATATCAATTTCGTTAGAATAAGGTCCTCACCAAGCAAACTTGAACTGTCGAGTCACGGAGCAGCCCCTGGAACCTGTTGCCCAGAGAACCCTTTTCCTGCAGCCACCGCCATGGCATCTTCCTAGATGCCTCCCCAAATTCCAGCACCTTCCCCATCACTTTTCACTCAAATATGAGGCCGTCCATCAGACCATGCGCCAGTTCGATTGTGGATTTTAAAGATTTTATGTCTTTCTCCTCCTTACCACCTTATGACAGGCAACACTTTCTAAAAGAAAGTGGGGTAGAGGGAGTAGGATTATGTAAATTAACATGATTTTTAAGAAACAAAGGAAGAACTGCAGGCCCACTTAACTCATGACTGGGCAGTGGTTCTGGTTTGCTGGTGTGGACTTGAATGACACCTCTCCGACCAACTTGTGCTCCCCAACACTACTCCCTACAAAAGGGGGGGAAAGAAAGAGAGCAACTCACCTTTAAAATCCGGCTAACTCCTTTTTGAATCTCTCTGACCTGGATGAGGGGAAAACCCAGAAGGAGCAAATTTGAAAAGTTTACTTCAGGCTGAGAATTTCTAATTCCACCACTTTTGTGTGTGTGTTGTTGTTTGATAGACATGACAGCATCTCATTATTATGGAAAATATAGGGTTGGTGGTAATTGCTATCTGAATATGAATGGGAGCAGAAGTGGGCATAGCCTGCACTGGCCTTTCTTTGACAAGGTATAACTTTCTTCTGAATTTCTGTGTTAATTAATGCTTATTTAAAAACCACTTTAATTGGTAGTAAACACCTCAACTTTTTGTACTCATTAAAATGCAGCCATTGATGTGTGATGGATTTTTTTTAAAGCTTAATTAACTTTCCTTCTGTATATATAACCTATAATAATGACAAACATATTGGGAAAAAATTACCCCTGCTTTTTTCCCCTCTCTCCCTACCCCCATTATAAAGACATTTTTAGCTGTGGATGTCTCTCACTTTGTTAGGATTAGATGCCATTAATTTGGTATTTTGGAGACGCGTAGGTGGCAGGAAATCAAAGCTTTTTGAGACATTGGTCATCTCTAAACCAAATATGCATGTTTCTATGGGAGAAAGGGTGTCTCTGTCGCTGTCTCTCTCTGTCTCTGTCTCTGTCTCTTTTTAAGTAAAGAGGAAGTTTAAAGAAACCAATACCCTTGGAAATCTTTTTTTAAAAGTGATTATAATCGTTTGGGGACACAGTAGTGCATCCCTCCCCTTTTTCATTAGGAGATATAATTTCTATTAAGGTAAGATAACTACCTTAGAGACAATTTGGAAACTAGGCAACAACCCTTATTACTACCCTATCATATTGCTACCCTAACAAAACAGTTAAAATTTTCCCCTTAACCTCCTTGCGTTCTTTGTCCCCAGTAGGCACGAGATTGTTAACAGTAGAACCACCACCAGCAGGTGTAGAAGGAACTGTCTAGGGCATTGTTAGGAGGGACAGTTGGGGGAATGAGGGGAATGGATACTGTGGAATCGATGCAGCCTTTGGATAGGAGATTTGGGTTTTATAGGGAGGGCTGGGAGCAAGAGCTACAGGGCTAAGTCATACAAGACCCACAACGGGAAATTTCCAGTCACTTAGAATCTCTTAGGGTCCCTCCTCTTGGTCAACAGGGAGTCCAAGTTTCATAATTTGATCAGATTCTGATTCTTTTTCCTCAAATTGCATAACTAGTGTCAGCCTCAGACTCATTGGTGAGGACTGCTATTAGTTCCTTGTGATTCTTGCCTTAGTAGTTGAATTTCAATTTTTTTTTCCTTTTTTTGAGCAAGTGGCTGACTAGAAACATTTAAGACTGGGCAGAACACAGTGAATGACTGTGGAAAATTTCTCTCCTCCTGCCAGGGTTGAGGTGACCTCTTCTGTGTCTCCGCAGTTGTAAGACTTCTGTTTAGCTAGACTTCGGGAGACTCTCAGGCACGGTCGTTCTGTAGTTTAGTTGTAATTTTGATGTGGTCGTTAGAGCAGGCGAACACAGCGTTTCCCTCCTCTGCCATCTTGACCAAAGACATATATAGCAGGGCTCCCCAACCTCTGGACTGTGGACCGGTGTGGGTCTGTGGCCTGTTAGGAACCAGGCCCCTCAGCAGGAGGAGAGCAGCGCTAGCATCACCGCCTCAGCTCCACCTCAGATCGTCAGGAATTAGATTCTCATAGGAGAACCAGTCCCTGGTGCCAAAAAGGTTGGGGACCACTGATATGTAGAATCTTTGACTCGATTTGGACATGAAAGCTCTCAGGGACTGATACTAAAAGATCTTGCCTAATATTTATAGTCTTTTATATCTATCTATAGTCAAATTTTGACCCATGTATTTGATTATTTGGTAATCAAATAGAATCCAAAGAGTCCCAGAATATATGTTCCAAGGATAATCCTTATTAGTCTTTCCTAAAGAGTCTTACAAGGAAGCAATTTTAGAATTTTCCTGTTTTTTTAGAAACCTCTTTATATCAGTAAAAATATTGACCACTGAATATTTAAAATCTTTGGACCCTTCGATTCTAAAGTGCCATGCAGGTGGATTATTTTACTCATCCCAGGTTTACTAGATTGACCACTGAAATTCTAAATTGCTCTTGGTAAGATACCAACAGAGCTTCAGTTTTTTGGTGCTGTTGGCACCATATTTGTACATGTAACAAGCCGAACAAAGATGTAGAAGCTCATTGAATGGCGAGGAACTCCCTCAGAATCTCTGCAAGAGCCCTGAGTTGTGAAATAAATTGAATTAAAGATTTTCACTAGTAACGAATGAAGCTAAGTACTAGCCGGGGCGGGACTTGCTCAGCCCAAGAAAGACTCCAGGGTCTCTTGCATTTTCTGTCCTGGTCTGAGCAACAGTGGGTCTGGCAGCGATTAAAGTCTTGTCATCCATAGATCTTCCATAGATCTTCCAAAATCTATGGAAGAGAATCAGAACACCATTGGCATAAGCCTGTGTTTGGAGAAGGAGAAGTCTCCTCCTATGGCAGGAGAAGACTCTGGGGAGTGTTCTGTCTGGGGGAAGGTGTGTAGTATTGTTAGTTTATGCAAGAAGAGTCAGCAGCAGAAGCTCAGCCATTTTTGGGAATAGTTGGTCAAAGATGGTTCTCAGAGTGAGAAAGTTCATCCTTGTGGTTTAGCAGCCATTGGTTGGGCAATTAAAAGTTGATCAAAAAGGCTGGGCCAAAGTTATGAGCTAAGGTCAAGTGAAGGACTTGGTGAAAAATTTTCAGCTCCTTGGGATCTTTTATACAAGGGTGCTTGCTACAGTGACAAATTACTAGTGTCATGGGCAAGGTAAGTAAAAGGGGAAGAATCTTCCAAGTGTCCCTTTGTGTAGCAGGTTTTCCTTCCAAAAGCTGGGAGGGGGTGGTTAACTCTTTTTCGTTGATGCCTCACCACATCTCCACATCTCCACTCTACTTGTCTCCAAAATCTACCATAGCAGCGGGGAGAAGTGTGAAGCTGATTTTCAAAGAGGATGCTATGAGCTGAATGTGGTGCCTGTGGTGCAAGGGGCAGCCTATCACTGGAATGAGGGCATGGCTCTTCCCCAAACATGGCCCGCACTCTGGCCATGCTTGCCCTAAGAAAGGCAGGTGTAGGCTGTGCCCAAAGTCGGGAGAATCCGGTACCTTCCGGTAATGCTGAATTATCATAAGAATCCCTGGATTTTAAATTAACTAACTTTTGATTATAACCTTACATTACCAAAAGCTTTTATAAATTATTTAACAATGAGGCTCTGAATAGTGTTATAATAGTATTTTATTTAATTATTTAATATATCAACTGAAAAACGTAAAAATAAAACATCCCTTCAACAGAGCCATCATGTGGAACACGAAAGATCATTATCTAGGATTGTATTTGAAGGTATTGATAGTTGAACCAAAGCTTTCCTCACCCCAGAAGATACCCTGGAACAATTAAAATCACTGAAGCCCTGACACAAATTTATTTTGTTTAAAATAAAATTTCCCCCTACTTTAAAATAAATTTATTAAAGAGGAAAATGTAGGCACTTTCAAAGAAGAAATAAAAATCACCATAACTCACCACTCAGAGATAATCACTGGTGACATTTTTATTTCCTTCTAGTGTTTTACGCATGTTGTGTATTTTTATATAAATTGAGCTTATTCTGTCTAGAAAATTTTGTATATTTTTGTTCACTTAACATTATATTTTAAGCATTTTTCCATCCACTGAATGTTCCTTGAGAACAGCATTTTGCCTAACCCATGATATTCTGTGAAATGGATGTCCCTGGTTTTATTTGTTTGTTTGGTTTTTAATGATTCCTCTTTTGCTGTTCACTTAGATTATTCTAACTTCTGCTGTTACAAGTAATGCCATAATCTCTTTCCTAGACCCTGTCTTTGGGAACCAGTCTGAAACTGATGCAAAATTTTTATTACTGCATCAAGTTAGGATTGACGCTTAGGACTCTTGCCAAATACTTGCCAAACTAATATCTGGGGTCAGGTTCTGCTTGCTCAGGCTTTATGGAACCAGTTTTTTGAAAAGGGCAATGTCAAAACCCCAACTCCAGTCGGTGGACTGTTCTGCTTCACTCGTTTTAACTCGGTGGAAGGGAGATGGTGCCCACGGCTGAGCTTGAGGAAGGCATCAGAACACGGAGTAGGGGAGTGGAGGGGAGTTAGGAGTGACGGCTGGGGGCTTACTTAGATGGTACCAGTGTTTCTGGTGTCTCCGGTAAGGAGAGATGCCACAGGCCAAATGTACACCACACATTCCCTGGGGATGGAATCCTCTATCCATCTTTCTCTGTCCTTTACAGCTCCTCTCCCCTGCGTCTTCTGCCCTCTCCATCTCTTCCTCTTTTCTCTACCAGCTGATTTGGTCTTCCATCCACTGTTTTGACCCTATAACTTCTGAGAATCTGGTCCCCTCTCCAGAATTGACTGAAGTCAGGGGCAGACATTTTATCACAGTCGACAGACCTCATTTATTACTGTATTAGTCAGGATAAGCTAGGTAATGCCGTGGTAACAAATAGCACACAGTCTTAGTGCCTTTTCCCAGTCAAGTTTTCTGTTTACTCCAGTAGCTGTCATGCAATGGGGTATGACTCAATGATCCAGTCAGCTTGGACTTCTTGGCACCTTGATCTTAAGACGTGATTTCAGGATGACCATAGCAGATGATGAGTGTGCAGAAAATTGAGCATTGTGTCTTAAGTGCTTTACCCTGGAAGCAACACACAGTTACAACCTTCAGATCAAAACTGAGAATGTGACTTCACCTAATTGTCTGGAGTCAGAAAAAAGTGATTATTTGTACGTCAGAAAGTAAAGAGAATTGGAAGTACTGGTGAGCATCGTGATGTCTACCTGAATTACCAAAAAAAAAAAAAAAAAAAAAAAAAGAAAGAAAGAAAGAGAGATCTTCAAATATACCTGCCAAAATCACTATTAAATATTTGTGAATAGCATCGATAAATAGATTTATGAGAGAATCCATTATATAGACCTTATGTTGTAAACAGAATTTGTTGTTTACAAATATGTGAAGCTGTATGCCTCATGATCAAAACAGTTGCAACAAATTGATTTTGATTTCATGATGGAGCTCAAAGTAACCCAGGAATCCATAACTATATGTTAATATACACCTTGCACCACTTAAAAGAAGAGTGTTAGGATTTAGCTAAGCATGGAAGGATGGCAAGCAGGTTTCGACTTGTGCGCCACGGCCACCTGATTTGGTAGCAAGCCTTTGCAGTTGCTGTGTTGGCCAGGACTCCAGGGCAGCATCTGGGGCAGTGGGAAGTGCAGCGATTCATTCATTCCATAGATGTTACCAAGCACTTACTGCGCAGCAGGCTCTGTACCGAGTGCTGGTGCTTGCAGCTCATACGGGACTGACAGTATCAGTATCAGTTAACACGCCTGCATGTGCGGCGGGCGAGGGAGGCGCAGGCCCATTTCCTTCATACTTCCACCTCTGAGCTAATGCGCCTGTTGGTACCAGATTGATTCAAGCAGTGGGAGTGATTGCTAACTGGCTGTCTCTCGTGTGCACTCCCATAAGAAGGATGTAGGTTTGAAGTGTTCTTCCCTCATCATGATGAGTCCTGCAGAACCAACCACGTGCTTCATCTCGGTCACACGTGTTTTAAGGGAGCTGAAGGTTTTAATGGAACACCATCTCCTTTTATGTTTCTCTTTCCCTGGCCCGCTCCTCTGGCTGCTATGTAAAACTTTGCTCATTCTTCCTAGTTCCCAGATTCCATTCCCTTACACTGAATTTTCTGTTTTCTTTAAAAACTTAAACTAGCAAATGGGAATGATATTAATTTCTCTCCTCCATTCCTCTAAGTAATTTTTTTAATCTACTCAGGATGGGGCAGGAGGAATGCAACTTTTTCTCTCCAGTTGCTTCAGCAGAAGTGATATAAAGACAATGGGGATGTTCCCAGGGGCTCATTCTCAACTGAGGCTCTGGGATGGTTTCTCCGTAGACTCTATGCCATGAAGCTCAAGTGAAGTGGTGAGCAGCACAAGGAGCCTCGGCAGAACCAGCATGGTCAGCTCACTGGTTTCCTGTCTCTCTTTGTTCTCATCAGCACACCCTCTGAGTTCCCTAATCTCTCTCATTCCAGAGGATGCGTACATGCTTGGGACCTTCTCACGGTTAGCAGAGGGCAGCAGATCAAGGGCAGTGCCAGCCTAGAGTAGTAAAGAGCTATTAATGATCTTGGGCTATTGTCACCATTAAAAAGAAAGAAGAGAAATGAATTTATTTCTAAGGAAAAGTAGGAAATGGTTTTCTTAAATATTTTCTCTATTGGCACCCACTGAATATGTAGTACTAATAATTTATATATAATATATATACACACACATATCTATCTCTATCTCTATCTCTATCTCTAAATCATCTATATCTATATCTATATCTATATCTATATCAATCATCTATATATCTATATCTATATCTATCTATATCTATCTATATATTTCTATTTCTATATATGTATACATACATATATACATATATACATATATATGTGTGTGTGTATGTGTATGTATGTGTGTATACACACACACACACACACACATATATATATAAATATATATATATTTATATATATATGTAACCAGATTTGAAAGTAGATTTTAAGACACCGTGCCTGTTAAAGGACGTGTCAAATCCATGATGGGAAACTTTCTAAAGCTGTTTCATTGATTTAAGGTTCTTTTTGTCCTCCGAGTATTCATATCTGACTCCCCAGTTGCATATGGAAGGAAAAATTATTCTAACAAGAAAATTCTCGGCAATAATGTGGCCACTTACAAAATGAGTCTCCACTCAAACATCCCCCTCTGTTCAACACTAGAGTTTTAACCCTGCCTATTGGGTCAATATCTTTAACATTTTTGGCTCTCGGTCCATCTCAGCTAATTTCAGGGTATGGGAAACATTTGACAACACTAATGGAGATAAAATATAAATAGATGGCAAAATGAAAGTGGAAATCTTGCAGAAGGTCCACGTTTTCAAAAAGTTGTTGGTAGTGACATGGAGAACTGCTCTAGACACAGGCAACCCCTTTGACACCTGGACATCTGGCAGAGCTGGGCTAATTCAAAACTGAAGAAGAGACCGTGGAAATTCTCTTTTCAAGCAAAGCTGTTTGAAAAGAAAATTATTTGTACCCCGAGAACACTGATGATGATCTGCTTTATGATCTTACTTCATGCCAAAAGCAAAGTGGAAAATGTCAGTCCGCAGGAACATTAGAATCCTTCAGTACAACCGTCTCACTTTGGAGAGGAAGAAGACCCAGAGAGGTGGAAGATGCTGCAAAAGGCCACGCTGCTGCTGCTGGCGCAGGACTAGGCCTTGGACCTGCCCACTTTGCCAATTCTGGTCACTGCAGCTAGAGTTGTGTTTGAGTCCCCTCTTCTCACACCTCACATCTCACCCATGAGCAAGTCCCGTTGGCCTCTCCTCCAAGACATACCTGGAACCTGACCACTGCTCATCTCCACTATCTCATCCTCCCAAGACCTTCACCTGGATCGTTGTGGTAGCTTTCTCTCTGGGCTCCCGCTGCCACTCCTGGCCTTAGCTTGTCTGTTCTCCACACGGCAGTCATTGTGACCCATTTAGAACAGGTCAGACCTTATCCTCTCCTGCTCAAACCGTCCAGCATCTTCTCCAATCCCTCAGGATAAAATTCCACATCCTCCCTGGGGTTATATAACCCAACCAACTCCTGCCCCTATTTACCTTCTAATCTCCTCCATCCCACTCTCCTCCTCGGCTCCATGTCCAGTCACCTGTTGTCTCTGCTGTTTCTCAGCTCCAAAATGTGCTCCCTGCTCAAGGTTGTGCATTTCTTTCCCCTTTGCCAACAAGGCTGCTCCTCGAGATATCTCACCTCCTTCTGGTTCTTTTCACATGTCTTGAGTTCCTATTTAAAGGAGCACTCCACCTTTTCTTCATGAGAAAAATGATCAAGACCTGGCACATATATTTATGCATTGATTATCTGCCTCCCCACATCAGGATATACATTCCGTAGCCGTTGTATGTGTCCGTGTATTCATCAGGCGTCTGTATCTCTTGCTGGCAGGTCCTGTTGGAACACTAACCTTGTTAATAGATACTCAATAGGTGATTATTGAATAATAAATAGCATGAACGATGAATCAGTTCTATCATCTATACTGAGGTGCCATGTGAGAAAATTGTTTTAAAAGTCAGAATGCTTTGCTAAGTTTCTCCCCCAAACAGCATTTATCTGTCCTTTGTCCCACCCACTGTGCCACTGAGAAGCCTCGCCCAGGAAACCAGAAGGCCATTCAGGTCTCTGCTAGTTTCACGTAGTTTCTGGGAGGTTTGACGGGGGCAGAGCTTCAAGACAACAGGTGTGCAAGGGCCCCGGGAGTCTTGCTCACCCAGGGCCGCCGGGGTTGGGAAGAAATTATGTGGACGAAGGACTTTTTTAAAATTCTAAATTTAGAATGTGGGCAGCTCTTCCTTGCTCAGAGATTAGTTATATAGTTTCTGGGCGTTTGGCCCCTCTGTACTCCTGTGTTTTGGTCAGAAGGAAGGAGGGAAATCCCCCCAAGTTATCAGACTTGTAGTGAGAAAAGAGGTTGAACTTCCTGGTCAAAATCTGCTTTCTGGAATCCTTTTTCTTTTTTCTGGTGGGTGTGGGGTTGGAGGCATTCTGGAGGGTTAGGGCGGCTTCTGTGAGCGTGCTTGTGTTGTTTGGGCACACGCATTTTGAAAGTTTGGGACACATTTAAGGAACTTTGGAGGAGAGGTGAGGTGAGGTGAGGAGATGGAGAAATCAGCAGAGAGTAAGGGCAGTGATTACAGTGAAGGGACATGGGGCCGACCAGCAGGAAGAAGTGTGTCACTTTATGCACTGAGAATGGCCAGGGGTATCACCCCGGAGCAGCTGAGCAGCCGCATCTCCCTCTTCTCAGGGGGTGTAGGTGTCAGAAGATGCCCTGAGGTGACCCACTTGATTTTTATAAGTCTTGGTTCTGGGTTATTCCCCTAAGTTTCAGGGTAAACAATACTGAACGGATTATGCTGGCAATCGATCTAACAAATTGGCACCCGGAAGATTTTCAGGGCAGGAAGATTCTGTGGTATCTCTGGCCCCCTCCCCCACCATAGAATCAACCTGAGAAAGTTGGGAAAGTGGAGCTAAAACTCCATCTCCTGCCCTTGGCTCTGCCCCGTAAACACTTGCCCATAATAGTCTGCGGGATGGAATTACTGTTGCATTATAGATTGAAAGCGAGCCTGGCCCTTCCCTCAAACCTCAGTCCTGATTGAAAGACGAGTGAGCCTACTAACTGCCATCTCCAGCAGCTTCCTCAGCCCCGCAAAGTGAGGACAGGGTAATGATGTCCAATTTTGCACACTTCAGATCCATTAGTAGCAATTACCTTTCTCGGGGTGTTTGGAGTTAGTTTTAGCATAGCATTCTTACAGTTGGTGGATAATGACAGTAATAATGTACACAACATTTTCAAGTCGCTGTTTTTAGCTACAATAACACCATTAGTAGGTCTATTTAACAGATGCATTTCATGCTAAAAGTTAAGGTTCTCATGATTCCTCTCCCTTCCCCCATGCAAACCTTAACTGCTATTTTATTCAATAGAGATTTTTACTCCAAAGTTTCATATATATATACACACACACACACGCACATGTATGTGTGTGTGTGTGTGTGTGTGTGTCCCCCGTAACCCAGAGGGTCTATGTTTACATCTCCCCACCTCCCCACCTCTTTCTGGAAGTCCTCGCTGACCCCCACAGCCTCCAGAGCGCTCTCCTCCCCAGCTCTGCATCTTTGTTCTCCTCCCTCCTTTGTGGACTCTCTGACACAGCTTCCTTCCCTTCTCAGCTCTTGTCGTGTTGTTGTTCAGTCTCCGTCTCGTAGCCAGTCCTTCACATTTCTCATCCTCCTGTGTTACTTTCCGAGAGCCACAGCAACAAAGTGACAAACGGGTGGCTTGAGACAACGGACATTTACGCTGGAGGCTAGAAGTGTGCGATGCAAGAGCTGGCAGGGCCGTGCTCCCTCTGGTCCTCTGGGAGAGAACCCGCCCTTTCCTCTTCCAGCTTCTGGTGGTTCCGAGCATCCTTGCTTCATGGCAGCAGAACCCCAGCCTCTGCCTCTGTCTTCATGTGTCTTCTCCTTGTGTGTCTCTGTCTCTTCACATTCGTTTCATAAGGACACTGTCGTATTGGGTTAGGGCCCCACCCTAACGCCCGCATCTTAACTTGGTCACATCTGTAAAGACCCAGCCTCTAAGTAAGGTCACGTTCACAGGTATCAAGAGTCAGGGCTTCTTGAAGCCTGGAGGGTCTGATGTCCCCCACTGGAGCAGTGTTTCCTGAAACCTTGGCTAGGGAACAGGCATCCACAGGTTCTTGTTAAAAAGAGAAACACCGCATCTATGTCCCTGACCTGTTGGCTTGTTAAAGGCGCTGAGAAATCTTACTTAAATCAAACTTATTTTCATTAGCTTTTTTGACCACAGGGACTTTTTATTTTGCTCCAAGTTTCCTCCGTTAACAGGAATGGAATTTACTTTGGGGGAAAATAGGCTTATTGAATGTTGTTTCTGCCATATGAAGGGCCCCAAATGGGGTAAGCAAAATACTATGCATTTGCTTGAGTGTTTGTGTGTGTGAGTGTGTGAGTGTGTGTGTGTGTGTGTGTGAGTGTGTGAGTGTGTGTGAGTATGTGAGTGTATACATATATATATACATATATATACATATATATAGTGTGAAATGGGCACTGAAGAATGGGGGTGATTTTTTAAAGACCATTCTGAATGAAACTCGAATTCAGCTGAGAGCTGAACCACGGCTGCGTGTCACTTCCCACGCTCAGTCTGTTCACCTGACCCCTGCATGGTGACAATGGGGACAAGCATATATCTTAAAAATGTGCCATATATAATTACTATTTGAACCCAGCAATTCAACCAGGAAAATCAGCGGCATTAGTGAGTTCTCATGCTATTCTGTTCTTTAAATCACAGTGATTTTAGATGCAGTGATAGAGTGATGAGCTGCCTGGGGACAATTTGATTTTCTGCTTATATTGAAAAGAACAGAATGATGAAAGTTTTTCAGCAATAGCAGCAGCAGCAACAACAACAACAACAACAACAACAACAACAACAAATGCTCTTCTTGACTCTTTCAACACCATGTGAGTCTTTACACATCTTTTTGGAAAAAATTTAATGGAACCTTACGATGGTTGTCTCCTCCGCCTTTCTGACCATTGGCGTGATTTGAGGGGTACAGATCCATTTCCGTACTAGCCTGGGCAAAGCCTAATTAGGAAGGTCGCTCTCCTGGTGAAAATGTCACACGTTATGTTAAAAGCCAAATAAAAATGTTTTTGGACTCATGGGCATGTCTTGGCTTAAGATAAAGCTGGTGTATTTATCAAGAATAGATACATGAGAGGGCTATTTTATTAAAAAGCATTATTTTTAAAAAAATATACAAATTGGGATTCAAATAATAAATATTCCTATTGTATTTCAGTTAAGACTTAATTTATGGACGTCTGATTTCCATACCACTTTTCGGATCCGGTTGGTAGATTTGTGGTTTAGAGCGTGGGCTTTGGGGTCATGTGACTTATTCTGTGAGCTTCTGTTTTCTTCTCCATAAGACGGGAATAACGACACCTACCTCAAACAGTCATGGTCGGGACTAAAAGAGATTATGTTTTTAAAGTTCTATTACTGGCATCACGTAAAAAGTTTAGCTTAATGTTCAGCGTTTGTACATATAATGTATATAAAAAGCTGAGCTCATTGCTCCATACATGTGGCTACCATTGTTATCTGCTACCTTATCACCATTTACAGTTTTTATTCATTAAGAAGTACTTATTGAGTATCTACTATGTGCCAGGCACTGTTGAAACTGTTGGGGACATGAGAAAACAATCATTTCCCGCCTGTGTGAGGCTCCTGTTTTAGGGGGAGGCAGACTGTTAACAAATTAGTAAAGAAATAGTGGGTCAGAAGCTGAGAATTTCTATGGAGGAAAATAAAGTGGGATAAGGTAAGAAGGACATGCAGTGTGAACATGTGTACATAGGGGGCTGTGAGTTATGTAGAATGATTAGGGAAGGCTTCACCAATAAATGACGTTTTAGTAGAGACAGGAGGTGAGGGGAGAGCCTTCAGACATAAGGAGCAGTAAATGCAAAGGCCCTGAGGTAGACATGCGCTTGGCCATGTCTGAGGAGCTACTGGAAGTCAGTACGGCTGGGGCGGAGCGTGCCAAGCAGAGAGAACCTGGGCCAGGTTGGAGGGTCCTTGTTGGATCTGGTGCACAGTTGGGATTTTATTCTGAGGGAGATGGAGCCATTGGTAAGTTTTTTTTTTTTTTAATTTTTATCATTAGTTTCGAGTATACAGTACATTGTTTAGACATGTATATAGTTTATAAAATAAACTCCCTAATTGCTCTTTCTCTCCTCTGGCTCTCCACCTAGCCGTTACATTAATGCCCACTGCATTCCCTGGGCGTCGGCAAGTTTTGAGCAGAGGAGTGATCAGATCTGACACGCTTCAAAAGGAGCAATCTGGTCACTGTGCTGAGAATATATCATATTAAAATGTGCATGTAACTCGTGCTGTATATAAATTTAAACAACGGGCTCTCAAATACAACACTCTGAAGAAAGCCTTCTCTGGTTCATCTCTTGTCTTTCTCCTCCTTCCCTAGCGCTAGTCTTCAGTACCCGATTAAGCATTCTCGTTTTGTGCAAAGCTACCCATTTCCCAAGGTAGCGCAATGTCACTGATGTTTAGGGCGGTGTCTTAGCTCAGGCTGCCATGACAACATATCATAAACTGTGTAGTTTAAATTATAGAAATCGATTTCTCACATTTCCGAGGGTTGGCAGTCCAAGACCAAGGTGTCAGCAAGCTAGGCTTCATCCTGAGGCCTCTTCTCTCTGCTCGTAGACAGCCTCCTTACTGTGCCCTCACAGGGAGGGGAGAGAGAGACCCCTGTTTCTTGTAAGGACACTAATTCTGTAGGATCCACCCTTATGGCCTCATTTAACCACAATTGCCTCAATGACAGCTCTGTCTTTAAATACAGCCATGCTGGAGATTGGGGCTTCAAAATATGAATTTGGGGGAAACACAGGAAGAAGTGACATATTAAGAGTTCAGTTCTTTGTATTGGAACAGAGAGTATGCTCACTTAGCTAAAGTAAGACCTCTCACCCCTTTGCAGGAGAAACCCAGCAGTCACTGTCAGTTGTTATTCTGAGGTGTCACCTAGAAGAGCTGCCCCAGGTGTGGTGACATCTGCCAGGGATGGAGAGCTGGTGACCAGGACCGCATCCCGAGGGCCTCTGTGGGGGTGAGTTGACCAGCCTGCACTTTAACATGAGAAGCTTGAGGAGGAGACAGTCCCCAGTACCCCAGCAGGGCCACCCCGGGCATCGTGCAGGTCCCATGGGGCCGAAGACTGGTGGGCTCCTCTCACTTGAGCCCTGTGTCCTGGTAGGCCGTGTTGGCCTGGATGAGGGTGCCCTTTTCTAAGTCACATGGAGGTACTTATGGGCAGCAGCAGCAGTGTCCTTACTGCAGGAGTCCAGGTAAACATTGAACAACGTCTTCCCTGTCCCCAGAAGAAAATTGTAGAAATAGTTGTGCCTCCTTTGGACTCTGGGTTTGTTTTATCTTCGGGTATTACAACTGCACTGCCGTCCCCCCGAGGACTGCGAGGGGTTTTGGAACGAGACTGGAGCCTCCCCTCTAGCGAGGAGATGGGACTGCAGGTAGTCACTTGTGTGCCATAGGCCCCTCTCCTGCAGGATCCCTCGCATCTTCGAGCACTGTGGGTGGGGCCGAGACACCTTGTAAATTTATTAATTCAAGAACATGTTTTATGCACCGATTGTACTGAACCATATAGACTGAGTTTGGTCTGCCTACTTTAGGTGATTATTAGAAGTTTGCATCCACTCCATAGATGTTTTTTGCGTATCTGACTCTGTGACTCTGCTGGTCACATGGTGGGGTGAGGAAGACAGGCTAGGGTTCTACCCTCAGGAGCTTGTATGCTAATTAGGGAGCAGGCAGGTAAACAACTGAACTAGGGATTACAGGTGAGACAGTGCCCTACAGGAAGCAAGCAAGGTGTTCTCATGAAGAATTACTGTGTATGGGTAGTGGGGGAAGAGAAGGGTTTTTTTTGGGATAGAGTAAGCAGGAAAGGCTTCTGAAAGAGCACTAATTTAATGATTTAAGTCCTCAGCTTGGCGCCTGACACATGGTAAGTTCTCAGTTCAGGATAACTGCTATTATTATTATTATTATTATTATTGTCACCTCTCCGTTGTCATATGCTGCTCAGTGTGTGAAAGCAAGAAGAATTCATTGCCAAGTTTAAGAAAATGGTGAAGGCTTTGCAGACAAGCCAGCACTGGATGGTCTGGGAATTCTCTCTCTGTAATGGCTGACTGAATGTGTCTTTCCCTCTTTTCATCCCGAAAGGCAAGCCTTCCTTGTTGGATGGCACTCAGAACCTTCGCTGCTGTGCATCTCATCTTGGGTTTGTCATTTGAGTCCTCTCTCCAGAGCATCATCCCAAACCATTTAATCTACTGCAATGCCTAGTACCTTTAAACCTGTTCATAGATATTTTTGATCATTATGGTAGTGCAAGTGTCAGTTCATGTCCACTTAGAACTGAATGCAATTAAGTCCTGGAGTAATTTGAGGGCAGTGACTAGCAAAAGGCCCTTCCTTGCAGAGGTAACATTCAGTGTGCAGGAGAGTTAAGTGGCTTGAGATAGATCCCCTCTAACTTCATGTTTTTGAGCATTCTCTGGGCGAGGAGAGTCAGCCTATCTGATGGAAAAGACGAGGGATTAGAGCCCGAGGCTGGGAGTCGGGTGAACATCACAGGTGACTTCGCTGCATTTCGCCTGGGAGTGATGCAAGGCAAATCAAAGCTCACGAGCTAACCTTGCTGCAGTACCTGGGAAAGCGCAAGACTGCTGTCTTGCCTGGCCTCGGTGTCCTGAGGGAATCCACTTACGACTCTATTACCCGGCAAATTAGGAGAGTGATTCAGTCAGGTATATTTATCATGAGGAGAACTGAAGATAATTAATACACTGCATTGAATGCAAATTGCACCCACAGCACTTATCTCATTTTCAATTAGCACAAATGTTACAGCACTGCGGGCTTGTTATGGTTCTACCATGGGCTGGGTAATTAATTTCTGTGAGCCACATATCAGGCACCTGGTAATGCCGCGTATTAATAAATGTCACCCCAGGTATCGGTTTGTTAGGAGAGGCAGATAAATGGAATGCGCAGTTGTCTGCCCTGTGCAAATCTATTTTTACACCTCGCTGGATCTTTTCACCTGTTTGTTTATTGAGCAGAGTGACGACTGAGATGACAATGGCAAACAAAGGAAAACCCCCACCCGAATGTGGCCCGAAGGGGGATTCCTTTATCTTCCCCCTCACGGATGGTCAGGCTTGTGGGTGGAGTTGTCACAGCTGAGACTCAGGTGCTTCCGAAGGCATTTCCCACGTGCTCCTCCTGGACCCCCTCCTCCATCATGCACTCATGGGGACAGCACTGCTCACGCCTCCCCGTCTGTGGATCTTGGGGTTACAGAGTTCTTCCAGCCCCTTCGCTGTGCCCGCATCCTCTCTCATGCCGGCCTGCTTTCCTTGCTCCCATCTCCTCTGTCCTCTTAGCTGCCCCTTGGGCCTCTCACATGAGCTGCTGGGAGGATTGAGCAACTTTTGACAAGGGCAGTCTGTTGGGTGGACGTCCCGTGTTTTTGTGAGCTTGTCCTCTTTCTCGGTATTGGCAGGTGATACTAGATTTTTACTTTTTTAAAGACCAGTTAGCAGATTCTGACTGCACACCTACTCTGGGTCAGACACTTTCCAGAGCTGGAGGGTTACTGGCTTCTACTTCATTTTATCAACACTCCTGTGACGACACCAGCGTTGCCTAGTAAACAGTTGCCTCTTTTTGCCCAGAACCAGCTGGGGCCTTACTCAGAAATCAGCAGTTCCCACCCTCCACGTTGAATTTTGCTGCTCCTCGAGTTCCCTTGAGCACCCTGTGAGAAGGGCCGCTGGGACTGGATTAACTGAGTTAGTAAAAGCATTGACTACAACGCCTGGCGCTGCCCAAGCACCCAGTAACTTAGCCGTGATTCGTGTACTTGCTGTCGCCAGGACCAGTTACACTGTCTCATGGGCTCCTACGGGGAAAATCCGGCAGAGAGCCATCCATTTAGCAGATACTTATTGAGCACCTACAGTGTTTTGGTGTTGCAGAGAAAACTGACCAAAATTCTGGTCCTAATGAAGTGTATGTTCTGTTGGAGACAGGAAATAACCAGACGGGTATGGTCTTTCATAGGGAAGCCTTGGGAGGAAGGGAAGACTGGGAGTGGATGGGGTTTCAGATTTGAGCTTTCAGTTTTATTTTATTTTATTTTATTTTATTTTATTTTATTTTATTTTATTATTTTATTTTATTTTATTTTACTTTTTTCTGGGTCAAACAAGCGAGCTGTTGTGAGATTTCATCATGATACTCAGAACAGTGCCCTATTTATGTATGTATGTATGCATTTATTTATTTGTGTATTTTTCTTTCTCTTTCTTTCTTTCTTTCTTTCTTTCTTTCTTTCTTTCTTTCTTTCTTTCTCTCTCTCTCTCTCTCTCTCTCTCTCTCTCTCTCTCTCTCTCTCTCTTTCTTTCTATTATGACGACATTGGTTAATGAAATCCAGTAAGTTTCAGGTGTATGAGGTTTCGGTTTTAAATAGGGCCTCACGGAGAAGGTGCCATTTGAGCAAAGACATGAAGGAGGTCGGAATCCAGCCCTTGGATGTCGGGGGAAAGAAGCCTTTCAGACAGAGGGCAGAGCAAATGGAGAGGCTCTGAGACGAGAGGACACCTGGAGCCTCAAGGAGAGAGCAACACGTGGGAGGAGATGGCAGGAGAGGAAGCCTCAGAAGTTCTGATGGGGAAGCCAGGTGGGAGCTTGTGAGTGATTTTAAGAACTCTGCATTTCACTCTGAGACAGGACGCCACAGGAAGACGTTGAGAGGATGCTGGACACGATCCGACTTAGGTTTTAGAAGGGTCGCTCTGGCCTTCGTGTTTACAAATAGACTGGAGGAGGACGGCTGCGTCCCCTCTGGAGGCTCTAGAGGACATTCCATCTCCTTGGCTTCCCCAGCTGCTGAAGACTGCCTGTGTCCCTCGGCTCACGGCTTCTTCCTCTGTCTTCAAAGCCGGTAGCACAGCATCTCCCGGTCTCTCTTTCTCTCATATCTGCTTCCATTGCCACGTTTCCTTCTCTGACTCAGACCCTCCTCGTTCTTTCTAAGGACACTTGTGATTATGCTGGACCCATGGGCATAATCCAGAATAACATCCCTGTCTCAAAATCCTTAACTTAATCCCATTTGCAAAGTCCCTTTTGCCATGTAAGCAAGCACGTTCACGAGTCGTGGCTGCGTTCACCTTTGGAAGGCCGTCATTCTGACTTCCACAGAAGGTAGTCATGAACGTAGGTGAAGGATGAAGGTGGCCTGGGCAAAGGTGGTGAGAAGCAGCTGGAGCCTGGTGATGTGTCCAGCCGCCTCACATCTTGGACCAATTTTAGTATGGAAACCTCCAAAATTCCCCGCGCCTGTGGCATGGACATCCCCGTTTCATTATCCTTTCAGCTGATTTGAGGTCTGCCTCTTATCCCAACAGTCTGCTCACAAACTAAGGAACCATAAACAGTTGTCATGCGAAGGGACTGTAGAAGCGTTTGAGCCCCCATTTTCAATTTATAAGTTCCTGCTTTGTCCTGGACCCACTGAAAACATCTTGGGTAGTTTTTACCAACTTTATCTGTTGATTCTTTTATTTATTCATTCAACATTTCCTGGGAATCTGTCGAGCACTGGGCACTGCTGTGTGCTATGTAAAAGCAGAAATCGAGATGTAAGGGTCATCAAATAAGGATCTATTTGCAATTTCTTTAAAAAGAATCAAAAAATAATTATAGAACTAAATAGAAATGAATAAAAAATTACCTGCAAGATTATGCAGGGAAGCGAGGAATGTGAAGAGGCTTCCTGGAAGAAGTGAGAGGTCTCGGGTTTTTATTTTTTAATTGGGAGACAGAGAATCGCGAGCTTTTAATTTTGCTAAGAGTGTACATTACAGACATTCTTATCATCTCTTATCACCATCATTTCATAATAAGTAGCGCATTTCAGCATCCAAGATATAAAAAAATAACATGATCTCAGAATAAAGGAGAGTCCTTTGAATTAAACACCTTTAGTTTGATAAAAACTCAATGCTCTGGCTTTATTTTCCTCATTTCACTGAGGGTCATTAAAGCTTCATTGTGGCTTGGCACAGGTCTCTGCACCCCAGCCTAGAGACAAAGGCTGTTGGGGTTGTTTAGAGTTTGGTTTCCTGACTTTATTGAACACGATTATCTCTCTGTGTTTCTTTGGGCTCCGACATCCGATAGCTGGTGACCAGATGACAAGGATCTGGTGTCTTACTTGTGGAGGCGAGAAGGGGAGAGAAACACAGACCAGTTGGTGTTGGGGCATCTGGTCGTCTTGTGGTGAGCCTGTGGTTGGCGGGAGTGATAACCTAATTCTACACTGAGATTCTGGGATTTCCTGTGGGTTCCAGTCATCACGCTTGTGTTCGTTTCCTGCGGCTGCTGCATAACGAACGACTGCAAAGTAGGCGGCTTCACACAGCAGAAACTTACTCTCCCCGAGTCCTGGAGGCTGGAGTCTGAAGCCAAGGTGTCAGCAGGCCCATGCTCCCTCTGAAGGCTCACGAGGGCATTCTTCCTCACCTCGTCCCAGCTGCAGGCGGTTTGCTGGCAATCCTTGGTGTTCGTTGGCTTGTAACTACATCACCGCACTCTGCCTCTGTCATCACGTGGCGTGATCCCTGTGTGTCTGTGTTTATGTTTGTTTTCTCTTTCTTAGGAACATCAGTCATTGAATTTAGGGCCCACTCCAATCCAGGAACACCTCATCTTTACTCATGGCCACTGCAGAGGCTGTATTTGCAAATAAGGTCATATTCTGAGGTTCTGGCGAACATGAATCTTGGGTTGAATTGTGTTTCCTCAAAATTCATACCCCAAAACCTGAACCCGTGGTACCTCAGAATACGGCTGTTTTTGGAGATGGGCCTTTAAAGGGGTGATTAGGTTAAAATGAAGCCTTTTGGGTGGACCCTAATTCAGTCTGACTGGTATCCTTCCAAGAAGAGGAGGTTAGGACACACAGGCAGCAGGGATGCATGGGCACAGAGGTAAGACCGTGTGAGGTCACAGCAAGAAGGCAGCCATCTGCAAGCCCACGAGAGAGACCACCTCTGCCGACACCTTGATCTTGGACTTCTAGCATCCAGACCGTGAGAAAATACAAGTCCTGTCGTTTAATCCCCCCACTCAGTGGTATTTTGTTATCGCGGCCTGGGCAGGCTAATCGGGGCTCTACAACCCACTGCAGCGTCCGATACCCTTTATTTTTGGCTTCGACAACCGGCCGTGTGATGGGAGGATTCCCAAATGGGTTTCGTGGTGTCTGTGTTCTACCTGCACCTTTGCTGTAACTTGCTCCATCTCCATTCTCACCTCTGGAGCAGACTCAGAGGGCGGGGTGGGGGGCAGCGCGTGAGCACTTTACACGAATGTGCGGTGGCGCCCAGGCAGACATCTGGAGGCTGCTGTCACTGGGGAGATTCTGCTTAGGAAAACCATGGATTTGCCACGTTGGGAGTTCTCTGTAGTCCCAGGCTCGGCAGATGTGTGTACCCGTTGGGGGGCTGGGGTGGAGGCTCTAACGGCACCGCCTTCCCTGCTCCCTTCCTCATTATCACTCTCCAAGGGCTCCGTCTCAGCCAGGCCAGCCCTGCCCTCTTTCTGCACCCGGTAAACACTGCTGTTTGCTTTCTCATAAATATGGATTGCCAGCATCCCCCACGATAGGGATAGATGCTGGGGGTAGAGCTGTTGAGTACAACAAATCCAGCCAATCATCGCCCATTAGCCAGCGAAGAGCGGTGGGCATTGTGCCTCTTCAGCGAGAAGCCATTTGCATGTGGTTGAGCCCCACTTTCTTTCCGAGCATCCATGGACCCTCAGTGCACTCAATTACTCCTGCATCCGGCTCTTCCTCTGAGATGCTTATTCTCTTTCTAAGTGTCTTGATTGGATTCGCCAAATAGCTTGGTGCGAACTACAGCTGGTTAGCATATCCCGGGGTGGAGGGTGATAAGGACATCAGGGTGGCTGTAAGCAGCAGGAGACAAATGCCTTCTCCTTTCTCTTTCTGCCCACCCCCTCCACTGAAAGAACCCCCAGTTTGGAGGGAGCAGCCCCGGCAGGCAGTGGGTCCATGCTCCTGGATTTCGCATCTTTGTAGGGGAACACTGGAGGCCCTTCCAGAGTTTTCTGTCCAGTAACTGCCCCTGGGGTGTTGGTTTTCGACTCCTTTGGGTGAGGGAGGGAGATCTGTTGGGTCAGGCACAGATCCGTGCTGGGTTTCCCTCTCCACTTCTACTTCTTAAGGGTCTAAGGAGAGCCCATTGGGGAAGCAGTCTTCCCTCCTTTCTGGGCATGCCAGCAGAGTGGTTGGGCCATATGGGAAAAATGGAGGCTTGGCCTGGGAGGCACTTTCAAATCCTGGTCACAAATCTTCATAATCAATAACGTGTGAAGACAACTGGGAACGACGGAGGACCTCTTTCTTTGGCAGGATCATGTTATTTGTCACCCCCTTCGGCTGCCCACTGTCCTCTGGAAAGCCCTTGTCCAGAGTCACAAACGTTTGTCTGCTCGTATTAAGGCGGGAGCCATTCCCCCTCCCTCGGCTGGGCATCGTCTGGGCACCCCTCCTCCCCCTCAGCCGTGGCCCCAGGGACGCAGTTTTGTTTTCTTCCCTTTTTCGTTTTGCCTCTTTAAGAAGACGAAAGGGAGCACCTGAGAAGGGGCGAGAGGGAGGCAGCGAGGGAGGAGAGACTGTTAGCACCAAAGGATCTGAGAACGATAAAGGAAGGTTACCTGTGTGTTTGTCAACAAGACGAAATAAATAAGAGAAGGAAAAAAAAAAAAAAAGAACAGCAGTCAAAGGCAATCAAATATGTATTTAATTAAAGCAAACATAAAAATAAAAGTTACATGTTGAATCAATAAACAGCACTTTTTTCTACATGCATTTTGAACAAGACAGATCAGAATCTTGCATGATGAAGACATAATGTGTCATAATAATTAGGAACACAGACAAAAGAACAGCTAATCAGCATGCAAATGTATGCAGTTCTGGTGATTCAGATGAGGCAGATTTCTACCTCTTTTTTGCTTGATTCATCTTCATTGCTAATCATCTGAAGGCTGCCAAATGTTCACTGACACTAATGTATTATAGGTCAAGAGAGGCAGGTCTTCACCTATTACCCCCCCGAACAATATGCTTCCCTTCCCTGTTTCCTCTTCAGGATTTTCAGCAATCACTGCCAGATGCAATCAGACTCCTTGAATAGGAGCAACTGAGGCTTGTTTGTGGCTCAGATTCATTAGAATCAGGAGGCTGAAGAAAGGAATAAATTACTTAATTGCACAAAAAAGTTGCAGCCAAAGTGATGGTGAGAGAAAGTGATTGTGTAGATACGCATTAGGCCACTCTTGGAATGGGCGTCTTAGAATAGCTGGTAGTTTGGCCTCACAGATTCAGACGGATTTGGGTGTCCTCCAAAACAGATGGCTCCACATACCATCTATTCTTCTCTTTGTCAGGTTTCACCATTTATTTGATCTTGGTCCCTCCCTGATGCTGGTTGTACTAGTTGTAACACAGAGATGCATTCAGATCATATCCATGTAGTCTGGCCTCTCCCAACTTTTATTCTTCATCCTTCTTCTTTTCATTTATTTATTTTTTTCCGAGGAGATGATCCAGTTGCGTCTAACCATTGCTGTCCATCTCCTTTGCACAAAGTGCAGGGAAAGGGAGGACTGCACAGCCCTCTGTGCAGGGGTGTGTGTGTGTGTGTGTGTGTGTGTGTGTGTGTGTGTGTGTACATGCGGGTGTAAGTGAAGGAGTTGACATCAGACAAGAGACCTGGCACAGAAGAAACTGTGAAAGAAATAATTATGATTGGCTTTTATTTGGGGAGAAAAAGGATGCTTTTCGGGTACTGTTGAGGAAGTCATTGGCTAAGCTGATTCACCCAGGTTCGTTCTGACACTTCTCCCCACAACCTCCCGATGCTCTTGCCTGACGATGCCTTCCCCCGCAAATCTTTCCAGCGCTGGGTCATCTCACCACACAGGTCTCAGCTTCAATTCTGTGTCTTCAGAGAGTCTAGCTCTACCCTCCAAAGGTCAGCTAGTGGCCACTCTTTCACCCTCATCTCTATCTTGTTACCCTGGTTTTGTTTCCTTTATCGTTTTTACTACTATATGCAATTTCTTGGTATAACCATTATTGACTTATTTATTTAATTTTAGTGGCATGCGTGTTATTCATTGTCTCTGTCAGAAGGTAGGTTTTGTGAGGGTAGAAATATCATCTCTCTGTTTTGGTCACGTATCCCCAGCATCTACAGCTGGCTCTGGCCTTCAGAAGGCATGCAATACATAATTGTTGTTTAAACAATTGATTTCTAAAAATGAATGTTGCCTAGAGGTCAGATCACATTAACTGTCCACTCCAAGAGGTCGCTCAAGTTGTTTTCTTGAGCTGCGATATTGCAAGGAAAATTTCCTGGAGATGGAAATGTGGACCATTGATCTCCCTTTCTCACCAAGGCATTTTGCCCGACTCCCCATTTTAAGTCTGTGGCTCATTTGATGGCTAAGTGAGGTAGTGACTTCTTGGAAAGAAAAGCCATTTCTTTGCCTGAATCCATCGTCTATGTTGTGTCCACTTGGTGTGGGCTGGGAGTCAGCCACCTTTACAGTTCTGTGCAGACCTGGGGTGTGAGTGGGAGCCACTAGGAAGTCTGGGTCACGTGAGGAGAGATGATGGGGAGGAAGAGAAGGGCAGATGAAAAAAGACGTTCTAGATGAGGGAGGCTTAGGAGGCCCCTCGGGGCTTCACCCTGTGAATTAGAGACGCCTCAAGAACGCGGCCCCACAATGGCTGAAATACTGAGCAAAGAGCCAGGTTGGTCTCTACTCAACGAGTGGACATGGACTAACTGCTTTTTCCCAGGAGCTGAATAAGCCAAGAGAGTCACGGGGAAAGGCATTTCCTCGTCCGGTTTAATCACGTCCTTTAACAATTCCTGTTGCATAGACCAAGGTCCCAGGTGCCGAGTTCCCATCTCTCAGCCCCGAGGCCCTGACCGGGGCTGGGTGGTGGCTGTAACTTTTTGTGGGAAAGTAAAGGAGAAGTCCTTTTCTGCTGGTTTATAGATCACTTGGGCCATTGGACACAAAATAAAAACAAAACAAGTTCTTTTGCGGGGGGAACTTTCCATGACTGTTACAAGTGGAAATTAAATTCATCTTGGGGCTTGTTTTCTTTCTCCATCTTATAGTTGGAATGAGTCCTTTCTCCCGGGAAGCTCAGTGAGGCAGCTCCCAATGGCCTTGATCTCATTTCCAACTTCAGGGGACCCATGGGGTCACGGATTTATTGGGAGTGGGAGGCAGGTCCCGAGTGAGTCGCTGAGCTCTGGGCGTTTTAATTCCATGTGGAGTTGGCAGGGAGATGGCCAGAGCAGGCCCCAGACCATCTAATCCCTTATCGCAAGGGCCCCAGCTCGGTGCCAAGAACTCGACTCTTGGAGAATGGCAGTCATCTTGGGGGTGGCTCTCATCTCTGCAGGAAGCCAGCGGGCAGAATGGACACCACCAGATAGCGCCTTCTGTAGCCAGTCCAGAGGCATCTGATTATTCAGGGGGTGGATTTTATTTTTTTTTCCCGGGTCCACATAAGCCTCCTGTCCCTTCATCAGAACAAAGCTGAACTTCCCCACTCTCCAGCCGGCGGAGATAGCTGTATTAGGCTCCTTAGAAAAAGCTCCATGGTTACCTTTCTTTCCCTTTGCCTTAGATCTTTTTGTTTGTTTGTTTGTTTTCTTTCTCATAAAGTAAGAAAGACATTCTTCTGTGCCTTGGCAGACAGCTGTCTGAGGTCCTTCCTCTGCTGGGGTCTCACCGTCGGACCCCGGCCCCTCCCAGTCGCGCAGGCCACAAAAGCTCCTCCTGCCTCCTCCGGCCTCGCCTTTCACACACCGTGTCTGAGGGAAGGAGCCGATGCCGTGCCAGCAAGTGAAACCTTGGCACCCTCTCAAAGAAACCTGAAGTGAGAAGGGTTCAAGAGGGAGGTCGCTTTGTGCGGAAAAGCGCCCGCCACAGACCTTCCACCAGCCTGTCTGAGGGCCTCCCGTGGGGGCCCCGGCGAGATGGAAACCCGGTCACACTGGGTATTGTGTCCCCACCAGCTCCTTTAGCCATCCCTTTAAGCAGGCCCAAGAGAAAGATTCCCATGGGATACAGGGGGAGCCCAACCCCACTCCCCTCCCAGGCCTGTCTGCTCTGGATTTGGGATTTTTGTCTCACAATGCCGCATTTTCCCTAACAACCACGTTGGTTCACTGACCCTCTGCCTGGAAATGCCACAACCAACTGGGCTCTCTGTTCATGTGTCACGTTAGTATTTCTTTAGCACGAATATGTAAAATTATTTGTTAAACTTTTTTGTTTGTCTTTGCCAGACACTGGGGAATCAGATAATTAAATCGCATCCCTTTCAGAGTCCCGTAGAGAAGAGAGACCTATGAACTAGTAACTTTCAGTGCAGTGGGTAGCTGGCTGATGTCTGTGCCCGGACCAGTGGCCCCATCCTTCTCGGCCCCGGGCAGGGAAATTGGTGGTGCTGAGACCCAGTGGTGACCCAGTAGTGACCACTGAGAGGACAGAGAACCACCCTGACCCCTTCTCATTTCACGCACACAGGGTGGTGACCAGTCTGGAGGCTGCGGAAGGACATTTCCACAATATCGTGGAATTGGGGTGCTGCCTGCTTCTCACTCCTCCTCCTTTTGAGAAGGTGACCAGTGAGGACTCCATGGTTTACACGTCCGGCTCTTGGGTTTGAGTGTCTTCATTTTCTCCCTGAAGGAGAACTTTTCACGCTGCTTTCAGAAGTAACTGGTAAAGGATGAGGAGCTTGGATTTCTGTAGAGTAAGTCACAAGGCAGGAAAACTACTGGAAAAGCTGAATAATTTTATCTTGGCACATGGAAGTAGGAACAGAGACGAGGTGGCGGTTCCGGTTTTATTTTATTTCTTTCAGGCAAGGCACCCTTTGGTTAATCTCATAAATTGCAAGGACCTTGTCACTTTACAATCTCTTATTCTTTATTTTTTACGCCTACAGCACCTGGTCTTCCTAGGTGCTCTCCCATCCACGTACTAACCAGGCCAAACCCTGCTTAGCTTCTGAGATCAGATGGGTTCAGGCTTGCTCAGGGTAGCATGGCTGAAGACGGTGGTTGTGGTTTTATTTGTCATTTTAAGAAAAATAGAGAAGTGAGCTTTTAGCCACTGTTTGATCCAGGGTAGGAGGTGAACAAGTGTCCCTCTCTGGGCACTGATGCCCTGGCATAGGAGACTCATGAACTATAGTTCCCCTGTTTTAATGACAAATGGAGGATTCATGTCTAGAAAGAAGGTTGGACTAGATGAACTCTTGGTCCCCATCCACCTCTTAAAGTTCTATTTGTCCATGAGTTAATCAATAACACTGACTGGGTGCCCACTCTACATAGGAGGATCCTCTGGGTGCTGCCCTGTTAGCTGTGGGTGGGTGGGTGCTTCGCTATACTTGGAACTGAAAAAATTTGGACCAGGAAATGAGAGTGAAGTGGTAGGGGTATTGGGTGGAGGGGTCAAAGCCATTTTCAGTTCATTTTGGTCAATGAGTAATTGAGCAGCTATGTATTATGGGCCTGGCCCAGAGGTGGTGCAGGAATATAAGAATGAAGGAGACGAATGAGGGCCCACAGGGGGCCTCTGCGATGAGGGTGGGCAAAGTGGGAATAAGGCCTCTGCACCTAAGGCCCACAGCACTGCCGTCGCCCCATGTCTGTTCCTATCTGGGGGCTGGTAGGCCTAGAGAGCCAGGGTTAGCTGCCCGGGTAGGGAAGCAGAAGATGTTGCTATTATTTGGTTTTGAAGGAGGCCACAACTTCTGTGTAAAACAGAGGTGAAAGGCTGTGGTCCTTGTGTGTGTCCCTGGCACTACGTCACCGGCAATTCTCCGGACTCCTGAGGAACTTGTGCCGGCAGATAACCCACAGCCTCTCTCCTGGCCTCCTCCCTCACTGCCCTCCCAGGCTGCCTTTGTTTTCACATCTTTTGACTCTCCTCTCCACGTTTCCTGTTTTCGTGGGTCTTCCCCTTCTGCTGTATTTTTCCTGTGTCCATTTGGTCTTCCAGATGTTGTAGCCACTGGTTATTTTGGTAGCTATCTGGGCATCACAAGATCTAAAAAAACAAAACAAAACAAAACAAAAAAATACAATGGAAAAATCCTATATTGGAAAAAAATTTCCATACATGTGTCCTGGGTTGCATCATGGACTATCCCAAGGTTTCAAATACATAGCTTGGGTGTCATTGTAATGACAGAGCCAACCAACTGAAATATAGTAAATTTAATTAAAACATCCACAATTCTTTTATATTATGACACCTCCTTGAAGCACATCCCGGCAACCCACACATAGCCGGCTCTCATTAAACATGGGCTGAGTTAGATTTATTAAGCACTGGACCCTCCCTGGAGATATACATTTAGGTGTGACGATTCACAGACCCTTTAAACACCTTTTCCCCACTAGCTGTCCTACTGGAGAAAATCCAGTGATGTAGCAACCCAGTCAAATGGCAGTGGAGGCCATGCTTGTCTGTATGTGCAAAAGGAAAGAAATGCCACAGAAGACATATGCTGCTCCGATGGGGACTCTAATAGATCTCTGGCACCGGGACGGCCAGCAGTGCCTGGGAATTCGGCCTGAGAAAGGCCTATATAGGAAGAGCCTCATTAGTGATTCTGTGTGGGCCAGATCCCGCCAGTAGGTAAACTGTTTCCTCAGACACCGTTTAGTCGGCTCCTCTGTGGGTGGCTGCGGTGGTGGCACAGCTGGGCCATGAATTCCTTTCGGTGTGGAAGGGGTGACTTCTCTCTGCCCTCACTGTAGACCTCACTCGGGTCCAGGAGGCTGGCCTCGAATGCGGGGGTAGGACACCTTGCTCCTCATATATCATTCTTTCATACCCACTGTGGGACGGATCTGATATAACAATTGACGTATAAAAAAAACTGACAAAAAGACACAAACCCCTTGGTGGATTTTCCCACCATTCTGTAGATTGGGTACAGGAGGCATTATCATCTCGTTTGGTTAGAAAGAAAGTCTGGGCTCCAAGAGGCCAAGGGGCACAGCTGCGAGAGAGAGCAGGCCATTCTAACCAGGCCTCCACCTGTTCTTGAACCCCTTGCCCCAGCTCCAGTCAATGAAAAAGTCCTATTAATTCTACCTGCTGCACTATTTCTCAAGTCCATTTCTTTCTTTCTTTCCATTTCACAATCATAGGTGACTCGGAGGCTGATAGTGTCGTATTTAAGGAGAAACAGTTCTTCCGGCGTTTCTCTGTGAGTGCATGTAGGCCCTCTAGTCTCTACAAGAGGACTTGGAAGAGGAGCCTGACGACTGATCCTGCAAATTTCTTGTCATCTCTGGACCATAATTCCTGGTATTTCTTTCATTACATGGGGATCTATCTTCTAAAAGTGAAAAGGCGAATTCGGTGGCGTGAATGTCACAAATTAAGGGAAAAGCCCGAAGCATCACCTGTGTTGAGGGGATAAGACTTACTCACTAATGTGGTGATGGTCTTGTTTAGTGAAAACATCCACGTCTGTCCTCTCATATTCACAAGAGACTTAAGTTGACCTGCAGGGTTTTCAACCCCAGTGATTTATCCAGCTGTGTTGAAATGCCGTGTGAGGTGCTCAGGGTGAGATTTTGGGGTGTGTGTTTATTTTGGCTGCTTGATTTTCTGCAGCTCCGTGAAAGGCACAGCTGTAGAAATGTTCGTGAGCTCTTTTCTTACGTCCCTGTGATAACTCGTGTTGCAGATTATTTTGGCAATAAGAAGGACTGCCTTTTTTATGGTGACTCACTGGAGAGCTTCAAGGACAAGATTGATACCTCTTGGACTCCAAAAGGGAAGCAGACAGAAAACTCTTCCAGAGTCAGGTTGATAAAAATAATAGCAGGAACATTCTACTGATGTCAGGCCCCTGTTCGATGTGCTTCATATGAATTACCTCCTTTAATCTTTACAACAACCCCATAAAGTGGACTCTATAATTTTCATTTGATGGATGAGGAAACTGAAGGCAGAGAGAGGTTGATTAGATCGCCCAAGGTCACACAGCGGTTCCAAATTTGGCCAAATTTGGGAACATCTCTATTAAGTTTTTCTCATGTCATCTATGAATTGATGACATTAAGCATATTCCCAGCAGCAATTCCTCCTCTAGGACCACTAGCAGTTGGTGTAAAAGGTATTGCAAACCACACAACTATGCCTCACAACCTGAAGCTAAACGTGTCACCAACTCAGCTTTCCAAACCTAGCTGAATCCCCAGCTAAGTGCATCCTGCAGCTATTTCTTCACCCTCTGAGTGGAAGTTGGAAAGTAAGTCAGAGTGAGAAGAGGGAAGAGCCTTAACTAAATTTGGGTAATACATCAACTTCTGCAAATTTTCTAACAAACATGGTCATGGGAACACATTGCAAGGGCCTCTCCCGGGGTCTTTGAAGGAGTCTGTATGAGGGAGGGGCTCTGAAGCTTGTGCTCATTAGCTTTACCGTGAGTTTGCTCCTGGTCATGAGATATTGATATGATTTACCTGTGCACACAGATGGTAACAAGATGCACATCTAAAGTTGTCGATGGCTGTTTTTTGCTGCCAATCCTATTAGGTATGGCTGTGACAGGGATAATACTTCACTTGGAGGTAATATGAAAAGGCTACATTTGAAACCCTTTGAGAAGTGAAGGCTTGGATCAAGTGCCTTTCCCATCCGACCTCTCTCTCAAACCACGTTAGGTGGGAATTATTTTCCCGATTTTGCACATGTGGGCGCTGAAGCTCAAAGAAGTACATAGTTGAAGAACCAGCTCCGACAGTCACTTTTTACTCGTATGAACTAACGATGGCCTCCATAAAAAGCACAAATGAGGATCGCATTTCATGGCCTCAAGAGGATAGGATCGCAGAGAGCTTGTTGCTTCTTAGGGGAAGTTAAGTACATAATGATAGGTTGTTATATTAGTTAGGATTAGTTTTGGCTGCAAGTGGCAGGAATCCCTAAATAACAGTGGTTTAATTCAGACGGATGTTTCTTTCTCATTCATGTGAAGGTCCAGGTAGGTGGTCCACCAGCGTCAGGGGCCGAGTTCCTTCTATTTTATTGCTCTGCCATCCTCCTCATGTAACTTCTAATTCATGGTCCAGAGGGGTTGCTATAATTTCAATGAGGAGGACTGTATCCCAGCCAGCCAGCAAGAAGAAGAAAAGGCCAGAAGGAAGACAGACTTCTTTTCAGGGACACGTACTGAGAACTTTGGGTCTACAAACATGCACAGAACTTCCACCCCCATCTACAATCCCATGGGCCAGAAGTTTGTCATGTGACCACACGAAGATACAAGGGAGACTGGGAAACGCGGGTTTTATTTCACTGTGGTCAAAGGAGAGAAATGATGTCAGGGAACAACTAGCACAGTTGTGCTGGATTTCATCATGTTTTATGCTTTATCTTCTCAAGAAGATGGCATTCTCTTTGAAGGCAAGGATTCTGTCCTCTGCTCATGCACAAAATCAGAGCTGCTTCAGAATGTGAAAGGGCCACAGAAATTATCCAGTTCAGTTAATTTTGACCTTGTTTTTACCAGTATATTTTCTTCTTTGAAAAAAAAAAAATCCTTGATGGGATTCTAACAAGTAAGATATAAATACAATGTGTTACTAAAAAAACTTAAAGTTTGAAGTTACAGCATTTTCTTATTTTAAAATCAGTGAGGACTCCCGCTAAACCACTGAAGGTATCTAATGTGCTAGTATTTGATACACGATCAGCTGAGCGTGTCTTTTTTCTCTTGTTTTAAATCGTTTAAAATTCCCTTCTAATACTGAAATTCTATACGGTGTCTTCAGAACCTCTTCAAACTGGAGCTTGAACATGACCAATCTAGCCCAAACTTCTCATGTAAGATACAGAGTGGTGAAGCGATTTGGTAATATCACAGAGCCAGGCAGTGGCAGAACTAGGCTGACACCAAGTTTATGAGTCAACAAGTATGAGCTCAGGTGTCAGCATGGTCCCAGGTGCCAAGCACTCATTATTAAGTCCCTCGATGTTGCCCAGGAGACTGTTGGGCCAGAGAGGGTATGTGATACATATTTATCGTAAGAGAAAGACCTTTTCTTAATGATGGGTTTGTCCAATAAAGGAGAGTAGAGACGCTCAGGGTCATATTTGATATGGAGGGAATGACAATACCTAACATTTGTTTGGCTCTTTACATATTTATGAAGTGCTTTGACATACCTTATCTCATTTAATCTCAAATCCTTTTCAACAGTTAGGGCAGATATTCTTCCTGTTTCATAGACGAGGAAACTGAGGCTCAGGTTGTTGAAGGACTTGCCGAAGAACACAGGGCAAGTAAGTGATGGAGCCGGGAGTTACGTCTGCATTTTCAGACTCAAAATCTCGATTTCTAGTTATCACCCTCCCTGCTTGTTGAGTTTTCATACACTCACTGTCTTTTCCCACGTTCCATAACTCTGGAGGTTGCCATTCCCACTGTGGCCTGTGGAGTTTCGATCCAGTCCTTTGACATAGACTATAGTGTGAATGGTGTCCTTACAGTGGAGGGGGGAAAACCTTGCCCCCACTCCTACCCAAGTCCTGCCCTCCTCCTTCTTGCTGGCTTAATACAGGGTTGGGGGCAGAGTTCTCAGCCAGCCCATGTATTGCAGCAGCATGTGCCATAGTCAGCTGAGCTCTGTTCTGCAGCCAAAAGACCTGGGTGTCAGTCTCACCTTCATCGTTAATGAGCCGTGTGGCCTTGGGTAAGACCCTTTGTCCCACGGAACCTTAGTTTTCTCCTCTGTAAAAGATGAAAATGCTCTACCACTCCACTGTGTACGGTTATGTCAATAATCGCACATACCCAGCTCTGGGTCTCTAGACAGCGTTGTTTACGTGTCCCCATGCACCCTGGCCCCATCAGTCCCTGGAGGACATAGGAGGTAGAAGCAGTGGGTGCGGAGGGACACAGGTTGGTGAGGCTGGCTAATGTGCCCTCCACGTTAATGCACTCAGAGGGTGATCCTGAGATGCCAAGCCATTTCTTCCACCGTGGTTGTTGATTTTGTTACTGTTCTCGGTGAAGACTGGACCCAGCTGGTTCATTCCTGGGGTATAGTGTACGTTCCCTTAATCATTCACTCGTCCAACAGGTATTTATTGAGTGTTGCTACATGCCAGGTATAGTCAGGGGCCTGGGGAAGACACAGTTCCACAGAAAATGGATCAAGCGCTTGCCTTCATGCAGATTACAGTCCTGTGGGGGGGAAACAACAGATAGACAAGAAGCAAAGACACAGAAGTATGTAATGCAATAAAAGGCAGTGAGTGACAATTTCTTTGAAAATGATAAAGCATAGCGAGGGGTTAGTGAAGGGGGAGGCTCCGTGTATGTGTTGAGTGATAAGTGTATATATGTGTGTGTGTGTGCGTGTGTGAGATGGTCAGGTAGACCTCCCTGAGTAGGTGACCTGTGTGGTTAACTGGGGGTGGGCGGGAAGAGCTGAGTCCCTAGGTTCTTGGGAAATGTCTGCTTAACGTTAAATAAATAATTATTCATGGATCTTGGGCCTACTCTGTTCAAATCTCACTTTGCCTTCCCATGGACCCCCATGCCAAGTTCAAAAACCTCCAGGGGCCTTTCCAGCATGAACCTCATTCTCTTTGTCTGACTGTCTCCCTGCCTCCTACACACCTAATCCATTCTCACCACGCTCTTTGGCCTGGCCATGACTGCCTCTTCGCCTTGGCGGCTCCAATCTTGCTTGTTCTACGATGTCTTCTCTCATTATGGTCTCTCCTTTCTGAGCATTTTGTATTGTACTTACAGCCGGTACCTCACAGTTTGCATGTACTTTGTTTCTGTTCCATTCATGTTTGTTGGCTTCGTCCCTTCAACTGCCGCTCGGTATCTTGGAGGTGATCTGTCTAAAACCTCTGGGTCTCCTGGGTGACCTCCCACAGTGCAAAGTCCGTAGCAGGTGCTCACTAAACCCTCGGCTATTGGTTAGTTGAAGAATTATTTTCTTCTTTGAAAGAATTGATTGGAAGTCAGCCTGCTGCGATGAATTGCAAAGAATGGCACAAACTTTTCCCATCAGAAGATGTGTCCGTTTTCCCAGGCCTTGAATCCGGGCTGGACTTGGGAGGTGTTTTGACCAGTAGAATGCAGTGGAAGTTCCAAGTCTAGAAGCCTTGTAGCTTTTGATCTTGGGCTGGAAATACTTCTGACATTGAACATGGCAAAGCTAGCCTGGTAGGGGACAAGAGGCCACATGGAGAGGGGTCTTGGCCATCCCAGGTGTGGCTCCAGACATAAGAGTGAGCCTAACCGGAAGAACTGAGCCTGGTTCACACCAGAGAGGTCACTCAGCTGAGCCTGGCCCAAGTCGTCCACCCACCCAATTATGAACCAAATAACATGGTCATTGTTTTAAGCCACAGGTTTGGGGTGGTTTGCTCTGTAGCACAAAGCAACCAATTCTGTGAGACCACGAGGGTAGCAAGGCAACGTGGTTCTAGAAATAATACCTGCACTCGTATAGTGAATTCATTATATGCTTCAGATGGCTTTCACGTGTATCATCTCATTTAATTCTTGTAGGAAAGTCCTGAGGAGATAGGCAGTTGTCACTGTACATATTTTGCAGATTAAGAAATCAGTACTCAGAGAGGTTACCTCAGATGCTTCTAGCTGGAAGAGGATGTAGGACTAAAGCTTGGCCCACGGTCAGGCAGAAGTCCTGGGACACGTGGTGGCCTTACTTATGGAGGGCAGGTTGACCCTGAGGGCAGTAGTCCGAGTTAGACAAGGAGAGTCGAGACCCGAGGGCCCCACTCTGAGGCTGCCCGTCCTAATGAGCCCTGCTACTCCGGTTCCTCTCACCTGCAAGTAGGAAGGTCGTCTAATGAGAAACTCATAATGAGGCTTAGCAAGTCCTTGTTTTTTCCAGAGTGGCTCTGAGCCTCCGCTTTGCTGCTCGATTCTGCTTGTGAAGGTTTCTAATTCGGGGTCTTAATTTTTGTAAAGCGTGAATTACAAGAAGTCAGAAGAATGATGCAAAGAGCATTTAATAATGCACATTCACAAAAGAAGTGGTGTAACTACATTAATTAGGCAAGTCTTGCGTAAAGATGCAATGTAATTATATATTTGAGACAGTTAATTAGGGAGCTACTTGGAAATTTCAGTGAATATTAAGGTAATTATACATAAATACTATAACCATTAAGACTGCACCCATAATGAAAGCAATAACTAATTACATAAATAACAGCATACTTATGTTTTTACATTACCAACACCTAACAATGCTTCCTCTCCCCCGCCTCCCTTCACCATGCAAATGACAAATCTTCCATTTTTAACTCAGATATTCTTGCAAATGGTTGGGAACAATGACCTTTCCTCTTCTTTCCTCTGTTTTGACAAATCTGGGCCCACAGCAGGAGCTTCCAGTGAATGGACAGAAAGGTGGGATGCGAGGGCCATTTGGCCCTGCCTGATTCCATGTGAGCTCTTCTGGGCAGGAACAAACCAGGGGAACCCGGGCAGTGACTGGAGAGGGGCAAGGCAGCACAAGGCATGGGTTTGGGAGACCTGGACTGCAGGCCCGTCCTGCCATTCATCAGTTGAACCACCTCAAAAAAGTCACTTAGCATCTCTGGGCCTCAGTTTCCTCTTTATATCAATGGGACGATAGAAATCCCTGCCTCCCAAGGCTGTGATGGAGAGCAAATGTGAGGTACCATCCAATCGTTTGAAGCTCCAGATCGTTGACCAATGTGTCTTTTGCTCCTTTCAGCATGTTCCATTTATCTTCAGAGGCCTAAGGTACTCATCAAGCTGCCTACACCACGCCCCCTGGAGCTCATTCACACTGAAGTGTGACTGACTGATGACTTAAAGCACTGAGAGGGCCTGAGGACCGATGAAGCGTAGTTATATTTCAACAGAAAGCAAAGCCTTCAGCTGCTGCCCTGTGGAAGTCCAGTGGCCAGGTGTTTGGGCAGAAGCACTGCTGGATCTCACGAGTGGGCATTTGCCATTCTGTTGGAGAGGGGCCACGTGGAATGGTGGCTAGGAATGGACTGAGGCGTGTGAGCTCTCTGGGGTTTATGTACTGGTTCCGCCACCCTAACTACTTAGCCTCTCTAATAATAATAAACATTAAAAATCTGTGTAGAGGTGGACCTGCACGGATCACACCTGTGATTTTCAAGGGTCAGTTGTATTTTTGATCTGGCTTTTGGAATCCGACTATGCAGAGGGCCAACTGGTAGTTATTCATCGACTTTTGTCTGCGGGGGGTCGGTGCCCTTCACCTCTGCACTGTTCACAGGTCAACTGTTCTGTTTATTTTTTTAAGAATAAATTATTTTGTTGAAATATATTCTAAATTCAGAAAGCGAAGGGTGTAACTTGATAAATATTATTACCTAGATCATGAAACATAACACTTACCAGCATCTTTAACATGTTCTAATTACTCTGTCAAAATTGTCAATCTTTTCCTCTACTTTCTTAAGCATAGTGAAAAAATTGCAGGGTTCTTATCTGAGACTCCAATATTTGGATTTCCTGTGGGTCTGTTTTGCTTGTTTCTTTTCTGATAGATTGTTTTTTAGAGCAGTTTGAGGTTCACAGCAAAATTGAGTGGAAAATACAGAGAGTTCCTACATACCTGTGCTCTCCCCACCACCCTCAGACTCTTCAACTATCAACATCTGGCACCATTTATTACATTAGATGAACCAACATTGACTACTATCACCCAAAGTCCATAGTACACATGAGGGTTGATTCTGGGTGCTGTTCTTCTGTGGGTTTTGACAAATGTGTAATGACATGTCCTCACTATCACAGTATCATACTGAAGGCTTTCACTGCCTCCCTTCCCGCAAGCCCCTGGCAACCATTGATCTTTTTATTGTCTCTATAATTTTGCTTTTTACAGAATATCATATAGTTGGAATTGTGCATTATGTAGCCTTTTCAGATGAGCTTATTTTACCTAGCAATATTCATCTGAGTTTCTTCCATGTCTTGATAGCTCATTTCTTTTTCGCACTGAGTAATATTCCATTGTGTGGATATACCATCGTTTGTTTATCCGGTCGCCTATTGAAGGACATCTTGGCTGCTTCCAAGTTTTGGCAATTATGAAAAAACTGCTATAAACATGCATGTGCAGGTTTTTGTCTGGACATAAGTCTTCAGTTCCTTTGGGTAAATCCCCAGGAATCTGATTGCTGGAGCATGTGGTAAGAGTACGTTTAGTTGTGTGAGAAACTGGCAACCTGTCTTTCAAAGTGGCTGTGCTCTTTTGCCTTCCTCCCAGCAACGACTGAGTTCCTGTTGCTCCACATGCTTGTTAGCATTTGGTGTTGGTGTTTTGGATTTTAGCCATTCTAATAGGGATGTGTCTCACTTGCTGTTTTAATATGTGTCTCACGGATGACAGATGATGTCGAACCTTGTTTCTGATGCGTATTTGCCATCTGTACCTCATCTTTGGGGAGGTGTCTGTTAAGATCTTTGGCACATTTCTAAATTGGATTGTTAGTTTTCTTATTGTTGAGTTTTAAGAGTTCTTTATGCATTTTCGAGTAACAATCCTTTCCTAGATATACCTTTTGCAAATATTTTCTTCCGGTCTGTGGCTTGTCTTCTCATTGTCTTGATGGATCTGGTTTTATGGATTTTTTTTTTCTGTTCTGTTCATTTGCTCTTGCCTGTTATTATACCAAGTAATGTCGGATTGAATTATGAACGCTGTGAAATAAAAGTTGTGCGGGCCATCTGAGGCTCTGGATGATGTTTTCTTTCAGAGATGGCAGGCAGTAACCTGAATCCAGACTAGGATTAAGTTTATTTGAAGCTGGGCTTCAGTCTTGGTAAAGACTGGTCTGTTCTGGTTTGCCTTCCAGAGATTATCCTTCTAGGGAATGGCTGTGATGTTTTACAGGACTGCTCTATCTTGATGGGCCCTAACCTCCAATTTTTATTCTTCTAGGCATGTGAGGTTGCCTGAAATTCTGCTTCGTCTGTCAGCCTTGGGGCTGTCATTTTCTGTCCTGCCTCTCTGACCCTCTGCTTCTTGGCTTCTTATCTTTATTTAAGAACTGGCAAATGCCTTGACACTAAAAACTGCAGGGAGAGCTGACTTTCTTAGTACTTACTTCTTTTAGGTATGTTGGCCCCAGAAATCTTTTTGTCTTGGCAGCTTTCCAGAGCCTGTACATTTTTTTAACTAAATGTTTCATTGTGGAATAACTTTGGCTTTACAGTAAAGTTGCAAAAATAATATAGAGACTTTCCATATATCTCTCACCCAGGTTCCCCTAATGTAACATCTTATATTACCATGGTATACTTGTCTAACCTAGGAAACTCACATTGGTATATTACTGTTAACAACATTTCAGACTTTATTTTGGTTTGACCAATTTTTCTACTAATGTCCTTTTAAAAAATTACCGGATCCAATTTAGGATATCACATTGCATTTAGCAAATTTCCTTTTTTAGATCCAACTCTTTAGTTATTCTTAGCATGAACGCTGATCTGCTACAAGCTAATATGCCGTAGCTGGAAGCAGAAGTCCTATTTATTGCTTTTAATTTTTTTTTATAATTAATCTGTAGATAAGATACAGAAGACAATTCTGGATATTCATTATTTTAAAGGTAACCAATACAATGATGAGAAAATATAACCGATAAAAATCTGGGAATAGATGTGAGGTAGAAGGTAGTATAAGGGGATTAAATTTTCTCATTTTTAATAAAGGAGAGTCAGTTGATACCATCAAATTTAGTCATGACACAGAATTATGAGAATTATGATGAAAATGATTAGAAAACGGAAAATAGAAAGAATTGATTATCTCTGAGCAATGAGACAGCAAGTTGTGAAGGCATAAAAATTTGCTTTTCTTTTATTAAAGCTGATTTGCTTAAAATTTTCCTTTTTATAAAAATATGAAGTAGAATCTATGTGTGCTGACATAGTGTGATGCCCAGTACTAAGTTTAAGTGGAAAAGACAATGGGCAGTAGAACATGTGTGGCATGACACTCGTTACGTAAAAACTATGTGCATGCATGTGTATGTAGTGTGACTTCACAAACATACATGTGCTCTTGCGCCTCTTTTATTCTCATGAAAAGAAAATTGCAGCTTGGCAAGACACCTGGAGCACAGCCAACCTGCAAACTTCTTTCAGGAGTCCGGTCTGAATCTGAACTACCCAGTCCTTCATTACCAGCGGTAGAAGTCAAGCACGACAAATACAGTCATTACAAATTTTCCTAACTAACAATAAATGTAAACAGAGATGATATTTTTAAGTGCTGAGTGACGATAGCTATTAACTCAGATTCCATAGCCAAAAAACCCCCTCTAATACTCAAGATTTAAGATGATACATATACCTTTTCACACATAGAAGAGCATTAACCCTCCAAGACCTCTCCAGAATAAATTTAAAAAGGATTTATTTCAAAAGAAGAAAAGTGATCTGAGAGGGAAAGACTTGGATGCAATAAAGATGGAATAAGTGAAATGAAAATCTGTTGGTAATAAGATTAATAATAGTAAAAGTGTTTTTTAAAAAACATTTAACAAAAGGGCAAACAAGAAAAATTAAGGTTATTGATTCTCAGGAGATAGTTAAATAGTTTTTGCTTTTTATCTTGGAGGAAATCCGAGACATTGAACAACTTTAGAACTGGGAAAATTATATATATATATGTATGTATATATATGTATGTATGTATGTATGTATGTAACTAGGATAATAGAAATAAAAGTCTCGCTTTCAAAAATCAGAGGAAAAATAAAAATAAAGACAACTTTATCAGTCCTGGATTGGGTAGGAAATGGGAAAGAAATGTGACTCAATCACAGCTGCCAAGTCCCTTACTGTAGTCATTGGTTATGGGGATAGAATACACACCTCTTGGGAGAACTGTTTTTCAACCTTCCCAGGAACATAAATGCAAAGGCCTGAGGTGAGAAGTGACTGGTGCATTCTAGAAGGGCAGTCAGAGTAGCTGGAGTGAGCATGGGAGTGAGGAGGGCAGGTGGGAGTGGCTCATGCGGGCCTAGGAGGCCACACTAAGGACCTGAGTCACCTCTCTGTAGGGTCTGAGGGAAACTGGACTTTCAGTGGTGAGTGCGCTGTAGTGTGTATTGATATTGAAAGAGAATGTTGCGCACCTGAAACTTATGTAATGTTATTAACCAACGTTAACCTCAATAAACAAAAAAGACAAAATAAATAAATAAATAAATAAATACATACATACATACATACATAAATAAATAAATAAAACTTAAAAAAAAGCATATCTATATTTCGGCACCCAAAACATGCTGATTCAACAGTTCTGAGGAAAAGCCCTAGAGACTAAAACTTTCTAAAGCATCCCAAATGATTTCCGCGGATGGCTCCAGGAATCAAACCGACGCTCTTCAAACGAAAACAGCGCAGAGGGTTGTGATAACCAACACCGTCCGCCTAACTCTTCTCCTTCATCTTCATGGTTGCTTTTGTTCCCACAGCCAGTGCTGTCTTTTGGAAAGCACACGTGACCTAATTCTGGCCTAGGAAGCATCTTTGGAAGATGCTTCTAAGAAGTTGTTCTTGCCGTTAAAAGAAAAACTATCTGGATATGGTCGTTCTGTCATCTTGAGGCCAACACCAAGGGCGGCAGAAAAGAGACGTAAAGATGAGACTTGGCATTCTCAAGCTGCTGAATCTACCCATCCTGAGCTCCCCCTGTCTCTGGATGTCCTGCTGTGAAAAGTAATACGTCCCATATTGTCTGGGGCGATTGGGGTTGGCATTTCTATCACTTGCAGCTGAAGTATTCCCAGCAGATGTAGCAAGAACGGCTATAGCTGTTTTCAGCTGGTCTATGGCTCTTCTTTTGGGTAGAGCTCTCTGCTCTCTCCCTCCTTCATACATCGATAAATCCTATCAGGCAGGCGTGTGAAAGGATGAAATGAGATAACACCTTTAAAGCACTTAGCACAGTGTCTGGCAAAAAAGTGCTTAATAAATGCTCCTCGAATGGAATGAATGAGTGAATAGGTGATTGAATTTGTTGAAAGGTTGTAAGAAAACATTGGATTTAACACCACCGCATACCCATCTTCATTCCTAGATTCTTTCTCACACCAGGATTGAGGATTACTTTGGTTTCCTTTGGCAACTATCCTGATGGTTACAACTCATGGTTACAACACATTTTCTATTGGCTTGGAAAAGATTTAACCAGATATAGGTCTTGTGGGTGTGTTTTTCCCTTAACCCTCTGCCCATCCCTTGTGCCATTTGTCGTCACCTGGACTGACCTGTAGGAGAGTAACACGTTACCGTTGGGATGATCCAGGCTGGCAAAGTGAGATATGATGGGTTTAGGTTGTGTGATACTTGGGAGCATTGTCAAGATGCTTATGTGACAAGCTTGTTTTCCCTGCCCCAGGTTTCTCCAAGTTTCTGGACACTTTGCTGGCTTACAATGGTTGCAGCAGGCAGACTCAGCCTGAAGTCAAATGCTAAGGTTCAGCAGACCCTTTGAAGGAACATGTATTGGCCACCAGGTCCTAAAGACAAAAAGGGGGATCTCCTAGGTACTTTGACGTCTTTTTCTGTTTGACCCTGAAGTTGTAAAACTGAAAACCTTCTCAAACACAAAAACACAGACCACGGGAGAACCAAAATGGTACTGTTTTTAAGTATTTTAAAAATAAATTAGAAAACAGGCCTCTTGTCCTTTGTACTAAAGTTGCTTAGAGTTAGCTGTGCCACTGGACCTGGCAGGGATGATCAAACTTGTCCGGGCCATGAGCATGTGATAAAACATGGTAATATTAACAGTTCTGTCCCCAGAGACAGACACTCTCATCATGGGAAAGATAAACATTTATGTTGATTGTTAGACTGTTTTCGTATTGAAGGTTATGACTCTACACCCCGCCCTCACCCAGATCCTCTGGGGAAGGATTCCTGGCTGACCTCTGGGTGGGCTGACTATTCTCGTAAGTCCCCAGAGATTTGGAAACTGGGTAACAGGGGAGGTGTGGATTTAGGCCCACCCATAGAAAGCGATGAGATGACATGTTACTTCACTCTGCCTGGCTAAAACCTCGATCCCGAAATCTCTTCCCTTGCCCTAAGCTTGTGCGTGGCATTATGACTCAAAGTTCTTCTCCTTTGTGCTCTGCCTCTGTTTCTTCCTCTTTCCTCCTGCTCCCTCCCCCTCGCCCTTTTTCTCTCTTTCCATGATTACAGTTTCACATCTCTAAGGTCACATGTGGATGGAAAGTAAATCAGAGATCAGTTTTGTAGCTTTACAATCAGAATTGACCTTGTTTTTTCTTTTCTATCATATGCATGTGCAGCCTCATGGTACTGTGATATTTTGATCTGGTGCAAATAGAGCATTCTCTTTTATCAAAAATAGAGTCTATAAGGGTCCTGGTAAATAGACGGACACTTCTAGGGCAGATGTGGCTGAGTGTGTGTGTTTGGGGGGGGGGGTAGTGGCTAGGGGAGGGGGCAGGAGCTGCCTCTGAGAGTTAGAAATCCGATTTCCCAAAAGTGGACACCTGGAAAATCCTGTGCCATATTGGCTATTGCTTCTTAAGAATGACATAATGGAGCTGGAGAAGATCCAGGAAAGGACAGCTGAATTAATTAAAGCGTTGGAATGGTTTTTAAAAATTCTTTTATTTTCAGATTATAAAAGTAATATGTATTCATTATAGAAAATTTGGGAAAATATTCAAGGCAAAAAGAAATAAGATTATATGTTATTCTACCATCCAGAGGTAACAGGGTTTAACATTTTCTTGTATTTTGTTTCCATCCTTTATGTGTACAAACATAGGTATAGCAAAATTGGTATTTATCTGCCCATTTATATGTATTTGCATCCTATTTGGTACATGTTGTGTATCCTATTAGGTATGTTTCTTTGTCATTACACATTTTTTGAAACACTTTCATGACTGTATAATACAACAATTGATGAGTCAACAAAATTGTATTTGACTACTCATATATTATTTAGATTTCGTTTCTTTAAGACTATATGTGGTAAATTAATTACATTTTTATTTTTACAACGAAGTGTTTTCTACTCAGTCCTCCAAGGGCATTTCTGATTACGTCCGTAATCAGTTCTTAGAAGCAGAATGATGAGGGCCAAAAGTTTGCAGCATTTTTAAGGTTCTTGCCAGCATGTAGGACAGACATATGAAACGAATTTAGAAGTTGAGGACTTGACAGCAGGAAAAATTAAATGCCAAATGGAGACATGAATGCAGTCCATAAAAGCACAGAGGGTTTCCGTTGGTCAAGCAGAGGTTTGCTAACCAAACCCTGAAATATTGCTAACATGCAGCGCTTTTGAGAATTCAGCGAGGGCAGCTTGGGAGCCAATGCAAAGAAGGTAGGATTTGCCCAGCGGAGGGGGCATCTGTCTAATCCTTTGTCTTGAGGAGTAGTAACTGGCTGAAAATACAGACTCCCTAAGAGTTTAGATGACGGTTATGGAGGTGGAAGGGTGTTTGGTGGGGATGTCATTCTGAGGCGGTGTCGTTGGCGCCTGGAACTGAATGGCACAGTGGCCACACGGGTGCGTTTTGACAGTGTGGCCTGGTGCTGCGTGAAGGGGCCGTGAGATCTCTGTAGCCTTGAGACAGGGAAACTGACAGAGGGCTCGTCTAAACTTCTCCAAATGGCTTCTAGAACCCTGAGGGTGCGGGCAGGAGCGAGGATTGGTTTTTGGCAAACACTCTTTTTTATTTTTATGTTTTTATGGTGGGAAGGCATCACTTTTGTGAGTCTTAGCTCTGAAGATGTGATTCAGATTCAAATATCTACCCTATCTTCTTAGGGAGAAGTGATCGAAATATAGCTACTGGCACATTGAGCATTGTGTCTATTAATACCAAATGCTAGCCCAGGCTGGGGCCCGTGGTAGGACACTTCAGGTCTTGTTATCTATCTATCTATCTATCTATCTATCTATCTATCTATCTATCATCTATCTATTTATTTATTTTTTATGTGAGGAGATTGGTGGTTTTTTTCTAATGGGTTGGGAGGTGAAGGTTTGGCATGGCTCAGTATTTAAGAGCAGAGAATTCTGAGAGCCCAGACTGCCTGGGTCCATTCTTGGTTCTGCCACCTACTAGCTGTGTGACCCTGGACAAATTAACCGTCTTCCGGCTCAGTTTCCCTATCTGTCAAGTGGTTTTTAAATAGTACTCATCTCATAAAATTTTTATGACAATTAAATGCGAATGTGAATACAGTATTTAGAATAGGACCTACACACAGCAAATACTCCACACAGGTCAGCCCTTAAGATGTACGGGACAGTGGGCCAGGAGCGGGGGATAGCGCCGCAGCAGACAATGTCCCTGAATTCTTCGAGCTCGCTGTGCCGTGGAGAAGCCAGACAGCTTGGCAAATAACCTGCAATAAGAGCGATGTACAGTATAAAAAGGGGGCAAGGGTCCTGGGGTTTTTATAGGCCTCCATAGATACTCTGTTTCTGTTTTCCTGTTTTACTAACATAGACCGATTCGTTTCGCATCATAGATTCTCCCGGTTGAAAAGGGCTTTCAAAGGTCACTCGTACGTTTTGTGACCCAGGTGAAAACTTCCTTCAGATGACACTATGATCACATGTACTTCCTTCTCCTGCTCCATTACTGTCATAGAAGCTGCTGTCTCCCCAAATTGTCGACTCAGCTCGGGGTGGCCTGCTTTCAGGAACCCCCTATCTGATGACCCAGAGCCTGTCTGGGGGCAGATGTCCTCCGCACTCATCTTTAGAAACAGAGCTGCTCTCTCTGTCCATCTGCGACCCGTGACATCCTGATTCTCAGACCTGGGCATGGTGCTTTGACCATTTTCTAGGCCCGTGACTTTTGGCAACTCTGGCTGTGGTCACCGGGACTATTGTGAGCAACAGGACAAGGATGGCAGGAAGCAGGGGCCAGGACCAAGGGCTGGGAGGGTAATGATCACCTCCCACCGGGGCACTCAGCTTACCACCCACCTGCATCAGGATCGCCTATGGTTACTGTTTAAAATGAAGATTCCTCATTCTTAGACCCTGTGGGATCCAGTAATACACGTATTTAAATAAGCTTCCCAGGTGATTCTTAGGAGAGCACCGCCCCAAAGCTGAGCCCCTGTGCCTGCTCGGAGCCATGGCTGGCGACAGATGCCTTTTCTTGCTGGTTCCCAAGTGTTGCGTGCCTACTGGATCTCCATCCTGCCGGGGTCTTCAGAGCCCTAAGCCCAGTGCACATTCCCACAGTCTTCTGGGCCTCCCTAGATGCACCTGGGAGGGGAGAACGGGGAAAGGAGGAAAGGATGGTGCAATGACCGGAGACTCCCCGACACAGTTCCAGGAATGACAAGGCCTCTGGGGATGGTGTTTTCTTCTCTGGTCTCTGATGATTACTAGGGGGTTAGGGTGGGGCCAGGGGAGTGGGGGGAACTTTCATGGATGTGTCTATTGCAGGGCAGGCTTTGCCTGTGAATGGCAGTGGATTGCCCTCGGCAGTGGATTGCCCTCGGCAGTGTGTCCCACGTGTGAGTGTGTCTGTGTGTGTGTGTGTGTGTGTGTGTGTGTGTGTGTGTGTTTGTGACATGCACCCAAATGGCTGACAGATGGTAAATTATTTTAAAAGCTTCCCTCTCCCACTTTTGTGAATAAGCTTCACCTCCGGCTTGTTGTATGCCAAGGTACCAGGCCTGGATCACAGAGATATCAAGTTTGAGAAATGGAATCTGTTCGAGGAGAGCCATTTGTGCAGAGCAAGTGGATGCAGCAAAGGGGTGGGGGGAAGAGATGGGCTTCCAGATGTTTGCTGAAGGTTCCCAGCACTCCCTGGAATACAGTGCTGAGGGGGCTTCTGCTGCACTTGGAAGAACACCACAGGTGAAAAGAAATTTCGCACTTTCTTTCTTCACTGCATTACTCTAGGGCTTCCTGTCTTCACAGCTCCAGCTGTAAATTGGGCCCGGGCACACTGAATCACGTGGCGGCTTTAAAATCCTTTTCCTGTATCACATCTCTCAGGGTGAGAAAGACCCGAAGATGTCAGTTGGTCCGGTACCCTGCCTTCAAGCAAAGAGGACCCAGAAAACCAGGATAAGAAGGCTCAACCCTGTTTTTGGACTTCAAGGAGTGATGAAATCAGCAATTTGGTTTTGATTAGGGAGAGCTTTATCACTTGTGGGTGACAGAAACCCAACTCAAACTGGCTTAAGTGTACAAGGGAAGGCAACGTGTCTCCAGTGCACAGGACTCTGGGGCAGCCTGAAGGCAGAGCAGCAGGGCCTGCCCTCAAGGGCCGTATCGCAATGTTGCCCCCGCCGGGGGCATCTGTGGAATCTGCTTGCCTCACCTGCTCTCGGGTGTTGGCTTTTTCCCTTGCTGCAGCCTGGCTTCCTCCACACAGCTCAAAAGGTGGTAGCCAACAATCTGGGTTCACATCCATGTAGCTCTCACTCCAAAGGAGAGAAAAGCCCTTCTCTCCAGTTCAGAAACTTCTCAGAAGGATTCTGATGGGTCAATATGTACAGGGAGACGTGATGCTCAAATTGGGCCAGCTGGGGCTGTGCATACCCACCCTTACCCCCTGCCTTCCCCATGAGAGATGGCAGATAAGGTTGTAAGGGTCAGTGTTCGCTGTGATTCACAGCCCCACCAGGCCATATAGGAGTGGGGAGAAGTCCCCTGCCTCACACAAAAAAAGACGTGGTGACTAAAAGAAGAAGGGTGAGAAGGAATGCTGATCAGCGAAAACCAGAAATTCTAAAGTAGCACTATATATAGTTTGCAGTTAGGAGATTAGTATAGGTTAGTTCTCCTCCCTGCGGTGGCTGAGGTGATGTGTTATTATCTACATGTTTGGGACCCGAGGGGGACCAGGTTATGACAATAGGTACCATCAACAAGCAGAGTAATAGCCCTTTATAGGTTTACATCTGATAAAAGGATCTATATTAATTTCATTTCTAAAAATGTATATTTCAAATCACAAGCGAGTGTAGGGCAACCGTTCCTGTGCTGTGTGTGGACCCTAAGTAGAACGGTTCCCAGTCTTTGGGAATCATGACATACTAGGGACATTAAACATGTAGTACAAGATGCCAGGTATGTGGTAAACGTGAGAGTAAGGGTCCTAAGTCCCCTGGAAGTTCAGAGGAAGGTGTGATTATATAATTCCTATAAGAGGTTAATTGTGGAATTTCACGTGGCTACTAGAAATGGCATTTTAGAGGTTTATCTCATGCAGCCTGACAGCTCCACTAAAGTCATCTGGATATCAGGCTTCTTGCTTTTTGCTTCGATATCCTTAGGACTGGTTTCCATCCTCAAGATCACAGGATGGCTGCTAGAGTTCCAGCCATCTCATCTGCATTCCAGGAATAGAATGGAGGAAGACGGGGAGAGGGCAAAAAGGACTCTTTCAGCTTTGTCAGCTCCTTTTAAGCAGTGTTTGTCCTTGTCTCATGCTGCACTTTTGCTTTCGTCTTCTTGACGAGAACTTGGTTACCTGCCTACATCTAGGCAGGTAGATGGAGGGTGGAAGATGCAGTCTTCTAGTCACCCTGAATAAATCTTATCTTTTATTACCAGGGGAGAAGGGAAGAATGCAGATCTGGGGCTGATTGGTAATGTCTGCCAATGCCATGCGTGTTATACAATATTGAGCTTTTTTTTTGCCATTATCTGTTAGTGTGTGATTCAGCCTTTTATTCATTTAAAAAAATGTATTAAGCGTTTTCTGTTTGTGTAGCAAGAGTTTTATACGTATTGACCTGGATACAGTGGAGGGAGAGTTCACAATCCTTTTTTCAAGTAGCTTATAGTTGAGTCAGGAGTGGGGCAAACAAACACTGGAGTGCGGTTCCCACAAGCCACACTCTTTGCCGTATCCATGAAACGATAAGGGAGTCTGAGAGCAGAGATCAAGGAGTTCACAGTTTTATGGAGCAGAAGTAATAATAGCCATGGCAGACTGTGTTGACCAGACATGGCCATGACAATACCTCCCATCCCATGTGGCCTTCTACAGTCCAGTCTTGCCTCTCCTGCATCAGGAGGTGGGGTCTGACTCCTGTCCCCTCGAATTGGTGGGCTCGTGATTGTGATTTTGTGTTTTTCCTGTTAATTCTGGGTCATAAGCGGCCATGCAGTCCACCTCGTTCCTTGGAGTACTTGTGCTAGGAACCCTAAGCTGCCACATGAGGGTCTGACTCCCCTGCAGCCACCAAGCAATGAGGAAGGCCAGCCACATGGAGAGGCTGCCTGTGGACGCTCCTGCCTGGCCTCTGAGTCCTTCCAGCTCAGGTGCCAGACGTGTGAGTGGGTGAGTCTTCCAACCAGTCCAGCCTCCAGCTGTCAAGTTACCCCAGCCTTTGAGTGTTCCTAGATGAGGGCCCAGATATCACAGAGCAAAGACAAACCATCTCTCCTGTGTCTTGTCCAAATTCCTAACCCTCAAACACCATGGGTATGATGAGATGTTTATTTTAAGATACTCAGTTTAGGACATAGTTCCATAGCAAGAGTGGAAAACTCATTACTGCTGATGTTGCACGCACCATATGCTAGACACCGTCCTAAAGGCTTTTAAGTCATTTACCCTTCACAGCAGCTCTGTTAGGTACGTGCTGTGATGACCTCCCGTTTACAGATGAAGGAACCGAGGCACTGAGAAGCACTTTACTCAAAGTCACACAGCGAGGTGTGATAGGCCCTGATCTTTCTGGCCCCAGAGACTACGTTTTCCTTCTAAGCTCAACTGCCATGTGGTCAGCAGGCCAGTTAGATGCTCGCATGTGTGTTTAAGTCCTGGTGGGCACACCTGGCTCCATGGCATCTTCAGAGCTAGGTCGTCACAGCAGGGGCCACATTTTCGGGTGGCCCCACCTCTGGGACTGACCTTGTAGTCTCCCCGAGGCACATTCCACTTCTTCACTTGGTCAGTTGATCTCACTCTGACTCTGGCCCCCACTCGGCCTCTACATCTTCATTCCACGTGCTAGACTCTGACACCATTTTATTTTATTTTTTAAATATTTTAACAGTATTTGGAAGTTTGTTTTAAAAACGAAGTTAAAGGCAACCTGAGAAAAAATCGCAAAGGATACACTCGTTACATAAGTACGGTGATTAAATAAAAAATAAGGGAGATACGTTTTCTTCTGCAGCTCAGGCAATGAGTGGTCGTCCTGAAGGTTCTTATATTTCCAAAGGGGGAGAGGGGAAATCATGGCTATTAAAGCTGCCTCTCAATAGCGTAAATCTATAGTAGAAACCGATTTTTTCTGTTCTTTCCAATAAGTCAGTTTCGATCTTTAAACGACGCGCTGTTTTTTTTCTGTTTGATTTTTTTTTTTTTTAAAGATACGATGCCAGAGGTTCAATGGGATTTGGTGGTCTTTCCTTTGCAGACACAGCACAGCCGTCTGGTCCAGGTAGGCATGAGCTGGCAGAGACCGGAGATCCACGTTCTGTTTGGATGGTTTTTCTGCATTCACCTTCCCAGTGTCTGCTGTCCTCTCGATGTTACCTGTGAGACCGTACTCAGAGAGCTGATTTTCTGCCACCTGCGTCGGCCGCTCCAGCATCTGACCTGGCTCCATGGTGGACCTTGCAAGTCACAATCCCGAGCCACCGGCCCCTAGGAGCCCTGCACTGTGCCGCCGGCTCTGACACCACTTTTTCTATCTCCTTGATTAGCTGCGATTCAGTTCAGCTGTGAGTATTTGAAACTCTACGAGAATGGGTAAATGAGGACGAGGTTAATTTTCATACAAGAAGTATGAGGGTACTTAGAACATGATCCAGCGCTGGCCAGCTGCTCAAGGATGTTCCCAAGGACCACCTCCTTCTGTCTGTCGGCTCTGCCATCATCAGGGCGGACTTCGTCTTCATGGTTCTGAGATGGCTGCTAATCTCTGGGTGCTGTGTCTGTGTCCCAGGCAGAGGGGGCCCCACAGAGAAGGGAGAAGTACGGACGGCAAAGAGCAGAATTCTTTTCTTTAGGCTTTTCTCTTTTTTGGAGAGGAAAGAGGGACTTCGGGGGAGAGAAAACCTCTCTAGAAACTCCTACCTGCATCTCACTGGCCAGAACACTCTCACATACCACCCCCCAGCCCCCCAGCCGTAGAAGAGGCTGAAGCTCAGTATTTTGCTTTCTGGCCTCGAAAGTAGAGGAAATCAAAGCATAAGTGGGTCAGAATACGGTGTTTCACGTAGGGGCCAGCAGACTTTTTCGGAAAGGGTAAGAGAGTAAATACTTTAGGCTTGGTGGGCCCTGCGGTCTCTGCCTACTGTTGTAGCATAAAAGCAGCCATTGACGATACCCAGATAGATGCCTGTGGCCGTGTTTCTAGAAAACTTTATTTTGTAAAACAGGCAGTGAGCTGGATTTGGCACATGGGCTATAGCTGCCAACACTGGGTTAGTGGTTTAATCTACAGCATCTGCCATTGGACCCAAATATTTTAGCCAAAATGTTATTTTCGCAAATTGGGGTATAGACATCCCCGAAAGATGCGAGTGGTGAATGGATCTCATAAGATGATCTGGTGATTCCAGGGTTGACTCTGAAGGCTGGTCGCCTACTGGAGAGGCCCATCCCTTACGTATCGCTCACTGAGTGTCCTTCCCCAAATCACAGGACTGGTCAAAGGGATGGCCAGTCGGCACCCCAGGTGGGAAAGGGAGAATAGTAAATGCTGTAATTAAACCTCCGAGGTTCGAATGGGCACATCAGAGTCATTGAGCACCATAAATATCTGTTTCCTTATTCTCGAACCCTTTGGTATCCAGAGGATACACGAACAACGGATGTTTGGGGTGGGCGTTAGAGAAAGCTCCTCACAAAATTTCACATTTGTATCCAGCTTCCCCTTTGCTAGAGCAGAACCAGCATCGAGACAGTATGTGTTATATAATCTCACATCAAACCTTTGTGTTTATCGTTAAAAATACGGCAACATCATTGTGGTTGTAAACAGTTCCCAGGGAAACCAGTTTACCATAATTAGCTGTTGGTGCCCTCTTCTCTCTCTCTCTCTCCCTTCCACCTGAGTTTTCTTAGGGCTGAAAGGTATGAGAAGCTGTTACCAGCCTGGGTTCAGTGGCTAATTAGGTCCTAATACTACGTCGTTCTGTTCCATAACTATGCTGTAGCGCTTTGTCTATGCTTATTACGAACAGACACAGTGATAGAACCGCTGGCTTATTCTATGTGTTTTAAACAGTCCTACTAGCTGTTCCCAGGGCAGTGGTCTATCAGAACTCAAAAAGAGATAAAAACTTGTGGTTTGCAAAGATTTGTGCCTCTTTGCCTTTCGTTAGAAAATGGCCTGGATGGGGTTTCCCAGTCCTGCGGGATTTTTCTTATTTTTGTTATTCATTGCATTGGAGTTCACTACATTAGATGATATTCATGGTTCACACTGATGCCCTAGAACAGGAGTTGGCAAACTTTTTCTGTAAAGCACCAGACAGTAGATATTTTAGGATTTTGGGGGGCATATGCCCTCTGTTGCAACTATCGAGCTCTGTCTTTATAGCAGGAAGAGCCATAGACAGTAAGTAATGAATGGGTGAGGCTGTGTTGCAATAAAACTTTATTTACGTAGACAGGTGGCCGGCCGGATTTGGCCCACTGGTTGCAGTTTGCTGACACACCTGTCTAGAGACTCAATCCCTAATGCTGGGAATGCGTTTGCAGTTGGGCCTCTTACAGTGCGAACACCTGGGGAAGGCTGGATGCACTAACAGGAGCCTGTGTGCTCCAGCTGTCCTTTGTGTGGGTCTCAACCCGCTTGTTAATCTCATCAAGACGGGAGGTTCCTCATGGTGACCCCACCCTACAGAGGGGAAGAATAGGGATCAATTGGCCCAGGCCGAGTCCTAATTTGGAAGCTTAACTGGATGACGTCTTCTCATCTGTAATCCACTCTACCTACCCCAAAGGGCTGTAAGCGTCAGAGAGAAACGGAGTGGGAAAGGGCTCTGTGAATGGCAAACCGCCACACCAGGTAGCCACATAGGGTGTGGCTGTTAAGACACTGCTTTAGAGAGATGTCACAGGTAGGATGCAAACGACCCTTCAGCTTTTAGCTCCACTGTCCTTTGAGCCTTGAGCCCAGCCTGCGCGACGCTTCTGCGGAACCGTCCAGCCCGAGCTTTACTCCCCACGGTGACTGCGTCCAAGACCTTCCAAGGTAGCGTGCTCTCTCTGGAGACAGTTCTTGTCAGGAATTTCTTGCTGAGATTGAGCTCAAAGCTGTCTTTCTAGATCTTCTCCCCATCGGTTCCGGCTCTATGCCTGGGCCTTTCCAGAATAACATTCACCTCTATTTGAAAGCTTTTTGCATGTTTGAAGATAGAGGTCATGCTCTCCAAATCTCCTCTTCGCCAGGCTAAACAGCGTCGGTTCCTTGGACTGTTTCTACGTGACAAGTTTTGAATCTTTTTCTCTGTTCAGATTACTCTCCTCTGCACACGTTCCAGTTCCTCCATGCGCCTCCTGATTGGTGTACCCCATCGGGCACAACATTCTGTGCGTGTTCTGACTAGTACAGAGTAGGATTATCATATGCTTTCTTCTAGGTTTAATGCTTCTAATGCTTCTGTGAACGTGGCTAACATCACACACGACCACTTACCAATACCGGACATTACTGAGTTGAAGTTGACAAAGACCTTTAGGTCTTTCTCTTTTTTTCCCCCCCACATATTCACTAAGTCATGGCTACCTCATCCTGACTAGTGCAGAGTAGGATTTACCTGGATTTCTAATAAAATTGTTTTGGGTGGATTTGGTTTCTTTTTACACAAGGTCCAAGTCCTTTTGAGTTGTGGCTATATGTGTATTTCAATTTGGGTAGTGTATTTAATGGGGACGCTGACTGCGATGTCAACCACGTGTCATCACACAGCCTTCCATGAGTTCCGCTGTAGTCAGAGGTGTGGACCCTAAATCTGTGCTACTCAATTTTTACCGGTCTGTGAAAAGCTAAGGAGCGTACTCTAGCATGCACATGAAAGCATTGCAGAGAGGCTGTTGTTGTCTTCAGACTCCACTCGGACTAACGTGCCTCCAGATGACACTCTGAGATCTTGATTGGAACCCTAGAAGCTGCTTTAAGGAGGGCAGATGAGAAGAAAAACAACATCTTCAAAAAGAATAAAAGGATGCGTGGTGATTAGATGAAAATTATCCTTGAGATTCAGTCTAAGTTAGAGTCCTGCTGGAAGACCTCTTCAGTTTGGATTTCAGTGATAATTCCATGCACATTTGTTGATTTCTTAATTTGTGAGAGGCATAGTGCTAAGCACTTGGGGTTATAATTTAAGCTATGGGCTGGGCCGTAGCATAGGCTTCTGGTGGCCACCCTCAACTTCATTCTCTCCTTTGACCTGAGTAACAGAATATTGGTTTTTATTTATTTATTTATTTATTGATTGATTGATTGATTGTTTTTTGGGGTTTTTTTTCTGGGAGCAATGTTCTCGGGTAAAAGATCACGTTCCCAGCATTCCTTGCAGTTAGACTCGATCGTGTGATTTCTAGCAATCACCTTAAATCATGATGGCCTTAAGGATGGGAGTTTCCTGCTCTAGGATGTTGGAGCAGAAGGCAGGAGGAGCCTAGATGTCCGATGACTTTGGGTAGCCTCCAGTCCTGCCTAACGGTGGGCGTCTTTTACATGTGAGAATAAACCCTCGTACGTTCTAGCTTCTGTTATATGCAACTGAACCTCATCCTGAGTGATAGAGAATTTGATGCGTGGAAGGTAGTTGAAGCAGAATCTAAAGTGCAAGATTGACTGAGCAGAGAAGATGGGAAGGCAGATATTTAGGACTCAGAGTTTTGCACACTGGAGAGCTGGAGACCCTGATGATGCATTGGCAGAGCATTTGATGGCCTTGTTTCCTGCTGTAACTGGGAAAGCAAACCAGAAGTTGACGGAAGCTCTTGCTTTAGGGGAAATGGCAGAAAAATTCAAAATATTGGTTTCAAAGTCCTGTGAAAGAGAGCCATCCAGTCTGAGGTAGATGAGGAAAGACACACTACTTTGCCGAGGACGGAGGTGCTCTCTGCCTCAGGCCTGCAATCTAAGTTTATTGAGAATCCTATAATTTGAAACTTTGCTGCTCTTTTTCCTTAAAGTTTTTTAAATTAAAATATAGCTAACATTCAATATTATGTTAGTTTTAGGTATTTACCTCAGTTATTCGATGTTTATATACCTAAAGAAGAGGTCACTACGATAAGTCTAGTAACCATCTGACAGCGAACAATGTTATTACAGTATTACTGACTATTCTCCCTGTACTTTACATCCCATGGCTTATTTATTTTATAACTAGAAGTTTGAACCTCTTATTCCCATGCACCTCCTCCCTCCCCTTCTTTGCTGGCTTTTTACCTCGGCTCCAGAACCAGCACCTTAGCAGGAAACCACAGCGAAGACGGGGATTAGGGGTGCTGTCTTCCTCAGTGGACCGCCTGCCTCTCCACCTATTTGTGTTAGAGATTAAAGCCAGGCCTTTAAGCTTCTGAGATTTTGGATTTTCTGTTTATGCAGTGGAACAATTGATATTCGACGTCTGGGGGCTGTTTGTGAAAGTTTTCGTCTGTCATGCCGAGGACTTGGTACGTTATCCTCTGGGCAGGGAGAGTGCCATGGTAAAGCCTGAGAAGAGTGGTTTTGGGAAACTAAGGAGCGGTTGGTTATAGGGTATGGACAAGGCCTCCTACACCTTACCTTTCTGCGCCTCAGCTTGTTGGGCTCCTGACAATCTACCATTACACTTGTATTCCTTTAAGTTTTGAAGGCATTTCAGGTGTTGAAAGTCTCTTCTTGTTGGATTTCAAATACTCAGCAGGGGATGGACACCAGAATGCTTTGGCTCCTGATAGCTGCGAAGACCCCAGCCTTGGGGTCAAGCTCCAGGGATTGAGATGATGATGATGCCTGGAGGGGGAAGGGCACCAGCAAGGAATGGAGATGGCATCACAGAGAAATGTGACCAAGCTTCCAATCCTCCTCCAGGCTGGTGTCACCCGAGATGCCGGGGGACCGGGACGCGTTTCCAGTCAAACCCATTCTCTCAGGCTGAGCCTGCGCTGCGTCAGTGAAGTGGAATTTGATCCATGTAGACAGCTGATCTGGACATTTTTGGCCTGGATTATTTGTTTGGCTGTCTCCACTGATCAAATTAACTGGATAATTGCCAAAACTCTTCTCAGTTGTGCTCCCTTAGGCAGCTGGTGCAGCCAGCAGGCTGGGGTGGGCCTCCAAGGACAAGCCAGATTAGAGAATTAGCACATGCCTGCTACCTGGTCACCTCGGGGAGCCAGCCATTTAATCAGGGATGGGAAGTGGGTGATAGATGGGCCTCCTCTCTCGGCTTCACAAACAAGAAGGTAAAACAGGGTGCGGCTTGCATTTAAATGACCCCAAGTAACCCTCCACACCAGAGGATAAAGCAGTGCCTAACTGGAATCAGGGAGCCGCCCCAATTCTGCTCCTCCTTACAGAGGTGTGAGTACGGAGGGTACCACAGAGCCTTATCGCTCAGCAATTGCTGTGAAGGGAGATGGGTTTCTTAAACTCTAGGGCCAAAAAAAGCTTAAAAGAAACTGTGAAAAAGACAGAGAAAGAGGTCTCTTTGCTCTTACACCCTCGGGGTGGTTGGGGCCCCAGCTGTAGCTTGCCACTGGCACACTCTGGGCCTTGACGGTTTCTCTGATGGTTTTGGGTGTGTCTTGGCCCCTCAACCAAGGTACGTTTCCTTTAAGAACATGGTTTGTTATTGGTTTCCTTAGCACCTTGGAGAGTGTTCAACACTGTTCCGAGAGCTGGTTGGTTTGTTGCTTACTTAATTCCGTAAGATTTATTGAGCACATCTGTGCTCACCCCGTATGGGGAGAACAAAGATGGTCAAGGCTAACGTGCGATGAGCCCCCCAGTTTCACAGGGTGACAAGTGATCACAGCGCAGTAGGAAGAGAGAAGACAGTTTGGAATGGGCGTGCTCTGGTGGTGCAGAATGGCCTTGGAGGCCAGTACGCTCTCATTGAGCCTGCGCCCTGTGAGGGCTGAGGGAGTGAGGGGGGTGTTGTTGGCCCCGTTCAACAGAGGAGAGAACTGAGGTTCAGAGAGATTCAATGACTTGCTCAGGATCATGCCACTAGCAAGAGTCAGAGCTGGGGTGAAAGGCAGGTTCGCAGACTCCCTTTGCATCTCCATACGGGTCCTCTTTCGATGGATTACATCTGGGCCTTCTGGGGCAGGTGGGGGCTAGCACAGTGGGTACCAGAATGAGGCAGACATCTCAAACGTGTGTCCTGCAGCCCAAGGCAGTCTGCAGTTGGGTTTGTTGGGTTCAAACCGTGTTGTTACTTTAAAATTCAGGGTATTCAGATAAAGATTCAGATCTCTGGCTTCACTTTAAAAAATGAGAAGGTCTGCATAATACTTGGACATAACGACCATTTGCTGGTGCCCAATGGTGGCTGCCCACCTCAAGACGGGATGCTACTTTGCATTAGCCGTGGTGCACGCTTCCCTCTTACACTCCTGGCTTCTTCAGGCCTTTGAATATGGGAACCTGGGGTTGAGGGACCAGAAAGCCGATCTCTGTCCTGTTCTCCCTGGATGGCCTCAGTGAGCATATACTTGTAGACAGGGCACTGGACTGGGGGTCAGAAATCTTGGCCTGTTGCTCCCTCTGTGACTTAGGGCAGATCACTTTCCCTCTTCGTCACTGCAGAGCGAAGCCTGACGCATAGTCTCTGTACAGTGCCCAGCGATTCTGTGTAATGGAGCCAGGCGGTGGGGGTGAAGCTCTTCACGAACTATTGACTAGGAATAAAGGACAGGCAGGTGGTTGTGATAAATGAAGGGTTGGAGTCTGTGAGAGTGGGTGCTGCCGAGACAGGGGCATCCACCTGCACCCCCACACCCTTGGGCCTCCAGTCTGCCTTCAGACAGGGTACCAGGAAACGGATGTCAACCACTGTCGGTCCAGCTTCAGGCCAAGTGACCCAAATGTTGCCATCAGACCCACTGAGAAACCGCCGGCCAGGTGGGGACGCTGGGTGCAGGGGGCTCCCGGAGGCCTTTGTCAAGGGAATCCTTGGTCCCTGTGCACGTGCACAAGGTTGGGCCCCGAGGGCCTGTCCTGGCAAGGGGGAGCGGCTGGGTGTCTGCCCGGTTCTGTTCCAGCTCCGCTCGCGTGAGCTCTGCAGCCATCGCCCTCAAACCATTCCTGTTGGATCCCTCTCTCTCGGGAACTTCTGCTTTGTCATTTAAAATAGTTTGGGAACTTGAGCGGTAGTCGAGTGTCAGAGCAGTTTATTTGGTCTGTAGGCGTTTTTGTTTTTAAAATTCATGACAAGTTCCTTGCAACATGTTTTATTATATTTCCACCACCTGTTCCACCTTGGGGGTGGCTTTAAAATCTGGGACTATCTATCTATCTGTGTTTTTTTAAGTTTCCTTATTTGCCATTTATGTGTCTTGCCAACACATACACATGCACACGTACAATGCGAATTTAAATATAGGTATGGAATATATACGGCTTGGTTGGCTTTACACTGTGGTTGTAATGTTGAAGGCGTATGTTTTGCCAGGCTCATTGTGGAGCTTTAAATGATACATTTGTAAAGCAAATACTCAGAAAACCCTCTCAGTGCTCTCTCCCTGAACACTAATGGCAAACAAATATATCACAATATTTAATCCTCTAAGGAAAAAAAGACTTAGAAGGCTTTACAACTTCTTCCAGCTTCCACTGAAGAGGAAAAAGAAAAGCAGTTTTCCCATTGTTACAGATGGAAGTTAAATCCCAACATGGAGGAGCAGTGGTGGAGGTGGGGGTGGAGGCGGTCCATCCTCAAACCGTGGCATCCATGTAATTATTTGCCGTATTTTTCTGTGTCAACCAGGACAAAGGATATTTATAGCACTATATTGTATTTCCTTTCTCTGAAAATACAAGTACCATGCGTTCAGGTTTAATGATGGTCTCAACTGAGTCCCTGGATCCAACTGTGCCTGAAGCTAGAACTTTATGTTATGTGAGCCAATAAAATGTCTTTGGGCCTCTTCCACTTGAAACTAAAGAAAAAAAATTTTTTTTAATCCCCAAACCAAAAAACAACTATGCTTTTAGAGTTAAGCTTTTAACACATTCTATAAATTTGACATAAAAATTTCGGGCGAGTAGTGTCACCTCCAGTTTTTTAATACTAGTTGGGAAAACCTTATTGCTACATAAACTATTTTATTGCTTATAAAACCAGGTCAACAGGCACATAAGAGTCAAAGGAAGTCAGGTTTCTTTTAGAGGAAATCTGAAAGTCGTCTACTCTATTTTCCATAATACCATTGGAAAGCATGTATTGGGGTCCCTGACATTGTGCCCTATGATGACTCTTTTTTGCTGAGATTTTCAAGAAGGATTTTGTTTGTGGCATCGAGACTCTGACCCTAAACCGAAGCTTCCCAAGGGCATTCAGAGAGCCCTATATTCTCTGCAGGCCCCTCCTTCCTGTCCCCTGGGGGAAGGGTGGTGGTAGTGGTGGAGATTGTGCTATTTCATGACTGGTAATATGAGGAACAAGTAGATGTGTGTAAGTCGCATAATTTATGAAAGTGGAATTTGCAGAATAATGTCCTGGAGCAAATATAAAGCCAGGATCTTGTAGTGGAAAGAACATGGACTTTGGTGTCATATAAACCTAACTTAAACACATGATTTGACCTTTTAAAGCATCAATTTCTCCATTTGCAAAAGGGATTGCTATGATGGATAGTACATGCTCAGTAAATGGTAGCTATGCTCATTATTTCTCCAAATATCTGATCAAATAAATTCGCAATCCAACACATGCTAAAATCTTATCTTGAGGATTCATATTGTTCATTAGCATATTGAAGACTTGGAGGAGTCCACTAGGAAAGCAAACTGATTGCTTTTATTTACCCCAGGGGTTTCAAATCTAACTTGAACAAATACTTGTCGCCGCTGCTATTTTCCTGTGGAACTGGGGGTCCCTTGGAACACACTTTGAGGAACCTCAGGGTAAGTCGCCTATAATGATTGAGGGGGATTCATCAGGCCACCACTAGGGGGTGTGCCAGCCGAGTCTTCCGATTCTCAGCTCCGGGCTTCCAAGGAACAGCGCTTTTGAAGGCTTTGCTGGGGAGGAAGGCTGGACCAAAATGGTGATGGGTTAGGGGAGCAAAGGAAGTAAAGAGAAGTGGTCACACCGTGGAGAAAGATGAGAGAAGTTCCTCTCTGTTAACATGGGCAATGCCTGACCTTCGGATAATGGGTCAGTAGAGACCCCAGAGTGGCTTGACCTGGCAGCCAGGCCAAGGCCGGGGTGGGGACAGTGAAGGCAGGCCCATGGCAGGGCACCGGAGGCCTCCAGGAGGGGAGGGTCAAAAAGACTAACATTTTGCAGGGTATGGGTGTCCATGTCTAATACGATCTTATGTGTACATGTACGCACATGTAATCTCCATTTTATATAGATTATATACGTGTTTACATATTTATATACATTTACATATATAACCTTCATGTTAGACATGGAATATATTTAATAAATATGTTTTTTTTTTCTGTAAACTAAAAGTTTCCCCTTAACCTTGCCCAAAGTACGATGTTGGTGTGTAAATGAATGAGAGTGGTAGATTGGGAGGTGGACTCTAAACGTCAGATGATAAAAATGTTCCTAGTAGCAAATATGGAAAATTCAGAAGAGCAGAAAGAAACCGGTTGTAATTAGATACCCTTCCCCACAACGTTTGGAGATATGTAGGGGGACGTGTGAGCAACTGGGTGCTTGAGGGAGCACATATTGCTTAGGATTCTTTTGGTTACAGATGACAGAAATCCAATTCAAACGGCTTAGGTTAAAAAAGGAAGCTTTAGTATAAGGATCTGGAATTGTCCATCTCAGGGACCCTGAGGGCAGAGGGGTGGCCTGGCCTCAGGGCTCATGCCGTCAGGACACCATCTTTCTCTGACTTGTTTCTTCCTCTGTGCATCTGCCTCCTCCAGCCTCTTCTCTCTGTGGAGCTACTGCCGGGGTCTCTGGCCCACAAGGCAGGACACATGGACCGACATCTGTAACTCCTGGGCACTCTGTCCTCTTGTTTTTGCTCCAGGAGAGACAGGTTCCCTCAGTTCCCATTTTAGAATTACTAGGGAAGGAGAGGTTTGTCCTGGCTGGGGTCAGATGTCCACCCTAGACCAACCAACCGTGGCCAGGAGCCAGCCATCTCGTCAATGATGGCTCTCTGTGCAACTGCGTGTGCGCACGCACGTGTGTGTGCATGTGTGTGTGTGTGTGTGCGAGGTCCCCAGAAAAGTCAGAACTGGGGAGGAGGGGAGGAGATACTGACAGACAAAACAACGTCTACTACTATGTATATGTTCTGTATCTATATAGCTGAGTTGGAACTGTATGTAAACGCATCCCGTTTTGAATCAAACATTTTGTCATCAACATTTCCTCAGTCTTCAAAATCTTTGTAAATTGCATTTTACATTATTGTGTTATAGTCAGTTATTTGGATTTATTTAGCAAATTTCTCATTGTTAGAAATTTAAATTATTCCGTTAAGGTTTGGGGAGGGCTATTGCTAGTAATGCTATGATGGAAGGAAATGTTTCTGACTTCATGAAAGGGATAGCTCCCATTGTGAATAAAAGTAAATAGAATTTGGCCCACTGTCCCCCTCCCCATTTCACAGGTGATGCAAACATTCTGGGTCTCACCCCCTACTTGACTTCACTTTTCCCTTCTACTCTTCCCCAAAGGCAAAAATGGTAGTGGGAGTTGAGGGTTGAGTACCGTGGAGGTGAGCGGGCAGGAAGACATCTTTGGTGGTCCCCTGGGGCCTCAGGTCTGCCTTGTCCCTGCTGTTACCCTTCTGGAAACAGATCTAGGTAAATTTAATCATCTGTGAACAAATTCTCCACCTAGTAACCCAAGAAGTCGACAGCCCCAAAGTCATTCACCTCCGGAATGAGGCCCTGCTTGGTCAGGGCTGGGAGAGGAGGTGCAGGAGAATCCAGGAATGGGGGCAAAGGGGAGACCTGAGCAAGGGTCAGCTCCTCCATCTCTGGAATTCACAACCACCCTGCTTTGGGGAGCAAACAAGAGCCACCCAACCGTTAACCTGCCACATTCTCCTCCGGGAAGGGCAGTCTGGAATGTTCGGGATTTTCAGCCTCTCGTGATTTTTCCCAAGTTGGAGTTAAACATTTGCTCAGGTCGATACGTGGCTTTAAAGGCCCTTTGAGGAATAATGAGATATCCTGGATGTGGGGTCACTGGATGTTTTCTCATGGAGAACAAAGACTATGATACCCTTCGCTGGAGAGTGTAGGTTATTTGAAAGAAGCATCACTGAGTGCCGCTAGAAAGAGAAGGAAACTAAAAGCGATGTCCTACTGTGTGCCAGGTACTGTGTTGAGCATTATGTGTTTTATCCTTCTAGGTTGTAAGTGGTGTTACCCTCGCCAGGACCCTCGATATCGATTCGAGTGGACATTTAGAGCTGCTCTATTATTTCAGGTGATCTCTGTTTTGGGGGGAAGGTTCAGAATGTCCTCTGTCATTGTTTTTCTGCGTTTCTAACACTTTCTATTTGTGGAATACTATGGTGTTTTATTAGATATTCCAGTTCCTTCTGTCCTGGACGGGCTCCAGCTGATGTTTTATCATTCTTATTTGTTTTGAATAATAATAAGGGCATAATAATACCAAATGCCATGACTCCAGGAGGTGGAACATTTCTCAAGCTAGGGCTGTATTTAATTTTGTTTTGGAAACTGCTGAAATCATTCGGTGCAAGAGGGCCAAGAGGCACTGTAGTTTTGATTGGGTGTAGGGAAATAGGAAATAAAGTTATTCTTGCTTTGTTTCAGAGGAGGAGTTTCATACCTGACTGTGATGCTCATCTCCATGGTGAGGTCAGACCTCCAAGCCTGAGAGCAAATCTTGAATGTAGAGGGAAATCCCATTTATTTGGACTTTCTACTAAAAGTTAGACTGTAATGGTATCAATCTCTACACTTTCACACACTCTAGGGAAAAAGAGTTTGGTTAGCAAAGGACAAGTAGGAGCCATGTTTACCTCTGACAAAAGAGCTACAGTCACAGCTCCTGTTGGGGCCACTCTGCCAGACTCTGTCTGACTAAGCGTGTTGTGCTGTTTTCAGCCAATAAGACTGCATTTCCTACAGGACAGCCCCAGTATGACTGTCTCCTACTTCAGATCTCTCTCTGAGGAAGTCAAACTCTATCTTATAAAATAATCACAGAGTTCTCTACGTTAATTGGCTTCGTTCAAGGAATAATAGTGAGTCACTCAAGCTTTTTATTCCGTTTCCTCATCGATAAAGTAGGGATAATAAGGGGTCCTCCTTATGGGACTGTTGAGAGGATTAGTTGAGCTAAGTAATAGAAATTGGTTGAACGGTGACGGGAATGAAGTAAGTGATTGATAAATGCTATCTATCATCTATCTATCTATCTATCTATCTATCTATCTATCTATCTATCTATCTATCTATCTATCTATCTATCATCTATGTGATGGGCAGGTACATAGCAGGTGTCTGCTGAATCGTGTTGGTGTTTTGCCTGTAGCAATATGACAATGAACCTGTGCTCCCTGAGCCGACAGCAGCGATGGTGGGAAGAGAGAGTTCGGAGGCATGTTGAAAAAGGAAATAGGAAACTGGCATTCATTGACCCCAAACTAGGTAGCACGTACGGCCTCATCATTATTTAACAACTAAGAAGTGAATTTTGAATACTAAATGAATGAATGATCATACAGGATGGAATATTTTGTCTCCTTTAGGGCCAAGAGAAGTGAATCTTGCCAATCCAACACGCGCTGCCTCCCACACCCATGCAAGGCACCCGCTGCATGCACAGACCACCTGTCACGCTCACTCTGGGGAAAGCGCAGCTTTGAGAACGACCTTTGCTGGAATCCAAGGGAACCAAGTGATCCCAGGCCAGGCTATTCTAGACAAGGGGGCCCACCAAGAGAAGGCTGCTTCGGAGACAGAGCTGTCATCGGTCCTAGGGGAGAAGTGGCCATGGCCAGCTCCCAGCTTTTTAGCAAAGGTTGGGATGTTCCATTCTGATGTTGTCAGGAAATGCCCCTGACCTTTCTGAGTCCTGCTTTCATTCTCTGTAAAATGGGGATGATAACAGCCACCTTGCAGGATCGTTACAGGGTTAGAAATAATACCTGAGAGTACACAACAGGGGCATAATCGGTGCTCAGCTGTGACAGGCTGCCTTGCGTCCCTCCAGGTATTTATGTTGGAGTTCTAACCCCAGAACCTCAGAATGAGACCTTCCTTGGAGACAGGGTTGTCGCCTGTGTAAGTAGTTAAGAGGGAGTCCTTGGAAGAGCCTGGGTCCCTAATCCAACACGAGTGGTACCCTTGTAAAAGGGGGAAATTTGAACTCAGAGGCAAACACAAATGTGGGTGGAGAATGCCACGGGAAGAGGAAGGCAGAGATCTGTGTTTTGTTTGGTTTCTACAAATTAGGGAACTCCAAAGATTCCCAGCGAAACCACCAGTAGCTCAGAGAGAGTCCTGAGCTCAGGGCTCAGCAGGAGCCAACCCTGCTGACACCTGGATCATGAACTTACAGCATCTGGGGCTGTGAGACAGAAAATTTCTGTAGCTTAAGCATCCAGTTTATGGTACTTGGCCATGGCAGCCCAAGAAAACTAACGCCCCAACCGACAGGAGCCCATCGTCATCCTTGATAATCACTGTGGCTCCTCTCTGCCTGCCTTTGGTGGCTTCCTCTAAGGCATCCGGTGGGCAACCACACCACCACTTACAGGGACACACTAAGGGAACACGTGGCGGGGTGGAGTGATCGGTGCTAAGCCCAGAGAAGCAATGATTCTACTTCTGTGTCTAAATGTGTCTCCAGCCTCTCCTTCCTCTGGGCACCTGAACTCCTCTCCTGCCTGCATGTTCGCTTCGTGCCCATCTGTGCCATGGGGTCTCAGGGAAGACTATTTCTCTGGGTCCCAGCAAGGCTCCTGGATCCAAACGAGGATGCCTGGCTTGGTGGAGGGATCACAGAGAATCGTCATGACAACTCCCTGCGTTTGGGAAGTGCTTCTGCAACGTGCTTTCTTAGCCGTCGGCTCTCTGAAGTCACACAGGGCAGGGCGATACCTGGAGCAAACTGGGTTCCTGGGAGGATAGGAAGGGGGTTGGCGAGCAGTGAGTAACGTTGAAGAGTGAAGAGCAGGAAGCCAAAGGGTAGCATTCTGGTTTCTTTAAAATTCGGTTACTCCAAGTGGGGGTGGCAAAGCAAGGGCCGTCCCCTGGCAAGGCCTAGGAAGAGGTCTGGAGCAGTGCCTATGTCTCTCTCCTCCTTTCCCCACCCTCCCTTGCTCCCTGTCTTCTATGCGTTGCCTTTTCTCCTCCTTAGCTGGGTGCTTCCGGGGCCAACCTTCTGTTGCACCTGCTGGGTCCTCCCATTAATCGGATCTGGTTCCCCATGTGTGATTTAGTGGCGTTGTGTGCCCTGAACGCGAGCAGGGGGGTGCGGTACGAGGGGGGAGAGAGAGGCGGGGAGGGAAAAAAACCATTCGATTTGCTCAAACGCACCTTAAGAGCAAACCCATCCACATGACGGAAGGTATCAGCTGGGTCCTGCCTACAGTTATGTCAAACAAAGTGTGCTGCAAAGCGCCAACTCTCCCTTTGTGCTGTGACACCGAGAGCTGCCAAAAGATATTAAAAAGCTCGCATGAACTAGGTGATGGCAGCTGTAACTATCTAAGTTATTGCCTGGCAGCTGCAGCGCTGCCTCACTGCTGCTGGCTGCCTTTCTGGTTGGTCCCCCGTTCGTTTGCCCTTTCTCTAGCCACCACAGCACCAAGCCACGGTGGGCGAGTGGCCGCCCCGGCCCCCGCATGGCTGCAGGGGAGAGAGGAGGCTTTGCAGCTCATGGCCATCGGGAGACCCTGGTACACAGTTCATGGGAGAAGGTGTGTTTCTCTTGGCCCGGCCCCAGGCCTGCTTGTGCATCGGTCAGCTCGACTCCAAGGAACCTTGGACGAGTGGAGGGCGCAGAGGCGAGCGCGCACACCCAGGCACACACACCAAAACGCAGCTTTTTGTGTTTGTGTGTATCTTTTTCCTTTTTTTTTTTTTGCCTTCCCTGTTGGCTCTGAGTGAGCTAGAACAATATCGCCAGCTCCGAGCCTGCCAGTCCTACATCTGCTCCCTAAAACCTCCAGCAAATAAGAATGCGGTGGGGTTGTTTAACCAACACTTACAATATACACACTTTGCAGCTTCTCTCCCCCTGGGGTGCCCAGGCTCAGAGATCTGGATGCTGGTGGCAAAGGGTTGAGAGATAACGGGCTAATGATCCCTGTGGGCACCTGTCTCCGAAGCCTCCTTCCCTGGCATGTTGATCTGTGGCATGAAATACATTTCATTGTCATGGGCTTCGGGGAAGGTGTCTGTACCAAGCTGGTTTTTTGTATTCTTCTGTTGAGTTTGGTCTTTTCAGCTGTCTGTTAAATAATTCATACGGCTCATGAAAGTAATATTTCTGGGATGTAGGGGGTTCCATTTTTCCAATTCCCTTTCACTCCATCTTTTTTTTTTTTTTTTTGAAGCGGTTATGGGGAGAACTTGGCAGGCGTGGCCTGAGTGGTATAATAAACCCTTCTGTCTTCCTCTCACCTCTCCAGCTCAGGCTGGGATGGCATGAGGGGTTGCCGACCTTCACTAGGCCAAGTCAAGGTCAAGGCTGAGGTTTGAGGTTGTTCTTTCATCACTGTTAGAACCATTTTTCTGCTGGCAAGACCTTTCTTTTCAGTATTCTCCCACATGCTTTCCCCGTGCTGGGCGTGGGCTTTGCCCCTGGTAGATGGTCAGTGCATGTCCAGCAAAAGGGATTGAACTGAGGTCATCTGGGAGGAAGGCAGGGCCCAGCATTTGTCACCTGTGTTGTGGTCAGCTAGATTGACTATTTTGTTTATTTTCACCTGTCAGGTTGGTATTTAGGCTTTGTCATTGCAAAAGCAAAGGCTCTTTCTTCTCGCCCTGCAGAGACCCAAAGCTGGGTTCTGTGTCCCACAGAGTGCGGCCCCACTTCCCTCCCTGGGTTGTGGTGGCCTGGTCATCTGTAAGCCTCGACTGCACTGTGAGCTCCCTGAGAGTGGTGACCTAATTTACTTTGTTCACTTGGATGACTGGCATCAAAAAAGAAAAAACAAAACAAAACAAAACAAAAACCAATGTTGGACAGACAGACATTCTCTAAGTGTTTGTTGAATGAATATGTGAAAACATTTTCTGTCGGTAAAACAGGTTTCTACGGTGTATGTGCAACCTTCCTGAAAGTGCGATGAAGGGAGGTTTGTCGGAGACCTTCCATCCCACTAGGACCCCCTTTATCCTGAATCTCCTCAGCCCAGGGGGACTCCTGGGGGCTCTGTGTCCAGGCACTATGACCTGCAGGAGGCTCTTGTCTTGAATGTGGACTTTTGGGAAGGCTCTAAGACTTGGGCTCTGGAGGAGGTTGACCACTCACGTACTGACTGTGTGACCTGGGGCAAGGATATGACATCCTGACTGGTAAATTCTATACCCACCTCCAAGAGTTATTGGGGGTGTTATGGATCGAATGTTTGCTTCCTCCCCACATCCAGATGTGGAAGCCCTAACCCCAGGGTGGCTGTGTTTGGAGATGGAGTCTCTATGGATCTTTTTACATTTTTTTTAATTTAAAAAAATTTTAATGCCTCCAGCACCTGGTCTTTCTAGGTGGTCTCCCATTTAGGTCCTAACCAGGCCCGACCCTCTGAGCTTCTGGGATCTGGTTTGTTCAGGGTAGCATGGCCGTAGACTGGTGCAGAGATTTAAACCCAGGTGGCTGACTTCTGATCCTGCGTGCTGAATCACATGTTTTACCACCTTGGTCATGCTTTGCACTTTCTGGGGGCTAAGTTACGGGTCCAGATCCTGCAATGGCAGGACTGGGATTTGAACTGGGTTCCACCTGGAATCCAAACCTTTCTACTGTATGACAGTACCCCAGAGGCAGGAACATGACCTCTAAGGAGTGGGGGTCTGCTGTAAAAGTAGCAGCGGTAATATTAAAAATGGACCAGAGATATGCTCATGAGTGCTTAACACGTGGAGAGAGATGGCGTCTGGGCCTGGGGCGTGGGGATGGGGGCCAGGAAAACAACTGTGGTGTTTGGGGGCTAAGAAACTTGCCCCGGATCACACAGCTACCAAATGGTAAAGCCAGGATTTGAACTCAGGTGATCTGGCTCCTGTACCCATCCTCCTAGCTGTCATGCCATGCTATTTTCAATGGAGACTGGGTGATATTTGATAACTTTGACCTTGTGGAGGACTTCATACAAAATGAAGAAGACGGAGAGAAGGTATCACATCTCCTCTCACAGGCTGAAGACTTGAGAGAGGGGAGATTTGTAGAATGCATGTGTCTCCTGTGTGAAGCTGATGGCACTCAGGACCTGGGTGCTGAATTGGGGAGAATTCTCCTTGGCTCAGGTTTGTACTGGTGACAGCAGAGCTCACAGGACAGGTGCACACAGGCGATGCCTTGGGTGTTCCCACAAGGCCTCTCTCACTTCCTCACACACTGGGGGGCTCTGTGAAGTGTGGGAGCAGGCATCGTTGTCACCGCCCTTGGTAGGGGATGACCTCAGCTGGAGCTTCTGTAAGCCACTGGTTCAGAGCAGAGGCTGCAGGCTGGGGATCCAGATGGGTCTCTACCAGCTGTCCAACCGTGGGCAAGCTATTGATCCCTCTGTGTCTCATGTCCTCGTCTGGGCAGTGAGGGTAGCCATCGTGCTCCCTTGCAAGGTTGTGGTGAGGCAGGGATGAGTGAAGTGTTTAGAGCTTCGTGAGTAGTGCCCACCAGTCCTCTTCTTGCCATTAAGCATGCCCTAGCAGCTGTCCACATGCTCGTGACCACTCACCGTCATGGCATGCGGACTTCACGGGTCCTCTCTTCAGCCGGCCTCTTCCGTGCTGATGCTCAGGGGCTCGGTCAGAGTTTGGCATGCACTGGGGACTCTGTAGGCCCCCTTGCAGCTCCATAGGTATGAGATCTGACCAGCTGAGTGCTCGGTGGCTGATCGTCAGAGGACAGAGACTTGGTCTGGCTCAGCCCTTCGGTTCCACCGCTGGTTCTTAATGACCATAGTGTTGCTTTGTTTTCTCTGCTGTCACTGTCTTTATTATTATTATTAATTATTATTATTATTATTAGTTAATTTACTGTCTCATTAGATGTTACAGTGAAGTCCTAGACAAAATGAGGGGAAGGGATCTGAGGACACAAGTGAATCAAATCTGATTCTGTCCAAGGCACTTGCAGTCTTTTCCTGAAAAGTTGAGCATAAATTAATTTTTGGTAAATCTGATATCAAATGTGCTAAGAGAATTTACTTGTTCAAGGAACCTCCAAATTCAGCGTTTGCATTTCTATACATTTTGGTGTCTTCAGAGTGGGGCATGCCTGAACTCGTATTAGCTGGAGCTAACGAGGATTAGGAAGGCAATGACAGACGTCTAGAACTGAAGGGACCAAAGCAAACGTCCAACCCAACTTCTGGAGTTCTACAGATGAGACCATTCAGACCCTGAGACACGACACGAATGTCTCTGGTGGCTGAACTGGGCAGTGGCAGGGCAGGGGCTCATTGTCAAACTCCTTCCTTATGCTCTGCTGCTTCTCAGGCTCCTAAACCGGTTATCTAGGCTTTTGGGTCGTCTGTTGGTTGGCACTGTCTGTTCCAGGTTCCTTCCCCAGTGTAAAGAACTGGCCGTATAACATGTCCATAAACCAATAGGACTTTTGAAATCTTGGGCCAAATTGCCCCCCGAAAGCATTTGTCCTTGTGGGCCCAGGTTCAGGCCCTCGCCTTCCGCCTGGAGCTCACGTGTGGAATTTCAGCCCGGCGGCAACATTTGGCTATTTGAATCTGCTCCACTCCAAGAGTGTGTGTGTGATGCTGACAGACCTCCCCTTCTTGTGCCCAGAAACCCCACTAAAGGAGCAAGGACAGATGCAGCCACCACTGCCCTTGGTGGGGGAGGCCATCGAACAGAAGGGCCACGGCTCATGAAGCTGATTGCCCCAGCCACGGCAGCCCCGGGCATGTCAGCGCCTGTCGTCCTGGGCTGCTACCGCTTGAGGCATGTGGTCCTGGAGGCCACCGCAGCCAACAGTGGCCCTGGTGGGGCAGGAGGCAGGAAGCGTCCTCACATGTTCTTCATGCAACTCTTCATCTGTGTTGATGGCAAAGTACCGACTGTGGGGGTTCGACTCTTCTTGTAAATGAAAACCTGAGGGGTTTGGTGATAGCGGAGGCAGACCAAGATCAAGGGCCTTTCTTCAGCGTGGCCACCGCCTGTAAGGGACAGTTTGGATTTTGGCCGTGTCCTTGTCACCCCCAATTGTCTCCCTGACTGGGATCCTATGCTAGTCCTGGGAGAGGCAGCATTCACATCCTACCTATTCAGAGCAGAAAAGGGGGCCAGGGGTCACTCTGGGGGGATCTCAAGGTCATCCGGCAGATGCCGATCTTCAGCCGAGCGCCTGTCAAATGATAACAGCCTGGGGAGGAGGAGAGGGGACAAAACCAGGTAAAAAAAAAAAGCCCCAAACAAAGAGCCTTCATTTCTGTCTTTTCTGCGGAGGACGACGAACTACATGATCGTCAGGAACTAGAATGAGGGTGGAGGGGACAGGAACATTCTCTACTGATTTTCTTTCTTCCTTTTCTATGGATGGAGCAAGAGTGGGCGCCGAGAAACTTGTTGAGGAGAGCTGTGCAGACAATGGCCGGCGAGTGCCAAGGCTGGCAGCAGTGGTTCTTAATGTTTGAATGGAAGTGGCTGGAGCCGGCTCTTTCCTCCCCCCTCCACGGCGAGTGTTGCCAAGAAAACAAGGAGTAGCTGTTTTAAGCATTTACAAACGGTCATGTCCCAACAGCTGGTCTCAGGCCAACCGAGCTATTGTCGGGGTATTAAAAAGACAGGCCCGAGTTGGGGATGGACTGCCAACCTCCCTTGCAGAGTTGGGGAACATTTTCCTTGGAAAAAAGAGGTCTTATATTCCTGCAGAGAGCGACAGGACGGTGCTCCCGTGGAGTCAGTGCCTTGCTTGGCAGAGGAGGCCGCGCGGGCGGACGAGCCAAATGCTCCGGCGACAGGGACGCGCCGAGTCAGGGGGCTCGCGGTGGCTTTATCGGCACAGCCGTGCCACCTCCCTGCCCGCCCCGTGGGGTGTGCACCTGCGGGGGGCACGGCTGTCCCTCGTGTCTCGGTTGCCGTGGCCTCTGACCGCTGGCCTGCGCCTGTCAGTGGTGGCAGCTACACCGCTGTCCCTCTCTCGCTCTGTCTTGGCTCTCTCCTGTCACTCCGGCAGTCCTTTTCTTTCCTTTATATTCAGGCCAAGGAGAGGAAAGAAAAAAAACAAATCTCATGAAAACCCTGCCCTCTCTTCCCTCTTCCCTTTTCCTCGGCGACACAGAGAGGAACCCGCAGAGCAGTCAGGCCACCGTCGCCGCCTGCTCCGCCTCTCAAACCCCAGGCCGGGGTGCTCTTCGGGGTTTTGTTCATCTCAGGAAATTGTAATACACAGAGCATGCTTCTTCGCTAAATGTAATTACCCGCGGCCCTGTGTTTATGGATGAGGCATGGTGGAAAGTAATAGAAAATGATTATTTTTCGTTCTGAAGGCCTTCTTTATTAGTGGTGCGGTAGGGACGTCAGCTGCCTCCTCTGAATGGCAATGCAATGTTTTGCTTTTTTTTTTTCCAGCAAGATAAACGATCTTATTTGTTGATGTTTGGTGCTTGAGATGACATTTATGTGAAATAAAAGGAACCAAATTAATAATAAAAAAAAAATGATGAGCCAGACACAAATGAAAAATGTACATCTCTCCCCCACCCCAGTTAAGTTGTTTGTATTTACATGCTATTCACAAATAGTGGCAACGTGCCCAATCGTTGGACGGCGAGGATTTTTTTCTTTTACAATCATATGGCTCGATTCCGTTTTCCAGATCTTGTCTGAGAGCTGCTATTTGAAATAAAAATGTTTGCATCCATTTCCTCATTAATCCTTTCGTGGTAATACAACCTGCTGCAGAGAAATGGCAAAACAGATGCAACAATGAAAATTAAAAGGGATGGACACTTATCTTGGGCTATTAAAGCTGCTAACCATGGAGGAACTAGAGAGGCTTTTGGACAGAAAATATGGCAAATGAGAGAAACAATCAGCAGACTAAGAGTTTGCTATTTGGAAAACTCTGGTGGGACATTTCTCTGCTCGTAACGGCTGGAGGATCACTCCTGAGTTTAGTGTACACCAGAGGGTGTGTTTGTCTGCTTTGCCTTGAGGCCTGTCTTCAATATTTGGTGCCTCTACCCATCTGGTTTCTCACTGGGCTGGAATTTTCTCGACACAAACAAGCACTTTGCAAAGAATCTATGGACTTCATGTTTTGAGGGCTCTGTATGTTGCTCAGAAATACTGCTTCCTGGCCTCTGGGGACCGTAGGTTCAGAGCGAAGCTGCTCTGACCTTGATCTTAGTTTTTGCAATGAAATACGTTGTCTACGGGGAAGGAGAAGGGTTTATACCGTGTGTGGGGGTGAAGGATCATGACTTTGCATTGCTCAGGCAACTTGGTAAAAAAGGAAAAGAAAAAAAGGTGCCAAAGCACCTTTTTGGGGATATGTGATGCCAAGCGGTACGTCCTTCTAGGTTGTTTTTTCCTTATAAATATCGGATATCATCTCATACCTATACTGAACTCCTGAATTCACTGAGATCTGGGGTCACAAGTAGATTCGGCCTTTTTGTTTGTATTTATTAAACATCACCTGTTTGCAGTCTGGGAGTAATAGAGACAGAGAAAGGCAGAAACATTAGTTTTTGCCCTTGTACAGATTATAAATTTCTTGGCAGAGTCTGGATTGGCACAATTAAATACATGTGAAGGCAACGGCCAACCAGAGCCATGCACAGGGGAGTCGATGAGCGGGATGAGGACGTGGCTGGGGGAAAGAGGTTTGTTCTGCTGGAGTCCATGCGTGCCGTGCTGGCAGCACGAGGCCGGTACCGCTCGCCCATGGACGGGTCGAATCCTTACAAGTGAACTCGAGCAAGCAGAGGAGATGGGAGCCCGTGCATGTAGGGTGTTTGTCCAAATGCGTCAGACCTCTGGTGACTAGCTCCTAGCTAGAGTGACACGAAGGAATTATTATTATTATTATTATTATTATGGTTATTGTTATCAGGATGATGATACATTTCAGACCTGTATAGCCAGTCTGGTTGGGGAAGACTAAGGGAAGAGGATCTGAACCTGCATGAAGTCTTGGCTCTGCCACCTACTAGCTGTCCACCCTTGGCCTTAACCTTTTATTGCCTCAGTTCTCAAATCTGTGAAATAGGTAGATTTCACAGTGCCCACTTTATAGCGATATAATGAGTATAGAATAGTGTCTAGCACCAAATAAGTGCCCAATAAATGTCAGCATAAACAAAGAATTGTTTTTATTTATATATATTTGCTTTTTTTTTTTCTATTCTTGTCTAAGATGCAGGGCTGGGTGTGTATTAATTGTTCTACTCAGGATCATCACTTGACAAGGAAGATTCTTATCTTTCCAGCACAAGGGAGGCCCCCTCCAAATTCTGTAGCTGAAGGCAGGAAGCTGGGTCGAATGGGTTCTCAGTCACTTCTAGGAATTCGGTTCTCCAACTTTCCGAATTCTTCTGCTTCAAAAGCCTTCGCAGGGCTGGGCCACAGGGAAGTGTGCCTTTCGGGGGGTGGGCTGGGGAGGCAGGGTTAACTCGGCACAGCCCCCCAGTACAGAAGCAGTCCCACGCCTGGTGTGGTTGGGAGTCTGGTTCTGTTGAGCCGTTGCATCTAGATTTTTGAGCAGTTTCATCGGCAGAACCGGTGATCGGCTCCTGGTGCCGTGGAAACTCAGCCCTGCTAGGCAGGCGGCACCGTTGGTGCACAGCTACCGAAGGGAAGGCAGGAGAAATAGTACCACAGCACCCGAAGCCTGGTCTTGGGTCGTGCAGGCTGGCAAGCAGAGGCGGCAGAGGGACCAAGCTGGCGTGGCACAGGCGGAGATGGGTTAGAGGGGGGGAGGATGAGGTTCAGGGCCGGGGCTACTGCCCTTGTCCAGCTAAACTTTAGAGAGCTCGCAGGGAAAGGACCAGAGTAATGTCCTTGTCCGTCACTAACTTGGACGTGAACATGAGCTGGTCGGGCGAGAATTATGGCCTCCCAAATGTCGGTGGGCACTAGCTCGCGAGCTCCTCAAAGAGAAGAGCCACGTCTTAGGCGCCTGGGCGTTCATTTCAATGCCGCTCGCACGCAGTCCCTGGCCCAGAGTAGGCTCCTTCTGTGTGTCACCGGATAATCGTGTGAGTTTTGCACGTGAATAGTGCACGAGGGAAGGTGGCTTCCGGAAGCTGACACTGCCTGGCCAAGTTCGGATGCGGTACCACTGTGTGCAGCTTCCACAGCCAGGAAGAAAGTTCAGGAATTCTGCGCCGGCTTGTATTTCTCTGGTCCAGTCAATCGTTTCTGGAGCAAGTTTCTGAGCCTCAAGTATGGACGTCAGTACATGAAAGGGCTGGCTGGATCTTTCTTTTCCTTTCTGGGAAGGGAAGATACATGAAATTCAATGACATCTGCTGAAATTCAAACATATTTTTATTTATTCATGGCCATGATCAGGGCAGAACCTCTAATTTCAACCAATAATTAGGCTTGACAATAGATGTGGAAATAAAACAGTTTTGCTGAATTCACTTGTCATTCCTGCCTGCTGTAGCTGGGGTAACCCAGATGTCAGCTGTCCCCTTATTTTTCTCTTCGAGCTCCCCCTCCCTCGATCCACTCATATCAGTGCATTAGTGAGTCTTGTGGCATTTACTGAGGGTTTCATGGGGAGACGGAGAGAGGGCCGACATCGCGTGCTTCGCAGTCACCCGCGTAAAGATGTCCTGAGGTCCAAGAACAGCTCTCCAGAGGCGTTTTCACTGCCATTCCTCCAAGAATCCCTCTGCTTTCTCCCTCCACGTATCCAGTGCAGTAGGTTTCAAACCTGCCCCTCTCTCTCTGCTCCCGACCTCAGATCCTTCCCTTGCTATCACGTAGTCTTTGAGTTCATTCTTGATTCAATGCCGTCCTACCTTCTGCTGTTCACAGCCGATTTTAAGGCCTTCTGAGCAAAAATGCCACCAGCCTTTGCAGCGTAACTAGCATTCCTTCTGGAAGTTTCTGGATAACGGCTGTTTTCCGCACCGAGCACGCAAGTGTTTGTTCATGATTTTTGCTATTTGTCGATGGTCATAGCTACGGAAAGTCCTTGCTGCTCTTTTTCTGAGATTTCAGGGTGGGGTGGTGGGGGGCAGAAGGTGGGGATATGGGGACTGAAGGGGAGATGAGGGAGGACAGACAAGGAGAGCAGATAAGTCTCTCAGGAAGTTTGCTTGTGAAGGAGAGGAGGAAGATGGGGCCTGGAAGAAGGGTCAGAAGTTTGTTTAACAAAAGAGGAAGGTGTCAGTGCATGTTCCAAAGCTGAAGGGAAGGGGGAAGTAGAGAGGGAGAGGTTCGGAGGACACACTCATGGACAGATGTCCCTGAGACGGTGGGAGGGCACAGGGCCCAGAGCACCAGAGGAAGAATCAGGCACAGCAGCAGACAAATGCGATGGAGGAGGCAGGGTGGAGGGGATGGGGCTGTGGACGGTTGCGGGGCTGAGGGGGAAGGGGTCCAGATGAGGCTGGGTGATGGTGACCTCACGGTAGGGTATCTATCTGCACGCAGTCCGAAACTCTCTTCAGGTAGGGGCTGTGCTTTTGGAGGTTGTTATTTACCATGTGTCTTCCTGGACCTGCCACAGAAATCAGCGATGGCCACAAATCAGGGCCTCGTCGCCCCCCGGAAAGCACACCATTGCTCTGAACTCCATCTGGTGCATGGTCTGTCCTTGTCTGTCCTGTTTGGTGCACTGGCCCCCACCTCCTAGAGTGCACGTGAAGGCTTCGCCCTGCTGGACGTCAGCATCTTCCCCTGGCTCTGTGGTCTTCGAAGCCTGGAAGGCCAGGTCAGAAGAGGACATGTGTGGAGCGGAGTGCGGCTTCTGAGAGACATGGATGCACGTCGCTGGGGGAAAGGCTGCACTGCGGTGTGCGCGGTATATCCTGCCAGGGCTGGTGCTCTGTGGAGACGCTGCAGGAAGTCTGGCAAACTTTGGCTTTAATTATTTACTTCTGTGCCCGCATGCGGGCGGAAGAGGGATTTCCCCATCCCTCTCAGCTCCATAAAACACACGCACGGAGGCAAACGGTGCAGGTGTCCCCCTTGCTGAGGATGAGGGCATCGGTGCGGCGGCAGCGTGTAACCCTCCAGCAGAGCGGCTGGTGGGGGGCATCCAGGGGTGGCGATCTTCCTCCCAGTTCTCCAGCAGAGCAGCTGTGCCCGTCTCCCCATCCCCACCCCCGACCGCAGCTTCTCACAGCTGCTCCTGCCCTGGCTGCCGCCACTCATGGCAAATGTTGGGGAACCTAGGACTCAGGGCCTGAAACGTCAAGAGAGTATGATGACGTGGGGGGAGCCCCAACTTTGGAGCCTGAAGGCCTGGGGTCGAGTTTGGTCTCTGACTGGTAATGTGACCCTGGGCAAGGTATCCACCTGCGCAGGCTCGGAGTCCTCCTCTGTGGAGGATTTAACGTGACCACGTTTGTAAAGACTCTGGCACAGGGTGGGATCCCCAAAAGGGCCGGCTGAAGGGACAGTGTAGGAGCGAGGAAGATGAATGATGGATTCAGTTTTCCCGCCCTGAGGAGACCTTCCTCTTCTGGTCACTCGTCACTGACACTTCTGTTGGCTTCCATCACATGCTGGCACGCAGTACAACGAAGAGCACATTTTAGGGGGTGAGAAACGGGTCAGGGAATGAGATGGGGAGCAGTGGCACACTGCTGAACGTCTAGCAGCCAGCTCTCTGGGGCCCAACACCCCGATTTGTGGCCATTGCTAATTTCCGCCGTCGACACCTTTCTCACCGTGGCTGACTCCAAGGCACCAGAGGTTTGATAACTGGCCCGCAGACCCCCCTGCGGTGTTAGTAATCAGCACCAGTACGAGCTGGGGTCAGCAGACCACGGAGCAGACGCGTGTCGCAGGGGGACTGCAGGCCGGCTTTGTCGGTGGGCTGCGGGAAGACGTGTGCTAGACGACGAAAACGACAACGACAGAGAGCGAAGCGTCTAGGGGAACCGCTGACCTTGCACGACGCAGGTTTGGACCGCGCAGGTCCACTTACGTGTCCGTTTTATTTTGACTGACAGTTTGAAAAAGCTCGTAGACCCCGTAAGCTAAAGCAGATGATGGAGACTTGCAGCATCGATGAATGCAGTACGGGACTGTGCGGGGGTGTTATCCTCCTTATACAGCTAATTTCATTGCGAGGACGCAGCATACGAGGCATGTCACGTGCAGAGTATGTGTTCAGTGACTGTTTATGTTAGTGATCAGACTTCCGAAGGTCAACGGGGGCTCTGAGCAGTTAAGTTTGGGGCGAGGCAAAAATTACACAGATTTTCGACTGCAGGGGGGTGGTGCCCCTGACCCCCACGTTGTTCAGGACTCGACTGTAGCTCCAAAGCAGCCCCAGGCGGTGCACGGGAGCCACGTACGTCCGGGATGCTCCAGGCGAGGAAGGGTGGGAGCTGGGTCAGGGGTGGCGCTCCAGATGAGAAAGACTCTGCTGGAGGGAGGGCGGGCCTTCCGGGGCAGGCCTTGGGAAAGGCCTGCGGGGGGGAATCGGAGTCGGCTCGGGGGTGAGGCGGGACCAGCACAGAGGAAGGACATCGGTGAAGGAAGGACATCGGTGCGTTGGTGACTTAGATCTCGGGCCGTGCCATCTGGAAGAGGTGGTTTTGAATCTTGGTTCACCAGGAACAGAGGAGGTGTCAGGACCCTAATCCGTAAAACGGAGATGCCGCCTCCCTTTCAGAGGTGTGGTGGTGGGGATTAAATGAGATCACTTGGGTAGGGTGTTGCTCGGCGCAGGGCCTGGAGACCGTGAGGGCTGAACGAACAGTAGCCATTGCCCTCGACGTTGGTCTTGTCTCTGTCTTCATGCTCCAGTGTCCCTGAGTACAGAAGCCATCTTCCCGACACCCAGCAGAGGGTGTGTCCACCACGAGTACTCTTTGGCCGGTGACACGACTCTGAGCCAAATACGTCTTTCATACATACTTATCGAGCGCCCGGGCCTGGCACTGGACCAGTCACTGGGACGCAGGATGAATACGGCACAGACCCCCCTCGAGGTCTCAGCGGATGCTGGGCGTGGGGTGTTCAGTTCTGAGTCAGTGTGTCCGTGCCATGGGAGAGGAGTGCATCGCACTACCGCGAGCTTGGCCAAAGGCTCCACCTCGGCCTGTTCATGTGACTCGCCAGTTTCCACCAAGCCTGGAGGATGCCACCAAGCCTTTCTTAGTTCTCAGAACACAAATCCTTTAAAGCAAATCAATGTAAAATATGTCCTCCTCTTTGGGGAAAAGGGTACCTCACGTGTTCAACACATCAGATGTTATGTTGGTGCAATGAACGGTCGAGAGTGTCCTTGGTACAGCAGCCTCCCCCGCCTCACCCCCACCATCTCTGTGGACTATTCTGCTGCTCGTGAGGCCCAGGCAGCCTGTCGCTCAGGTGAGCCAACTCTGGTATCAGAGATGTACTCCTCCTAGTCTCTCTTCTCTCTGTCTTGCTTTTCTCATTTTTTTGGGTCTCTTTCTTTCTTTCTTTCTTTCTTTCTTTCTTCCTTCCTTCCTTCCTTCCTTCCTTCCTTCCTTCCTTCCTTCCTTCCTTCCTCTCTCTCTCTCTCTCTCCCCCCCTTTCTTTTTTTCTTTCCTTTCTTCTTCTTCTTCTTTTTTTTTTTTTTTAATTTTTCTCCCCTCAAGCCTTCAAGAGCTTCACTCAGGAACCAGTGGTACTAGGGTTAAAGAAATTGCCTGCTCCCAGTTAAAATTTTTTGTACTACTTTTCAGTCTGTAGAACAAAGTATTGGGTCCGAATTACTAGAATTCCACTGTAGGGGATTGTCTGTCAGCACCAAAGGCAGTCCTGGAAGGGCAGGGAGCCTTAGGTTTGAGGGGTGCTGAGGCTAGCTCAGGAGTCAGGAACACACACACGCGCACACGCACACACGCACATGCACACACACGCACGCACGTGAGGGCAAGTCGGAATCCGGGTAGACCAGCAGAGAATCTGAAATTTTGGAGGTCAAGGCAGAGAGGTAGGGAAGAAAGCCGAGGGGCATTTAGGAGCAAAGTGGCCACAAGCTTCGAAGAGCTGGGCAGGGTACCTGCTAATGAGCAATGAGAAGCCAAAGGGACAGAGGAAGGGGAGGCCAAGGTGGGCACATGCCTTGGGGACACTTTCATACCAGTCCAGCTCCTCTCCCAATAGAGGTTCCCCTGTGTTTCCTGCCGAAGTGAATCTGCTCAAGGCCACAGGGAACGAGGGACATGGGCGGTGCTAGGAGGGAGGGGACCTATGGGTGGGACATAGTGGCACAATCCGACAGGGGAGCACAGGAACTCTCATCGGTGTTTGACGTTTATTTCCGACTCTCTTTTCTGATCATTTTTCATAGTGACCTGCCATGTGTCAGACAGAAGTAGGGCACTGTCCCTCTCCTGTTGGTGAGGACGTGCGCTTTGACCTGCGTTTTCATTAGTGGGAATGGGCTTTGCTGAGCCACGCACACTTCTTGCCCACCTGGGTTGTGGCACGTTTGTTAGATTTAATGAAATTAATTAATTAGACGTTTGGACTTTGAAGTGTGTGTAATGGGTCATGTTTTCTTCTTTCCTTGGCAATTCAGAGCCAAATTACAGTTCATTTCTAAAAGTGTACCTACTAGGGCTTCATTTATTTATAAGGCGCACTGGACTTTATTTCCTTTTCCTCCGTTATATTTTCCTCACCTGAATTTCCTCTCTTTTGTAAATCTTTCAGCATATACAATCCACCTCGATTCCTTTAGCAATCAGATTTGGAGTTAGCTAGAAGCAATTCTGCCTCTACATGGAATAACTTTATATTGGGAGTCCCTAGGATGGTTCCTGAACCAGCACTTGGAATCTCAACAGACAATTTTGGGCCCTGAGGGCTGCATGTTAAAGAAACGACAAGGGCCGGCCCTCAGGGAGGTTCTAGCCCCAAGTCATAGACAAAAGAGATACAGTGAAGCTAACAGAGCTCAGCTGCAGAATCATGGTGGTGTCACGAATGGAAAAGTTCCACTTGGCCCTCCATCCATTCAGAATCCTTACTGGGCACCTAAAATGCACGGGGCACTGGGTTGCTCCCTGAGGTCAGGCTGCTGGTCCACACAGACAGTGTGCAGCTCAGGGATGGTGGACGTGGGCCGGGCCGGCTTGCTGGGACAGGTGAGAGCCTACTAGCAGGTCGAAAGCGGAGTCACATAGAGCCTTGGCGTCTTCTCGGAAGATGTGCGTCTTAGCCATTTGCTTCGAGTGAATCCAGCATCCTCTTCTTCCCCTACCGCAGCCGACTCCTTATTGTAGTCAAGGAGGTGAACGTTTACTCCAAAGACCACTGAAGCTCTCAGACATCTTGTCTCGTGTGTAGGCAGGAGGCTTTCCCAAGTCGCTCCGATAGCTGTCCCCCACTTCTGTCGCCTCTTCTCAGACCATGTCCAGACTCTAAGACAGACAGCCTGTGGGCCAGAGGGTGCACCAGGCAGCCAGCCCTCACCTGCACATCGCCACGGAAGCCCAGCTGTGAGGGGCACCGAGATGCCCATTGCAGTTGGGAGGCGGGGAGCCGGGGTGGGCCAGGACGGCAGACGGCTTCCAGTGGTATGCTGCTTTCAGGCCCTCTGCCTTGGTTGCTGGAGTCATTTGAAGTTGTTGGTTTCTGGTTTTAGCTCCGCTGTCCCTGGGCTTGAGGAGAGAGCTTCTGTAGTCACTCAGGAACGCAGGGTATTTTTAGCGAAGAGATTCTGCTTCGGGCATGTGTACTGCGTTCTTCCAATGACAGGCATGGTCTAGGAGGTCTGGGCACCAAGGACTGACTCAGCTGAGAGATTCACAGAGAAAAGAGGTGGGAGCAGGGTGTCTAACCAGGACCTTTTGGCCCCATGGGATTAAAAAAAAAAAAATCTTGTTTCCTTATTCTCCTCAGAAGCTGCTGCCCAGGTGAAATGAAGGTAGAGGCCAGGAAGTCGGGGCCGGGGGCAGGGGTGGGGGTGGTAGAGAGACTGCCCCGAGTTTGCAGAACAACCCGAGAGGTACTCCTGAGCCATGGAAACCACAGTGATTGGGCCTGACCATAGAGAACAGGTGCTATGGAAGTGAAAGCTCATTGGAACTTTTCTCTTGAGCTTGAAGTCAATTTGCAGTTATTTATTCTTTTGATTAAGTCACAAGAAAGAATGAACGAACCAATGTTCGCCCATCAACTTATTCACTCGTGCTACAGTGACATCTACTTTTCAGTCTGGAAGATTTACGAATCTTCCAGAGAGCTGAACCCATGCCCTCACTTCTCTTCCCTGCCTGACACCCCGTCCCAGCCCTTTCCAGAGATGAGGACACTGAAGCGCAGAGAGGTTAAGTGCCTTGCCCAAGGTCATGCTAAATTCGCAGCAGTTCTGAGACTGGGACCCAGGTGTCCCCACACCAACCCGCCTGTTTTTTATACCATTTCACTATTGTCTATCTGTGTTACGCAGTTGAAAACATTGATGTTACCTAACTTTTGTTCTTATTTTAATGAACAAATTGAAATAAGAACTTAAAGACTGCCTGAGATAAGGGTGGGCAGGGGCTGTGCTTAGTCTTAAAACTCTGAGAATTTTTTGAGCTTCCTTCTTGGCTACCTTTCTTTGCTTTCCTTCTGCTCAGTGTAGGTCTCGTTTATTGAGCGTGAACCACACCGAAGAAATTCTGCTGGGTGAATTAAGCTGCATTATTTTGGAAACTTAGCGACCTTTGAGGAAAGTCTCAGACCCATTTTTTTCCCCCCAAATTTGAAGACTAAGATACAGGGGGGTTAAGTGGTTTGCCCAACATACACTATCAATAGGTGACAGAGCCAGAACCGAAAGCCAGATCCGTTTGCCACAAAGACCAGTGCTCCTTGCATGACCGCCAGTGTTTTTGCAATGCCTTGGGAGCTGTGTCGTTGTGTCTCGGGCACGATGGTGGGCCATCTAATGAGTGGAATGTGCTGCCTTTGTTCACTTGGAAGTGTAGGAGGAGATGGAGTCTGTTCCTTCACATTCTTCAATCGCTAATGAATGAAAAGTCTCCTTTCCCCTGAGATGCCTGTCCCGAGTGAGCCCAGCCCATCTAGGCCACCTCCGTCCGTGGACCCTCGGCTTTGCTTTGTAGCTGCTACCAGCATCCCTGAGCTCTTACCTCTGTTCCAGAGCCCTTTTTGTGTATATTTTGTCTCCCCAGTGGATTAAAAAAAAGGTTTAGTGTGATTGAATGAGTGTTCATTGAATGCCTCCCAAGGAGCTGAAGCTGGGTCACCGAGGTGGCTCTGTGCTTGAGATCTCATGACAGGGCTGGGCCCTGAGCCATTCATTAATCCTTTTAACAAATAGAGTGCCAGGCAGCCTCAAGGTGCGACCCGTCTACTAGGGGAGGAAGACAGGTACACAAAGTGCCCTGAACGTGCGAGACACTCTCAGCTTTGGGGGTCAAGGGAGCTCAGGCTGACACTGACCGTTCAGCAGTACCCAGCCCCCCGGGCCATCGGCTGGTGTCTCGTCTCCAGGAGGTGGCTCGCTGCCTCCCCTTGACCTCTTCAGGTGAGGGAAGCCTCCACACTAGGTTGTGTCTTGCACCTTTACTTACGTTGTACAGAGATTTTAACCTCCCACTTGGAGCACTGAGGATACCAAAGTGTAACATGACATGAGGAATAATGAGGAGAACTGAGGACCTGATCGTTCTCAGATGGTGAGGTTCCCAGGTTGGACAGAGGAGAAAAGCCATAAAGATGGGTTAGGAGACTGTATGTTATGTTCACCTTTGTGTCCCCAGCTCCTACTGTAATTTATGGCAAATGCATGTGAACGAACAAGTGGATGTGTGAGAATAGTCTTACCTGATTATTTCTTCCTTATAAACTCATAGGGAGATCTACGATTGCCTAAAGATTGAAAGTCGACCCATCAGAAAAGAATAGGTCATTCTGCATTGGAAACAGACTATGAGGCAATTAAAATAATTTTTCAAATTAAAAAAAAAAATTTTTAAATATCATTGTTAAAGAAATTCTGGATATTTTTTGCTTATTCCTCTAGTTTCACTGTCACCTTTTCCAACTCTGCTCTCTGGCCTGGGAGGCCAGGCTTTGGAGCTCCTTGGCTGATTTCTTGCCCTCTGGTTTGTCACTTGGGGAGTCCTGGTAGGAGGCAGAGGGAGGAAAGAGGGTGTTCCCCCTCTGGCTCTCTCCCTGAGGGGTGCCCTTGGTGTGTCTGTGTCTCCGACTCTCCTTTTCCCTTGCAGCCACTCTCCTCCCATCCCTGCACACCCCGCTGTCACTAGCCCTGGGTGTTATCCCCGTGACCTTCCAGTACCATGCACACGGCTGTGAAATAGTTCCCGTATCAGACCTTCACCGAATCATTCTAATTTGAAGTGCCACCCGTTTCCCGCTTGCAACTGGGTAAAATAGGTGCAGCTCCCTCACCTCGGAAACCCCTTTCAGGTGTCTCCGAGCTCCTTCTTGTTCACACGCCCCTCCATTGCCTTTATTTCCGTAACAGTCTCCAAACTATTTGCTTCCACCAAATGGATCAGGATGGAGATGCTAGTTTATTTTTATAGATGCGTAAGCAATGATCTGAGAAAAAGGGGCTATTATGGCATCTGGACACAGAATTACTTAGGTTAGTAACGACCAATGCAGGGGACAGCCTTGCTCTTTGTCTTGAGAGAAAGCTGAACCAGAAGGGAGAGCTCCCTCTGTCCTCTCTTGACTGTACCTCTCTGTCTTATTTTGGATTCCCTCGAAGCAGAGCTTGAGACAGGGATTTGGGTAATAACGGCTTATGGAGGGGGGACCCTCAGGAGAAAGGGCGTAAGGAGAGCGGACCAGCACTGAGAAAGGACAGAGCAAGGTCCCAGCGGCAGTCTGGCCTCAGCCTAGACCACCAGGAGCTCTGGGAAGAAACTGCATCACAGAGCTGGTGTCGCCTTGAAGCGAAGGGGCTGCCTTTGTAAGCCCCTGTCAGTCAGTTTTCGGCTGTGGGCTGACTCCAGGGAGGCTGTGCCACCTGGGGGCAAGGTGGCTGCTGTTCGGATGAAGGCAGTTCTTTGAAGAAGGGGGGAAACTGTGAGCTAATATTCACAGCAGCTGGGGGATGGGAACACCTGCCTGGTAAAGGGGATCTGGGTGGGTCCCCGACAGTGTGGCCTACACCCTCCTTAACCTTGTCCAGTGAGTATGTAACTACGATTGCTTTCACTAGTCAACACACACTTACCTTCTCCCTCCAGCCATCCCTCCCTCCATCTCTCCATTCCTCTCTCCCTCCCTCTCTCCCTTTATTTCTTCCATAAACGTTTCGTGAGACCCTGCTGTGGAAGGACCAATGGGAGATTCCAGAGAAATATAAGACACAGGCTCCCTCTAGGAGGCTCTTCCTGTCTCACCGGGATGACACGACCTGCCGCAATAGGCAGTGTGTGAAGCAACCCTTGATTGAATATTAACTCATGTGGCTGAGGTAAATGTATCCTGGGAGTTTAGAGAAAGTAGTGATCAGTAAGGACTGAGACCATCAAAGAGGATTTAAAGGGGGAACGACAGTGCCCAAGGCCACTTGTGCGCTGACTGGTGCCAAAAATGGCATCCAGGGTCTCCCAGGCCCCCTCCCTGGGGCTATCCCTTCTCAGGTGATACCGAGGGAAAACAAATGCTGTGTTCAGTTCACATGCCTGCTTAATTCAGTTCCTTTTAGGCCACACAAAGTTTCTGTTTCAACAAAAGCCTCTACAGGGCGGCTCGGCAGATTCCCTCTTGTTCTGCCCTAAAACAATGGCATTGAAACGCATTGTGGCAGAGTGAGGTGGAGGCTGCAGCCGCCCTGCCCGACAGGGACAAACGCTGCCTTTCAAGTCCGTGGTTGTGTAATCCAATCCTCCTTCTAGTTCCATTCGTGTGATGAAACCAGGTGGGAGAGTGAGACGGGAGGAGATGGTGGTGGTTTCGACCTATTCAGAGGGTGTGGAGAGGGATTCTTTCTTCACCTGGGAAAGAAATGTGTCCTTTTGATGGGACCCATGTTTTTCTCTGTCCATCACTCCCCTTAGGGCCACCTCTTGGGGCACTAGATCTCAGGCCGAGTTGATAAGAATTGGGAGACAGAGGACAAAACCCTTCTGCAAGGCAACAAGACTTTCCTCCAGGTTCCCTGGCTTCGTTCCACCGAGCCCGTAAGCGGTATCTCTAAGTCACAAAATGTTGGATTGGAGCTGCTGTCGTTGGAGGCAAGGGGAATTGGCACTTGGTTCTCGTGGCAGAGACCCTGAAAGGTTTCCTGTTTAACATTTTATTTGCATTTGAAAAAAACAGCCAGCATCTCAGTGCTGAGGAGGCTTCAGTGCGCACGCATGGGGACCGTTCACGGGTTGAGGATGGCGTGGTGGGGGCTTTCACACCACGTCGAAGTCGACTCCTCCGCAGCAGCCATTTTCAACATGATCCTTGTGTTTGCTTGGCAAAATCCGGGACTGGAAAAACAAAAGGGTTTCCTGCCAGTTTCCATTAATTTCAGCAGTAGCAGCAGCAGCAATCTGGTTCTCCCAAATAAATGTTGGGCAAGAACGGCCAGGAGTGAAAGTCTAGGCTCTCCCGGCCCATCTTTTCTCTTCCGTAAGAACATGTGGCCAGACTGGATGATGGGCGAATGAGCTGGCAACATACCCGAAGGTGGTGGGAGGACAGGGGACCTCTGGAGGGAGCAGGGAGGTGGAAGAAATGGACAGTGTGCGGTCATGGTGGGGGCGCCTCCTCTGACCCAGCCAAGGGATGTGTCAAGGGTCACACTTCACCTGCTGGGGCTGGAGAACATCCAGGGGGCCTGATGCTGGCATGACACACCAAAGGAGAAGTCCCGAGGTGTCTGCTGTCTGAGGTCGCGACACACTGCCTGGAAAACAGGAGCTGCCCAGTTACAAAGGATGACCCAGCCGGAGGGGCCATCGACCCAGAGCAAGCGGGAATGGGACTGGGGAATTTCCACTGGTTCCATGTGACGTTGGCTTGTGTGACCCGCCTGGAAAGTTTCAGGAGTGCTGTAGACAGACTGGAGATGCCCCGCTCAGGGGTACGGCTCCAAAGGCCGGTCCTGCAGTTTGATGACGACAGTGTACTAAGAGCTATTCGCTCGGTTATTTTTTAGTTGTATTTTGTTCCTCTCTTTTCCTTAGATTTTATGATCTGGGAAGAAACTTAATGGAACTGGGAGGATCAGCAAGGACCATGGGACCAGCAGAGTGAGCCCACTAGATGGTCACCAGCCTTCCCCAGGAGGTCAGAGGAAAGGTGGATGGTGGCCCCTGGAGAATGGGGACTGCTCATTACTGGTTCATCGCCACTCTTCTACATGAACTGCAAGTGTCCAAGGGGTTATATATACACAAACAGCCATCAGCAGCAACACCCCACCCCTTCTCCCCCCACATCTCTCACTGCCCTCCCTCGGAGGGTCACTCCGAGGGTGATGACTTAGCGGTGACGTTAAGCACCTTCACTTATTGACTCCTCACCACTGCGGTGCCTGGCCCTGGGCTGGGTGCTGCACTGAATTGTCGCGTTTAGTCTGCTGTCATTCTTGAGAAGGCATGAGTCTCTTCACTTTATAAGTGAAAAAGCAGATGTGAAGACCTTACGTTTCCCAAAGTCACATGGGGTGGGACTTTGGTTTACCCGCCGGGTCTGGCTGGAGCACCGCAGAGGGTGCGGGGGTCCTGGGGCTGAGGCTCCTCTGCTCACCAGATGAAGGAGGAAGAAGTGGAGGTCCCAGCCCCCAAGGTCCCACCTGCAGCTCTGACATCCTAGAGGTGGGCTCAACCTACCGGCTGGAGTCCCTGGAGTGGATTACCTGGGAAGCCCCTGTAGAATGAATTAAAGGGGTCACAGGTTTTTGCTCATTTTCTCTGCATAACCATGAAAGTGAAGGACTAGAGAAGGGATAGAAGGAACTGAAATCGAACAGAAACCAGCCCTGGCAGACAGAATAGTTATTTTGAATTCGAAGACCTAAGAAATGGGCCATCTGCTCTTGTCCAGCTTTTTGACATGCATCCAGCATGGAAGTGGACCATGGGAAATGATTTTTTCTGAGACACTGAAGAAGCTTAATAAATACCCTTTGATCCATCGGCTGACCCCAGGCAGGCCTCGTTTTGTCGCATGTGTTTCACTCTGCTTCTCAGATACCGTGTTTTTTACAAATCGAAGGCAAGACTCTGCACCAGCAGAAAGGTTAAGACTTGCTGAAGGCTCAGATGATGGTGACATTTTAGCGAGAAAGTATTTTTTAATTAAGGCATGTCCATGTTTTAGACATAATGCGATCGCACACTTGATAGACTGTGGTATAGCATAAACAGAACTTTCATATGCACTGGGAAACCCAAACATCCACGTGACTCGCTTTACCGCAGCATCCGCTTTGTTGTGGTCTCTAACTGAGCCTGCAGGATGTCCGAGGTGTGCCTGTGCTTAAGATTATGGCGAACACGTTGCCCATTTCACGTTGCCCTTTTAAAAAATAGTTTTGTTCCAGCGCGTCAGGGTGTTCTCAGCAGATATCCCTTTTTTAAGTAGGTAGCCTCTCGCCTTGAATTGGTCTGTGTGAGTCTGATCCTTTAAGATGAGCAAAATATGCTATGGGCCACGTGGAGGTGATATCTATTGTTCCAGGATGGTCTATGTTAGCTCATGCAGTTTCCAGCACCCTCCCCGTTAGGCAGGGACACAGGGCTAATTCTGGCCAGTGGACTGTAGCAGAAGTGATGGTTGTCACATCTAGGCCAAAGCGCAGAAGAGGGGATGCGAGTCCTCTCTTGCTGCAGCCAGTCTGGAAGCCATGTGTTGAGACGTCGGTGTCACAGATGGAGGTGAGAACCGCTGATCTGCAGCAGACTCTGAAGGAGCAAGCAATAATGGGTTAAGCCACTGAGATTTTAGGATTTGTTGCCACCATACAGTCTAACCTAACCTTCTGGAAGAAAATCCATCACTGGGGTTTCATCCATCCTTTTATTTTCAAGGAGGTGGAAAGAAGTGGTAAGGCGAGGAAATGGAAAGGAATGCCTTTGTGGCATTTGGATGTACATTTCACTTGTCCAGTGCTGCTCTCACCCCTCGCCATTGAGTTGATACGTCTGCTCCCTGTCACCAGCGGAAGAGTGGAATTTATGCTGCTTTGTATCCTCCGAGTGCATAGTATGTGTTTGATAAACGGTAGATGAATTGAGATGAGTGAAACTTGGCCCTCTAGAATGCATGTTTCCTGAGGTAAGGAGTTTGTTAGTTTTGCTCATGGCTTTATACCTGACACATAGTAGATGCTTTAAAAAAAAAAAAAAAGGCAGGATGCAGATTTGAAGGGCCAGGAGTCAATGGGATAAAACAGGCCCAGAAATATGAGGATGCAGCCTGGAAGGTTGTCCTTTTATCTGTGAAGACTCCCCAGTTTATGGCAGGACCAGGATGGAGGGCAAGCAGCCAGATAAATGAGGGAAAGTGACAATGAGAGCACGTGACCTCCCTCTGACTCGCCTCCTAAGTGCTGTCGCCCACTGATTTTTTTCCCACCCACCTCATTTACTGATGTTTAACCCAGTCCTGTTTTTGTGGAAAGCACTTTTATGTGACGTTAAGGCCAGATTTCAGAGGTCCCAGGATAGTGGTGAAGGGAATCCAAACGAGGAGGAAGGTCAGGGTAGGCGCCTGGCAGAGGCGAAGGCTCCCCTGGCTCACAGGGAGAAGCTGTGGTGGGAGGGGGTTCTGAGTTGCTACAGGTCCCTGAGACAATGACATTCCTTGTCTTTCGTGTTGCAGTGGGGCACTGGGCTTTTGCTGAAAGTTCCAGAGAGAACATTAGAGATGTTGCTGTGAGCCTTTGAAGATCTCAGACTCATCTGGGTGGAGGGGTTGTTGTGGCCTGAATCAAGATGGAAGACACTGAGTGAGACTCTGGCCAGGGTCTTCCTTGGACCAAGAGGGAAGATGAAATCAGCTTGGGCTCTGATGGGCGTGGTGGGCACTGCTGGGCATCCAGACTGGCAGAGATTGGTCCCAAGTGATTGGGTTGACTGGTTAATAATACAGAAAACCTTCAAGGTGGCATTTAATCAGTTGCTGAAGTTGGTGGCACCAGCGGAAAGCACAGTGCACTATCAGGCTGAAGTGGCCAAAGAGGAGTTCCTGGGGGAGCCAGGCCATTAAAAATGGGTGCATTTCTGCACTTGAACTGAGAGTGGAGGTGGAAGTGGGTTGAACTCTGCAGGGGTAGGGATTCAGAGTGGTCAACGACAGAAGGGCCCCGCAGTTCCTGTTTGGTTCTGTCAGCTGTATCAGCAGCTATAGGGGAATGGGCTTGGTGGATTGATTGCTTGGCAGATTGGCGCAGTCTATCATAGTGGCTTCCTTGCATGTTTTATAGGTGTTCAGAAATCTTTCTGCTCAATCCCAGTGTCCCCACTGGTTTTCATAGTAGGTACACGGTGGCTGCTATAATCAACCACCCCAGAAGCCCAGGCAGGTAGAACAATGGACCTGGGTTGCTCCCCATGATTTTGTTTGCTTTACTGGTTCCCACCAGGACTAGATAAGTAGCTTGCTTGTGCCTGGCAGGCCATAATGAGACATTTCTATCAGTCAGGGAAGTCCTCATTAAGTTCTGTCTGTAGAAATTAATTCTATCCTAGGCCATCCCTCCTTAGATCAGCAGAGCAAATGGTAGATGAGATGAGATTGGAGAGGGGGTATGGGAGACAGGAAGCTTCACAACTGTGATGAGAACAAAGAGAAAGAAGGAGAGAGAAGATGCCTTCATGCTAGTTCTTTGGTGAGGACATTGAGTGTGATAAGGCCTGGCCTGAGGAAGCAGAGGAATGACCTGAAGCTTCTGGCCCTCCTGTGTCACGCTTTTCCTCTGCCCCAAGTGACCTTTGCCTCTCTGCAGTGGTTTCTCAACATCCTAATATATTTTCTGTTTGGGAGGCAATTCCCACATTGTGTAGAGGTCCCTGCTTCTCCCTGCAGAAGCTGAAGTGGGGCAGGCAGGCCCTGTCCTGATCCCTGGTATCTGGGTACATTCAAGTGATGTATTCTTGGACAGGTGGATGCTTCCATCTACCTAGGACTGGAAGCAATGCAGGTCCAGCAGGGGTAATGTGTGTCTCGTGACAGGAGTGGTACCTGGGCCATGGACCAGACTATACCTGGGGGTGGGTTGGCTTCCCCTCAGCTCCCTGGCTATCTCACTCTGCCTGTTGGCTGCTTCTCTTGTATTTCCATCACCTCTGTGAGCTCTCAGTTATCCTTCCATTTACTCTCTTTCCTCCTGAAGTTGGAGGTGCTTTCTCTTCTTGGCAACCAAGAATCCTGCCCGAGAAGCACTCCCCTGGAAACCACAGTGCTCCCTCCACCTTTTCTTAAATTTGGAAGCCCTTGCTCCATGTTGCTATTTTAGGTGGGTTTACAAATCTTGTCTCCCTATGTCATTAGCTCCTTGAGAGAAGGGATCGTATTAAAATTTCCTTTCCCGAGAGTACCTACCTCATTTTGTTTGTTCTGTAAATATTCACTGAGTAATGAACAAATGAATGGCTCTATGGATGAGTATGTGTGTTAGCCATCAGTTAGGTGCAGTGGGATATTCTGAGATACCCCAGAATTTAATGCCTTAAAACAGGAATAAACGCTTATTATCTCACACAGTTTCTAAGAGTTAGGAATTTGGAATCAAGAAGGCCCTAATTCTGGTGAAAGTGCCCTCATAAGAGGCAGAAAAAAACATAGACACAGAGAAGGAGGCAATAAGGCAGCCTCCCCACATCTCGTGATGCTCTGCTCAATGAGGTCCTGGGACTGCTGACTCTTTGGGGCGAGGGTGAGCCTGGAAGGCCACACATTGGCTTTCTCCATCTGAAAAGGTGGAGTGGTAAAACAAGACCTGTCCTATCCAGTGTCCCATTCATTGACTTAATCAACCATTCGTTTATTGATGAATTCATTAGCTACGTTATTAAGTCAAGGTTGAATGTGAGAAAAGCTATGCAGTTACTTCTGTTCTTAGAGTTTATTCCTGTACTCCACCCAGCAATCAAATGCTTTTCCTAAAACTGAAGCCCTTCCAGGGAGAAAGAACCTACTACACTAATTCATGCCAACTTAATTGTACCATTAGTGATTTGATGGATTTTTTCCTCAATGGAGTATTTGCATTTTAAAAATGAGATCTAGAAGACTCAGCAATGCCTCTCGAGTGTTGGCCAGTCTCCTTGTATTGTAATCAAAGTAAAGAAGGTTTTCTCTGTCCTAAAGCTCCTCCCAGAACAATGGTTTTGCCTGAATCTGTGGGTGACAAGCTAAGGGAGCTTCTCTGTGCAGTCTGAGGTAGGACAGGACTGGGGTTGGGGCTCAGAGAAATAGAGGGAACCCTCTCTGTCCTTTGGCCGCTTGGTTCCTTATCCCTCAGACGAAGGCTGGCCATGGAAGTAGCTTAGTCCAGGGCTTCCTCCTGGGGGTGGAGTTGACCTTGAGAGGCGCAGTGACATCCCCCATTCCTGCCTCTGGGGTCTTTAATGCCAATCTCAATGGTCTGGAAGTGGAATCCCTTCCCATCATCATGATTACAATAAACTCCAGGATTGTAGCCACGGAGCCTCAGGCCTCAGGAATGCAGCCTGTAATTACCTCGCTTCTAAATGCTCCTGGTAATGGATGACGAGGCCTCATGCATCAGACCAGTTAAATTGCTGTGCGACTCAGTTGCAGTTTAACTCGGCAGACAACGTGCTCAAACTTGGCAAATGGAGAGCGTGTGGACTATCTGCAACAACCTGGAGAGTGCCAGGGAAGCCCCTGGAAGGGAGAAGTGAAGTCAGTGAAGTCTTGGGCCTTGAGTTGATTATGACAACCTTCCTTTGCTGCCCGCCTGGCTCCATGTCACCAGGTTTAGAGCCCGGAGCTACAGGGATGACTCGGTGATTGGGTCCCACACACTGCACCAGGCACTCCGCCAGATGCTGAGGATAAGGAAGCTGGAGACCAGACCACGCTGGGGGTCTGTCCTCCAGGAGTGTCTGTCCATCTGGCAGGGGCAGGCCCACACGCAGCTGCTTCATGGAACCCCTGAGGTGTGTTCTATAGAGATACAAACTGAGGATCTAGGGCGTAGTGGGGACTGGGTCATTTTGCATGAGGTCTGGGGAGATTGTGGAGGTGTCACAGGGAATCGGATGTTGAAGAATGCACAGGGTTCGGAGGGGGCTGAAGGGAGAAGTTAGGGAATGAACAAGCTGCCACCTTAGGCAGGGAAAGGAGGCTGTGAGCAGTGTGACCCGGCCATTAGGTGGAGGAGGGGAGAGAATCAGAGAGCAACACTGTTGGCAGTAAGCTGGGGCCAGGCTCTGAGGCCAGAGCCACTGCCCTTCCCAAGGGAATGTACTTGTGCAAGCCTCAGGTGATGATCTGGCCCTGGGGTCATGCGTCAGCTGCGGCTGAACAGGGGCTGGTCAAGCCACCATCCGCATGCAGGGTGAGGGGCCTGAGTCACAGTAGTGCTGTGGACCAGACACTGTCCCTCGCACCTGTTCCGCCATGTCCTTGAGGAAGGACCCTGGTCTGTGTGTGGTCATTCCCACTCCTGGAGTGATCCTCTCTTCTCCTCCCCACCCCCTTTCTGTAGCTTATGTCCCCAATGGGCTAGTCTCAGCTCCAGAGAACTTGACCTTGGGGTGAAGACCCAGCGGCAGGGAGGTTCACAGAAGGACTACAGCTGGCCCTGTGCAGGTCTGGGGCAAAGCGCTCCCTGGGGCCTGCTCTGTCTGCCAGGGATGGATATGTGATGTGGCACTTCCCGCCACCCGAGGTGGGCTGCTGTCCCTGCTCAGAGGGACCACGGGGCCCTGGCCGACCTCATGGCGACTGTCTTCCTCCTTCTTGCTCTGCCTTTCTTTCGCTCACCAGGCCCCACTGCTTCCGGAGCGCCTTATATATTTGCTACGGATCTTTATTTCCAGATTAGCCACGATGCACGCAAAATGGAGAGTCCCTGATTTGAGGAGCAAAAACAGTGATTACTAGATTGGTTCTCTCTCGCAGAATGTGGAGGAACAAACAATGCCACACAATTTTAGTTTGTATAGTGTCTTTCAAACCACGCGATGCCCCGGGCACAGCGTGGAGTCGCTGTAAATAATGCCATCTCCGAGATAAACATTCTAAACATCTTTGCATTGAGCTCCGTTTTGTCCTGCTGTACTGGGCCGGGGAGCGTGGGGGGAAAGGGGTGGGCAGGGGCAGCCCCCAGACCCTGGGGGAAAGCCGACGGGGTGCGGCTGGAGGGCACAGATGGAAGTGTCGTGGGGCCTGAGGTCAGGAAATGGGGCACGAAGGGGGACAGGTAGGCAGAGTTCCTGGGGGGCGAGCAGGAGCCCAAACGTTGTTGCCTGCTTTGGCAGGGGGCTCCCTCAGTGAGGACAGGACGGGGAGACGTCATGGAGGGCTTCAGGGTGTGTAGAACGAACATGGGGTGGCAGGTCCTGGCTGTTTCACTAACATACGGAGCCCGAACTTTGTTTTTTTCCACGAGGGGATGGTATGGGTCGTTAAAATTCCCTCTAGACCTGGTGGTCTCTGAGTCACTGATTCTGTGCCCCCCACAAATCTCCTTGGTGCGAAACAATCGGGGATTCTGGCCACTTACCCCCTCCCACACACCTGCAATGGGATCCCCACCTCCAGCTTCCACTGGAGCAACCCCCACCCCCACTCTTGAGCTGGCTCTGGAGAAGGGGAGGTGGCCCCAAAGACCTGCCTCTGAATCTTCCTGCGTGACCTTGGGCAAAAGACAAACTCTCTGACTCTCAATCTTCCTAACTTTAAACAGGTGTCAAGAGACCTAATCACAGGGTGTTGGTGTGGATTAACGGAAATGATACCTGCAAGGTACTTAGCATACTGTCCTGGCGCAGGGTGAGTGCTCCATAGATGATGATTGTTCCTGTTATCATTTTAATCGTTGCTGATGGTGATGCCATCCACTGAGAGGGAACACACTTCGCCCTGAGGGGAGCATTCAGGGACTGAGGAGGGGGCAGGGGTGCGATGAGAGAGGCTGATGACCTCCCTGCCCTGCTGGACCGGCCCCGACTCCTGGAGTTTTCCCTCATTTTCAAGTCGCTGGGGTTTTGTGCATCAGTTCCTCCTAATGTGGGTGAGGTTCGCCATATGGAGAGCAGGGAACAGTGTTGAAAAAGCTTTCACACGTAGATAGCGCGGCACTTTCTCTGCTAAATGAGGACTCTCTTCCCCAGTGCAGATTTCACACACCGATCTCCAGGGTGTTGAGTTCCCTCCTCAACAGGGGTGGAGTTGTTGAGGCTCTTGCAGCCATTGTCTGGGGCCGACAGGGTCCTGTTGCGACCCCAGGAGAAATCCCATCTTCTTTTTCCTCCCTGGGGGTGTGGGCTTGCCAGCCCTCTCCCGTGAACCAGCTTCGCTTCCAAGACCAGGCTGAGCATGCGGGCTCCCCAGGCCCCGGGCAGCTCAGCTGCCAGGCGAGGCACGTCGGGGTCTCCTGGGACCCCCTCTGGATGCTGCTCTCATTTCACGTCTGGAAGGGAGCTGAGCTCTCCTGAATTGGGCCCAACTCACAGTGCATTCTCTAGAACTTTCTTTCCCAGCCAAGACATCTGCCACAGTGTGACTGCATACTCCCCTTGGACCCCCCTACTTCTTTCTTCTGGCCTGACTGCTCCACTGTGGCTATTTTAATTGTTAAAAATAAAACTCGTCGTTTATCTAGGCTGAAACGGGCTGTCCTTCACCTGCAAAGGTGGTACCCTTCCTGCAGACAGTCCTGAGGGCTCTTCCTCAGCCAGCCGGACGCTGCTCTTTCCCCGTCGTCCCATCACCCAGCTTTGTCTGTCCAGCTGGGGGTCACTGGACAACTTGTTTGGCCTCAACTCCTGCCTGAGTGATGAAACTGATAGCGGTAATCAACCATTCAATGAGCACCTACTACGTGCCGGGTCCCACAGATGATCTCATTTCCTACTTGCAGTAACCAGGCGAGATCTGTGTGATACCCTGACTTGAGAGAGGGGCAGGCTGAGACTCAGAGAGGATGAGCGACCTGCAAAGTCGCACAGCTTGCTAGTGGCAGAGCTGATGTTCACACCCAAATCTTGTCTCAGTGCTGACGCCCTCCACAGATGCCCCATCTATGGGTCAGGGGCAAGAGCTGCGCAGAAATGCAGTTGAAGACTGACCCTTAGGGGCAGTGGAAGAGTTAGGGTTTTCCTAGGCTGGCCGGCTTTACGAAACAGCATCCTGGGTTCGGATAGAGAAGTGAGGTGCGGGCTGTCAGAGTCTGTGACTGTTTGGTGGAACTCTGCCACCCGCGTGGCCCTGGCTGTCCTTGGGACCCCCGCACAGCCCTGCGGGCTCTGACTTTGCCACCCTGTGGGGGGAAGAGGAGCTTGAAATTGCTTTTGAGATGTTTTCATTGATTTTCTTTAATGCACAAAAACGTTTCCATTCACACATGGGCTTAGTTGAGGGGGACAAAAGAAAAGATTTGACAGAAATTTAGGGGGCTAGGTAGAGCTCAGGGAGGGAGCCTGAGTGCCTTGTCGATTGCCCTTCAATTTATCAGTATTTTCCTGGAGTTCCTTTGCAAAGCCCTCTGCTTAATCTCACCACCGGCGGGGGGATTGGACGAGATGTGGCTTCCCGGATCCCTTGGCTTCCAGACTGGTTGAGGCCGGCAGCTCTGCCCCTGCTCTGTTCAAATCATAGCCCCAGAGCTGTCCTGCTTTTTCTCAGAGAGCATCTGGCCTTCAGGTAACGTCCCCCAAATAAAAAATGTGGCCCTGTGACCCTGTTTGGGACATAGGACCTGACCGAGGCCTTGGCGTGGAGAGCACTGGTGGCCTTGCACCTGTAACTTCCAAGGGACACGATCCTACCCGTGATTGCTGTCGGGAGGGCCAGTGAAGTTCCAGCAACGCTTACGTGTGAGACAAAAATGAAAATAAAAGCAAGACATTATGGATTATGTTCTTAAAGAGAGCTGCCTCAGAGGGGTGAGCAGCAGCGGGGGACAGTGAGAGAAAGGAAAACAGGGACCCCATCCCAGGGTCCTCAGGAGAATGTTCTCCAAAACCTCGCAGAAGCCCCTTCTCAGTTTTCCTTGCTTGGCCCCTATTTTAGTTTGCTTGGGCTGCTGTAACGAAGCACCACGAACTGCATGGCTTAGAACAGCAGAGGTGTATTCTCTCAGAGTTTTAGGGGTTTGACTACTTTAGGGACCCTCACTTAAGTGAAATCATACAGTATTTGTGATTTTGTGACTGGCTTATCTCACTTGGCATAATGCCATCAAGGTTTATCCATGCTACAACGCTACAACAGGTGGTAGAAGTTCCTTCCTTTTTTAAGGCTGAATAATATTCCCGTGTATGTATTTACCACATTTTATTTATCCGTTCATCCATTGATCGACATTTTGATTGTTTCTACTTTTTGGCTCTTGTGAACAGTGCCAGTGTGAACATTAGGGTATGTGTCTGTTTAAGTCCCTGCTTATGATTCTTTTGTGTAAATACCCAAAAGTGGAATTACTGGGTCTAACCTTTTTCACCTTTGTATTCGCAGGGTCTAATACAGCATCTATAGAACCTCACTACTCATTAAATGTTTATTTAATGAATATATTAAGATATGAATGAATGAATGAATGAATGAATAATTGAGGAATGAATGAAACAAGGAACAGAAAGCTGGCAAGGACAGAGGGGGTCGTTTCAACAGGGGGAGGATCCCCAGGAAGCCCCTGGACCAGATCAGGAGGAAGGAGAAGGGAGAGGTCAGATTTAGAAAGAACTGTCCATTTTTACGGGCTGCATGGCACACCAGCAAAGAGTCAACCGAGACGTTTGCCTAATGTTTTCCTCAAAACATTCTTTCTGAACTAATGAAAGTATCAATAGGTTGATGCTCTTGATCAATTACTGTGCTCTAGGCGTATTAGAGAGTGGTCTGGAATGGGGGACTTGCCGGGAACAGGCCCCTACGCCTCCTCACCTACAGACAGATCAGAAGTCTCGTGGGGAAGGAGTCCCCGTGGCCTCTCCGAGCACCAAGGAGCTCTCCAAACAGTGCTCCTGCCCCACGCATCTGTTCTGTCCGACCCCCACCCACCCCCGCCAGAACCGGCTACGTGCGTCGCCCGTATGACCTGCTCCTTTTCCATCTGACATGAATGTCATGCGGCTGAATGTGACTTTATTTGTTTTTCTTTTGTTCGTCGCTGAGGACAAGCTGCCCATCTTCCTCCTAGCCCTGGATGCTGGGAGGCTGTGATTGGCAGTGGCCCAGGATGAAAGAGAAATGTGCCTCAGGTAGCAGATCTGCCAGAAAAATTCTGGCTGGTCTGAGCTCATCTCACCCCATTCCTGATGGCAGGAGTCCTGCCGTTCTCTGGGCAGCTCCCCCCTGTCATTCCGCCATCAGCCCCTAAGAAACTCACATCCCAGAGGCAACACGGAGTGGGGTCTGAAGGTTTCTCCTCATTTTGTCAGCTCATTGCTCAGATCTGGCCACCAGTTTGACAAGGAGAGGACCCGGGAGGGCAGCGACAGGGTGAGGCCGGGGACGGTGAATGTCTCGGCCGAGGCGACTGCGAATGGCTCGCTGCTGCAGACTTTACCTACAAACTGCAGTGTCTCCCTGACCTCCTCTCTCTAGGTAGATAAATAAGCCAGTGGGAGCAAGGACATCTTTTCTCCATCAGACCTCTGCCAGGTCCAGATGAAAGCCACCTCGAGGCCCCGTTTCTTCCTTATTTTGCTGTTAAAGTGGGAGACTGAGTGGGGAGCGGGGCGGCAGGGGCATGGGCCGGGGGGATGGCCCAGGGGGGAGGCAGAGGAGAGGCGGGGCCGGGCTGGGTGAATAGGCGAACTCAAGAGCTCTTCTGCACGACGAGATTAGCGCGATGCGAGAATTTCCATGCCAAGGTGCTAACGCAATAATACAGGCGAGTTTGCCAACTTTTCAAATTGAATGTATTTGATTATTTGCTTTTAATTAGTGTGAGTTTTGGAGTATGTACAGGATTGTCAGGGATCCACGCAAAGCCTCCTGCAGCCCAGGAAGCCTCCCCTTGGTAAAGACGTCCGGATTGTTCTTTTTTAGCTGTGGAGAATGAGATTTTACAGCTCTGTTAAGTGTGTGAGCCCGTTTCCATTGTGCCTCTGTTTCAACCTATTGGCAAGACCAATCGAAGTGAGAAAATAAACCTCTTATCTGATCTGAATGCTGAGGGCTGCTCCCGAGAAGAGTTTTCCAGCCCCACGTTGGCTTCTGCCGACATCCTCGTTTTGTGTTGTGTTTTCTTTTGCTTTTGCTCTTCTGGAGTTGGCTATGAAGTTGGATTTTTCTCTTCTCCCTTCCCTGTAAGTGCATTTTAGAAAGGTTAGATGGAAAAAAGAAAAAAAAAAAAAAAGTGGACGATGGTGGGAGGCAGAGGGGAAGAAACCTGTTTTTAAAACTTAGAAGAGTTTCGACAGCTCCTTCTACCTGCTGAGGACGTGAGAGCGTCCTGGGTTCGACGGCTCTCGCGTGGTGGCTGCCGCTCAGGATCCGAGGCCCTGTGTTACCCCAGGGGACAGTGAGGCCGGAGAGGCTGGTCCCGTCAGGCCAGTGAGGGAGAGAGTCGGACTGAGCCTTAGCCCCTGTGCCCCCACCTGCAGGCACCTTGGGGACAGTGTTATCCCGGCTGGCACAGCAGCTACTGCAACTTGCATTTCGGTGTTATTTTACGAAGAATTCTCCCCGTTCCTTCTCACGGGAGTTTTGCAGGCAATGGTCATGGTTCTTTACAAAAAACAAAACGAATCCTTCTTTCGCCCCAAACTTCCAGAAGCGGAGTGCAGTGGAGAACTCAGTGCAGTGGTTCCATGTCCCCTCTCTCCTGTCCATCTTTTTATATTTACTCAAGAGGAGGAGGACAGACCTCTTTCCTCCCTTCCTTTCTAGGCCTGTCCCTCGGCTTGCCTCTGCCCCAGGACCCTGCGGACACGGACAGACCCTGAAACCCACCCCGTCATGGCCGGCCACTTTGTCCCTTGCTGTCCCAGAAACTCGCCAGGGCTCCCGAGGAGCTGCCATGGAGCCGGGAAGCAAGACCCCTCATCCACATTCTGCGGATGGCCGCCTGTGCACCCATTACCTACACAATCTCTCAGTTACATTAAAAAAAAAAAAAAAAAAAACCAACTCCCCCCCTCCCTTAACAATAGAGAGGAACAAATGGTTGACAAATAACAACAGCAGCAGCTCTCCAACAAAAGCACGCAATTATTACAATTATACTATCCTTGATTAGGCTGCCATGCATTGCATTTCAATGTAATTGATGTTGTAGGTTGACACATCGGACACCAAATATTCTCGCCTGTCCCTTCTCTCTTTTGTTTCAGAGGCTGATTTGCATTTTCTATGCTTTTAGTAATGAAGACTTAGCACTTTTCCTCCATTAGAAAAAAAAAGAGAGCTACAATAATCTGCAACTCGGCACTTGTTTAAGGATTCTGACCCTCGCAAATACCACTTTGCTTCACACATTAGCTGCTTACAAAGAAGGAAGCTAATGTATCATCTAATTGGGCAAACCACTGCATCTGATTTCTCTCAATCAGACTATTAGCTTCGTAATTACCCATCTGCCTCGTGTGGAAAAACGGCAAGGCGCACACCCAGCTAATAACGTTCTCAAGAGCTCTCCACCACAATGAGGGGAGGCGCCGCGCAGGGAGTGGGTCTCTAACCATTTCAGTGCCAAGGTGGTCGCACAATGTGGGGGGGCTGCGCCAGCCCTCCCCCGCCGGAACGGGTTTGGTTATTTGTCTTTAATTAGGGGGAGGTTTGGGGGTCTGTGCGGGGTTGCCGGCCCTGCGGCGGCTGCGGTGGTGGTGGCCGAGGTGGACGCTGAAGGATGGGGCCTGGGGAAGAAGGCAAGGAGGAGGCTCCGGTGGCCTCTCTGCAGGAGATGCTCAGGTTGAGGACGGAACGTCACCTGGCTTGGCAGGGATGCTCAAAAGGGACTACAGATCCCCCCAAGATCGGAGCGGCATGTTTCTCTCCTCTTTTTGTTCCTCTGCCTCTTCTGGGCTTGGTTCTTCCCTTTTCCCTGCGTGGGTGAAGAGGCCCCCTCTGCCCTCCAGGGACAAGGACGTCAGGAAGAAGGGGCCCCGGACTCTCTAACTTGTCACGATTTCTTCGGGCCCGCTTTCGCCTGGTCTCGTGTTCCACGTGCCCGGTTGGTTCAGTTCGGCAGCTGCAGGACAGTTTGGTGGTCTGAAGACTGTGTGACCTTGGGCGTGTCACAGGTGCCCCCTTCCCACCTCCTCAGCAACCTGGGAGAGGAGGCTGGTCGCTCACGTCCTGGGAGGGGGACGCTGTTTGGCACGCGGGTGTGTTTGGGAGGGCAGGTGGGGCCCGTTTTGGTGCCAACTGGAGTGAGTTCTTGGCTCCCCTAACCCCTCAACTAGAGAAGCTGCTGTTTTTTTGAATATCCTTCTATGTCGAATTTACTTGAACAAAGGGTTCCAGCTACAAATTTTGAGAGCAACTGGACACACATGGCTAATAACGTCTAATGACTTAATGTCCCTCGCAAGTCGGGAAACGGTGCTCGCACCGTCCGAGGATTCGCCGTCCAACAGTTGGTTAATTTAGCCCGTTGCTGCTGCTGTTTAAATGGGGGGTTAGCACATCAGAACGGAATCTTTTAAGGCTGGTACAATGATCAATTTGGCTTTTGTGTATTTTTTTTTTTTTGTAGCCAAAGTTTAATTATGATTTTAAAGGCTCACTGAAGCACTAAGTTGAGAACAGACATGGACATATTCAGTCTGTCACCCAGAACACCATCAGAAAAACCCCTACTATGTGTGTGTTACGGTGAGAGAGAGGTCTTATAGATAATATTTATACTGGGCGGCCTCATGTCACTTTGACTGGGATATAAAGGATAAGTTTGTCCTGGACACAAGTAAGGGCCAGAGCCTCAGGATTCATCCAGTCTTGCGAAGTGCCCCATCCAACCGGCCAAGGTTTTCCGTGGTGGGGGCCTGCCACGTTCATTCATGAGCCGCCTCAACCAGATTGCTTTCATCTCGTAGCTCATCTTCAAGCAGTCGGTTCTTTACAACTTCACGAGACCCCGTTGAAAGAGTAGGCTGACCTGTGACAGCTTTCCTATCCTACCTGTAAGGCTACTAGGGACCTTAACAGCTCCATGTGACTCTTAAGGTTTAGGAATTTTGTGAAAGATGTTTTTGTTGCCTTATATAGTGCCTTATTTATAAATATCTTTTAAAAATTTCTTCCAGGTTTCTGTTTAAACAAAGGTTTGGCATCCCTGCACCCTGTGTATATCCTATATTTCATAACTGATCATCTTTACCTCTTTACTTTGGCTGCTAGGAAGCTCAAAGGCCAAATTTTAGCCTCTCTCCATTGGCTTAATGAGACTAGGCATTCTATATTTTATGTGAGAATGCCAGTAAAACTTTATTATTATTTTTTTATTTATTTATTGAGAATCATATTTGTCCTCTGCTCTCACTCCTGCAACTATTTATTTTTCTGAAATCCTTTTGTATTATAAGCAGTTTTGTACGGTCTCTACATAGTTGGTGGGAAAATGTTCCCGTGGAAACAGAGACCAGCGGGGTTAAGTAATCTGTCTAAGCTACACGGAAATGAATGCGGCCAAGAAATCTTTCTTGTGTCAAGAGCAAGTTTTCTCGGATGTTTTGGCGTTGGCTACGAAATCTTCTAAAACTCGTTTTACCTTGTGATCGATCTGCTACAACTTCCGAGTTTCTCTTTGGCCCACATGATTTATGAGCCTCCACTGTAGCTTCCTTACGCTTCCCTGAAAGTCTGCGATGCTAAGCTGTCTGCATCTAGCAGCCACATCCGGGGACAGAGGTAAGGGATAAGATGCTCTCATGGCCTCCTGTGCTGTGGGCTTGAGTCCCCACTCTTCACCGTGGGGGCAGCGCCATCTCTTCTGTCCTCATCTGAGCCGCCCAGTCAGGGCCCCTCCTCTGAGAAGTCCCTGTTTGCTGCAGCCTCTGTGTGGGCCGAGGCCGAGATGAGAAGTCACTTGTGTGTCACTCAGGCAGTGGGCGCAGAAGAGCAGGGAACAATTTTCTGCCTCAAACTCTCAGAAGCTGCAATAGAGGGAGGGGTGATCCATTCTCAAAGGACTCCCAACGGGAGGGAGGTGCCAGAATACGGGAACTCCGCAGCTTTTTAGAGACATCCTATCAATTGTTTTTTTGACCGTCTTTCCCCTCTCTACCTTTTTATTTTAAAAATGCCATGTGACCGTTAGAATAATTATAATTCTTTTGAAAATTTGATGATCACCTCTACCTCACCACATAGACCGGGGAAAAACGGAACATACAGGGCAGGTGCAACGAAACAGACAGGACCTAAGTATGAACTCCGCGATGAGCGCCAACTTGAGCAGCCCCAGGAAGTCCATCCTAACGTCTCACCACTGTTCCCCCCCATTGCAGTCTGTCGCATTTCCTTTAGGTCTTTCCTCTGAGGCAATAAGCATCGTATTAATACCCAGACCATTCGAAATACAGCCAACTTTCTATTGATCATAAGTGGATTATGTCGCAGTTTATCTCTGGCAAATCTTGCTTTCGTCCCTTAGTTAACATCTCTGCTGCTTACTTAATTTCTTTATTGCTTTTATAACCGTTGCCATCTGCTACTGAAATTGGAGTTCAACAGAAGCTAGAATGTTGAAGCTTTCAAAATGGAAATACTGATTTTGAGGCCACTGTGACTGGGAGACGTAGCAGTCTTAAAGGAAGGGTGAGCTCTGCTTAAACGAACCAGAGGCGACTTAGACTCGGGTCGGCCTCGTCTGATCATCTTCCACTAGGTTTATTATAGACGACTCTTGTCAAATGTCACAGAGCTTCCGTGAGGAAGCTCTGATGCTGGGTTCCAGATCTGGGGACCTTTGTAGTCTCTCACAATTCTTATTTATCAGTCTAAAAAGTGAAATTGCCCATTTTCAGCATGGAATGTATAACTGGGCAGAAATGCATATTAAAACATGGGAAAAATTGGGAGGTTTTTAGTTTCCCAGCAACTCTGGAATTTTGCCTTCGTAGTACAATTTCACGATTTCGTGTGTGATATCACGGATAAGCAGAACACCAGATATCCCCCTAAGAAAAAGCAAGCGGAACCCCAGACTGCAACACGTCAACTTTAAAATAATTTAACATACAGAAGTTATTTCACATTTGTCTCGTGTTTGGATTGCCTTGTGAGGACTCTCGCATATCTGTGGACGATGAGGAATTGGTGTTATTTATGCCTTCACGTAGGAGTCAGAATATGTGCGACATCCTCAGCATCTGGACCAAGTCCAGTCTGTACTTTTTTCCCCATCTGCTCCTGGTATTTTAAGTAAAAATGTTTGTATCTGCATCCCCCAAGCCCTGCTGTAAATTATAAATCATGCTATTCTATCTGGTACAACCACAGTGTCAAGCAACAATTCACAAAGCCACAAAGATTCTCCAGAGTAATTTTCTTGTTCTCGTTGATCAATTTTATATTTTCCCCTTGGCCATATACACACATTAAATGGCACTAATTCAGTGAGAAAACTCATAAGGGATAATATTTCAAGTGGCGCAAATGGCAGCTATGCCTTCACAAGTATCTCTTCTGTAATTGCCTCTGCACTCTACCTGAATCCACTCTTCACTGTTTCATTGGAGTGAAATGGATGCAGAAACTGGGAGGGGATTAGGGAGTGAGGGAAGCGGGAGGAGAATGTTTCAGTTAAATTAGGTGTAAAAACAGGAAAATCTCGAGTCAAAATTGTGTGGCTGCATTATTTCTTTCTTCTGGGGAGGACGTTTATTATCTGATCTGGAGAGCTGACAGGTGGGGAGAGCAGGCTAGTGCTGGCAGGTCAGGATGGGTGCTTTCAGCTGGATGTCTCCCACCGATGCCTTGATGGAGGACTTGATCTAGGCCATTGATTTCTTCTTAAATTTTTTTGATTGATTTTTTTTTAAATGAGAATTTTTTCAGTATACTTTTAAATTCGACTACAACCAACACACCTATGTATATTTAATTCAGGTATAACGTATATTTAATTCAAGTACAACGTGTATACGTAGTTCATAGTTTTATAAGATGATAATTTTCTACAAAACACACCGGTGCAACTGCCACACACATCAAGTGGCAGAAACTTATCAATTGCCCAGAACATTCTCTCTTGCCTCCTGGTCATTACTTTCTCTCTCTCAAAGGTAACTACTGTGTTGACTTCTATCACCATTCATTATTCGATGTGAACGCTTTTAGGTCTTTCTTTTTTAATTCAATGAAAATTATGTTTGTGTGATTCATCATGTTTGAGAATATGCAGTATTTTGTTCATCTCCATGACTCCGTTGTATTCCATTGTGTGTGTGTGTGTGTGTGTGTGTGTGCGTGTGCGTGTGTGTGTGTGTGATCTATGACTTATCCATCTACAGTTGATAGACATTTGAATTGGTTCAGGTTTTTGGCTTTTACGGATAATGGTGTTATGAACATTTGTGTGTGTGTCTTGTGGAGTTCATTGTGTGCATCATGTTGGGCATGTCCCAAGGATGGAATTATTGATTTATAGGGACTACATATGTTCGGATTTGGTGAAGATTGCCAAGCAGTTTTCCAAAGTGGTTGTACCAATTTATACTCCCACCAGCAGTATAAGAAGAATTCCAATTGTTCGACATCCTCATTCTAACATTTAGTATTATTAATTTCATTTACAATTTTAACCAGGCTGGTGGTGAATGTGTACTGTATCTCACTGATCTTTTAATTTTAATTTTCCTGATAACTAATGATAATGACCATCTTTCCATGTGTTGATGGGCCATTTGAATATTGTCTTGAGAAACTCTATCACAAACCATTTACTTATTTAAAAAAAAATCAAATTCTCTATTTTTATTTTCTGATTTCTTATTTTTCATGTATTCTGAATACAAGTCATACACACACTTATTAATATTTATATAGCACATATTTTTCCCTTTTTTTTCCTTTCCACTCGGTCAATGCTATATTTTGATGAACTTTAATTCTTGATTTTAATGAAATACAATTTACTTCAATCAATTTTTATGATTATTGCTTTTAGATTAAGAAAATTTTACACATTTTCAACATCATGCATATAGTCTCTTATTTTATCTTCTAGAACTGCACAGTCCATTATGGTAACAACTAGCCTCATTTAGCTACTTAGATTTCTCTGAACAGCTTTATCGAGGTGTAATCAACATACAATAAACTGCACATTTTCAAACATACAGTTGGATAAGTTTTGACATATGTACAAGAGTAAAATCATTACCACGATTGAGATAATAAACATACTTACCATACCCCCCCTCCAAGTTTCTTTGTGCCTCTTCACAGTGTCTCCCTCCTATCCTTCCCCCATCTTTAGGCAACCACTGATCCATGGTCTATAACTCTAGGTTCGTTTGTATTTTCTAGAATTTTACGTAAAAAGAATCATACAAATGCACTCTTTTTTTTTCTTTTGGTCTAGTTTCTTTCAGCATAATTATTTTAGAGATTTATCACGTTGTACAGCATTGCACCCTTTTTCTGTCTAAGTAATATTCCATAGTATAGATACGCTACGATTTATTTGTTCATTCACCTATTGATGAACATTTGGGTTGTTTTCAGTTTTTGGCTATTATAGATATAGCTTCTATGGACCTATATTAGTTTTCTATTGTTGCCGTAACAAATGATCACAAATCTAGTGGCATAAAGCAACACAGATTTATTATCTTATGGTTCTGTGGGTCCGAAGTCTGACCTGAGTCTGTTTGGACTAAGATCCCGTGTCAGCAGGGCTGAGTTCCTTTCTACTGACTTTAGAGGAGAATCCGCTTCCTGGTCTTTTTAGTTACTAGACGCTCCTCACGTCCTTTGACTTGTAGCCCCCTCAGTCCATTTTTAAAGTCAGCAATACTGCATCCCTCTGACCTTTCTTCTCCTGCAATGTCTCTTCTTGACCACAACTGGGAAGGATTCTCTCCCTTAGGGACTCACATGATTAGATTGGGCCCACCTGGATAATCCAGACCAATTTCCTCATCTGAAAGTCGGTAACCTTAATTACTGGAAATCTCTTTTGCCCTGTAAGGTAACCCATTCACAGGTACTAAGGATTAGGGGGTGGGCCTTTTGGTGGGTGAGGTGGCAATTATTCCGCCGATTCTGCTGGTGGCCATACGCTTTCGTTTCTCTTGGAGAAAAACCTAGAAGTGGAAGGTGTGTGTCGAAACTGTTTTCCAAAGTGATTTAACATTGTACGTTCCCACCATCAGTGTGAGAGTTCCAGTTGCTTTTGCACATACTCACCAACACTTGCTATTGTCTGTCTTTTTGATTATTACCATTTCGGTTGGTGTGTGGTGGTATCTGCTGTGGTTTAATTGGAATTCCCCAAATGACTAACGATACCGAGCAACTTTTCGTGTGCTTATTTGCATCCACTTACAAGCACTTCATTGTCCTTCACAGGTGCTGCAGTTTTCAAAGCAGAAGGCAAGACCAGCAATAACCAGAAGCACCAGCAAGAAGATTACGTCTCGCCTTATTGAGGTACTTTCTTTATTCCAGTGGTCTGGACCTGAAACCACAGCATCTCTCAGGTATGCCTTTATCTTCTTGGTGAAGTGTCTGTTCAGATCTTTTGTATATTTTAAAAACTGTGTTTTTATTTTTGAGTTTTGAGAGTTTAAAAAAATATTCTGGGCTTAAGTCTTTTATCTATATACAATAAGCAAATATTTTTCCCCAGTCTGTGGCTTTTTATTCTCCTAATGGTCTTTCAAAAAGCAGATTTAACTTTGACAAAGTCCATTTTATCAATTAGTTTTTTATACATACGCTTGTGTTGTATCTAAGAAATCTTTGCCGAACCTGAGATCACAAAGATTTTCTCCTATTTTTTTTTCCTACAAGTTTTATAGTTTTCAGGCATCTATCGTTAAATACTAGTAGCGATAATGGATATTTTTATCTTGCTTCTGACCTCAGAGTAAAATCTTTCAATATTTTACCATTAATTAAGATGTAAGATGGAATTTTTCATATTTTTCTCATATGAAGGAAGCTACCATTTTATTTCCTGCTTTGTTAAAATTTTTTATTTCTAGCATGATTTTGAAGTCATGAACAGGTGTTGGACGGTATAGAATGCTTTTTCTGCATCTATTGAGATGATTACATGTTTTCGTCTTTATTTTTTGGTTAATGTGATAAATTCCATTGCTTGATGTTCAAATTCTAAATCAACATTTTATTCTTGGATTAAAATAAGTTGTTTTGTGATGTATTTTCCTTTTTAGACGTCACTGGATTCTATTTGCCTATGCTTTTGCTGAGTAAGACCTTAAAAATTTGAGTTTGTTAGACATGGGCCTGTATTTTTTTCTTAGGATGCGCTTATCTGGTTTTACTATCAAGGTTATGCTGGTTTTATTTAATGAGCTTGGAAGTGCTGGTTTAAGACTGGTGTTACATTTTCTTAAATGTTTGGAAAAATTAACTGATAAAGGTCTCTGGGCCTGGAATTTCCTTTGTGAGTTTTGAATTATGAACTTAATTTGTGAAACAGAGTATTTATAGAGTATTTGTCTTTGTGTCAGTTTTGCTAAGTTGTGTTTTTAAGTTAATTTGTCCATTTTGCTCAAATTTTCTTTACTATGTTTAATTTGCTGTTTTCCTAGTTTCTTGGGATGTTAAGATAGTTCATTTTCAACCTTCATTATTTTCTAGGATGTGCATTTAAACTTTAAATTTCTTTATAAACAGTTTTATAGTTGTATTTTATACGTTTTGATAACGTATTTTATTTTTCATTTCAAACTGCTTTTTGATTTTCATTTTGATTTCTTCCCTGGCCCATGTGTTATTTATATTGTCTTTTCCATTTTTCTCTTCTGTGTGCCTGTCTTTATATTTTCTGCTCCTCTGTCTTCCAGATGAATAATCTCTTCTGATGTATTAATCTGCCGTTAAATACGTCTCTTTAATTCATGTTACCTGTAATTGCATTTTTTGCTATGAGAAGTTACATTTGATTCTTTTAAAAATAATTCACTGGTGAAATCTCTATCTTGCCATGCATTTTCTTAAACATATTTATCACAATAATTTTAAGGTCTGTGTCTGATAATCCAAATATTTGGTTCACCTGTGAGTAACTCCACTGTCTGCATTTTCCCAAATTTCTAATGGTTTGGTCCTATCTCCTGGCATGCTGAATAACTTTTGATTAAATGCTGGACATTGTATTTGAAAAATTCTAAGGGTGTTGATGATGTTACTTCTCTCTAGAAAAGATTTGTTTATTTATTTAGCCTGCAATTAGGCTAAAGGTAGATTACTTTGATTCAGTCAGGTATTAAGACAGTTCAAGGCATTTTAGGTTTTATGTGGGCTCTGTATGGGCTTAAATTCTGGTTTCTCCTTTTGGCATCTCAACTAAAAGTTCAGTGTGTAACCGAAGCCACTCCTCTTTGGTGGGTCCATCTTCTAATTTTAGTCTTTGCCCTTCATACAACTGATAAAATTATTATTTTTTAAACATTTGTAGCCACTTAGCAGTTATTTTCTGCTTGGTTTCCCAGCTTCTCATTCAGGGCTGCTTAGGATTCATTAAATATATTAAAAGCAAAAGCTGCACAGACTTTCAGGCTGATTATGCTGAGGTTCTTGTTTCTTTAGGATCTTGGGTTTTTAAGTTGGGTTTTTAGGTCATTGCTTGGGACTCAGCCTCTCTGTCCTGTGATGTAAACTGGCAAACGCTCTTAGAGGAAAGAGCAGCAGAGAAAAGTCTTGTTTATCTCAGTGTGTGTTTCTCATTTCCAGGGTCTCAGACCCTCAGATACTAATTACCTTGATTTCTCTCTGATGCCTTCAGATTGTTTTTCCCCAGGTTTTATAATTCTCCTTGGCAGGCAGATGGGTTTGATGCAAGCTACTCTCTCATAGTTGGATTGATGACTCATTTTCTTAATACGGGTTGTCTGTTCTTACTGATAGAACTCGGAAGGTTTTGCTGGCGTGAGCATTGCCTCCAGGTGGTGGTTTCCAATGGCTGGCAAAGGACCGATGTGCTGTTGTGAGTTAGGTTCAGGGAACGCACACTGGGGTGCAAGATGTGCATTAAGGATCAGCACCGAGGAGCAAACCGAGGCTCTGAAAAGTAAAGAGGGTTTTCCAAAGCCACCCATGCCTGGTCAGCGGTGGGGCCAGATCCTAGCCCTTACTGGAATGACTCAAAGCCCAGCGGGTTTCCACCTCTCCCACTTTTGCACAAATCTAGGCACATTCTGTAGCTCGGTTTGTTTGGTGTAAATGCTTCTGCCATTTTCTGCCTGGCTCGCTCCTACTCCTGTGTGGGTCAGACATCTGCCCTCATGTTCCCAGAGCCCGCTGCGTCTATTCAGGCCGACAACTGCCTGCTTGCCTCTGTCCCTCCAGACTGCAAGTCCTCGAGGACCTGATAAGAGCTTGCCGAATGAATGAATGGAGCTACGCTCTGCACCTACATGTTGAGTCAACGCTCCCTGAAGTGTGAAGACTGTAGGTTTTGGTCCTAGGAAGGAAAAGCTGCATTTCACAGGGAACAAGGTTTTGATGTCTCATGAGTAACTCGGGGAACAATTAGAATTAAGTCCAAAAAATATATATATACTATGCCGAGGGACAATAATCTGGGTTAGATGTGACCTTGAAGATGTCTTTAACCTACTTATAAAAAATGACCTCATAAAAGCAAGACCCACATCTTTTTGTAAAGTATTTCTTGTTGCCCATTCCTGGTATTTCAGCAAAGTCTGACATTTCCAAGTCATCTTTGGGTTGGGGACAGCTAATGGCTTTGAGATAGCACAAAGTGTTTGACATTTTTTCCCAGGGGAAAACCTCTGACATTAATCAGGATGCTGCCCATCACCTTGGCTTCGTTAGGTGACGTTTCCCAAGGGCCTAGCATAGTGCCTGGTACGCAGTAGATGCTTGGTAATTACTTATTGAATGAGTGGATGAATGAAGCACCATGTTCAAAGTGACTTAGCTGTGGTATTGGCCCTAGATCCAGGTGTTGGATCTCCCCATTTACAAATGAGGAAACTGAGGCCTTGAGAAGAAAAGATCGCTCGGCTTAGTTAAAAGCCATCTGATGGCAGGGATCTTCTTTTCTCTGTCTGCAAACCATCACTGCCCAGCTACTGCCTTGTTGTGAGGTCAGGTGGGGTCAGACAGCGGGAAGCTGATCCTGGGAAAGGACTGGACATTGTGTCTGCCCTTGAGGCATGTGTGATCCGTGGGGATTAATGGTGTGAACATGGGTGTGAAAGGCACACGCCTGGACCCACTTATCAAAGCTGTAAGAACCAGCATCCTTACTGATACTCCCGAATCTCACTCATCGTTCTGACTTTCACCTAATTTGGTACATTTGTCTCTACGGAAGTGTCATTCTTGCCTTATTTATCATTTCTGTGGCCAGGAGAACAGTCCAGGGAGAAACTCTGATGAAATTCAAGGAATCTCCACAGGAGGGGAGGACAGTGGACTAGAGCACAGGAAGGCTCACAGCAGGGTCAGGCTGGCTGCTGGTCTCTTGCGGGACAGACTCTCCATAGAGGAGCAGTCAAGGCTGTGGCTTTATTGGGAAAGCAAAACAGAAAGCAGGGACCTGAAGTTGTCGGGCAAGCCCACTCTAGTTTTGGGGCCCACACCTGCTTCTGAGAAGGGGCTCTGAAACAGGACAGGAGGTGGCATTTTGCTGTAAGCGACTGCTCAGGGGCCTGTTTCTGGCTCCCAGTGCCTGGTAGCCCTTCACATTCATGGTGCACAAAGCTCTCCCAAGCCTTTCCTAATGGGAGGTGTTATCTCCATTTTCCAGACTGAGAAGCCCATGAAGAGAGGAAGCTGGGCCTTGCAGCCCCCATGCCTCCTCCCGTTTGGCGGGCTGAGGGCGAGTCGGTGGTGATGGCACAAACATGGTCCAGGTCTTCTGCTTCCAAACCTGAGCTTTATCTCTCAGACCCTGCTGCCTCTTGGAGGCTTCTGGAGAGGAGCATGCTTGGAAGTGAGCAGCAGTCCAAACTCCGGAGCCTGGGCTGCAGGGGCCTGTGTGACCTTCCACCCGGCTTCCAGCCACCGCTGTTCTCATGTCTTCCCCTCACCAGGCTCCACGGCTGCCAAGGGAACCCGTGAGCGATTGACTTGCTTCTGGGCATCCAGGCAGGCCTCTGCCCACACCCCAGTTTTCTTTCTCTTTCTCCTTTATTTCCTCCTGGAGTTATTTAAACGGAAGTGTATGAATCCTGTACATAACTACATGGGGGAACAATTTTTTACACTTACATGTTCACTATATAATACCTGTCATCTGCATTGCCTCTTCATTCATTCATTCATTCATTCACTCCATGATCCATCTTTTGACTTACATTTATTGAGATCCTACTATGCGCCAAGCATAGTAGATGCAAGGTCTGAAGAATTCCTGCCCTACATAGACAATTGGGGAAATTGAGGTTTGTAGGGACAGACCAAGTATTTCTCTACAACATACAAATTCTCAGGATGGTCGAAGATCAAAGTGTTGATAAACCGGTTATGCTATAGCTCAGGCTTATCAGGTGAGATACAAGAGCTCTAGTCCCCATCAGCAGCCTTTTTCTGGTTGCAGATGGAGGTGTGAGACTTGCAACCCTCATCTTCCACCTGTGTGGTCTCTGGCTTCCTGAGGATGGCGAGGTGTCCGAGCCCTCCTCCCAGAACAGGCACTTGGCACTAACGCAGTTCAATGGCTTGAGCCTTTCAGGGGTGCTTCTTACTGGTACCTACAAGGCTCTCCCTTCTCTGGCTCACTGTGGTTCTAAGCACTGAGTCTGAGTCCAGAGTGGCACAGTGTCCTCTAAGCCATAGCAGACACTTCTATGCAGTTAGACAGTGCAGCCTGGACCACGACCTGAGCATTACGTCCCGTGGCAGCCCGTGGCAGCTTTGATGGCAGGTAGTAGTGTTTCACGCCTTCCCAGTGTCCCTCACACCCACTGCCCTCTCTGTGGGAACGCGTGAACGTAGCAGGGGTTTGAACTGGACAGATCAGCTCCCAGGCCTAGCTGTGCCACATACTGGTTGTGAGATATTTGGTAAATTTAGTAATCTCAACTATAAAATGGAAGAAAAAAAAAGCCTTTTTATATCAAAGAAATAGAACCAAGTGGAGATTATTTAAATATATGTGATTTAAGGAATTGGCTGAGACCATTTATTTTAAGGAATTTACAATAATTTAAATTGACAGTTGAGTTTAAGGAAATGGCTGACACAGTTGCTCTGGGAGCTAGCAAGTCCTGAAGTGCAGGGCAGGTTGGTAAGCTCAAAACTCAGGCAGTCGATGCTGTAGTCTTGAGGCAGGATTTCTTTGGGAAACCTCCGTTTTTGCTCTCAAGGCCTTCAACTGATTAGACGAGGACCACCACATTATCCAGGATAATCTTCTTGAGGCCAAGTGATTGCAGACAGTAACCACATCTACAAATACCTTCGCAGCACCAGCTCAACTAGCCATTTGTTAAGTAACTGAGCACTGAGCCGAGCCAAACCAACCCGTTAAACTGACTTCCACACTCATAGGAGAGTTAGGAGGACTGAGTCAACCAATGTGGGCAAAGTCCTAAGCATAGAACCTGGCACAAGACAAGCACTTATTCATTATTGACATTATTACCACTGCTATTTTTATTTTCCACTCATTTTGGTTGGCTGGTGAGTCAACAAAAGCCTGGTGCTTTGTTCCAAGATGTTTGCTACTCTGATACCTCCCCTCTAAGGTGCTTGCGACGAGAGCCGGTGTGCGCTGTGGGAGCTCAGAGACAGGAAGCTCCTGGAGGGCAAGCATGAGTCTGGTTTGCACACAGCTCAGAGTGAGTGCTTAATCTAGGCCAAGACATGAACCTGCCAGTGAAAACAAAGTCCTGCTAAGCATGGCTGTCCGATGCACGTGCTACAGGTCTCCTATGGAATTTAAAATTTTCTAGTAACCATACGAAAAAAAAACAAAACAGATACTAATATCCAGGATAGTATTTCAAAATGCAACCAATATAAAAATGATTAATTAGACATTTTACATTCCTTTTTCTCCCCACACCAAACCTTTGAAATCCATGTCTTCTGCATAAGGCTTATCTCCTCTTCGACTGGCCACATCTCAAGTGCTCAATAGCCACGTGTGGCTAGTGGCTGCTGAACTGTCCGGCACAGGCTCAGAGGACGGTTTCTCCAAGTTTAGTTCCCGAATAATTGCGTTCTCATTGGTGAGGCTGGGTGAGGCTGGGTGATAATGGGCCTTATTCTACAACAAACCCTGAATACGATTCTCTTAGCCTGTTTATTCAAGGATGGTTTATGACCAGTCCTTGGCAAGATAGGAACAGAAACAGAGCAATAATTTAGAAAGTTTTGTAACAATTTGACAGTGAGTTTGCACCCATTAAGTCTAATAAATGAGGATTGTGTTATGTGTTTTTTTTTTAATTTAATTTTGCTATAAATTTATTTGTATTGTAAAAAACTGTCTGTGATGGAGTAGAAATAAACAAATATGGTGCTTCACCAGAGATAGTTCGAGAAGCACTGCTCTGGGTAACTAAGCAGGGTCTCTTGTGTTTTTAACAAACCCCCTGATGACTTCCAGGCGTGGGGAAGTTTCGATCTTCTGAAATTAGGCCCTGAGCCCCAAGAAGTGTAGACCTCATTTCATTTTATTTTAAATTTTATTTCCCCTTTGAAATTTTCGTGTGTCCAGAGACAGAGTCTCAGGCCTGGGAGGGTCTTCGTAACCAGGGCAGCTCTGCTCACTTCAGAGGCACTGTCCCAGGGCCCGTGGGAGCCCTGTGGCACCCTGCGATCCATGCAGGCTGGAACACGAATCCCACGCAGTCCTGCTTCTTCTCGAGACCCTTTGTGAATCCTCTAGAATACTGGGATTGCCACAGTTTTCTCTGATCCTTCATGCAGAAAATATGACTTTTCAATCTCCATCTCTTGGAGCAGACAGGCAATTTGTTAAAAAAAAAAAAAAAAAGAAGAAGAAGAAAAAAATCTCTAGACCCAAAGGAACTCTATTTTTTCTTGTCCTTGCTCACAGCTTTTATAGAACATCTTGAGTTTTCAAAGGCAGTGCGTGTATTGATTTTTTGTCCCTGACCCCCAGGGTTCACCGCTGCTGCGTTTTGGGCTAAGGCTCCCTATAGAAATCCCAGTGGCCTCAACTCAGGAAGTCTTGGTGATTGGATGATATTGGAAGCAGTTTCCTTATATAACTCATCACAGATGTCCTTTGTAATTTGTCATCTTCCCTTTCTGTGAGGCTCTCCTCACAGGATCTTTCCTGTGTGGCTTGAAACTTTTAAATCAGCCTTTGGGCCAGAATTTCTGCAAGGAATCGGAGGTCTTTAGTTCTGGCTCTGCCATGGCTTCCAGTGGAGATATTTGAGGTTTTGGGCCCCCCTCCCCGGCCCACCTCCACCAGCTCAGCATTCACTGAGAGATAAATTTGTCTCTTCCCACAAAATCTCAGTACACTGCTGGATCGGTTTGCTGGGTGGTTTAAACAACACATTTATTTCTCACAGTTCTGGAGGCTGGAGATCCTAGATCAAGGTGTCGGCAGGATTGGGTACCTCCAAAGGCCCCTCTCCTTGGCTTGCAGCTGGTGGCCTTCCCGCTAGTGTCCTCATGGCTTTTCCTCTGGGCGTACACACATCCTGGTGTCTCTTCTCAGTCCTATTGGGTTAGTGCCCTGCACTTAAGACCTTGTTTAACATTAATTACCTCCTTAAAGGTCTTATCTCCAAATATAGTCACATCCGGGGTTAGGGTTTCAACATCAGAATTGGTGGGGGACACAATTTAGTTCATAATAACTACTAAGGTGGCTTTTGTGCGTAGCCCAGCTTCCTCTTGGATTCCAGGGTTCTCTCGCCTGATGGCTGTGTTTCCCAGCTCTACGATCAATGTTTGCTTTCTACCCTGTCACCCCCTGGAGGCTGTCCCCTCGCGAGGAGATGCCAGCTTTGAGTGTTGATCAGGATCTTCACCCCTCTGGGCCATGTTAGATTCTGCCTGTGGCGCCTTAGTCCCTAGCTAGCTCTCAGAGGAGTATTTGCTGGGCAGTGGTGAATTTTTTCAGAGATTGCTCTTCCTACTTCTTAGAAATGTTTCCAGGCCTTCTATAAAACCAGATTTCTCTGTGCATGATATCCATTCTCCTCTTCTCCTGTCTCACGGAGATCTGTCCCCTCTTTACTGTCCCAAATTCAGAGGGAGAGCAGGAGGCAGTCCCCTTAATTCTTGCAGCCATTAACATTCCTGTTCTTTCCATTGGCAGACTGGGCATCTACTTATTTCTCCTTTTTAGATCTATTTTATGGCAGGAACCCCGGACCATTTCTACTTTCTCTGCAGTCATCAAACAAAAAACAAGAGAAGGGAAAATAATACAAAGTGGGACTCTCTTACTCTCACTGGCACCAACCCCACCTTTTTTTGGGGGGATCCCCGATTCTGGACTGTTCTCCTCTCTCTCCACTTAAATCTGACCCATCCTGAGAGACCAGTCAAGGTGTCTCTGGGAGTACGTGCCATGGAGGTTAGCCCTTAACAATTCTCCTGCAGTCAGGAATTAAATTTGTATCTTTATTTCGTGGAGCTCAGAGAACGTATCTGGATGCTGAGCACAGAGCAAGCGCCTCAGCAGTGTTTGTTGGTTAACTGGTTGTTGATCACAGCCGTGAAGTTATCTAGGACAAGCATCCCGGAGGAAATGCTGCATGTTCGAAAGAGCGCTCCCCCCAGGTCAGACCTGACTACGAGTTTGCAGGGATGGTCCTCTGGATTCAGAACAAAGAGGAGAGTAGGGGACAAGGGGACACGTTCTCAGAGTTCTCGCTAATTCAGTGTCACAACCAAACACAGTGGGATTTAGCATTATGAAATCGGCCGGTTTTTGTCACTTGAAGTAAACCTGTATGTATGTCGAAGCTTCAGCATTTTAGGTGGGTCACCTGGATTCTCGTTGAGTCTGAGAAGGTGAACCAAATGTGCTTCGAGGAAAGATTCCTGTTGGATTTCACTTCCTCGGTGTCCTCAAGCTCGACTCATGCCTGAGGACGTGGTGTGGCCTACAAGCCCGCTTGACGGGAAGATTGCACCAAGCAGGGACCTTCTTTTTCTGCCTCTTGCTCAGCCACTGCTGACTCCTACGGCCCTGCTCACCCCTGGACTCCCACACAGCACGCCTGGGACAGTCAAACATGGCCCCTGAGTCTCCACTGACTGTCCAGCCTGGGTTCCTAGCATGCTGGGCACCCATGGGTGCATCCAGCAATCCCCGTGTTCCAACTGGCAACACAGAAGCTGGTTGATCTCCAAGGCACTTTCCATCCTCATCAGCTTAAGATGTTTGAAGAAGCAAGATGGGATTTCCTGGAGTTTGTCTTGAAAGTGAGCCAGGTAAACCTGAGGTAGGGCGAGAACCCAGGCTCAGAATTGCCAAAAATGTGGAAAAGTGAAAGGCATGGGAGCCCCAAGAGGATTCTGTTCATCGCTGGACCAGCCTCGAGGATCCCCTCCCCAACAGCCTGCCTCTCCAGCCAGGGCGGCTGCTCTTCAAGGAGAAGGGGAGGCTTTGAGATGAACAAGGCTCTTTAAAAACACCGGGGCTGACGGTGTGATAACCACTCAAAAGGCAACAGAACAGCTGCAAAATATGATAAAAATCACTTGAAAAGTTCATTGATTTTGCAGCAAAACTGCAAGTACTTCGCTTTATAATAATTGTTCCCTCCCGCTCTCGAACCTTGTGCTTGAGCTGCAAGGTCATTGGGGTCAGGGTGGCATTCAGCAAGCAGGCCTGGGAAGACAATGGCGCATGGCTGAAGAGACTCTTTAATCATGAGCTAATTTACAAACCAAAGCAAACAGAATCAGGTTTTGTCTAAGATTATTAGAAGATATTAATTCTGTGCTTAGATGATTTCTCTCACTCCTTTCCCACCCCACCAACCCCAGCTCATAACTAGTGGGGGTGGGGGAAGGAACATTAACCCAATCTTGTCCCTCAGGTCTTATCTTTCTAATTAAAATTTGTGACTTGACATACACGAGTGGGTGGGTTTTTTTTTTCCCTTTCTTTTCTCTGAAAATAAGGTACTTGTTATTCAAATTCTTATTGCTGCTGGGTGTGAGCTCCTGGCTTCTGGGTTGAGAGAAACAATGAAAGAATTTGGTACAGAATATGTTCCTCACAGGTCCTCAACCCAGTAGACCCCAGCAGGCCGCTTCATGTCTAGTACTGTCCTACACTTTCTTCTGCAGGCCCTGCCCTGCCCTCCTCTCCCCTCCCCTGCCCGTCCCTGCCCTGTCTTGCTGGCCCCACTCTCCTCCCAGGCTGGCCAGAGCCCATGGCCAGGATTTAAAAGAACAGAAACAAACAGACCCCAAACTGAGGTAAACTCTCAATTATCTGCATGAGTGAAGGGCTAATCCAATATTCATTTCTACTTAGCTTTGCAACGCCTCGTGTGATTTGTACGGGACAGGCTGACCTGGCCGTTTCTGCTTTGCTCGGATGGAGAGCTTGAGCATTTTCAATATACCCACGATTGCTGCGAGGACTGCACCCCAGGAACGTTCCGAGGTGGCAGGGAAGTCAGTTTGGGTAGGAGAGTCTGACAGAGCTGACTCACACGCAGTGTCACTGAGCTGATGTCCTCCTGTCATTCTGTAGCTCGTGGCCATTTCTTCTCATTTATTATTTTCATCCGCTCAACGCATCTGGGTAGGCTACAGCATCTTGGCTCATTTCTGCTGTCTCATAGGGAGAGGCAATTTAAGAATCGATTAATTTATTCAACAAAAAGTTATTAAATCTCTCCTATGTGCCAGGCACCATGTCAGCGGCAGGGGTCACAGCTCCGAAGTCATCGTGGAGCTGAGGAGGTTACGCACGTAGGAGGAAGACAGTCATGTCCACAGACTGTTATAAGTGAGAGGGATGCGGGTTGTGAAGGGAGAGGACCAGGGTGTGACAGGGCCACCTGGCAGGGACACCTTATGGGGAAACAAGAGAGACTTTTAAGGGCAGGATACATTTCACCTGAGAACTGAAAAAACAGTAGGAGTTGATCAAGAGGTTAGGAGTGAAGGGGGGCGTTTGGGGTGTTCTCAGCGGAGGGGGTGGGCTCCTCATGCTAAGGGCCAGTGAAGGGGAGCGGCAGGAGGTGAGCTGGACGACCTGAAAGTGAGCAGAGTTCAAGGCTGCGGGAGAGAGAGGAAAGGCCAGAGACACAGGGGCAGGGTGGGGCCAGTGGGGTCGCCGTGAAGGCTCTAGTAGAAATGGCAAGGACTTTGGGTTCTGCTTTGCTTCTCTGGATGCAAACCCTGAGGGAGAGTGTCATCAGTGCCCTGGACTGTCCAGGAGTCTGGCACCACTTCAAGGAGCTATTAACAAATCTTTGTTTAATATTTATTTTTGGAAGATAAAACAGTTTTTGTTAATAAAATTGTATATCTTTTTGTGTGTGTTCAAAATAGGGAGTTCGTTCTTCCCCTGAATGTAACATGACAACTTAATGCATTTAGATTATGTTTTTTTCTGTCTAAACTTCTGTAAGCACCTGGAAGGTGTTAATCATGCGCACATATAACTCACACAAATGTGGTTACAATCTTGTTAAAAAAGTATTTTAAATTTTCTTTCTTTTTTTTGGGGGGGGATTTCATATAGACAAAGTATTTCTACTTTTCTGAGTTCTTTTCCTTTTCTCTATTTTTTTTTTGATGGATGTATTATTTTCTGAAAAGAAACAACGTTTGAGGCTTAATAAAGGCCTCCAGATTTAGAGAAAATAAATCACTTGTTGGCTATTTAGAACTGCCCTGTAAATAACTTTTAAAATTTCAGCAGAGCTGTAGTCGCCGGCCCTCTGGCTGCTCACAGACTGGTAGTGTGGCCCAGTCTTCGGCAGGCCAGTTGCACTGAGTCTTAGGAATACTCTGCAGCGCTGGGTCAGCTCTGAGGGAGACGCCATCTCCTTTGGCTGAATTGAGGCTGCTTTATTTTGTCAGCGATATAAGTCGCAGACAGGAACCTGAGTTAACTGGCACCATGTGTTTGACCTACTTGAACAATGTCACAGGGTCATCCGGCCCCATGATCTGGTTTTGTCTGACTCCAGTGTGGTTCTGGGGTCCTTCTTCTTTCTTGCTACTGCCCTGGGGTCAAGGCAGTGACGCTCACCCTCCAGTGGGTTTCCCTGACACCCCAGCAGATAGTTTTGTGCCATTTAGCCCTGGCAGGCAGCACTGCAACCTCTCCACCGTCCAATGGGGCGGTGGGGGTCACAGTCACAAACTCTTCAACAACAAGGTTTCTTCGAAGTTCTCTTTAAGCTTTGGTAATAACTCCCTGTTGCCATCAATTGTTCTTAATGTAAACTTTTCTTACTCCAACTGCCATGTAGATTCTGTCTCCTCACTGAATCCTGCCTAATACAATGAGCAGAAGAAAGAGCACTCGCTTGTGGCCACAGACTCTTGAGTTTGCACTTTTCTTACTGGTGAGACACTGGAAAGTCATTTTATTTTTCCAAATTTAAATTCCTTGTCTGTTAACTGGGAATGGGAATACCTTTTCTACCTCCTGCTGGGATTGTTCCTGGAATCACCATGGATAATGAATGAGAGTTATTATGGGGTAGAATATAGGACACGCATTCGGTCTAAGTCCAGGTAGGGAAAAGTGAAGTGTTGGGGGAGAATAAAAGAAGGTGAAGTAGAAAAGTACTGGGGGCAAGATGCTGGTTGGCATTTATGGCTTCAAGTCACCTGAATCCTCCTTTCTCTGTCCCTTCTGCTCAGTAGAAAGAAAAGAAGCAAGACTCTGAGAACAGGGAACTTGAAGAAAACAAACTAAGTTCTTTCCTTTAATGATCTTGGAAGTCCAGAAAGAAATAGCATTATATGATGCTCCCTGGAGCTGAATAGTTTAGGGGGCGTGATGCCAAAGAAACATAAGAGCTGGGTACAAACGACAGAGGCTTTTGATTAATCTGAAATTCCGGGTGAACTGATGCAGTCACAATAAAGATCAGAGGCAAAGATACTAAATTGTACCTTAGAATTTTATCATTTTAATTTTTTTTGCTTAGAAATTATCTATTTTCTGGAGTTATATTGTATTTATGTTTTAATATGTCAAGTTTTATTGTTTTACCAAAAGAGGAAACATTGGAGCCAATTGTTCAGAATGTGTTTCTATGGCCTGAGGCCTACTGGCCAAATATCGAAATTGCAGGTTTAGTTTTTTATTTGGAGGCAAAACAGGCTGTGGGCTGTAACCATGGTAATCGCATGCAGAGATTACAGACTGGGGCTAGCAACCATATAACTGAGATTTTTCTGCGAAAGTTCTACTTTCGTGCGGTTTTATTTTTTTATTTAATACAATTTGTTAAATGCACAACAAAAATATAATTTTATTTAATCTCTGTTAGAGTATTCATATAAATGAAGTCGTCATGTATCCTGAGGTTTTTTTTTTTGTTCAGAGAGTAGGATCTTTGTAGGTAGGTACGGCAGAAAGTCTCAGACTGGGCTATTCCTTCTGTAAGAGCTTCCCCTTCTCAATCTTTAACTTACTTATTTGTCAAACATTAGGGGTTGACTTGTTTAGTGACTACAACTTTTCTTTAACTGTGACTCAATATTGGAAATCACTTTTACATTACATTATTTCTCTTTCTCTCTCACACACACACACCTCAAATATATTTTCATGAAACAACGCCCAGCCTCAGTGGATGCAATGCTTTTGGTTTCATTCCATGCCACTGTGCTCCATTCTATCCTATTCACGAAAAAAACTTAAAAGCTGACGGGCTGAGAGTCGCTAACTTCATGATCTACAAGTGGGTCTTGACCCAGTTTTAAATGCAAAAAAATAATAATCTCTAACAATCTATGTCTGTGAGACCATTTGCTTCTCGATAATAAATCTCCACACAATGGGTCCCTTAAAGCCCTTACAGCTCCCTCAGCCCCAAGCATTTGCCTTCAGCAAATTCTTAGCCACTGAGAAGCAACTCTGAGTACGGAATAGGTGCCCTATTCCCACTAGTTCATGTTTTTGGGAATTAGTTTTGTGCTCAAATTCTGGCAACGCAGTGTGCCTCCCAGACAGGACGTCTTCTGGTTGGGCTTCTGCCTTGGTTTCCTGTGCCCTGAAGGCCTGGCTCCCGTTCAGTTGTGGAGGCTGGACCCTGGCTGGGTCCCATTCCATTCTGGACAAACCTTCCAAGAAGAGTAATGATACCACCTGTTTGGCAGTTGGGTGTTTTTGATTCTGACGTCTTTTCTGAACATACCTTTCTTGGGGTATTCTGGTTCTGACGCCTGGACCAAGTTTCCCTCTTCCTTCTGCCATGTGAAGATCGCAGTGAAACTCATGGTCGAGCCAGGTAGATTGCGGAGTGCCAAACCTGTGAATTTATGTGGCCTTGTGTTTTAGAGATAGAATGGATGATGGCTAATTTAACTTTTAATTTGCCTATTGACATTTTCTATGAAGCAGTTGCAGTTCTGTAAACAATCACATAGTCCATGACAATCAACCGTCAAGAATCATGAAATGATTCCATTTTTAAAATAACCCCCCTTTCCTTCTCTCCCTACCCCTTGGCCCCACAACTTACTTGTTTTTATAATAACAGGATTTTTTATGTAATTTCTGAAAGTGGGTGCAAATCTCTTTTTAGCCTGAAGAAGTTTGTTAACATATTTTGGGGGCCTCACATTTCATCTCTAACTCCTCTAAGGGAGACATTTCAAAAAAGCCCAAGAACTGGAGCTAGAGCTCAGGGAGAACTTTCTGACAGAGGGTTTCTTTTAAACTAGCAATAATGATAATAATAATAATAATAATAATAATAATAATAATAAATAAAAATTAATAATAATAAAAGTTATAAAAATATATAAATAAAATAGTAATAATAAAAAATAATGAGGTGGAAAGTCGTTCTGTTCTGAGGGCTGGAAAGGGAAAGTTAAATGACTTCTGAAGGTCTGATCCAGCCCCAAGATTCTTTTTGATGTGATTGCTCTGTCCCTTCCAGCTGTCCGTTTTTGATCCGAGGCTTTGTCTGCTGGAGTCCTGAGCTCTGAGTGAGAAACTCCCAGCTCTACAACACCGTTGGCGATGCGGGACCTTGCACCAGCTGGCTGACCTATTGTGCTCTCTGGGGATTCCAGACCAGGACTGATTTGCTTTGATTATGGGGCTTCCGGGCAAGGCCAATGGGCGTGTGGAGCTGATGAACTCCTTCCAGGGATCTCCTGCCTCCGTTAGTTAACTCATTAGGGCCTTCCCGGGCATGCTCTCCCACGGAGCAGTCTGCCTGTCACCTTGTCCTTTTCGCATTTCACTGGTTATGCATGGATGACTGAACATCTCAGTTCTGCGACCAACCATCTCCTCAGAGCTCAGTCTAATTAGTGAGTTCCCTAGGTATGGTTCAGGTTAAGTAGGAGCCTGTTTAATTCCTTTTGGTTACAGCAGTCCCCTGTTATCCCTGAGAGGACATTCCAAGACTCCCTAGGGGATGCCTGGACCCACAGACAGTAATGAAACTGATGTATACTATGTTTTTTATTTTTTTCCCCTATACACGCATAGGTTTTCACTTAAAGGAAGCACTTCACAACTTCCTTTTGGCACATCTGCATTGGCAGCATCACCACTCTTGTGCTTTGGGGTCATTATTAAGTAAAATAATCGTTACAGGAATGCAAAGCACTGCGATACCGCGACAGTCAATCTGATGCCCCAGATGCCACTAAGTGACTAACTGGTGGGTAGTGTATCCAGCCTGGATAACAGTGGGAGGTGGAACGCTTTATCACACTGCTCAGAGCAATTATAACTTACTGTTTATTTCTTGAGTTTTCCATTTAATAGTTGGTATTGGCATAATGTGTGTGTTTGCTCTTTTGGATATTAATAGTCTTGCTTTTATATTGACACATTTACCTTTACTGGTATTATTCCTTTCTTCTCGTACGTCTGTGCTTCCACACAGATGTGTGGGATCATCTTTAGCATGAAGAACTTCCTTTAGTGTAGTCCAGAAGTGCTCATGGTGAGTTTACTCGGCTTTTCTCAGCTCTGGCTTGAGAACATTTCCTTTTGCCTTCATTTTTTCTTAATTAAAAATTTTATTTTGAGATCTTCATGGATTCACATGCAGTTGTAAGAAAGAGTGCAGTGGGATCCTATGTACCATTTACTCAGTTTCCACCGCTAGTAAAACTATGATACTGAACGCCTGGGATTTTCACCAAGATCCACCAGCAAAGATGTGAAGTATACGACTCATGGTAGGGTGCCCTGGCACAGCCACTTCAGAGGACTGCTGTCCCATAGTCTTCAGTCACTGTGGCAACGGTTAATGCTATTCTGTGTCCTCTATCCATGAGCTAGAAAAAGATGAAGTCAGAGAGGTAACAGGAGGCTAGACTGTGTTGGCCCTTGTGAACCATTTAAGCCATCGCAGGCCATTGTAATCAGTGATAACATAAATAATCAACATTATAAATGGGTGTTGATTTGGGGGGACACCTACTGAAATAATTATATTGATTTTTTCCTTTACTATGTTAATGCAATGGGTAACATTAATAGATAGTTAAAGCTTGAGCCATTTGTACATTTACAGGATAAAATTATCTTGATTATGACTCATTATTTTTAATATGCTACTAATAAATTGCTAATATTTTATGTAGGCCTTTTGTACATCTGTTCACAGGTGACATTGGCTTAGAATTGTATTTTCTTGTGTTGGACTTGTCTATTTTTGGTATCAGAGTCATGTTAGCTTTACAAAATGAATTTATTAGCTTTCCATTTTTTTCTGTGTTATGCAGTATTTGGTATAACTTGGATGTTTTCTGTTCTTTGAGTGTTTGGTAGAATTTTCCCAAAGGTTATCAGTTTATTGATGTTTATATTTCTTTTTGAGGCTGTTATAATTTATGGTTTCCTATGTAATCATTATTTTTAATGTACATTTCTGATTCATTGGCATAACATTGTACATAGTATTCTCTTATAATTAAAAAATGATAGCTATAGCTAAATATCTTTTTGCATTTATTTGTAGTTTTCCTTCTTTTCTTCATCAGACTCAACCAGTTTACCTTTTCTGCTTTTTTCAAAGACTTAGCTCTTAGTTTTATTGATCAATGCTTTAAAAAAAATATTATCTTCCATTAATTTATAGATTTATCTTAATTTTTCTGCTTTTTCTGGTTTATTTATTTTTTCTTTTTTAGATTTCTAATTAGTTTATCAACTATTTTATTGTCTATCAAATGCATTAAGGCAATACATTTTCTTAATTCATTTAAGGTACATGCCACTGATTTCCATATGTTGTGTTTTTTTTTGTTATTCATTTCTAAATAGTTTGATACTTGTACATTATTTCTTCAAGTTAAGATTCTCTCAGAAATGTATTTTAATTTTTTGATGGAGTTTTTTTTTGGGGGGTGAGCCACCTATTTCTTCCTTCAGGATCAAGACATTCATTCTCTCAAGTGCAGGGAATGTGGCTGCTATGGGTCACAGATGTCTCCTTCCTCAGCTATCACCTTCAGACAAAGGTAGCTGCTCATCAAAGTCACACTCCTTCTTCGGTTTCCAGAACAGCTCCTATCCAGTGACTTGCTGATGAGGGGTATGAAGGCCTGAATTTCTTGCCTTGATTTGGCATGGCTTTGAGGTGCAGTTCCAGATCCAGAATTCTCTGTAGGACGGGCTGAAACCTGTGTTATCACAGCAGTGCAGTTCAACTTCTCTCTCCTCCCAGTCCTGCCTCCCTCAGCCTCTCACGGGTATCGCTCCTGCTCCGAGAATACTGCTCAGAACACTCCCGCACACAGATAACCACCTCAGAGCCAGTTTCCTGGGGAGGCTGATGTCCAACAGGACCATCTTCCGGTTGCTATTTTTAATATAATTCACATTAATGAACATTTTTTCTCATGCATATGTATGAGAGTTTCTATACCTAGGAGTGGAATCACCAGGTTAAAGGGAATACGCATCTTGAACTTCCCCAGATATTGCTAACTAGTTCTCTGAAATGGCTCTGCCAGTTATCCCTCCCACAAGTCATGTACTTCACACCCTTGCTAATACTTTATATTGCCATCCCTTTAATATAGCTTTCCTAGGTCACTCTATTTGTATCTCTCATAGATAGTTAATGAAAAAAATTTGATTAGTGAATCTCCAGCTTTTAATAGGTTAATTATAGCTCTTCACTTTCATTAATTATATCATATTAATTTAAGAGATATAGTTAATAGACATAGATAGTTCAAAATATAGAACCAGGAGTCAGGAAACCTGAATTCTAATTCCTATTTTGCTCAGATCAACTCTATGGCCTAGAGTCAGCTATTCATCCTCTTTGGACATCATTTTTCTCATCTGTTAAATGCTCCCTCAGGTTCAATCCCTACCCCTCCTTCCACCACCATCCTCAGCCACCACTGCCAACATTGAAGTCAGATCTTAGGGACCATCCTCTCTCTTCTTAGAAGAAATCTTTTGCTTTTCATGATCAGGGAGGTGGGGTCAGGCTTAAGGTAGGAGAATGCCCAGAAATTGGAGTGGGGAGGGCAGGATGGATGTCTTCCTTCTCTTTGCTATTGCACTCCCCTTCCACCTATCTCTAATTCTAACTGACTTCCCACTTACTGATCTGGAGATGGTGTTGTGCATGCTGAGTGCTCTAGGTGTGGCCAGGAATGAAGGCTTGTCAGTTCTGGGGTTGCCAAAGGCTTATCGGTCCTTACTGAGGAGATGGAGTTTGAGGTGGCACCAGAAGAATGGTGAAGAGAAAGATGGGACTAGCCAACGCGATCTGTTCTGCTTCCGAGTGTGCACTTTTCATGTTTCTGAATCATGTGTAAAACGAACAGGAGCTAAAATTACAGTCAGCTTTTCAGATGCTCTCAGGCCCGTGGTGTCTGCTCTGGATAAGTCCTAGTGTCACCTTTATGTATCTTTATCCTCAGCAACACTTTTTCTGGTTCATAGTCTTGGGATCCTTCCTTCTGTGGTTTTGGGGTAGGGATAAAAATGTAAGAAGGGGCTTCTGAAGAGGTTCTAGTTTTCTCTGACAGGCAGGTCAGGGGTTTCATAGGAGAAGATGCCCAGTCATAAGAAATAGATGGCTACATGTCCTGTCTACAGAACAGGACACAAATTTAACACAAGGCAGGCCCAAGAGCCTTAAGGAAAGGAACCCCAAACTATCTTTTTTCTAGTAGTCTCTTTTAGGCTTTTGTTTTCACTTTTGTGTGCATGAGTGTGAAATTCCATATTGGCAGCAGAATTGATCACCTCCAGGCAGATGTCCATGTGTCTAGAGCCTACTGATAAAGGGGCAGAAGGAGGAAATAGAGATACTGGGAATTGATGCAGGAACATATGGAAAGAATCAATACAAATTATATCAACTGAATTGGAATTTCAGTGACAAAGCAATGTTTAATCAAAATGGCTGGTCAGTTTTCATCTCTGATGGAAATGTCATCCAATAGTTACACTTCTGGGAATAATGCCACAAACAATTATAGAAAATTGACTTTATACCTGAATTTCCAAATGAGAGGGAGAAGTTCCAGGCACCTGAATTCTCAAACAAACACAAAATACCCAGATGAAATGATCTGGAACAATGTGTCAGCAAACTGTGTTCTTTGAAGCAGTACATCAATGTGTGTGAGATGGGACCCAAGTGGAATGACCAGTCTGGATGGGGTTCATCAGGAAAGATTTACTAAAGATGAATTTTACATGTTTTTAGGCATATGAAGACCTAGAGGTTGAAACAAGGGGTTGAAGACAAAGGGTAAATTCCAAGGGGTGGTGTCTGTTCTCTTTGGTGGTGGTTTCGGATCATGGAGATCCCAGCTGATCATCTTCCCATCTCCATCCGCCTGTGTTCTCATAGCCTGAAGGTTGCAGGAGGAGAGGTTTTTTACAGGTTATTCTTCTCTGGAGCCCACAAAGCCTCTTGGTGTCTTTTGCATTTGTTTCCCCAAAGGTTTATATTTCACTCCCAGCCTTAACATATCAATGCCACCAACGTGCATACATTTTCGTTAAATTGCTTTCAGTTGGAAGAGCTAACATGCCCTTGTAACGCCATTAAATGTGAACAATTATAAAGAAAGAGAACATGCAATTTATCCTCTTTCAAGACCTCAAGCTAGATTACCTTGTTCTCCTAACAGGGGAAAGTCCTTTTGCCCAGCAGATTAGACATGGACAAATGGCTTCTATTTCAGGCTGTTTTGAATGCCTTTCCCCTCTGTTACCTTTCCCATTCATTTGTCTTTGGGGCATAATGTTAACTCTTGATCATAGACACCAAACAAGGGGAACTGTATCACAAGTAATAGGAAATGGAAGATAATCCAAAAGATGGTTTTATTTGGCTTTGAAATATCCATATACACTTACCTTTGAATATGGTGATGTTTGACATTCCAGAAATTTATTTCAAACGAAATGAGGAAGCCAGACTGGGAAGACTTCATGCTCCTGGTACTAAGAGGCTATGTCCAACTTCTATTCCTGCCAATCTCAATTAATTCCAGCGTGCAGCTCACTTCAAGCTGTGGACAAGCATGAAGGATTCTCAGACTCACTGATGTTTTACTCTTAGCCAGCCCTGTGCTGAAGCAGGGAAGGAGTTAAACAGGCCAGTTTCAGGTTTTCCGAAGTACACAGACTTGAGCAATCAACAGAACTGTGGTTAATACAAATGTAAGAACTAATCCATAAAGAGCCTATGTCTGAGGTTCCAGCAGAGCAACTTTCCAAATATAGAAGGAATTAATCCAGATCAGTACATTCGAGTTTATTATGCAACAGACATGCCGATTATTCTAGTGGATATAAGATTAAAAAACCAACAAGCAAACATCTTTTGTGCCTAAAAAGACTTGAATGACCTAGCCCACGCCTATCTCGTTATCCTGATCTGTCCTTCGCTGCCTCTTGCTGGTGATGTGCCAGCTCTCCCAGTCCTCGTGTTTTCTTGAACATGCCAGGTCTTTCTTAAGTTAGAGCCTTTGTTCATTTGGTTTCTGTTGCCTCCGCCTGGAGACCCCCCAGCTCCTTCTCATCCCGTAGTCCTCAGCTCTAGGAGACCCACTTCAGAGAGGCCTTCCTCAGCCTCCTATTCTCAAATACATCCCCTTTTGTGTTTTTCTGTCTTAGAAGCCTCTCCCCTTTTGTGTCAGTGTGTTTGTGTCCTTTACTAGAATGGAAGCATCCTGAGGGCAGGGACTCCCCTGTTCAGTGTTGCTACTCCAGCTCCGAGCTCAGAGCCTGGTTCACGGAGACGCACAATACGTATTTTTGGGTCCGTCCATCAAAGCTGAATGAGATCTGATGTGAAAGAGCTCACAGTCTAGTTCTGAGTGGTAGTAGATATGAAAACAGTAATTACTGTCAGTTACTTCCAAAGTTACTGTCAGCTTCAGTTTTTTGAATAGCACGACCAATTTTCAGGATTTTAAAACATTACATTTTCTGGTCTAGAAAGATTCAAATCTTATTTTGTTTATATTCCCACCGACCACTCTCTCCTCGCTACTGACTTATTTTGAAGCAAATTGCAGACATTTGGATTGGGGTGATGCAAGTGAGGAGTCTAGGGTGGAAGGTCGTAGAGGACCTTGAACCACCTGCTGACTGTACCTTTGCATTGCCAGAGGACCTGACCCCAGGCTGGTCCTGCATCATATCATTTCACCAGTAAGTACTTCAGTATGTATGTGTCTGTATAAGACAAAATCTCTTTCATTAAAAACACAAATGCACACATAACAATATCATTATCACACTTTAAAATAACAATTCCTTAAAATCATCAGATGTCTAGTTTGTCTTCAGATTTTCCTAATTATTTATTTGTTTAAGTGATTTGTTGAAGAATTCAAATGAAGTCCACACCTGGTTGTTATGGCTCAAAGAAAGTCTCTTTCAATCCACTGGTTTCCCACTTCTCCTTTTGTAAATATTTTTGTTTTGGATTTTCCCTGTGATTTATGGGTTAAAAGAAAAACAGATACTTTGTCCTGTAAAGTTCTACATTTTAAATTTTGCTAGCTGCAACTGTGTGATATCATTAAACACTTTTTTTGCCTCCAATATTTCTGTAAAGTGGCAGTTAAATCCAGCAGCTTGGTGAGCATCTTAGTTCGAGGTGCTACAACAAAGTGCCATAGACTGGGTGGCTTATAAACAAGAGGCATTTGTTTCTCACAGTCCTGGGGGCTGGAACTGGGAGACCAGGGTGCCAGCACGGCTGGGTCCTGGTGAAGGCCGTCTGCTGAACTGAAGACTGCCGACTGCTTGCTTTATCCTCACGTGGCAGAACGTGCTGGCTGGCTCTCTGACCTCTTCTTAGAGGGGCACCAGTTCCATCCATGAGAACTCCACTCTCCCAACCTAATTGCCTCCCAAACATCATCTCATTGGAGATTAGGGTTTCAACACATGAATTTTGGAGGGACACAAACATTTAGTCCATTGCAACAAGATTTGGTATTCTTGCAAGGGTACATCATGGATGATGTCCTATACCTCCACATGGAGCACACGACGTCTGGTCATCTTTCTCTTTGTGATGTCAGTAAACATGGAAGATCATGGCTTAGATTCATTACTTATTAGAGTTATAGAATGGTGACATTCAAATTTTACTATTCTTCCTTTATTTGACAACTGCAGTGTGTCTAGAAAGAGGAACTTCTCCACTTTGAGGTGCAGTGCCTACAGAAAAGGCAGAGAAATGCTTGATTCTTTCTCTTTATGTACTGGTTTTCAGAGTGTTGAGTTGATTTTGTTTTATTCTCCAGAGGCAGTGGTGGTGGTGTTTTGCATCATCAGGAAATGATGGATTTATAATATGCTTGGTGTATTTCAATAAAGTTCCAGCTTTTTGCCATTGGATTCCCATTAAGTCAGCACCTGAGTCCTGCCGGTTGCCTGGTGTGACTAAACGTTCTAGGTGCTTCTTGCATATTTTATACCCCAGACCTAGAATTAGCCATTACACTGAGGAGCCTGGATTTCTTTTAGTGGAGAAGTATATTGAGGGAACACCACCTGAATATAAAAATATTTAAATCCAGGATCCCAAATGTCTGCTTCTATCATTAATATATGTGTTTGTTAAAGGAGTATATTTAACAATCTTCGATAGTCCAATGGAACCAGTGGGAGGGAAGCCAGTTAGGGCTGAGGTCAGTGGAAGGAGAAATAGGGAGAATGAAAATTTCTCTTCCAGTTCCTCCCTTTACTTTGTTTCATCTTTTCTACCCTGTCATTAGCCTATCCCAAATCTCTGCGCATCATGAGAAGCCAAACATTTTCTAAAAGGAAAATTGATACTAGTTGGAGTAGGAATGGAGTTGCATGTAGAGAATTGATCAAAAGACCATTAGAAGAGCCTGGGCCTCTAACATTGCCTCTGCCCTGTGAGTGTGTCTGTACCTCCCAATCACTAGGATGTCATTGCCCCTGGGGTCAGAAGCAGGGTTTCAGAAGGGCAGAAAATAGCCACTCTTCAAGCTACCTGGAATGATTCTTGTTGTTATTGTTTCAGGGGAAAACCATAATAGCACTTCGGAACGTGGAGTGGTTGCTTCCTTTATTGTTACCTGGTATTTCTTAGCTGATCTTTTTTTTTTTTTTCCAGGATGCTTTTCAACAAAACTTATCCTTCAGGGGGAGACACAATTGAAATCAATTGCTAATTAAATTTGTGTCTAAATTAATAAATCACAACTATTCAGATCATATCTGTCTGAATAATTTCTATTACGGTGAACATAATTGTTAGACTCAGCATTTAATGAACCATATTGTTAGGTAAAATTCTTATGACAATTGAAACTAATAGAATATATTAACCTTTATTCTTCCCAGCTTGACATTACATGGGGCCATGTTAATATGAAAGCACCTGGAGGAGTTTCATCATCAAGTAGCCATTGTGACTCCGTTGGCCTTCTGATGGAGCCCGTGAGGCTTTGGGAAATTAGTGGTCTGATGTTTGCCAATGGGCGTCCTTATCTACAATCACTTTTTAGGGCATTTGGTTCTGTGTGTGTGTGTGTGTGTGTGTGTGTGTGTGTGTGTGTGTGTGTGTGTCCATGAGATGAAACCTATACTATAGAAGAAATAAACACGACTCCTTTCCTAAGAGAACATATAGTCTAATGGGGGGGGGACCAGAGGAGCTTTACAGGAAAGTATAAAGGACACCCATTCTAAAGAAATCTAAGTATATTTAACTAGCAGTAGTTGGATGGACTTTTCTCAAGATGTGGCTCTAAAGTTCTGTGATATCTTTCTTAGAAAATACATCAGAAGTTATCCATCATCTCGAATGCTATCTCCTTCAAAATGTCGTCATGGCCATGTGTACCTCTTCTTCTGATGAACTATGCTTTGGGGGATGTCTTCACTAGGAAAATGACCCTGCTTCACAGAACCAAGGAATATTGAGCAATGTCACGGTTTCAGGTGAAGACCAGCCTCTCTTGTCTACCCGTGACACCAATCAGCCTGGCAGTGCCAACAGCCAGTGCCAACAAATCTCTCATTGATAACTGATGTACAGATCAGCACTTTGTGCAGAATCCTCTATCTCTAAATAATGGTCAGGGACCTTTCGAATTAACCAGAAAACTGGTTTTTGGTTTTGCAATAACCATAAAATCGACCCCAATAAAACGTAGAAGGCACGAAGTCACTTCCTTTCGCCCTAATTCCTAACCTCCCTTTCTTCCCTATGGAAGGGGGTGGGATGAAGTAGCTGTACGCTAGGACATCACTGTGCACCAGTGACTATCTATTGGAGTCACCACAAGTTGGCACCACAGTTCTGCTTCTTCATTGTTTGGTTCAGAGTAATTGACCTCTTTAAGGGGCATGTAGTTGGGGTCATTACTTTTGCTTTAAGCAAATTCCTAAGAGGAAGACTGAACCTCAGTGCTCCATAATGAAAGGAGGGGGAGAACGAATACCTGGCCCCAAGAGTTACTCCCTCGCACCCCCAAGGCCACATTTGACTTAGATGTACCACTCAGGACTTTTATCCATCGATACCATTTGACTATTTTACACTATGGCCTAAAAAATTGTAATCTTCCCAAATCTGAGGCATTGGGCAGGATTTAGCAGAAAGGAGTGGGAAGAGCTTTTCAGAAGGGAGGCCTAGAACCGGGTCTGCCTGAGTGCAGAGTGAGGGAGTAAGTGACCCCAGCTGTGTCCTGAGGTCCCCAGGCTGCTGCCATCCCATACTTCCTTTCCCTCCTCAAGGCAGAGTGAGGAGAGACCCAGGCTGCTTCTGCAAAGTTGATCTTCCAGGCTGTTCTCTCCCCTCCCTCGCCTATCCTCTATTCTCCTTCCAAGCAGGCTGTCCCCAGGCTTCCAACTGGTTTTTAGCCCAACTGTTATTGGGCTCGGGGTAGATGGAGCAACAGCTCCCATCCGTTTGCCTGCGGGTGTTCGGCGCAAGCAGGGCTCTCCTTGGCCAGTGCCAGTCCCCAACAGGGCTGAGCTTGGAGACAGCCAGCAGAAGGGACCCGGGGCTTGTGGTGAACAGGTGCTCTAATCCCTTTCTGAAGGTGGCTCCTGAGAGTGGACACTAGCATATTTGATGTGGTGATTATGGGAGTGGGAGAAGGATGGAGACAAATCTATTCCCCAAAATAGTGCACGCGGGCTTGCAGATGACTTTCTACTGGCTGCTCTTTCCGAGCCATCAGAAATGGCATGTGGAAAAATGAGGTGTAATTTATCGAACAGGCTGAAGGGGACCTTTCCAGGACACAGTAGGCATTTCTGTTTCGGTGAAGAAATATTTAGTTTTGAAATCATTAAACAACATCCTCATCTTCTTGGCGATTTTGTCCTTTTGGTAATCGGAGCAGAGCATGTACGTATTTGTGTCTACAAATTACCTTGGACAATGCATATTATTTACTTGTTCTGGAGAGGCTCTTAGGCTCTGTTGTCTAAAGAGGAAATTTGGATCTAATAAAATGGGGCTATTATGGATTCTCAGACATATAACAACAGAGGGTAATACCTTTAAAAATACACAAATTTTTTTAAAGGTCATTTTGGTTAGATACCAAGAAAAAATTCAGTATAAACCTCTACAACTCATTTCTTTCTTCCCTCATTTTCTCCATTTTAATGTCGTCAAGGCGGGTCCCTGGATACAAGAGAAAGTTTCTTCCTGGGCCCTGAGAAACAGCTGAGGCTTCTCAACCTCATCAGCAAAAATGTCCCCTGTACCTGGGGTCCCCAGCAGCTGCGAGGAGGAGCAGTTGGATGTGTTCTGAGCATTGATTCTGGATGTATTCAGTCTGGCAGAGGGCGTGATTCAGGGGAAAGGTGTCTGACTGGCCATTTTACTGGGGATACCCTGGGCAAGCACAGGTCACATCATCTTGGCTGAACTTGTCACCTTGGCTCTGTAGGGCCCGGAGAAGCAGGCATGTGGCACCTTTGTGTTGGAGAACATTTCTGCCATGAGGCCCATGTCACCACTCACAATCTTTGGGCCCATTTTTCAAATAGAGTCACCAGTCTACCTTGGGGATCTCGAATCTTCAATTTTCTTTGCTCATCTCCTCTTTCAGAGGTATATGAACTAAGAGGGGCTTTCCGGCCCCCGTGGCATCTAATCTCTTTTCTTCCTTTGACCTCCTATAGTACTGAATCTCCTACAGCTTGGTTAGGTACCATGCCCAGATGTTCTTGTCTCTAAACCTCAATTTTGTCATCTACGAAATAAGCAGAGGCAGCCTTTCTCTTCCCCAGAGAGCTTGTGTAACATTCGGTGGGTGGAACGTGTACTGGCAGAGCTGCTTTGCTGGACAGTGAGGACCCCATTGACCCCTGTTTCCCGCCTCCCCTTCAGTCCCTTTGGTAGTCCCCAAGGTCCACAAGAACATGCAGGTCCAGGGTTCCATGGGTCACTGCGTCCCCAGGACTGGAAGACTGCTAAGTCTTTTCAGCTCTAGAGCTTGGCAGTTCTAGGTATTTCTTGAGTAAATGGCCATCTCTGGCCTCTGGTGTTGGCTTTGATGGATATGACAGGAAAAAGGAGGGTGAGGCCATTGGCTTTTGTCCCCTTGTTCATTTGCCTTCCTCAGATGGAAAGGTTTCAAAACTTGGGGTCTCCTAAGCAGTCTCTCGAAAGTACACGCTTGGGGGATCTTCTCCCACATGGCATAATTCCAGTGAATTTGGGGTGTCCTGGGGCAATGCTCACATGTTTCCTGCGGAGAAGTCAAGGCTTATATCTGTGCCTTATGTCCGTGGAGCACCGTGGCTGGTGCAGGGGTGTGACTGGTCTGCTTTGAGGGGCGTCAGGAGCTAAAAGAGAGAGGCCCCCTGGAAATACCCAGCAAAGGTCCAGGCCTCGCTTTCTGGAAATGTCCCCAGAAACTCTCAGGCATCCTTCTTGGAGGACTGGAGAGGTCAGTATTCACTGTGAGGGTCTTGGCTGGGCTTGGCCTCTTCCACCACCTCTCAGCCCCTCTCCCTCGGTCACATGGCTGGCTGGCTGCTTTCTTCCGCAGCCCTCGGGTTCCTAAATGATAATGAATGAGAGAACAAATCTGTCCCACACAGGTAATCTTTGCCATCTTAATATTTGTTAAGCTTTTTGATTTACTGGAGAGTTAAAGTCACGTCAGGCCACAGAATTGCACATTAGATCTGCTTCATGAAACACTGAGTGAACGGTTTAACTCATTTACTCCTTCATCTCCAAACCAACGTAGCAGAAGAACTGCACCTCCCCTTGATAAATCTTCCCGTTTATTTCGGACTTGGGTGTATGGGAAGGTACAGAACCAGTCTGTTCTGGGGTTTTACATATGGCCATGGAAACCCGACTTGCACTGCTCGTAAGAGTGAGCAAACCCAGCTCACACTTGTTAAATCAGCTGGAGAACATTTTCATCTGGGAGGCCTGAGGCACAGGCTTTGCTGGTGGGACTTCCCTCTGGCCTTTGAGACTCACCAGTTCCCTTCCTTCCTCTCTCCTCTGTCTCTCCTCTGTTCTTTTCCTCATCTGCCTCTCTCACTCCAGAAGTCCAACGAATTTGAAGGGAAATTAAACCAGCAGAGGATTTACAGAGAATTGCAGGTTGGAGAGGCCGCGATTTGAGACTTGTGTAAAGCAGGTCAAGAAGAACCCAGGCTGTGGCTTTTCTCCATTCAGTTCAGTCCCTCATTTCTCCTCAGAAATCGTGTCCAAAGAGGGACACGATTGCCTTGGGCATCTCGGCAGCCCCGTAGGAGCAGTGAGAGACTTGGCCTGAGGTCAAATCTGAGGTTGTGCTGAGCGAATCTGTGGGGCTGAGATCGGCAGGTGGGGGCTGTTCCCTGACAGCCCAGATCCTTCCAAAGGTGATCTAATATAGGGCCAGGACACCAGGCTTTCATATGTCTATTTTTTAGATATTTCAAGTATTATTTGTTGTCTAATATATAATCAACTTTTAAAAATGTTCCAAGAATATTTGAAAAGAATTTTAAATATGTGATCCAAAATATATAATGTTTTATATTACAAAGTTTGAAATATGTTAAGTCAGGTGTGCAATGGCGTCTTTATATCTTTTATATCCTTGACATTTTTTATCCATTGTATCTATTGATTTTTTGAAAGGCTAGTGAAAATCACTGTTATTGAGTTTTTTTCCGTGCTTTCTTATGTTTCTAATAGATTTTACTTTATAAATTTCTGTGATTTTTTGAAAGTATACATGTTTATATTTATTATTTGCATTTTATTTTCCTTGTGAATTATCTGTTATCACTATAAAATATTCATCTATGTTTTCTTCAATTTACAGTTGCTGCTATATATATTTTTAAATGCTTTATTTGAAAATTCAAAACAAACAAAAATAAAACTACAAAGAATAAATAAACCTAATACTCATCAACTCAAATGAACAAATGTTAACATTTTTCATGTGTACTTCAGATTTTTAAAAAATTAATAAACTTATTTTTTAGAGCAGATTTCAGATTTATGGTGAAATTGAGCAGAAAGTTCCTATATTATCCTCCCCCCAACCCCATCATACACACAGCCTCCCTCACTGTGAACATTTATTCAATCAATGAACCAACATTGATGCATCATTATCACCCAAAGTCCACAGTTTACATTAGGGTTCATTTTCGGTGTATATTCTACAAGTTTGGATACATATATAATGACATGTATCTGCCATTACAGTATCACACAAAATTTCACTGCCCTGAAAACCCTCTGTGCTTTGCCTAGTCGTTTCTCCCCAGCCACAGCCCTGGGAACCTTGGATGTTTTTACTGTTTCCATATTTCTGCCTTTTACAGAATGTTATATAGTTGAAATCATGGTACAGTATGTAGTTTCTTCAGATTTATTTCTTTCACTTAGTGATAAGCATTTAAGTTTCCTTCATGTTTTCTTATGGCTTGATAGCTCAATTTTTTTAATGCTGAGAAATAGTCCATTGCTTGTATGTACTGTAATTTATTTATCTGTTCACTTACTGAAGGACATCTCGATTGCTTCCAGGTTTTGGCAATTATGAATAAAATGGCCATAAATGTACATGTGTAGGTTTTTCTTTTTTGTGTAGACATACGTTTTCAGCTCATTTGGGTAAATACCAAGGAATATAATTGCTGGAACATATCTTAATAGTATGTTTTTTATTTTATTTTATTTTATTTTATTTTATTTTATTTTATTTTATTTTATTTTATTATTTTATATTTTATTTTATTTTATTTTATTTTATTTTATTATTTTATATTTTATTTTATTTTATTTTATTAATTTTATATTTTATTTTATTTTATTTTATTATTTTATATTTTATTTTATTTTATTTTATTTTATTATTTTATTTTATATTTTATTTTATTTTATTAATTTTATATTTTATTTTATTTTATTTTATTATTTTATATTTTATTTTATTTTATTTTATTTTATTTTATTTTATTTTATTTTATTTTTTATTTTTTTAGTATTAAAAGGCTTTCTCCCTAGGCTGTAACTCATAAGCCTGGGCAAATTGTGCAGAGAGGGGCAAAGATGAATGTCAATAGGTACCCCAATGGAACTTCTGTGGTCTCTTGATAATATCATGGAACATCTGCACTGACAGCTGAAAAGTTGCAATTAACTTTTATGGTGAATGCATGGGAAATGATGGTCCCAGACACACACCAATGCAATATTTACAAAGTTTTATTCCAACACATCCTCTTGCTGCAACTCTAGCTGTCCTCCATCTCAAGTTTCAGTCAGCTACCTCCTCTCAGCACGTCATTTAAATCAGCTTCAGTGTCACTGTGGAAAGATTCGTTTCTGAAATTTATTTTTCTTTCTTCTATAGCTATCCCAGGCTTAATTTTACACAGGAAGCTAGAAGCCCCACGTTAAGATGTCATATGGGCAGGAACCAGAAGTTCTTACTATGTTGAGTAAATATTTTTTTCACAAACTGATGTCCTGTTTTATAAGGCATCTGTTCATCCTTTTGCCCACTTATCCTCTGAGTTCCTGGTTTTTTAAGAGCAGTATGTTTTGTGCTGTAAGAAACTGTCAAAATGTCTTCCAAAGTGACTGTATTATTTTTCATTTTAACCAGTGATGAAAGAGAGTTCCTGTTGCTCCACATCCTTGCCAGCATTTGGTGTTGTCAGTGATTTGGATTCTGGCCATTTTAATAAGTGTGCAGTGGTATTGCATTGTTGTTTTAATTTGCGTTTCTTTGGTAACATATGATGCTGAGCATTTTTTCTTATGCTCATTTGCCATTTGTGTATCTTCTTTGGTGAGTTGTCTGTTTATGTCTTTTGCCCATTTTTTTAATTGGATTGTTTTCTTATTGTTGAGTTGCAAATGTTTTTAATATTTTGGATAATAATTCTTTATCAGGTATGTCTTCTGCAAAGTTTCTTTTAGTCTGTGACAAATTTGTTTACAGAAATAAAACAAGGAGTGACTCCATAGCATAATGGTTAGCACATCTGCTTTACATGCAGAAGGTCCTGAGTTCGTGCCCCTGGTGGAGCCACAGATTATACCCTATGTGTTTCAGTCCCCCCAAGTGTGCTGTGGGTGCCAGGCCCTGGCTGTGCCAGGCCCTGGGTGCACACCACAAGCATGTGGGAGGAGATACCCCACCTTCAGAGATCCAGTTCTTAAGGGGAGAAGGCAACATCTCTGTAGGTCAGGGGTGGAAGTTGAGGAGAGGAGAATAAAGAGGAGGAAAAAAATAAAGAAAAATAGAACAATATAGGTAAAGTTTAAATATCTCATATTTCTCTCTCTAGTCCAATTCCTTTTTATCCCTCTTCCTCAGAACAATTATGAATTTGGCATGTATTCAGTCTAGACTTTTATATATTTACTACTGTACAGGTATGCATTAATTACACATAATGTTTTATGCATTTTATACATTAAAAGGTCTCATACTACATATTGCATTTCAAGACCTTATTCCCCCACTCAATCTATGTTTTTTAAAAGATCTATCCATATTAATACATATAGATGTATCTATCAAATGTACCTGTAAATCTAACTAATATAGAGTACTCTATTACATGAATATATCACACACTTTATATTCATTCCCCTATGTCAGGCATTTGAATTATTTCTGAGATTTTTATTCATATGAACAAAGTTCACTGTACCATGTGTTTGTGTAAAGAATTTCACTAGCATATGGAACTGGAAGTGGAATTTCTGAGTTACAGGATGTGCAGGGTTTATTTTAGCTGTGCTAGATTTTGCCAGATTGCTTTTTGAGGTGATCATGTCAATATACACAAGGTGAGCATGAGGTTTTTATTTTTCCATATTCTTACAAATGATTGGTGTGGTCAGACTTTTAACTTTTTGTCTGGTTAGAGGATGGAAAGTAGTATCTCACTGCTTTTTTTTTTTTTGGTTTTGTTTGTTTTAACTACATCTTCCTGATTACTGTTGAGGTGGAACACTTTTCATACTTATTGGCCATTTTCTTGTTGTTAATTGCCTATTCATATGCTTTACCAATTTTCTACTGGGATTTTTATTATTAATTTGTAGAAGTTATTAATGCATTCTGGATATAAAGTTTTTGTTGCAGAGATGTTAAAATATTAAACAATAAAATATAAAGTGCCAGTAAAGCATGAGTAATTACCAGTAAAAATAGATGTTCTAATATCCAATTAGAACAAACTGAATTCTCAGACATTCTTTTGTTTTTAGTCTAAATTTATAGAGGTTCGTTCTTTTATATCTAGATATTTGATTAACTAGAATTTTTATGATTATGATAGGAATTAGGATCAATTCCATTGTGCCAACCTCACCTTTTAAACAGTACTCTATTTTTCTGCTCATTTTTATGCCTCCTCTATGTTACACAAAGGTGCCATATATGTTAGGTCTGGTTTTGGTGTTTCTAGTTTTACTGATTTATTCCCTGCAATATTACACTGTTTTTTAAATTAAACCATAACTTTCTAAAGAATTTTGATTTTTCACAGAACAAATCTTTCTCATTTTTTTTCCTAGGGTATCTTGGGTATTTGTGAACATTTACTCTTCCGTATAAATTTTAGAATCAGTGTTTAAATATCTGTTGGAATTTTTATTGTAATTATATTGAATACATAGGAAAATTTTGGGAAGGACATTTTATGTTATTGAATTTTCCCATTTGTGATCATGCACCATTTATTGAGTAAACTTAAAGAACATTTTTTATGTTCTTTAGTGTTGTTTCATGCATTTTTTTTCCCCATGAAATTTTGCAAGTAGTTTCTTAGATTCACTTTAATAGTGATCTTTCGTTAAGGTACCTCATATTTGTATAGCTGTTGTGAATTCTATTTTGTTTTCTAGTATATTTTCTCATTGGTTATCTATACTTAAATGTAGAGATCTAAAACCTTAGAAAGTGCTAAACCCAATATATAATATGTTTTTTCCTCTATGTACATACATTTTCACTTAAAGGAAACACTTTCTGGCTTTTTTTTCATAGCTGAATTGTCTGCATCACTACTCTTGTGCTTTGGGGCCTTTATTAAGTAAAATAAGCATTACTGGCACACGGACACTGTGATAAGGCAGCTGTAGGTCTGATAACCGAGGTGGCTTCTAAGTGACTAGTGCGTGGGTAGCATATACAGTGTGGATACGCTGGACAAAGGGATGATTCCCATCCCTGGTGGGATGGAGCAAGTAATGTTTTCATAAAGAGACATAATGGTGGCCTTTCTGAATACTGTGCTCAGAAGAAATAATTGCTATAGTAGATAGAAAATTTTATGGCAAACTTTTGCTATAAGAATTATATATAAAACCTTTTTTTATTATTTTTTCTTTTCTAGTGTTACTTATATGTATTTAATGAGAGTTTGAGTTTTTTTTCTTTTTTTTTTAATCGTTGCTAATTTTGTCCATCTGGAAACAATATGTGAGAAACTTAAAGTTTCATACACTTGGCAAGGTGTGTTTACTTTTTATCTTTTTCTTACTCCTGATACTTTGCAAGTGTTTCCAGTGTGAAGGATTATGGTCTTTCTTCTTGGTTATTAGCTCTCAGATCTCATGTACTACTTTCTTTTCTTTTGGACATCTTTTTGTGTGTGTTGCATGATTTGCTTGTCTGTTCACCCATTAATGGACATCCCTCTCCTTAACCGAGGTTTTGGACATAATAAATAAAATGTCATGGAAAGTCATGTATGAGTCATTGTATGTACGGAGTTTTGTATTTGATCAGTCATATAGTAAATACATATTTAATTTTGTAAAAAATTACTATCATGTTTTTCAAAGTGATTATACATTTTGCATTCCCGTCAGCAATTTCATTTCTTCTTGGTGAGTGTTGGTAGTTTGTATCTTTCAAAAAATATTTAAAATTTAAATCAGAAACTATGGAAAGGCATCAGGCCCAGAGAGGACCCAAGTAAGGGCAGTTGTGGGAACTAGGCATCTCTGGAGCAATTGTGTTCATAGTGGACACAGACTCTAGTGTGCAGAGTGACTTCTGATGAGTGAGAAGGCAGCTATGGGGTTATTGGCTGCAAGCCCCATAGGGGATGTGGTTGGGTTTAGGTATCTCCTTTGCATTATGTAATCCCCTTTTCTCTAGCTGCTTGCCTGGCAGAGGTTAAGGCTTGACTTAGGTGTAGCAAGAAGGTGAAGAGGGGCTCTAAAGAGCTGACATGGAAGAAGGGTCTCTTTCAAGTACACATAGGACAGACCAGTGGCAGTCATTTCTCCCTATTGGTAGAGTCCTGTCTTTATAAAAATCTAGATTTTTACATATGTAAGTGAGACCTCCTCTTTATTTTTAGTAACGTGACAAGATTTTCTTCTACAATAACAGTTGCCTCAAAGACAATTCGTGAATTAATAAAAGGTGGAAGATAGCCATGATGTAATTATATCACCGTCTTCCTAGAATTCTGCTTTATCGCTTGTCTTATCTCTTGCTGCATAACAAATTACCTAAAACTTAGCAGATAAAAACGACATTTATTATCCCCCACAGATAAGGAATCGAGGTGGCTGCCTGGCCAGGTGGTTGTGGCTCAGTATCTTTCACAAGGCTGCAATCAAGGTGTTGGCTGAGGCTGCAGTCATCTCAAGGCTTGAATGAGGAAGAATCTGCTACCAAGCTCACCCACTCTGTGGTTGGCAGGCCTCAAAAAGTCTGCTTCCAAGCTCATTTATTTGGCTACTGGCAAGTTTGTGCTATGTGGACCCCTCCTCAGGGCAGATTTACAACATGGTAGTCATCTTTCCCTAGAGAAAGTGAGAGAGAGAACACCCAAAATGGAAGCCATTATCGTTTTATAGCCTAATCTCAGAGTTGACATCCTGTCAAACAACCCACTATATTCTATCCACTAGAAACAAGTCGATAAATCCAGTCCACAAGCTCACATTAAAGAGATGGGAATTACACAAGAATGTGAATACCGGGGGGCGGGGCTCTTACAACTTCTTACTTAGTTCTTTGTTCTCCAATGTCTTGGTCTGAGTTTCCCCAGAAGCAGGCCCCGAAGAAAGGATTCAATCGTGTATGTTTATTTGGGAGATGATCACAGGAAAATCTGGTAGCAAATGGAAATGTGAGACAGGAAGGATCGGAAAGCCCATAAAGGGAATGTTTTCAAGCCAGTTACTGTTCTCGGCAGCTGGAGCTCAGTCCTGCTGGGAACTTTGGGAAACAGTATGGAGTAAGCCACACATTATCCCAACCAAGGATCAAGGAATCCGTGGGTATTTACCTACAAACTCTAACCACCACTGGTTGAGTACCGCTTGTAGGAGAATTAATCCTCTGGTACTCCTGCTTGCCTGGCATATGTTAAGAGTGCAGTCCCACCCCACCCACTTCTAACCCTACTTGCTATGGGGGTAAATGCTGAAAGGATTTGGGTTGGACAAAAACAATGCCTACTCTACCCAGACTGTATAGACTGTGTGCATCATGGAGACAAGAACTGTCAGCCTATGGTTTTCTTTCCATCGCATTGTCATTATCTAGCATGTCACTTAGAAAATATGGTTGCTTAACGGCTGTTGGTTGAAAGAATGCAGGTTGCTGATGATGGCACCATGGAGGAGCTCAGTGCAGTGAGGGAGACAGGCTTGCACACCGCTGTCTCCAAGAGGATAGGTGCTAACCTGCAGATATGCATGGAGTGCTCTGAGAGCAAGTGCCAACTCTGCCTGGAGGTGGGATGAGGCTAAGGCAGGTTTCACACCAGAGTGGGAGTCTGAACTACGATCCTCTCTCACCCTTGTCCTCACTCTACCCTAGAAGTTTTACGTAGCCTGAACTTTGGACTCTCTCTCTCTGGCATGCCACCTTGCCCATGAAGTCACTGTCGGTTTGACAGTTTGAACATATATTAGTTCACTCTCTTCTCTCCTTCCCAATAAACATGCACAACACAGTAGTTTAAAGTCCTTGTGGCAAAGATAATCTTTTCTTGGTCTTTGAAAAGGCAGATACAGGATATACGCTCACATAACAAATATTTTCTTTATGTATTTACTGTTTGTAGGAAGTCTAACCCTAATCCAGCATTTATTAAAACAGGACAGGATTTATTAAATTGGTTCAAGTTTATCAAATATGTACAGATCTTTACATAAATTAATTCGTTAGTTAAATATTTGTGAAATTTATTAAGACTTTGGAGGAACTTAAATAATACCTGAGCTGTCCAGCTTAATTTGGCTTATTATTATTATTTTTTTAATCTAAGGGATTGATGAGGCTATAAATTTCAATGCAGGACTCTAGATGGTCAGGTAAGAGAGGGCCAGTGGGGAGATGTTCCAGCTGGGGCCTGACAGATAGGCAAAGAGAGGTGACATCTGGGCACTTTTGGGTGAACCACTGTGTTCAGTAGGCCTGGGAGATTCTGATGGTGCTGTTTGGGGACAGCAGGGCCTACCAGCGTGTGATGATTTCACAAGAAGCAAAGTCAGGCAGAGCTGGAGCCCATGGACACCTTTCCTTCTGCTCATTATTCAATGGTTTATTAAGCACCTGCCATGTGCCAGGTATGGGCCACAGGGCTTGGAATATAAAATGACCAGGACATGGGCCTAGCCCTCAAAGAGCAGGAAAGATAGACGTATATTCATAAGTTTCAAATTCTAAGTTCAGATCCTACCTTGACCATTTGCAGCCTCTCTGACCTTGAAATTACCCGTTTCTTTATTTCTTTAGATCTTCATTTCCTAATGCAGAAGATTCAGATAAAGGCATAGAGTTTCTAGAAATATGAAGTTAAAGCAGATGAGAACACCTAGCTAGCTGAGTGGTAACCTCTGGCTTAGCTGGATCCAGTCAGTGAGTCGGCGCTGACATTTCGACCACCTGAACCACCTGAACCACTTTTGGGTCCATCCACTTTGCTCCACCATGACTGCCTCCACCTGGTCCCAGCCACCACCATCTCTCCTCAGTGGTCTCCCTGAACTTATGTTTGTCTAATTCCAATCCATTCCCAAGAGAGCAGCCTGTGTGAGTTATTTTTAAGGTCCAAGAATGACCATGCTGTTGCCTGGCCTACAACTCTTCGATTCCTTCTCATTTCTCTAAGGACAAAATCATACAAGGCCTTGCCCAATCTGGCCCCCTGCGGGGAGCATAGTAGTGAGTGCATCTGCGTTCAGGCCGCCTGGGTTTCAATCCTGCTCTGCCACTTTGCACTATGGGGGTGTGAGTGTGAAATGTAACCTCTCTCTAAATCCTCCCTTCCCCCTCCCTCCTCCCACCTGACTGTGTTCTATTAACCCTTATGTCTCTATTTAAAAGTCCCATTGCAGGAGGCCTGTCCCCCAGCCCAACCCAGACCAGTTTCTTTCTAGTGTGTGTGTCCATAGGACCTTGTATCTTTCTTCTGTGACACTTGTCACACTTGTGGTCACCTAAATATTTTCTGACTTCCTGGAAAGATCCAAGCTCCTTGAGTCAGCGACGCCATGCATCTTCTTCGCCTTGGTATCCTCAGCTCACGGTGCCCGGAGGCAGCGGGCGCTGGATGACTGTTAGAGAAAATGTATCTGTAGCATACTATAATGTGCTGTAACAGAACTGTTTATAAATTATTATGAGAACACAGATAGCTGCCTCCTAGAGGTTCAGCCATGCCCAGAAAAACAAAAAGTGTCCTGCTGACAGTTACTGACAGATATCCGACCCCTCCAGTCAGCTCCCTAGTGGTGGGGAGGTGGCAGCAGGCCATTTATTTGGTGGCAGTGGTGCGCTGTGGGTTTCAGAGTCTGTTTTCTTCATGCCCAGTAGATTCCTAAGAAAATGAAGGCCTCCAAATGCCCTCTGGAGTAGACAGACTCTACCCCAGGAGACTGGAGCAGGAAATATTCAAATTGCATTAGAGTCCAGGCTCTACGAATATTTCATTTCCTGCAAAGTTGTATATAACAAATAATTCTGTAACAGAGAATGGTATTTTTTCCCCAAATGTACATGTAGTCTGTTCAAAGATTTCAGTCTTCATTTGGAATGACTCTGAGTTTGGCTCCTAACATTTTAGCTACCTTAGGGCTCTCGGCCTTGTGCACTGTTGAAAAAAATAAATAAATTAAATAAATACTCAAGAAAAGAGCAACACTGCAGCATGTCCTTTGGTGATTCATATAATTGTCCCCAACTTAAATGCAAACTAAAGAGCAGATGGTTCTGTGTTCTGCCCACCCCCCTTAGCATGATCACACCTGTTGCAATGCAGTGGGCAGGAAGCTGTGGGGGGATCCGCTTTTGGGGAACCTGAGCTCTCATCAGATTGATGAGCTCTCATACACATCCAAGAGAAAAATAATTCTCAAGAATCTAAAGGTAGAATAATATAGTGTGAACTATACCTCTTAATCTGGTGGGACAGGGCAAAGGAAGCCACCAGGCCTGAGTGCAGTTGCTTAAGAAAGGCTGACAGAGGAAGGTGAATTTTGAGCATCTTTCTAGGTATAGAGAGAAGGTATTCTAGGAGTGGAGAAGTGTGTCAGGGAGGCCACAAGTGGGCTGTGTGGGATGTGAAGGGCAGGGAAGCCAATAGGAGGGAGAATCAAATGGGAGAGGGTGGTCGTGGGGTCAGGGTCACAGTGTTTAGGAATCACCCTCCTTGGCAAGCTGGGTATGTGGCTGATGTGACAGATCGAAGAGTGGAGGGGGTTGGTTTTCCTCCAGGTTCCTTTGTCCAGTCAAAACTCCTCGAGATTTTACCTGATTCTAGAGCCTAAGGTAGATGCTGAGGATACAATGAACCAGTCTCACTTCAGAGGAGTCCAGAGCTGAGTTGGGGAGACACAGTCTGCTGCAGACTAGAACTGAGGTGTGCAGTGGGGACCCGCATCGGGAGGGACTCCGAAACAACTTCACAGAAGAGGTAACATAGTAATCACAGGCAGGAAAGGGCACTTCAGCCAAAAAGAATGGTATCCTGCTGGCTTAAAATGGTGAATGAGCCTAATTTGTTCAGAGCAAGAAATGCAGGGTGGATGGAGCTTTGGGGGAAAGTGGAAATTGTCTGGACAGGAAGTTGGACAAGGAGTTTAGAGCCAGATGGAGACACTCAGCCTCTGCTCTGCAGGCGGAGGGGCTGGCTGGAGATCTCAACAAGGAAGCAACATGATTGCATTTTTTTCCCTAGGATAAGAGCCCTGGAAATGCTGTGGAGGACAGAATACAGCCAGACAAAACCCGGGCCTGGGCCAGCAGCTAGTAAGAAGGGTTTGAGAAGGCGTCATTTCTGCAGCCCCGCTCAGTGCGGTTTCCATTCATGTCCTATTGAATGCAAATTCAAGTCCCTTTCCTTCAACCTTCACCCCTTCTTCCCCCACTGACGTTGAAAGCTGCTTAATATGGCAATAAATACAATGACTTGCACTCAGAGGGAAAGAGGCACTGATGCGGGCTCTTTGCAGTGCTGGCAGCAGAGGCCAACCTTAGCGCATGTGAGACGTGCGAGGCCAGCCTTTCCTCGCTTTCCTCCCGGCTTCGTTGCGAGATGAAGTGGGCCGTCTATTAACTCCACCTGGACATCCATTCACTCGCAGGCTCAGCATGCCTGGGCTTTGGACAATGGTTCTGTTTCTAGTGCAGTGGGCAGCCCTCTTTTAGGAAGGCCTGGAACTTTCTGTGGTCATCAGAGGAGGGAAGACACACTGGCCTTTGGCCGCCTGGACAAGGCCAGTGCTTTGCCTCTCTGGCTAGGATGGGAGGTTCGAGATGGCTGGCAGGACTCTGAGAGCTACAGAAGTGCAATGAGAGAGAGAATTAATTGCTCTCGAGGGGCATCTGAAAAGCTGCTTATTTAAAACAGGATGGTAAAAGGTGGTGGCAGGCTGTCTTTGTCTTAGTTGGGGTGAAAGGTGCCCTTAGAGAGGGTGGGGCTGCAGACCAGCTCAGGTTATGGTCCCTGGGATGGGGCCTGACTTGCTCCCCACGTTCAGAGTTTTCAGGACTTGCTAATCAGAAGTGAAAAAGAAGGTCCAGGAAACAGGGAGCTAGAACTCAGTGCGATGTGATGGGACAGAAACGGGTTGGGCTTTTTCTAGGGCAGAGTCAGGAGTCATGTCCTCTGAGGAGAAACAGAAATGTCCCTCGTCATCCACCCTGCCATCCTCCTCCCAGCCTGGTGGTGATTCCGCACTGGAGGAAGCTGTTTAAATGCAACTTTTATCTGGAACAGAAAGCATCTGTAATCTGGCAAGGAAAAGGAACAACCATCAGTGCATCAAGTAGATCATTATGCTGCCAGGACCAGGGTCCGTGGGGAAGGCACCTGCGTCAGGAGCAGGGGCTTACCTGGGAGGAAGGTGACTCCGGGTGAGACTCAGAGCTGAGGGAACAGGGGGCCAATGTGTGTGCAGAGGAGGTACAGAGGAGCAAACAGACCCTCCAAGTAAAACTTCCTCCACCTCTGAATTTCGCTAAGACCCAGCCCAGGTGGAGTCCTCATTGCCCTGTCTGCACAGCCCATCTGCTGCTTTCTCCTGCACAATCGTGGCCCGTTTGGGGTTGTGACCCAGGGGTCGCTGTGGTTATCAACTGGGAGAGCTCAAACTGACACATGAAAAGCAGCTTTGTTGGGCGTCCCTGACATAACTAACCACACATTAACAAGGGAACCGTGTGCTGTTGAGGCTCCCTGTTTGTTCAGAATCTTAATAGGTGGGCTTTGTGCACACGGATTTCTAGTACTGCTTACCCTGTATTTTTAAGTCAAAGTGGATCTCTGCGTGAAGGATTCTCCACCTCCTTTTCCCCTTCTACAAGGGAGATAAGTGTTTTCTCTCACCTTTTGTGACTTACAAGCAGCTGAATAGCACTTGTGGTATTTGAATGTCATATAATAGGCATTGTCACCGATAGAGAAATGTCCTTTTCCATGTTTCTGAGCACTCCTGTGCTTGCTGTTGCTCTGGCGTGTGTGTTCTTCTCTCTTCCTCTTAATAAAGTGGTTGTGAGCAATTTCTGAAAATGTTTGTCCCCTGTGTTTTGAAGCACATATGTCCTTGGAATGCTGTGTGGCAACTGCTATTCCCCTGAGACACCATTTGTGGCCAGTCCCTTCCACAGACCCCCAGGCAGAGTTCAGCTGGGCCTGTGATAGCTGAGTGAAGTGCTGCTCCGAGCTGGCTGACATGATTTAAGAGCAGTTACATTCTGGATGAGTCAGAAGGCGGGGCAGTAGCAGAGAGAGTGACGATGCTGGTCGTGGGCTACAAAAAGAGACACCATCTATAGTCATAGGCACACATGCCATGTTACACGAGGGGCTGCTGGTTCCACAGGAATATTGTGCTCCGCTTTTCATAAAGGATTATATTTAAACAGCTGCAGATATAAAGTTAGTGGCAGTTTGCTCTTTGTCGCAGAAATCTTTGGTTGCATGAGGTTTATGTGTTTGGGTTCCCATAATCTTATGGGAGTCAGGAATTGGGATGTATGTGAAAGTAAGAAGTCAGGATCCTTAAACTTTCTATTCTGGTTGAGTTGTGCAGAGCTTTTACTCAAATGATGCCTTGGTTTAGCATGGTACCTGGCCAATGAACTCTGATAAAGCTATCACCAAAGACCCACTGAAACACTTTTGGCCATTAAAAATGGAGTGGCAGACAACCAAGTGCCAGAATTAAAGATGAGGCTATACTGGTCAGAATGAAGCTATACTAATTGCTAAAAGACCAACACATTCTTGGCAGCATGAAACAGGTGACCCGAAAAATGGAGCAAAGGCCTTCCTTACCTCTTTCCCACGTCTCTGCGATGTGAATATGTATAAATAGCAACTCAAAATTTAGACCTTAGAGGAGCTGACATTTCTCTCCCGTTTCTCCCCACCCCCGATCATGTTTTATAATTGCTTGAGCCAGAGATTCCCCGAAAATAACTGGGTAGGAAGTGGGATGAGGGATTGTGGAGGTAGGTGCATTGTATTCTAATGAACCCACAAGTGAAGCACCGTAGGGCTTTGGTCCCCAACCATTCCGGCACCAGGGACCAGTGTTCCTATGAGAATCTAATGCCTGATGCGCTGAGGTGGAGCTGAGGCGGTGATGCTAGCTCTGGGAAGGGGCTGCAAATACAGAGGAAGCTTTGCTCACTCAGCCACTCCTCACCTCCTGAGCAACCCAGTTCCTAACAGGCCGTGGACCAGTACTAATCCACGACCTGGAGATCGAGGAACCCTGCTTAGGGCAATGCTGAGAGCAGAAAACCTGAGAGAAACGTTTGGTAGGAATCATTGCATTTCATATACTAATTACTTCAGAGAATCAGACAGTGGTTTTATAGATTGAGTTTCTCAAAGTGTGGTCCTGGGCCAGAAGCACTCTCTTGGAACTTGTTAGAAATGGGAAATCAGAAAGCTGGGGATGGGGGCAGCAATCTGTGATTTAACAAGCCTTCCAGGTGTCTTAGCTGCATGCTGACATTCGAGAACCGCTGTAGTAAATGATGGTGTTTTAGAGAACAGAGGTGATCTAATAGAGGTGAACTTGCTGTATTTAGGAATTAAACAGGGAGATATTCACATTAGCCTGCTTCTCGGCTATTGAAATGTTTCCGATGAGATTGCCAAACACATTTAGAAACGAGACTAAGGCAATCAATTCACTGTCTTTGGACAAATTCTAAGAGGAGATATGGTTCACCTGGTTCAAGGATAAGTAAGGACTATTAAAACACTGTGAATGAAAGAAGACTCAAGGAAATGCATATTGCTAAGAATTATCATTGTCAGGGTTGAGATTTAAAATTCAGAAAATCCTTTGACATCTTCAATGGAGGCCAAATCAAAATAGATGAAAGGAAAATGTTATAGGAAGAGATTAAAAGTAAGATGGGCAGAGATGGAAGGACAGAAGGAAGAAACCCTAAAATTTTAGATACAAAAATGGAGTCAGTGACGAATACAAAATGACATATTGAAAAATCAAATTGTTTTAAAAGACAAACTTAAAAGGCTGTCTCAGGATGCAGAAGGGGGAAATGGATAAAAATTATGACAGAGAAAATGATAGAAGTGGAGGACAGAATAAGAGCCAACACATGAATGATTGGTGTGTCTGAGGTAGGGGACAGATAAATGTAAAAGGGCAAAAATCTAAATATATAAACATAATGAAAGCAATATTTTGAACTGAAGAAAGACTTGTAGGTAGATTTTAAAGGCTATTTCAGACAAAACAATGACTAGAAAAGCATACGTCGACATGCTGACAAAAATTTTGAATTATAATGATGATGAAAAATCCTTAAAAAATTCACCTAGAAAAACTTGACAACTTACAAAGAAACAAAAATAAGTTTGGCTTTAGACTTTATAGCCGCATTAAATTTCAGGAAGTATTGAAGAATCATCGATAGGATTTTGAGGGGTAATATTCATGAGCCAAGAATTTAAAGCCCAGTCAGATTGTCTTTTAGAAAAACAGCCTTGTCTATATATACTAAATTAGAAAATATACCTCATATGTCCATCTTGAAAAATTACTCAAAGATATTTCCCTACTGAGAGAGTCCTTAGAAAAAGAGTGAGCAACATTAAAATCTAATAATAATGATGATGATAATAAAATAATAACAAACACATACAATGTTCTAAGACCTTTAGTCCTATTAACTGATAGAAACTTCACATCACATTATGAAGTATGTACTATTAATATGCCCATTTTACAGATGAGTTACTGAGGAGCAGAGAAGTTAAGAAACTTTTCCCAGGGTTACATGACCATTTGACAGTACAATCAGTATTTGGACTTGGGCAGTCCGAGGCCTGAGTCCTTCCTCTTCACCATACTGCAGTATTATATTCTCGTTATAAGAGGCTGGCAGTGAGCTCCAAAATTATTTGTTACAGATAGTAACAAGCAAATTACTTTTGATGCGTGATTATAAAAATGAATGCAAATATCTTATTATTAAAAAAAATAATGTAGATATAAAAATAATATAAAGTAATTATAATAATTTGGAGTTAGAAGCTTAGAGAATATAATTGGACACCAAGAGATGTGCGTTATGAGTACTCTGTCTTCCAGCATTCTAAGAAATCACAACCCCTCCTTCGGTCCTAAATTTCTGATCTTAAATATGAGAATTTCAAACATACTTTTCCAATCTTGAAACTGACAATTAGAGAAGTACACACTTCAGATAGCTCTTGAAAAAAAATTACAGGTAACAAACACTACACATAAAACCTAAAAAAGTAAATGGGAAATATATAACAAATGATAGAAAACATACCAAAATAAAGAAGCGAAAGAAAGATAAAGCATAAAACAAAACAAAAAGGACTGAATATGTCAGCAAAAACAATAAATATAAGTATGCTAAACCTGTCTATTATAACACAAAGGACCTCAGAAAGGGTCTTAAAATGTGGCTTACAAGAGACATGTCTGTAAAAAAAATTAAAAAGGTGATATAATGTGGTTAAAAATGAATGAATGGGCAAAAGTTGATCAAGCCGATGCAAACATCAGTTACATATATAGTCTCAGCAGTAAAACAGAGTCAAAGGCTAAAAGCACAAAATATAACAAACTTACTTTTTCTTTCAGTGGTGTGTTGGAGATGGCTTGCCCTGGCTCATGAGAGCCAGTGGTGTCCATCTTGTCCCAGTTCTGAGTACAGCGACCTCACATCAGTGAGTTGAAATCACCCATAGTGAGTGCATTTACAGCACAGAGATGGCAAATGCTACAAATCAGGGTTTTAAAATTTTTTCTTCAGAGAACCAGTTCACCAACACAACGCTTGTTACTTTATGTTGACAAAGAGTAAAATTTACAAAGGTAATATGCATTCTACATTTCTTTGTACCTTGAACATTGTACTGAAATATATAAAATAAAGTTGCTGGAAATATATAAGGAAATAAATGGCAAAACAATAGTATTAAGCAACTTTCAATGCTTCTCTCATTCTTTAGATAGAACAAATCTGTAAAAAGTAAATATGTAGAGAATTTGAATTATATAAGGAATTTGGTTGATTTAATAAATATGTATTTATCAAATAGTGTATACTATAGCATATGTTAGTTCTTTTCCAGCACCCTTCAATCTCGAAGCCTCAATTAAAATATCTCAGCAAACTCCCAACAACGTATGTGGTATAGGCTAACTTCTCTGTTCATACTGTAATAAAACTAGAAATTAATAACAAAAGTTTAAAATAAAAAAAATATATACCAACCATTTGGAAAATTTCCCCAAACAAACAATAAAATGCAACAATTAAACCTCAACCATAACCAAAAATAAGACGACAGTATAGCCTCCCCCAATAGCTTCTAAATAATGTGAGGATATTAAAATTTCAATTACATATAATTTAGAAAATAACAAGAACACTACATATCAAAGCTTGTTGGATGCAACTGAAGCAGTAACAAGATTAAAATTTATTGTCTTAAATGCTTTTACTATTGAGTAAAAATTAATTAAAATAAATGAATTTCATTTCAGCTCATGAGATTAGAAATAGAGTTAACAAAACAGTCCCAAGGTAAGCAGGTTGATGGAATCAATAAAGGTAAAAATAGAGATTTATAACTTCTTTAATGGTTAGAAGGTAGTATAGTTAGTAAATAAATCCAAATTTAGAAATTTGAGTTCAAAAAATTATTAAAACTTAGAAAATATAATAAATAAAAAAACAACATAGGAATCAGAATGGGGTGTAATTAATATGTAGAAAAAGTTTTTAAAATTTTAAGAAACTTCTAGTTAAAATTCTATATTACTAATTGTAAAAATAGTGTCAAGATAAAACTAAATAAATGGTCAAAAGGTTGAAAAAAATTTTCTGTTACCTTAAGTAAAAAAAATGTTCAAGATATTTTTCTTTAATTATTTTCAAGCTATTAAAGAATAGATTATTAGTATGTTTTTAAATTACTTCTACCAATGAGAACAGTGTGAAAGATTGTAATTTCCTTTCCTGAGTGAACATAATCCTATTTCATAACCTGACAAGGATAACAACCAAAATTAACAACCAATTTCTTTGAAGATATATTATGATCATATACGATGAGCATATCCTAAAAGAAATATGTGTTATAATAGCAAATAAAACCCACAAGTAAGTTAAAAAATATGTTATGGCTAAGGATTTTTATTCCAGTTATATAGGGCTTTTCTATAATGAAAATCTCTAACTATAAGTAATTGTAATAGTTCAGGAAAAAAATACACATTTTAATGGATGCCAAGAAAGACTGATAAAATTAATCACTCTACCTAAGAGTGTAAGTGTATTTTCTTTACATGCTGAAGATTACTTATTTTATATCAACATTTGACATCATAAATGTGTTACAGTACTTGAGGAAGGCCCATGATACCTGTTCTGATGTCTATTTTTAAATTATATCTGGTTTACTGAAACATAAGACAAGATAAAGAGCTGGAGGTATAGAACTGGAATAAACTTTTGAAATTATTTTCAGATCATATGATTATACACCTAAAAAATATAAAATATTAAAACATTTCCCACTGAATTTTGGAGTTCAAGAGGATGCTATTGGTAAAGCAAACAAAAAAATCACTGGTTTCATATCTACCATAGAATCTATTAGAAAACTGAAAAACATTATTTCAATAGTAGCAACAAAATCTATAAAATATCTAGGAAAAAGCTTATTGAAAGAAAACTGTAGTGTTATTGATAGACATAAGAGAAAATATGAGTGAATAAATGAAAATCAATGCTAAAGGTATCAATAACCTATAGATTTAATTAAATGTCAGTCAAAATTTTCAAAGGATTATGGCTGCTCAAACTCTTTTCTACCTTTACCTAAATTTAACAATAAAACAATACCAACCTCTAACTTAGGAAAAGAGGGAAGTGCCCTGTTCCAACTGCAAGTTGTCTAATACGGCCTCCACGTATCCTGCATGCCAGTCTCTAGCAGGTTCAAGGTCCCTAGATTCTATACACGAAAGCCCAGTGTTCACTCCGTCTCTGTCTTGGAGTGTGGGGCTGAAGGGGTGTCTTGCCCTTCTTTACTCTATCACTGTGCATTGTCTATTTGCATCTATCTCACCTGTCTTCCGAGATCCTGTTATGTGTTTCCCACCTAAGACAGAACAATGCCGTAGGAAATGGATTTTGTGTGAAGAAGGATACGGGTAATGCGTTTGCAGAATTTAAGGATATGGTTGTGATGGAAACTCAGTGTCAGCAAGCCACTCATACCAGATGAAATGAGCTGTTTGCAGAAGCAACACCATTTCTTAGTGGATTGGAGATGCAGTGGTTGTCCAAACTCTTAGCACACACCAGGCTGTATTCTCAGAAAGGACACATCTAGCATTAAGTAACAATCATTCAAGGCTCCTTTAACCTTTCACTCAGTCACTCATTCAACAGCTGTGGGGCACCCACTAAGGGGTATAAGGAGGAGTCAGAAAATACACACATGTCCATTTTTATTCAGCTCCGTGTGTGTGTGTGTGTGTGTGTGTGTGTGTGTGTGTGTGTGTGTGTGTGACAGAGAGAGAGAGAGAGAGAGAGAGAGAGAGAGAGAGTGCACTAGATATTAATGTCTGGTGATTACTGTTGGTCATTCAAATGATAATTAGTAATTAGTTAGCAAATATAGCAAATAGTGTAGTTTCAATGCTATAGCTTACCAGCGATGTGGCTTTAGATCAGATTTTTGTTTAAAGAGTAATAAAAATTCCTGGGGTACTTTATAAGAATTGGAGATAAATGATGTCCGGCTTGGTGCCTGGGCCTTGTACTTCTTTCCTGGACTGTAAGTGAGTGGCAATTCATCCCATTCCGTTTGCTCTGTGTTTCTTAAGCAACTTTCTTGGCAGTTAATTAGCAGCTCTGGGGCAGTCATTCCAGGTGAGTGTTCTGAGTGACCAGTGTGAATTATCCCCTGAGATATATTTCCCAAAGTGAAATGATAAACCAATGAACATATTAGTGTTATGGTTGGCAAAATAGGCTCCTGCTGATTTGGTTACAGGAATAACTTCCCCAAGCATGACCTATTCCAAGTGAACAGGTTCCATCACCTTTTAGGATCCCTAAATTTGAGGACTTGAGTGGTAATTAACACCCACTAGGTACTGCCTACCCCCGAGGGCCAACCTGAGCAGGCTCCGGCCTTGCTCTGGACCTATCCCCTGGAAAAGGGCTGTTGACTTGGCCAGCAGGTGTGGGCTGGCTGAAACAGGGAAGCCCTGGGGGACAGATGCCCAGCCTAGGCCTCCTGCAATTTGTCAGATGAGAGGTAAAACTGGCCTAAACTAAGATGGTAGCAGTGGTAATGGAAAGAAGGAAAAGGCCATGTGAAGAAATGGAGGAAGATTCGACCATTTAGAATCATCACTTCTAAAGATTTCACAGTTAGAGATGGGCCAGGGCAGCCCCCTAGTTGTGCTCCTGTTCTGTCGGGCTCATGGCTCAGGGCCCTGGTGGGCACACTGCGTGGCGGGCCTCCCGCATGGTTCTATTACAGCCCTGAGGGTTTTGCTAAAACATGTTGCATAATTGCTCTCTCAAGTATTCCCAGGCATGGCTTGAGCTATGGATACATACGCTGGGTGCATTAATCAAGTTTAATAGACCCCAATGTTTGAAATAATGCCTTAAAAAAAATTTTTTTTTTCAGAGACGGCCCAGAAGTGTGGCATTGTACAGCAAATAAAAGTGTTGCGACAATGCCTGTAAATCAGAGCTTTAAACTATGTTTCAATTATCCTTCTATTATCCAGCTGGTATTTAAGCATGTTTATTATTCAAATCAGCAGCGAATGTGCTGCTGTTGTGTAAACAACTGTCACTTGCTGAAACAATGATTAGGAGGCACCATCCCTTTCAGGTGTACTCAGGAGTACTTATACCCCAGCCACTTGTATTTAAATATCATGTAAACACAATGCTTGAGTGACTACTTTCACTCCTGTTCCCAATGCCTCATGCCAATTCTATTACATTAAGAGGGAAATCTATTAAATTTTTCATTTATACACATCCGTACACTGTTTTTACCCATTGTATCATTAAGGCTTAGATTAATATAATAGATAGGCTGAGAGATACAGTGTGCATTGAAAAAGCCTGTTCAAAATAAAAGCCAATTTCTCTGCATTATTCGGGGGTGTTGGAAAGCTTTTGTGAAAACAATGCAAAGAAAATTATTTTCTGAATAAAAAGCATGACATGGAGAAAAGAAAAATTTGGCCCCCAGAAAGAGCAATCTTGAACCTTTATTAGCTCCATTACCAATTCAGCATATGAAAAGGTAGAGAGCCAGAAAATAGGACATTTGTAGAATGAATCTGTGTCTCTTTTGAAGGTTCTCTGCTATTACTGGGGGAGGTGTGTGTGTGTGTGTGTGTGTGTGTGTGTGTGTGTGTGTGTGTGTGTGAGGGCAGGGTTTGTGGGTGATGTTTGTTTGCTGGACAGAGCTTGGAATTGCTACTAGGCTACGTTCCCAAAGAGTTTGTCCTTTTTTTTTCTTAAGCCTCAGTTTCTACACAGAAACCAGGAAGACACATGTTTGAGCATGAGACGTGGTAAATGGTGAGGAATCATAATCTGATCAATTGATTGATACTATACGGATTTCGCATTATCTGAGATATGGTCTGGGGACTCAATAAATTCTTGCTGATTGACTTCAGCTGCTGACTTACAAATAATATTTATTATGCGTAGGGAACCACTGACAGAAGAGGAAGGGTGCTAGAGAGAAGGAATGACACGATTTTGGTTTGGGATCGTGGACGATGGGGCTTGAGTACTTAGCAAAATCTCCCAAGTGGGTATAAGAGAGCTGTGAGTTCATCTTTAATGGTATTGTGAATAACATCTAAGATACTGCCTACTTAATTGGTTTCAAAATACAAGACATTCCTTCTTCCTTAGACTCTCACGTATTAGTAGAGGGGAACCATAAAATTTATCATGCAACTTGGGAAATTTTGAGAGTGAAGTGTGTTAAATAATTATGCCTGAGCAACAGGTGTAAACCAGTGTTGCCCTGGGAGAACCTGTACCCATGATCAGTCTAAAATCACATGGCTGAAGACCAAATCTGCTAAGAATTAAAGCAAGGTCAAGGTAGGAGGAAAAATAGTCACTCAAGGGTCTCAGTATGCCTTTTTGAGGTTGGTTATTGTTTTATCTTCAAAGAAAAATGGTTGATTTTGTGTGTGTGTGTGTGTGTGTGTGTGTGTGTGTGTGTGTGAGTGTGAGTACTCAGGACCCACAAATCAAGTAAAACTCAACTTTTAGAAAACAAAATAAGCAAAAGATCATTTTTACCCATGAGGTAAATTAGCAAATGGTTGTTCATTTTTCAAAATAATTATTCTATAATGAAAAGACTTACCAGATTCCCAGCCGGTAACCTATTTTTACGTGTGATTTAATGGATTCAAATCTTGCCCAGAGACTCTGTTGCACAAATGTGACGTCTTTACACTTCACACAACCTTAATTTCTTACCAGGGACTTGAGCTCAGTCAAATGGTGACCCTTGGGATCCACACATATGGTATCAAATCAGTAAATACCAATTCTTAGGTATTAGAGGGGAAGTAGGGCCTTGCTTAATAGACTTTATAATTTTCTCCCTGTCAGGAGACAGCATCCAGACATAGCGAACTCTAATGCTAGCATACAAAAATCATTTTCACCTCTGAGATGACCAATTTTTATAGGACATCCTACGATTCCTACAGCCACTTTCAGCTCTTTTATTAGGCCCATAGGTGTATTTTTTTTTTTTATTGAAGCATGTGAGCATGTACTCTGAAATTTTTGGTAGAAGGAGAACGTCAGTAAGTTTGTTATTTCATACATTTATCAAATAGCAGAATATTTGGACTCTCCCATCTGGGGAGACTGCTTCTCACAACTAGGTCTCAAGTATCTTGAATTGCCTCTTTCCCAACAACTTCTTGGGTTCCTGTTTACAACAGTGTGTTAATTGTTTACGGAAGGGCTAATTGCCGAAGTGACATTGAACAGCATTATTACGCCTCTTGGTGTGATGCTCAGCAGCCAAGGTAGTTTCCCCTTCAATTATGTGCTTTGCTGGCTCCTAAGCCCCATATAGTCCCTGCACCTGTCCCTAAACAAGTTCCCTCCATTATGTACTTGTGACAATGCCTAGTGCCAATCACCAGATCCTGAATACCTCCAGCAAACCCTTCAGCGTCCCCCAATACCAGGCTTCTTTTATCCAAAAGTGAGACATACTTTTTCTTTGTCACTTAAGCTCATTTGATGAAGGTAACTAAAGTGTGGTTTGTTTTTGTTGGTGGAGGAACATCGTAGGGTTTGTGCTGAGGCATATTCTATTCTCCCGTACTTAATGTTGTGAAACTCCAATGGAGGATGATGGCTCCATGAAACTTGTTTGACCCAAGGTGTCTAGTTCGAATCTTTTTTTTTTTTTTTTTTTTAACCTGGGAAACCATTCTCCAATCTCACGCATCACTCCTTGAATTCAGAGGTGCCAGGGTTTGTAATGCCTAATTCTTGTACTTAACCATTATTTGGTATTGTTTCCTAGTATTTTCTTATCAACCAAACATATTATAAGCTTTTTTTTTTTTTTTGGAGCAGAAAGTACTCTTTACTTCTGTGACTGCTTTTGTGTCTTGCACAAAAGGGCTGGGGTCATAGGGAATTAACACACACTAATTTAGCCAATATTGATTACTTAATATATGCAAAGCTTGGTGCTCTGTTTTGGAGAAAATTCAATAAAAACCACATTTTATGCCCTCAGAGGGGTTTCCAAAATAGGGTAAATCTAAAGGAGAGGTGAGAATAAAAGCTAAATTTTAAACTCGTGTGGCTAGACTCCAAAGGAATAATATAGTTCAATGAAAATGGAGCTACGAGATGACATAATCCAAGAGAAAGCCTCAGTTGCGGAAGAAGTCTGTCTGTTAGAAACTGAAATATGTTGGGCAATGTCTTTTTTAGCAGTAGGAATGGCTTATTAGCCCGGCGCAAAGGCCAGAGGCTGAAGGAGCTTGTTCTCCTGAAAGGCTGTGAGCGTCTGCATGAAGCTGTGTGGCTCTGAAGTGGCTCTCTGAGGGCAGGACAGGCCTGGGAAGAGCACACCTGATTGACACTGCTCTGCCACCTTGGGGCTGGCTGTTTGCAGAGGACGTTGGTGGTGGACTCGGGGAGAGATACCTTGATGAGGAGGGTCCTGTGGGAAAACAAGCCAACTAACAGGCTCCACTTTGGGGTTCCCTAGAAGCCACCGGGAGACTTCCTTTACTCCTCTGCCCCGAGTCCTCCAGCAGATCCTCATTCTTCTTGGAAGAAAGGTTGAAGTCCTTACAGGGGCCTGGAAGGCCCATGTGATCCAGGCCTGTGTCTCCGTCGCTGTCATCTCCTCTATCCCTTCTACAGCTAAGCAGATGTCCTTACTTTTCCTCAGTTAAGCTGGGAACTGTCCTGCCTCCAGGCCTAGCTGTTGCCCATGCCCAGATTTCCTCGGGCTCACCACCCTCACCTCCTTCGGGCCTTTGTTAAATGTCAACTTCTCAAGAAGTGCTTTGATTACCGCCCATCCCCAGCACTCCTGATTCCCCTTCCCTTCCCCTTTTCCATGCACTTGTCACCTTCTGGTACATTACATTGTTTGCTTGTTTTATTTCTTTTCTATCTTTCCGCTCATAGAACGTGAACTCTGTAATGGCAGAGTTTTGCCCATTCGTCCTCTGAGGTTCTCCCGTGCCTAGAGCACCCCCACTATGTGCTCACTGAATGAGCGAATGAGCAGCAGAGTCTTGATTAGTGGTAGTGACAGTGAACTTCTAAGGTGACCCTGACTTCATCTGCCCTCTTAGCAGGTTATGCTGGGGCAAATTCATGTTACAGTTATAATGAGACTCTATATTCATTTCTGATTGATTTTTAAACAGTGGGTCTTAAGGCTCCATTTAAACATATGTCTCTTCCTTAGTGTTTCTGGAAGTGATTCATGGCCTGTAAACCAATATTTAAATGACCAAAGGAAGAACCTGTCAGGGAACTTCAGAGTGAATATTTTTATAAAGGAAGAAAGTCCTTGGTAAGTTGAACAATTATGCCTCTATGTTTGGAGCCAAGTGAGTCAACTTTTAGGGAAAACGATTCTTGTCCCAATTTAGGGTTTTTTTTTTATAAACTGAAGAGACAGCTTGTTCTCAGCGTCAGTAACTAGTCACACAGCTCCCCCAGCCTGCTACTTAAGAAGCTGTTAATGGCTAGCTTATTGGCCCATTAGCAACTGCCTCAGCCCATTAGGAGACGTTTAAGTGGCACAGACGGTGGGGAGTTCCAGCAGGGTGTGGGTGGTCGCCTTCAGTGCTGTGATTCCTTGCTTTGGTAAATTAGCTGTGTGGGCAAGAGCAGGTTACCTTGTGTGCCGTTAACTTGTAAACGAGACATACCTGTACTTCCCATGGGATGGAATTCTTAGGGGGATCATTTGGACTTGTACATCGCAAACGGTCAGCTGCTGATGTCCTGACCACTAGCCACCTACCTCTAATTGCCACCCCATTTCCCCTGCCAGCTACTTCCAGTAACTTAGGAATTAAGGAAAAACCTGGTGTGCCTGGGAGAAGGTGTGCCCGAACCTGGAGGGGTGGCCTGTGTGGGGGCTACAAGGAGTTAGCCTGCCCTGAGTCTTGATCTGTTTTCTTCCTGGAGTAGGTGGAATAATGACCCTCCAAAGATGACCAACTCTGAATCCCCAATGAGTATATTACTTTACGTGACAAAAGAAATTTACAACTGTGATTAAGGACCTAGAGATGGAGAGATTAGCCTGCATTAGCCAGGTGGGCCCAGTGCAACCCCAAGTGTCCTTGATTGTGGAAGAGTGAGGCAGAAGAGGAGGTTGCCGTGATGAGGTGTATAAGACCTCCCTGTCGTTGGTGGCTTAAAGAGGGATGAGGGCCGTGCGCCATGGAATGTGGCCAGCCTCTAGAAGCTGGAAAGGGCAAAGAAACGGATTCTCCTTGTGGGAAGGAATACTGCCCTGCTTGGTACCTTGACCTTGGCCTGGCAAGACATTTCCAACTTCTGACTTCCCACATAGTAAGATAATACATGTGCATTGTTTAAAGCCATCACGTTTATGCCGATTTGTCACAGCAGCCACAGGAAACTAATGACTGGAGTGTTGTAGCTGCAAGCCAAGGAGAGCCTGAAGCCACCAGAAGCTGGGAGAGGCGGGGAAGTACCTCCCCTCAAACCTTTGGAGGGAGTGCTGCCCCACCGGACACCTGGATTTCAGACTTTTGGCTTCCAGAACTGTGAGAGGATTAATTTCTGTTATTTTAAGTCACCAAGTTTGTGTGAGTTTGTCATGGCACCCACTGGAAACTCCTAAAACATTCAGCACCTACCTGTCACCTGCTAATGTCAACATTTATAAATGACCAGACATGGTTTTCATGAGATCACTAAACCACTGGACCACACTCATTGGCTGAAATAATTATAAGGAAAAAAGCCACCCAGCCGAACCTTTCAAAAATACCTATAAGTGCTTTGCATGTATAGCTTGACTGAACTCAATAGAAGTTATAGTGCATTGTCACATACACGTACCCATGTGAGGACCTGGAGTGGGTTTGAAGTTAATTCAGAAAAGCGTGATTGTAGGTGAGTTCTGGGTAAGAATCATGTGGTTATATCGCAGAGGAAGAGGAGGGAAATGGAAGTCCCAGCCGACCCATTCATTTTATAGGACAATTTAATTCCTGGCCCCAGGAAGCATTTTCTTTAAATTTCATGTAATGACTGCATTCTCAGCAGATAGAGGGAGGCAGACCTTGGGGCAAGCAAATGGGAGAAATAATCTATAAAGTGTGTCCCCAAAACACGACTGTTATTCCACCCTGGAACTTAATAGAAATCCTTTGACTGTTGTTCTGCAGTCAACAAGACTCATCTGATAATTGGTGACCATGGTAACAAAATCAGGTCATAGGGAGGTTCACGCTGAGATCAAGCATATGTAGATCTCCTAGTTCAGATACACATAAAGATAAGAACCTGTTGGTAAGAGTCCGAAATGTGATGAAGATGGGCTCTCCTACCCTGAGCTTGTGACACTGGGAAAATGATTGTTTGATTGCGAGAGCCATATGTTTTGCAGAAAAAAGATTTTTTCAGATTCACTGGGGGGAAAAAAGATAATTTAGAAATGTGAGACCAGAATGAGCGCATAGATGTTGCTTCATAGATCTGTGTAATTTACTCCCTGGGGTTTGTAGTGTGTCTGACTTATATTTTAGACATAATTAAGTAATCAGCAGTGTACATTGTAAAATGAATGTTTAGGCTGCTTGAGGTTAAATTTTCACAGCCATAGCAGCTGCGTGGGACTAGCGACCACCCTCCCCACAGCCAAATCCTCTCCCCTGCATACAGTCAGTTATTTAAAATCTGTGAATGGGACTAAAATTATTTCCACAGTCACCATTTTTCTGCGGATCTAAAGAGCGACCACATGGTAACCACTGGATACCAGGATTACTGCACCTCATGCTAGTGAGCATTCTCTGTTCTGGCTCAGCAGCTGGAGTGACAATAATAATATCAATTATAGAATGAATAATACTTTTATTTATGTAGGTTCTCATTTGATCCTCCAAAAGCCCAGCGAGCTAGGAAGTTTTCCCCAGGATATAGATGAGAAAATTGAGATGATGAGAGAAGTTACTGTTCTGAGAGGTCACAAACCTTCTGCTTTTTATTTAAAAAAAATTTTTTTTTTCAATTACAGCGGACATTCAATATTATATTAGTTTCAGGTGTATGCCATAGTGGTTAGGCATTTATATAACCTAAGAGGTGATCCCCTTGGTTAGTCTAGTACCCACCTGGCACTACACATGGTTATTACAATGTTATTGACTATATTCCCTGTGCTTTACTTTACATCCCCATGACTATTTTGTAACTACCAATTTGTACTTCTCAATCCCTTCCCCTTTTTCATCCAACCTTCCTCTTATCTGGCAACCATCAGTTTGTTCTCTATGAGTTTACTTCTGTTTTGTTTGTTCATTTATTTTTTGTTTCATCTTCCACCTACAAGTGAAATCATATGGTTATTTGTCTTTCTCTGTCTGACTTATTTCACTTAGCATAATGCCCTCTAGGTCCACGCACGTTGTTGCAAATAGTAAGATTTCATTCTTTTTTATTGCCAGGTAATAGTCCACTGCCTGCATGTACCACTATTTCTTTATCAAACTGTTTATTGGTGGACCCTTAGTTTGCTTCATAGCTTGGCTATTCTAAATAATGCCACAATGAACATGGGGATGCATATATCTTTTTCAAAAGCTGTTTTGGATTTCTTTGGATGAATACCCAAAGTGGAATTCCTGGATCATGTGATAGTTCTACTGTTAAGTTTTGAGGAAACTCCACACTGTTTCCCACAGCGGCTGCACCAGTTTGCAATCCCACCAGCAATGCACGAGGGTTCCCTTTTCTCCGCGTCCTGGCCAACACTTGTTGTTTGTGGATTTTTTGATGATGGCCATTCTGACAGGTGTGAGGTGATATCTCACTGTGGTTTTAATTTGCATTTCTCTGGTGAGGAGTGACATGGAGCATCTTTTCGTAATTAGGGATTAAAATCCTTGTCTTGAGCTAATGTATGTAAAAGATCCAACCCAAGTGTCGGCACCTGATGATGGGAGTTGTTATTTTCATGGCTCTTATATTCTGTGTCCAAGTCCGATGCTATTCTGCCAGTCTCGCTGGCACATTCAGCCTTACACCTGGTGGCATTCCTTTGTTTCTCACTTCTAATGGCTCTTGCTCAGAGCTTTGGAGGGGCACACGGGGAGGAGAGAGAATTAGAAGGGCTTCTTTTCTTTTTCCTTTTTTTTCCCTTCCTTTCCCCTTCCTTTGTTCTCTCTCGCTACTTCCTTTTTCTACTTTTATTTATTCCTTTTTAATCAAACTTGACCCATACTCGCTTTCTTTCCCCACTATGTCCAGATAGGACAGGGGAGAGGACACCAGGGGATAAGGGATGATTTAGAACATCGTCTGCTTGCTCTGAGGAGACACAAACCTAGGATTTAATTTAGGCTGTGGGTTCACTGGGGGGATTTTCAAGGAGATGCATGGGTGCTCTTTCTCTTAAAAAAGAAACAAACAAAATAAATAGATTTTTTTCACTTTTTAGTTGCCAAAGAAATAGTTGCTGGTAATAAAATCCAAACAAGACACATAATAAGAAAGAAATTAAGTTCTTTTCCATTCCCATTCCGTAGCAGTAACCATTAACAATTTAATATACATAGTCTTAGATTCACTTCTATACATAGTGAATCGTATACAGTATACCCAGTGTATGCATTCGCATTTAAAAAGTAAATTATCTTTGCTCTATACATTCTGTTCTGCAACTTACTTCTTTCACTTAATAACATATCTTCCCGTATTAGCACATGTAAATCTAGTACTAGTAAATTAGTATACACGCGAAACAGGTAAAGACACATTTTAAATTTATAGTACTAGTTTAGAGAAATGCAGTTTATTATTTGCAAGAACAAGCAGTAAGTCAGATTGGGCTAACGAAGTATTTCTAAGTAGAGTTGCGACTCACAAATGATGTCTTGCTTCAGTTTCATAAATCACCCTCACATCTGTTGTATCACCATCCTAAGTGTCCTGTGAGGTGGCTTATAACCTCCTGGTGGAGGTGAGGAAATGGAGACTCGGGGAACAGGTGACACAGGCTCACAGTGTCTGAACCAGGATTTCAGACTGCTGTGTCAGGACTGTTTGAAGCTTTCATTCTTTCTCCTGCAATTCTCTCCGCGTACAAACCTCCATCTTCCTCATTCCCATCTCCCTCCATCACTTGCCAGGCAAAATCCCGGCTCGAGTTCGCTGGCCTCCCCTGCCTACCCACGCTACACCTAGACAGCTGCATCAGCAGGAGAGAAACGGCGACGGTGCTGCTGGCCTTGCTCTGAGCTTGTGACTGACAGAGCTCAGTGGGCCCACGGTGCTGCCCAGCAATCCCACAGGACCACGCTTCGGCCCTGCATTTGGCCCAGCTGATCAACGGCTCCCTTAGCCGGGATATCCTTGCGTTACCTGTAGCCTGAGATGATGTTTTCTCTAGTCTGCCATCCCAGCTGCTGCTTTTTGGTTTCTTTGATGGGTTTCTCTTCACCTTCTGACCTCTGAGTGTGGGAGAGTCCCAGGACTCCCTTTTTTGACCTTTTCTCTTTCTCCATTCCCAGTTTCTAATAATTTCATTTTGGTCTCCTGGCTTTAAGCAGAAATTTATATTTCCAGCTGGTACCTCTCTCCGAACTCCAGACTTCTACATACAGCTGTCTGTCTACTTGGTCTCTCTAGTTAGATGATTAAGTCCACCTACAACCAGGGACTCCTGCTTTCCTCCCTGTACCTGCCTTATTCTTAGTCAGTATCTGGCCACTGCAGCCTTCCAGCTGCTAAGCTTGCCCTTTGGCATCATCCTAACTCCTCTTTCTCTCACACCCCCACAGCTAGTATTTCAGCAAATCCTGTCTCTCTCCCCCTTCAAAATATAGCCAGAATCCAAGCACTTCTCTATTATCACCCCGAGCTAAGCCTGGTTTATAATAATATATGTTTAACTAATGAATTAATTGACTAATTAATTATTTCCATTACGGTTGACATTCGATACTATTATATGTTAGTTTCAGGTATATGGCATAGCATGATTTATGCAGTGGTCCCCCCGATTAGTCTAGTACCCACCTGGCACTACGGATAGTTGTTGCAATATATTGTACTTTTAACTTGTCTCTCTGTTTTTACTTTGTCCCCATAGCGGCCAGAGTGACTTTTCTGTAACCCAAGTAAAAATAATAATTATCATCACAGCAAGCATGTTTTGGGTGCCAGGTACTGTATGTGTGTGTGTAATTCTTTTCTCTTAACTTTCCTGCAAGGTAGGATTTGTTACTATGCTTGTTTTGCAGATGAGAAAACTGAGGCAGAAAATGGTTAAATGACCTGCCTAAGGCCACACAGAGAATAATTTAGGAGCAAATTTGGTGAGTGATAATTGCGAGAGGCTCATGATGGGGGTTGTTAGTTCCACGTTCCCAAAGCGATTGATTCTCTTTGCCCAGTGGAGACCGGGTTTATGGTATGGCCATGCCATGGACCCTTAATTGAGTGGATGGGCCAGGTTCTGCGTGAAGTGCTTTACCCTCAACTCTCTCGTCCCCTTGGGATAGCCCTGTGAGTAGGTGGCGTTAGCCCCATCTTACGGACGAGGAGACTGAGGCTTGGTGTTCTGAGACTTCACAGCAAGTGATGGAGATGGGATTTTGGTTTCAGTCTTGGAGATTCTTAAGCCCAGACTTTCTCCATTGGACAAAAAAAGTACTCACCGCTCGAGTGAGGGGCTCCGAGGGACTCTGTTGGAGCCTGAGAACAAGGTCTCAAGTGTTGCTTCAACACTCCCTTCTCTTAGAAGAAAAGGTGGTGGATCTGCGGAGTCGGAGACATTGGGCTGGGGCTGGAGTTGGCTTTTCCTTTTAAGGACGTGGAGACCTGGCTGATGAGAGCCATGCGACCGCCCCTCTCAGACAGTCAGAGGTGAGAACAGCCCGGAGCTGACTGGCCCGGGGCAGGGCCGAGCCGCTGCTTCCTGGGTGATGGTGAGGAGCAGGGTGGGAAGCGGACAGTTCTATTTTTTCCCAGGCCTGGCAGCGTGCCTGGGCTCTGTTGGCACCTAGGTGTCTCACGCGTTCCAGGTCACAGTGGAGCTATGCCGGGCATCTCCGGCAGCCATCAGCCTGCCGTGGGCAGAGAAGCTGGCTCTCCCAGATCTTTGCTCAACCTCATCCTGACATCCAGGACCACAGTTTGCCTTTTTCTTGCTTCCCTAGTCTTCCCATTTCTTCCTTATGCTCTTTGGGAGTCACCGCCAATCCTGTGGGGATCAGCTTCTTGCCATGACTTTGGACTTGTCAGAAGCAGTCTGCACTACCTGGGACCGATGTCTTGCCTACCCACTCACACCCCCTTGCTCCCTTTGCCATGGTTAACACCTAAGCAGCCCTCCGTTCTCAGATTCAAGGCAGGATACCCCTGACCAGGTCAGGGCCTCAGGTTTATACTTTCAAAGCACCACGAATGACCACGACTTCTGTGCTTACCAGTTAACCCACTTATCACAGTCGGAAATGACATTTTCTGTGCTTATATTCGATTCATTCTTCTCCAACTACACTGTGGAGCTAATAATAATAATAGAGATCATGGTAGGAGTAGCAGTGATGATAGTAGTAGCAGCTCACACTGTTGAGCCTGTGTTTGGAGTGCAATGCTGAGCTTTGTCGGGCACTGTCTCATTTAATTTTCACAACAACCCTGTGAGCGATGCATTCCTTTTGTTCCCATTTCACAGATGGAGGAACTGAGCTCACGTAACTCGCTCAGGTTCTCCCAGCTCCTCAGTGGAGATGCCAGGCTCTGAACACAGGCTTTGTGACTCCGGGGCTTGTTTTAAGCTCCATGAGGGTGGGGACTACCATCCATCCCTGGAAAGAGATGCACAGGGGGAATTTATTAATGTTTTTGTGAATTGAGTTTGGTCTCTTGTGCGTTGGTTCTCCTCTGGGTCTCCTGTGGACATGAACTCTAGGTTCTACTTGGGATTGGCTGACCCATCCCATCTACTCTGTCCATGCATCTTTGACCCCCTTGCAGCGTTAGGGTCTCATGCTCCATTGAAGATCCTGAGGCATCAGAAACAGCCCTTATGAGAATTTTCTTTCTCTTCCAAGACCGGTTCCTTCCATTTTTACCCTCTGGCCCATCCCATCTCTCCTCTTTACCTAACTCCCCTGCCTTGGGAAACAGGTGGGGTCTTGCTCGTGTATTTCCTTCCAGTAGTTTGCCACTCTTCCTTGCCTCTTCCAGGCACCTCATCCAGCATTGTAGGGCCATGCCTCGAGGTAATCCCTTGGGGCTCTCTGGCAGATCTGAGCCACCTTTCAGGTTCTTGGCTGTGGACTTGAGGTCCTATTCCCAGACATGATGTTCCAGCATCCATCCCCAAGTATGTCACCCAAACTTACAATCCAACCATTAAAGTAGCACCATGAAATGGGAGCAATCAACCAGTCCCCCAAACAACTTCTCATGGCCTCTCTTAATTCTTGATGCAGACGAGGTCCCCCAGGTCAGTGAGACCTTCTGTGATAGCCCGTGCTGGAGTGCGTGTGGGCCCTGTTGTCAGGGGCCAGAGGGGTGCAGGCCTGACCGATGACGTCAGCATGCGAGCACCTGCTAAACGAGGAGAGCAGAGACAAATAAAAGCCATGTTTCCCAAGCTGTTAGCTCATGTCTTGGTTGGCACTTCAGTCCAGTCTGGCTTTTTAAGGGTTGAGCTTGTTTCTGCCTCCTGTACCAACAGCCTGAAGGGCGGACTCATGCCTTTGACACCCTCACTCTGCCTCGCACTGCCCCTGATACATCGCAGGTGCTACAGAATAGCAGACAGGAGAATGTCAGGGCTTGGTGTAGGAATGTCTTGTGTTCATAGATAGGACCTTTAGATCAGGGGTCTCCAAACCCCGGGACTGGTTTGTGACCTGATAGAAACTGGGCCACACAGCAGGAGGTGAGCAGCAGACAGCGAGTCCAGCTTCACCTGTGTTTGCAGCCTCTCCTTAGCACTGTCATCACTTCCGTAGCTGATCCTCAGATCATCAGGCATCAGATTCTCATAGGAGCACCAGTCCCTGGTGCCAAAAAGGTTGGGGACCGCTGCTTTAGATGACATGAAATCACTAGGTACTTTCCTTTCCAACTTTTATTTTTACAAGCAGGCATTGAGGAGTTGGAATAAATGAGTGGAAGATACTGGCGAGCTGAGGTGGGGATGGAGTGCAGAACACCAGCTCTTATTAAAACCCGGAGTTGACATGGGAATGCAGAGATGGCGGGGACTTTTCGAAAGGGTTCCCCAGTTTCCTCCCTTCCTCTTTCCCTCTCTCTTCATTTTTCTATTCCATTGTGTTTACCTTGAAATCTCTTCTGCTACTTAGTCCCAAGAACCTACTCCTAGACTGACATCTGTAATATCATTTGACTCCTGAAACACCTTCCCTATTTGGGATTGAGAGTGCAGGAAGGCAGGAAATGGCAGGGCAAAAAAATGAAACGAATTTGATGAGCACCTACTATGTGTCAGGTACCCAATTTGGCACTTATGTTGTCCTATCTTGTTCTCTTATTACTCCAAGGAGGTAGGTGTGGTTACCCTCATTTTAGAGATGAGAAGCCTGAGTCTCAGCTGAGTAAGGTTAGTAACTTACCCAAGATCACTCGGTCAGTTAGTGGAGCTGAGCTACAGAACCAGGTCTTCTAACTTGGGCCTCAGCTAAAAAATCGAAATTCTCTAGGATGGGTGAAGGAGCTAGGAAGTGGAGGCCTCTAGGTGGATGGACCATGTCTTACCAGGGTCCCAAGCAGTTTCGGCCATCAGTGGAAAGAACTTGCTTAAATTCAACCTGGTCTTTTCTTTGCCTTTCTTCTCCGGTTGGAGATAAGGCTTGTGTGTGTGTTGAAATGTGCCTGTGGTACAGTCTCCCTGCCGGGTACCTTTTCCTTAGTGTAGACTAGTGTTAGAGGACAACTCTAGTGCCAGACACAGGTGTGGTTCTGGGTCTGACTGGCCACTCCTCTCTAGGTTCTGTCTGTCCGCACGAGGAAACCCAAAGAGGCTGGTGCTCTGGGAATGTCCTCGCCCCCTACCCTTGTCCCCAGCTCAAGTACACTTTTCTTGGCACTGGAGAGTCAACAGGTGTGAACAAGTGTACAGAGACCTGGCGTGCCAGGGCTGGCACTGCTTATGGCCTTCACTCACAAGAGATGGCAATTGCCACCTTCTGCAGGCTGCCCATCAAAACACATTGTTGCCTGGCACCTCCATAGGCTCCAACCAACTTGTGAGTGGGCACCATGCCATCCCAGCAGATGGGCAGAAGGGGTGGGGAGCAGCCAAAGCAGTCCCATCCTGGAGGTGCATAAAATAGAGGTGGTGAGGGTTTGATTTCCAGCTGAGGATGTGTCAGGATGATTCCCTCCACCTTAGATTTATAGGATGGGAGTTAAAGGGGGATGCGGTCTATGCTTCAGCCTGCATCTAGTTGGCTGGGGTTTGTTTTTAGGGAAAAAAATGACTTGGAACCCATTAGACTATTGTGGCTTTGACTTTAATGGTCTTAAAAGGAATTTTGGGAATCAGGGAATACCACTGAAGACAGTAGGAGATAAAGAAGGACAAGAGAGAATTCTAAAGAGATTTTTACATACTATGATCCCTCTGCCAACCCCTTCTCTACTGTACCCCAACTACTATAACAGAGCTCCATTGCCACCAGACCAAAGCCAGCTAGGTTGGGGTCAGGGCTGGAGAAACCCTTGCCATGGGTGGTTAGTAGCACAGGCAAGGGGTTTCTAGGAGGTGGGAACAGCTCCTTGAAGCCTTCATAGGGAATATACAAGGAATATTGTGCAGGAACAGTGTCATGATTTTGGAAATTAAGGGGGTGATTGTCAGAACATTCAAACATCCCGAAGAGGTCACCTAGACCTGGCCTGCAGAGTCCAAGGGGAAGGCCGCTGAGATGGGGAAACAGCCAAGCATGGCTCCAAGAGGAGAGAGTACTTCTCAGGAACAGCTTCTAGGCTGCAAGGGGAGTGGAAGTGGCAGCAATTGAGCCTGAAAGGTGGCTGGAACGCATGCCAGGCAGGAAGCTTGGGCTTCCCCTGACAGGCAGGGGAAGCCATGCAAGCTTTTTGAATGAAGTTGCTTTGATCAGAGCTTTTCCTGAGAAAGGTGTGATGTGCAGGAAGAGACAGAGCCAGGAAGTCAGAGTCAGGGGCAGCCATGATGGCTTATACCTGATGGAGATGGGGAATAAAGAGGATGGGAAGGCCTTCACTAGGATACGGTGATGGTGGGATGAGAACTTGGAGGGAGAGGGAAGAGCTAAAGAAGACTGTAGAGCAATGGGGAGGGAGGAGAGAAGGGAAAGGGGGAAAAGGGAGTCAGCAGAGGCTCAGGCTTGACGGGCAGGTCTTTCAGCTGGGCTTTTTAATCCGCACGTTACACAGTAGTTTGTACTATTTGTGGGTTTTCATGGATAACTAAGAATTCCTTTCTGTGGTAGTGTATTATTCACACAGGTTTAAGCTTCAGCTGCCCCTTTGTATTTCTGCCCCAAATTTCACTTTTCTACGAAGTCGTTTTTGACTACCTGGCCTCGAAGCCAACCTCTGGTTTCCTTGAAACCTTCTCTCCACTTCCAGGCTTTACTATAACCTTTTGGTTATCATGTCGAAGCATTTACAGTCGCTGCCAGTCTGAAATTACAAGTAGGGTGGCTCTGTTTGCGGCCTACCCAGCAATTAGCCGCAGACCATTTTATCTCTGCAATTATCCTGCAAGAGGAGAAAACAGTTTAGTCATTGTCCCGGGGGAAGCTGAGGAATAACAAAGTCAAAAGCTGTGTGTCTGCAGGGGTAGGCTGATCGAGGAATGTACCTGGCATGGCACTGCAGCTCCAGCAGGGGCTGACTCCCTTTCTTTCCCATGACCTTCTCACCCCTTTGTCACATCTGTTCTGAAGAATGACAGACTCTGCAAGATAATCCCTTCCCAGGATAGCAAACAAGTTTCCTTTCTTGCGTGAACTCTGAAAGACTTACAGTGTCTGCCTGGACTCTTGCCCTGGGAAAGATTTTAAAGCTCTGACCAGGCTCAGTAGGAGGGAGCGCCGTGATCCATTGGTGCTGTCTGCCATGTGCAGAGAGTTAGAAAGCGGTGGTGCGTGCCGCACGCCTGACATCCTACATCCAGTCCTAGCCTGACTCTTGAGAGATGAAGAACTTAAGGCCCAGAAACGTCGTGACTGATTCAAGACACTAAAAGCTAACACGAATGTTTAGTACGTGCGGGAAAGTATTCTAAATACTTCACCTACAGTAAGTAGTTCAGTCCTTACAGTACCTCCGAGGTGTTCGCTTTCATTTTGCAGAGGAGGAATTGGAGGCGCAGAGAGGTTGACTAAGCACCCAAAGACGCAGAGCAGGCAGGAGAGTCGGGGTTCAAATCCAGTCTCACTGAAGCCGCATCCTTCAATGGCTGCTCATCTGCTCTGTGCAGATCACACAGCTTCTTAGTGGTGGGGCCCGGAGCCCAGGTGTCCTCGTTCCCAGCCCCGAATTCTTTCCTCCTGTGGGAATGAACTGATATGCTCCCCAGTGTCCACAGTCATACGCCTCAAGATTAGAAGAAAAACAAAGGATAGCACTAAAGAGAAACGCTTGATTTGAGTATTGAGGGCGTGCCAGGCACCTTGCTAGGAGATGAGGAGTCAACATAACTAACTGCTGCCCAGTTCCTGTCTTGGAGAAGCTCGCACCTCAGAACAGAAAAGGCCGTCCGGGTGGGGTGCTGCTGCTTCATTCACCAAGTCTTTGCCTGTGACAGAGGCTGGTCTGCCTTCTGGGCCGGCTGATAACTTTCTCCTCTTCTATGCTCTAAGCATCACGGCCACCCCCAGGTGTGGTGTAGTTTACACTGCAGACGTACCATGTCAACACCCAGGAGAGTTCTAAGTGGTCTCCTACGTGTCCTAGAATCGATACTGGCCTGACTTCGTATGTGCACTGTGCCTTGAGAAAGCCGGCCAGCTCAGGTTGGCAGGCTCCATCTGGAGTTCCACTGGATCCATTCCTCTTTAGAGACTGGCCCTGTGGCTATGGTATCAGTTAAGGGATTTATACCTCATCTCTTTGCAGGAAAAATCTAAAGTGACCGTGTATAATAAGGTTAATGGGATAGAATAAAAATAGAAAACCTTGACTGAGACACAAAAGAGGGAGCAGATATTGCCAATCACATAGGTGGACATAGTTGTTGTGATGAAGCCACAGCTTCGTACTTAGCTTCCTAGCAGCCAGAGCAATATGGAAAGCAGAGTAATTCATCTGTCGTTACGGGAGAGGAGAAAGCATGATGGCTCCCATCTAAGTTCAGAGGGATGCCTTTATCACACGTGGCTATTGTGGTCTAACAAAAAATATATTGAGTCTTTATTCCTGGTTCTTGGCACAGAGCTCCTAAATCCCTTGGAATTTCCTGAGTGATAGAGCGATTTTTATTATTCATAACAAGCCTCGTTTGATCACACCTGAGTTTTTGCTGATGAAGGAACTTAAGGCCAGAGCAGTCAGTTACCAGAAAAACCAAGTGACTAGAGGGTGGGCCTTTTCAGCCCCACCCACTGCTCCAGGAAGGTGGTCAGGGCTGGAAATTACACTAGTAAAAACTCTTGAACAGGAAGGTTGGATGAGATATGGGGCTTATGAACATATTGGGGTGCTGGGAGAATGGTGACCCTGAAGGGGGCATGGACGTTCTCGCCCCTGCATCTCTTTTATTTGGCTTTCCTGAGATGCAACCTTTGTAATAAACTGGCAGATCTACGTAAAGTGCCTCCCTATGTTCTGTGAGCTGTTCTAGCAAATTACAGATCTGAGGAGGAGAGGCAGAACTCCCGATTTGTGGCCCAGTTGGGCAGAAGTGTGGGGTGCCTGGGGATCCACTGCTTGCCGTTGGTGTCTAAGGTGGCTGGAGACAGTCTCGCGGTGCAGAGTCCTTAACCTGTGCATCTGTGCTAACTCCAGGTAGTTAGCATCAGAACTGAAGTGACTCGTAGGACACCTGAGTAGTGTCCGCAGAGAACTGGTTGTGAGCTGGCTGAGTCTCTGATTTGGGGCAGATCCACCTGGGACAAGGGAACCCCAGGAGATGGGGAGGATGACCGCATCAGGGCATTTTAATTTCCAGGAGCCTCTCCCCACAGGACATCTGACTGCTACAGGAGAAGGTCAGCTCCCTCCCAGGTTCTTAGCAGGAGCGAATTAGTTCCTTCGGGAAATTCCTTGGTTCCTAGGTTCTGTGGGCCAATGAACGTCTGCGTGGTGAGATAACTGAGCAGGAAGGAAATGTCAGCTCCTTGGCAAGCCTGCAGAGTCAATCTTGGGCCCAGCCTTCCTTCAACCCTGGATGTTTTAGGATTTTTGATTATGACTCTTTATTCTAGGATACACTCTCCTATTCTTTGTGTAGGAAACACGTCTCTTATTAGGAAACGCAGAATCAGAGCTGGACCAGGCACTATGCGAGGTTGAGGAGGACGGAGAAAACATGCCAGATGACTCCACCTATGCCAAGTGAGCCTGTGAACGTGCGTGCGACCGTGAGCTGTGGACGATGTGTTTACGAGTGAAGAATGGCCTGGCAATGGAAGATTTTAAAAAGAGATGAGAAAAACAACTTCACAGAAGCAACGGGACTTGAAGTGGTCCTTCAGAAGAATGGAGTTTAGATTGCTACAAAGACGAGGGGAAGGTGTTTTCAGAGGGAAGGAACAGCTTGAGCAGGGAGGACTGAGTGGGTCTGGAGGCAGAGTAGCAGGAGGATGCAACAACGACCAAGTATGAGTTGATCCTGTGCATCGGCCACTGTTCTAGATTCCTGTCTGCAGAGAGCCTGCATTCTGGAGGACATAGACACGCAGCAGGGCAGCAATTTAAACCAAACACTTAAGAATTATGATAAAGGTCACGAAGGACAGAAACAGGCTGTGATGGAGAGCAGTGGGTTCTAGTTTACAAAGTTCTCTCATCCACTATTTCAGCTGCACCGCAACTCTTCGATGGAGGCAGAGCAGATGTTATTGTCCACATTTTATAGATAAGGGGACTCGGAACATTGAGGGGACGCACCAAAGGACACAGCCCTTAGCTCCTTCCGCTCCAGGGGATGCTCTGCCTACTGCGGTGCTGGGTGATTGAGGATGCCCAGTGCATGCGGACGACCCAACAAGCCTCCTTTCCCCAGCTTGCGATCTGCACGAGGGAAGGCTTGTTTCTCTTTGTTCCCTTCTCGGAGGAACCGCCGGCCTTGGAACTCTCGTCTCGGCCCTGACGTCCATCCAGCTTCCTGGTGCTGGACCACGCAAAGTCAGCAATCAGCATTTGGTCACATTGAGTCCAGAAAAAACTTCCATTTCACAAATGCATGATGACATTGTGCACAGTTGAACAAACTGGCCTGGTTTCCTTGCAGAAGAAAAAGCATATTCTGAAATGACAGCGGCTGCTCTCGTCAATAAGAGGGATTAATGTCGCTCTCTGTGGTTGGTGCCGTTGCCGCAGTGCATTTGGCTGACCCAAAGCACAGCAGTCTTTTTTATTTTCCTTTTTTTTTTTTTCTAACACACCATTCCAGTTGGAGAGTAAATGGAATGTCGGGGGTCTTCTTTCCGCGGGGCCCTGCTCCAGGCTGGGCTTTCGGTTCTGCCTGTGGTGTCGCTACAGGGTGGGAGGCAAGCAGGTGCACACCTGCACAGGATGCAATTGTGCTATCTGGAGCAAGAGATAGCAGAGGTTGTGAAGCATGACTTGAGTCTTGTCCAGCCGCCGCTGGTGAAGGACCTCAGGAGAGGGGAGCAATGCCACCATCATAAGGCATCAGAGCCACTGGATCGAGCCATTGGACCCAGTGATTAGGGCAACACGATGAAGAGATCTGAATCTCAGTTTACCCAGTAAAAAAAGGTGTGTAATGCGAATTGGTGTTTATGTTGATAATGTCTAGAGGCTGTCTTTTGAGGGAGCTTCCCTCCATCCATAGATAGGGAGAAGTAATTTAATATATTTCCAATCTCCGTGTGGAAGGCTTAGAGGGGATTATTTCCCCACGTATAAAAGTCTCTAGATCCCGATGGCAAATCTCCAGCACGTGGGCCACCATGTCTTCATAAGCCTTGGTGATCCATTCCTGATCACATCACCACGTCTTCTGCTGAACCCCGGCTCGGCTCCAGAACCTTCCTCAGCACAGGGCTGCAAATAGCCGCCGCCAACCCGACTGTGCAGGTTGTGGGGGAAACTCTCTGCCATCCCTGGTCTAGTCCATCTTCTTGATCTAGTTGGCATCCTGGTCCCTCATGTGGCAGAGCACCCCTCCCATGTGGGAAAATGAGAGAATCCAGAACCAGTGTCCCCATCTTCAGAGGGATGCATGGACTATTGTGGTGGTAGACACAGCCGACGTGTGGGTCCCCAGAAGTAAAACTTCTTTAACTCAAGCTTTGCCTGCATCGTTCTTCTGTCTGTTTTGCCCATTCTTGCCAGGTTTCTGACTTTGAGTCTTCTTTACCTTCCCTGGGTGAGGCATCAGGAGCTACAGAGAAGATGAGAGAAGCAAAATGCATGGTCCTCACCCTTATGAGGCCTGTGATGCATGTGGAGCAATGGGACAAGCATTCACGACATGGTTGAGAAATCATACTATTTTAACAATGTATGTTAACATATAGATTCTATAATAATGTGCAACACAACACAATAGCTATTATTTTGAATGTCATTTACTAGGCAGTGTATGATCATATGTGTCAGCGCGAACAGGTAGTTAAGTTCCAGAGGAATTTAGTGATTTAATGGTATAGTGTGGGTCCCACAAGTGTCAGGCAAGAAACGGGGACAAGTAAACCAGCCTTTACACTACAGCGAGACAGAATCTGTGCTAAAGCTCTCGAGGAGAGTGGGGGAACAGGGACAGATAAACTGGGCCATTAACCAGGTGATGAAGATTTGGATGACATTCCAGAGGGAAGGAACAGAAAATGCAAAGCCAGAAAGGGGAGAGAGAACGGCCCATTCACACTCTGCAGGTAATTTACATGGGTCTTGCCAAGGGAACCAGGAGGTGCAAAAGATGAGGCTGGAGAGGTTCATGAAAGACCTAGAAGGCTTGTTGAAGAGTCTGGACTAAGTCACGAGGCTGGTGATGAGCTGCAGAGGCGTGATGAGCAGAGGAAGGGTGGGGTGGTGTCACTGAGGCAGCAGTGAGGGGTGGGTTGGAAAGGGGTGATACTGGGGCATGGAGTCTTCTAGGAAGCCATCGCAATGACGTAGGCAAACAGCGATCCGGGCATCATGTAGAGGAGTGACACCAGGGAGAAGGAGGAATTTAAAACACAAGGCAGGAGGCACATCAGGATCCGCTAACACCGGGGTCCCCGCTCCCTGGACCACAGACCGGTACCATCATGGCCGGGTAGGAACTGGGCTGCAGAGCAGAAGGTGAGCAGGGAGCAAGTGAGTGAAGCGTCATCTGTATTTGCATCACCGCCTCAGCTCCACCTCAGAGCATCAGGCGTTAGAGTCTCATAGGAGCACTGGTCCCCGGTGCCAAAAAGTTGGGGACACCTGTGCTCACTGATTGTTTTGAGGCCATGTGGCTTTGAGGGTGCCAGCATGGGGTGGGGTTTGGATAGGGAGAGAGGATTCAGGTTGGACTGAGAGTGGATAATCGGGGTTAGGAAGGCCATTCGATGGTTCAAGTCCAACTCCCTGCCTTTACCTCCATGTCAGATTTAAAGCACCCAGAATAAACCGAGGTCTGTCCAGGCTCGGGATGCTACGAGGGAGGCCAAGCTTTTCTCTTTGGAATGGGAGGCCATTCCTGTTTGAAACGAGTCTTCAGTGGAGGATTATCTGATTCCATTTAATTCAACTAGATATTTTTTCTTTTTTTGTGATTGTTACATGTAAGTTACAGGTAGGACTCAGTCTTCTTTCCCGCTCCTGTTCCTCTTACCTCTTCGTCCTTGTAGATGCCTGGACTGAAATGGAATAAAAACACATGTCAGATGCAGTTAGGTGGGCAGATGGACTGACAGGAAGCCTTGGGGGAGTGAAGGGAAGGCAACCTTTCAACCGCAGGAGGTAGAGCCGAGGGCAGGGAAGGTGCCTGGACCCAGGGGGGTGGCAGGGTGAGGTCAGGGCTGGAGAGAGGACAGTCTCCAGGAGATATGTGAGCTCGGGTAACAGCATAAGCAGCGTTAGCCCACAGATTACTAGGCGTGCCAGCCTATAAAATCTCCTTTTTTAGGCACTCGAGGCTGCGGTTTTCAGTTCTTGAGATGGGCAAGGGATGTCGGGAAAGGAACGATGCCTCTAGTAACACCCTCTCCCATCCTTTTGGCTGGTTTCAGCAGCAGCAATAGGAGTGTGGACCTGGGCCAGTTTCTAACTCTCCCAATCTCAGTTTTCTCATCTGAAAAAGGGGAGGAGGGTAGCAGTGCCACTCCTGAGGCTCCTTGCCAGCACCATCAGACGCCAGTGGCTATTTTCACTGTTACCCAACAGAGCTCTTGAATGTGCCTCCAGCCATTACCAGCTTCACAGAAGGAGGAACCACACCCAGGTTTGATTCTTCTTAAGCCTCTGGGTGTTCAGGCCAAAACAGAGAGGGTAGCAGGGAGAAGACCAGCTGGAGCTAAGGGGGAGAGGGGGCACCACAACACCCAAGAGCCTGAGGTCACGGTTGTTTTTTACAGAAAGGGCTATGAGTATGTGCTAAGTATCCCTTATGGCACCAAAGCCCTGGTGTTGTGCATTTTAGGGTCATGGCCAGAAGCAATGGGAGGCCCGGGCATATATGCTACAAAGTGAAATACACGGGTAAGGTGGTAACAGACCCAGGGAAAGAGACACGATAAATATATATATTTTTGTTTGTTTCTTATGAGATCCACTCATAAGAGATCTGTCTTCAAGCACAGAAACATCATCTTCTCGATAGACTTGTTGGTAACAGGTAGGCCATTCACTTTGGAGAGGTCTTCCTTTCTGAAGAAAACCGTTAAAGGACATTAGCTGAGATCATTTCAATATGTTAATGCACCGTTTCTCCCCCCGGTGTGTCCCGAGACTCCAGGCTGCAGCCCGCCTCGTCACTCTGTATGCGCCAGCCCTCCACACCCGAGGCTTATCACAAGCAATTATCTTACCCAAATAAAAAATGAAAATGGAAAAGTTAAATAAATAACAGGACATCTTGATGGAATCGCAGTAATGCTCATCTTGGCTAACATTAGCCCTGACTTTTGGACAGCTAGCTTTGTTAATGCGCTTGTCCTTTGTTTAGGCATCTCTCTCTCTCTCTCTGAATCTGTGACTTTCCAAAGTGATGGATGGCGGCCATCTCTGCTCTCCCCTAAAAATATATTCCCCAGAAAACTGGAGGGAGCAAAACGGACACTGTCATCCCGACCGAGGCACGGCTCAGATGGGAGAAAAGCCTCAAAAGGAAACTCACCTTAAAATTATGGTTTTCTTCACAACAGGTTGAGCCTTCTGTCATTCTTAGTTTTCCTGCTATGTGAAGAGCTCTGCATACCTGCGCCAGGCAGGCCTCAGTGAACTTGAACGGGAAAGTGTACCTCGTGTAGCAGTCGGGAGAGACCAGCTTGGGCTCTGGCAGCAAACAGCCCTACACCTTGGGGTGTAACAGCGGAAGTTTTCATTCCTTCTTCACGCAAAGCCCCCTGCAGATGCTGCCAGTTTGTCACAGCAGTCGCCCTCCAGGTCTCCAGCCTGGCATCCTGGGCTGCTTTGAACTTTTAGCACCTCCACCCCACTGGGTGCTTCCTCCATGGCCACGGCAGGGAAAGCAGCCTGGAGATGCAGGCACTGATGGTTAGAGGCTTTGGCAAGGAAGTGACACACAGGCCATTTCCATTTTCATTTTATTGACCAGAACTGGTCACATGGTCAGCCCAGCCACAGGAGGGTGAGAAGGTGCACCTGGAAGTAAATGAGCACTCCACGTGAGTGAACAAGAGTGAAGTCTACCTCTTCAGGAGATTTTGACCATGGAAACTTGCTTCTTTCTGCTTGCCCTGAATCTAACTGGGTAACTTAACCCAGAGGTCAGCCATCTGGGCATTCTTGGGTCCTACAAACCTCTGAGGTCATCATTCAATCATTTATTTATTCATGCATCCTTTCATTTATTTGCAAATGTTTTGACATGTAACATCATGTAATTTAACACATGGAGCATGTGGATTTGAGGCATTTATATACTGTGATAGCATTAGCACCTCTATCACAGCAAATATATATATATTTCTGTGGTAGGAATAATAATGGTCTGGTCTCTTAGCAAGTTTGATGATTTTAATACCATATTTTCTATGGTCACTATACTGCACATTAGACCTCCAGGACTTATTTATCTATTGGTTGCAAGTTCGTGCCCTTCTGTTGTGTAATTACATCCATGTATAAGTTATACGTAACAGTCCTAGGTTTATAGAAAAACTGAGCAGAAAGCACAGAGAGTGCCCATGTACCCCAGGCCCCCACACTTGCACAAACTTCCCCACTATCAATGTTTCTCACAGAGCGGTGCACTGGTTAGAATTAATAAACCTGCACGGACACACCCTTATCGTCGAGAGCCCGTAGTTTACAGGATGGTTCACTCTTGGTGTTCTACAGTCTACGGGTAGGGCCACATGTAAAGTGACATGTACCCACCATTATAGTTTTATCACCTTGGAAGTCTTCTTCATTTTATCTATTCATTCCTCCCTCCCTGCTAACCCCTGGCAACCGCTGATCTTTAACTGTCTCCGTACTTTTGCTTTTTCCAGAATGTCATGCAGTTGGAATCAGACAGTCGGTAGCCTTCTCAGATGGGTTTCTTTCACTTAGTCATGTGCATTTAAGGTTCCTCCATGTCTTTCATGGTTTGATAGCTCATGTCTTTTTAGCACTGAGCAACACTCCGTTGTCCGGATGTACCAGTTTGTTTGTTTATTTATTCACTTACTGAAGGGCAGCTTGGTTGCCTCCGTGTTTTAGCAATTATGAATAAAGTGCTCGGAAACATCTGTGTGTAGGTTTTTGCGAAGACACGACTGCTGGACTATATGAGTATTTTAGTTTTGTAAGAAACTGTCCAACTGTCTTTCAAAGTAGCAGTATCATTTTGCAGTCCCACCAGCCATGAATGAGAGTTCCTGCTACTTTACCCCCTCGCCAGAATTTGGGATTGTCAGTGTTTTGGGTTTTGGCAACTCTAATAGGTGTCTTGTTAATGTTTTAATTTTTAATTCCTTAATGATTTATGATGTGGAGCATCTTTTCCTATCTTTATATGCCATCCGGTGAGGTGTCTATAGAGATCTCTTATCCATTTTTAGTCAGGCTGCTTGTTTTCTTATTAAGTTTTAGAAGTTCTTTATATATTTTAGATAACAGTCCTTTATCAGAAATATTGAAAATATTTTCACCTAGTCTATGGCTTGTTTTAAAAATATTTTTAAAAAATGACTCAAAGTCTCATTTCTCCATATGAAATCCAATATTCCCATCAATGACTAAAGATTCTTGGAAGTGGACAGGTTTGTTTTTTTCTGTGTCGACTCTAGCTAAGACTTGTTTGTAGAGAGAATTTTTGATGTCTACCCTGAGTAGAGTAGGTGCAAACGAGAAACGTAGCCTTCTTCTTGTAATTCCTTTCATCTCCAGCATCCCTCCCTCTATCCTCCCTTCCCCGAAAGTTTGGGGCAGAGCCCGGAGGTTACAGCATGGCTCTGTGTAACAGTTTCAAATGCGGTGTTAAGATATCATCATCCTTCAAAGCTTCTCAGCCATACCCAATGCCTGGAATATCTCAGTGGCCACCTTTTCCTCGCAAGTTGCGTGTTGCTTTTCCCCCCACTTGTTTCCCCTCCTCTTGATTGACTCCTTTATATCTCCTGAATGGTCATCTTGAACTTCTTGTCTTCAGCCCTTTCTGATTGTAGGTCCAAAACACTTCCCTCTCACTTCCTGCCTCGGAGATATCCATTTAATCCTTCCTTTGTTCTGGTCTCTCCTTCTAGAACATATCCTAAGATCTGTCTTTTCATACCCAAATTATCCATTCATTAGGCATTTCATCAAAACATAATAAATTTTCTCTTTTAGACTACTGCTGACTTTTAAAATATGCCCCTCTCTCACCTTTGTAGGATAATCTTCCAGGTATACATGGAGTGGGGGTAGGGTGAATGTGGAGAAATAACCCATGGAGCAAGGCTGGGGAAGCCCTGTATGCATGTCCAGCTTTGGGAGCAGGAAGTGGTATTTTATTCATGCTGGCCACTCGCAAGCACATCTGTTCATGGAAGAAATCTCATCATAAAATCAGGTGTTTAACTTGTTTTAGGGACAGTTTGCCCAGGGCTATTACAAAAAAAAATTTTTTTTTAAATGCTGCAACTTGAAAGTGTTATTGAAGAGTCAGAACACACTGGGGACCTGTTTCCCTCCTACCCACCCCCTTCCCTGGCAGGAGATGGTGTTTGCAAGAGCAACGTGTGGCAAAGCTCTCAGGAAATGCTGCCGAAGACATCTATCTGCGTAGAATGGGCACAGCATGCCGTTTTAAACACTTTGGAATGATGCGCTACCCCGGAGATTGCTTATGTCTTCCATTCTTGTTGTTTCTTGTTAATGTTTACCAACATTGGGTTGACTGCTAATTGTGACTAGTAATATTTCCCCTTTGTTATTTCTCAACAAGTCCCAGCGTTGTGCTGGGTACTGGGTAGCTTGGTTATTTCTAGGTGTATTTAGAAAACCAAGGAGGTTCTATTTTAGATTTTACATAAACTCCTTCCACTTAGCACTCTCTAAGCAAAATCAACAGTTTCTTTCTAGTGTGTCACAACTCGTTTCTCTTGAACTGTTTGTCCTCTTCCAACTCTGTCCCTGGTCCCTTTACTTCAACCCCTTATCTAGGAATCCTTGGGACAGTGGGATACATAGTTCCTTCACTGAAATGGCCAGAACAGGATACAAGATGCCATGTCTTCAGACTTCTCCTCAAAACTTTATCTCCTTCTTCAAAAGCCTGAGCAGCCACCTGGCGTTATATGAAGTCCTCATTATTTAATAGTGACACTATGTAAGACTATTGGAGGAGAACTGGGATACTCAACACCTTATAGTTAAAAGATCTAATATATAATTCAGATAGTTTATTGGATGTTTCCACTTTTAGGGTAAATATTTTGTCCTTAGCTGGATTTGAGTTGAAATTTTAAGAACGGAGCATATATGGTTTTCCTTTTTCTGTTTTTCTTACTCTGACTTGGAATATGTGGGGAGGAGTAAGAAGGGGAAAGGTAGAGTAGGAATATGAAAAGGTGAAGAAATATGTAGAATGGGGGTTTATTTTCATTTTTTAACTTCTTAACAAGAAGTGGAAGGAAATTAAACAAAAATAACAAAAATAAACTATTTAAGTGTCTACCATGTAAGAAGCCCAGGGTTAGGCACTTTGCACGAGCTGTCACATACAGTCTGAGCAGTTACTAACGAAACATGAGCTGTTAGCTTTATGCAGAGGGAGCGAGCTAGTCTAGACTGCTGAGGAGGGCAGATGAACTGCATCACTGGATGGAACTTATGAGAAGGCAAATATTAAGAATATAAAGAAATTGTTAAGTAGTTAGCCTGGCATGGTCAGCAATGGGCTACTCTAAAGGAAAGTGACATTCCGGTGGCAAATTTAGAGGTTTGTCCTAAAAACCATACCAGGCATTGTCATTGTCTAAAAAGGCATATGATTTTTTAAATAATTTTATGATCAGAAAAATAATATCATTTTAAAGGGCATTGATTAAATCTCATTATCCACATTGAACTATGCCAGGGAATGTGCTGTGGGAATGCCCTAATCACAAAAGCCTTTATTTGTAGAGACTTCTAGAGAATCAGGTCAAGAGTTTAACCCCGATACAGAGAATGACATTCATTATTACTTTTAATACATCCATTTCAGGTACATGGGGACTAGCAGTGGAGCTCAGGCCTACTCTAGGAGGAAGGAAAACCAATGAGAATTATTTCATCTCTAAGTATCGGGGTATTCTTCTTAGAGAAGGTAGCATGTTTGTAATGGCCTGAACAGTGGAAGAGAGGCACCCGCTTGGGTGAATGGGGTGGTAGAGACACGTGGATGCATCTTGAGAGGTGGCCCAGGGATGGAAGTAAGAGATCGAGTTGATCACTGCCCTTGGACCCTGCCAAAGGGGTCCTCACTCCGGCCCCACACTTTGAGGGACTGGCTTTGTCCCTCTTCTGCCTGTGCTCGTCTACACGAAGCAAAGAATTCATTAGACTGAGGAAGTGTGTCCACTCTGAGCTCATGCCTCTCCACCCTGCTTTCTAGATCATGCTCTGGGTTTAAGAACATGGAACTCCTTGGGCTTCTGGGGCTGGCAGAGCTTCTCTTACAGGTCAGCCCTCAGGCGTGCAGAACAGTGCTCCCAGGGCACACACACTCGGCCTGCAGGTTTGCTAGGAAGTGGTTCCTTTGGGCATATTTAGGGCTTGGAGTGTAGGCTGGGTGCCTGTATGTGTGGGGGAAGGTTGTGCTTGTAGGGTAGAGCTATGGGTAGAAAGAGAAAGGATGGAATCCTGGGCTTGGCTCTCTCCGCATCTCTCTTCTCCTGCAGAGCTCGAAGGAGTCTGAGTTCTGGCCTTCCAGGCTGATCTAAAGGTGTAATTTGTAAAGCATGGACATAGAATATATTTTATCTAACAGTGTGTTAGCCTGATACATTTTAGACATGTCACATGTGGTCTCTTTGTACTCCTGCCCTGGCATGCAAGTGTTCCTTCTCCTTAATGTTATTGTTGGGCAAAGGAGGCCACAATCTGGCTCCCCTCTTTTCACTAGCCAATCAGACTCATCCTGAAATGCAACAGGAGTCCTCACAAGAAAGGCTAAATTCCGTGGATTCTTTCTTCTGTGTTTGGTTTGCCACAAGGCATTTATTTTGTAGCTCGTGTAGGAGAAGTGAGCTGCTCATGTTCCTGAATACCTCTGATAGAGAAGAACCTTTAAGAAGGATGAATTGCAAGAGAGACCTGCCTTCCCACACACACACATACCCACATGCACACACACACACACACACACACACACACACACACACTCACACACACATCTGGGGAGCTTCCTTCCCTTTCCCCCTATATATTTGGGAGGTTCCACTGAGGCTTTTCTTCTACCTGTTTGCATCTGCTGCAGAGGGGGCTTGCAAAGAGAGTTGATATGACACATCTCTGCAGATAACAGGAGTTGGCAGATGTGTTTTAATTAAAGAAATCCAGGTAATGAAAAAGATGTCATGGGTGGAGAGAATGAGAACTTGCCAGCAACAAACTCCTGCTCATATCTACTCTGCCCCAGCTCCCAGCATCTGCTTATGGATTCTATAAAATGCCATCGTCAGGGGTGGAAGGGAGGGGGAGCAGATGTGGGTATCAGGATGCTGCCAGCTCCTGATTATCTACCATTTGGGGTACAGGGCCAAAACTTGAATAATCCACATCTATAGAGAACACCAAGCAACACCATAGAGGGATGTTTAACTTCCTTCTCTGACAAACTGTCCACTGGCTCATTTTAGGACTTTGAGTCTCCTTGACTCTCTTTCCTTTCCTCTGAGTCCAATTGCAGGGAGGAAATAATGTATGAAGGATACAGAAGCAAGTGTCTTCAAGTCCTACTCTTCTCTGTAGCTGGTTTAGCCAGGAAAACCACTACATTTGAGTCTTCAGAGGGAAACTGGAGGCCTTCTAGATCCATTCCTCACTTTGCAGTTGGCGGAATAGCAGTCCACAGCGGGGACTGCTCAAGGTCCCACAGTGAAATCGATGACAGAGCTTGGTCTAGGACCAGCCTCCTGACTCATAGCCACCACACGGCCCATGAGGTCCTCTTCCTCCTGAAGCTCTCCCAGCGCTTTGGGGACATACAAGTTAACCTTTGGTTGGCTGCTTTTCTTCAGTAGCCCTCATGTGTTAACATCTTTTAATGTGCCCAAAGGAAGTATGAGTGTGACTACAAGGGTCACAAAATTTAAGTGCTTACAGAAACAAGTTGGGAAAAATAAAAGTATAATTTGGCCAGAAAAAACAATGGGGAATAGTGGGGCCTGTGGCATACTAGAAGGTACATGGCCCTTCTAAAGCCTTCAAAATTTGAACACTGTGTTGGCCAAACAAAATATCTGTAGGACACAGTTGGCTCTTGTACTGCCAGATGCAACTTCTGACAAAGGGCCTAGGACTTCAGCAGTAGTAGGGCAGGCACATGGGCCAGAACTATCTGATAGAAATATAATGTAAGCCTCCTCCATACGAAAGTTTTAGTGTTTCTAGTAACCACAGTAAAAGGTCAAAATGAATAAGTAAAATTAATTTTAATATACCTTAATCACATATATCCAAAATGTTATTATTTCAACATGTAATCAACTTAAAATTTTGTTATTGAGATGTTTATATACTAAGTCTTCAAAATCCAGTGCATACTTTGTGGCAGGTCTGAGATTTGACTACTCTTCTTATAAGCTACCGACACTGTTTCATGGATGCTGGCAGAAGAGATGAGATTCTTGGGTCAGGGATAAAGCACTTTGTTACTCACGGCACAAGAAGTAGCATGAACATCAGCACGTTTGTAGCAGTTCCCCTGGTCCCCTGTCATAAGAAGAATTCTAAGATGGTCCCAGAGATGCCCCGTTCCCTATTTACACACGCCTTGTGCTAGTTTTTCCACCAAGCACTGCTGTGAAGAGATTTTTATTAAGATAGTATTAAGATTTCAAATCAATTGACCTTGAAATAGGGAGATGAAGCAGGTAGGTCTGACCTTATCACATGACCTCTTTAAATCTGGGTCTGGAGGTCAGAGACAGAGAAGTCAGAGAGATTAAAAACATTGGAGGAATTTGACAGTGAGAAATTCTGCGTTGTTGACTGTGACAAGGAGGGGGCCATATGACGAGGCACGTGGGTGGTCTCTCTGAACTGAGAATGGCCCCTGCTGACAGCCAGCAAGGAAAACAGGGACCTTAGCTATACAATTACAACAACATGAATGAGCTTGGAAGTTTTTTTCCCAGAGTTTGGTCGCTAGACTCACATGTGTCTGTCCACTCAGGGGTATCATACCCTAGAGCAGCGGTCCCCAACCTTTTTTGACACCAGGGACCTGTTCTCCTACAAGAATCTAATGCCTGATGCTTTGAGGTGGAGCTGAGACAGTGAAGCTAGTGCTGGGGAGTGGCTGCAAATACAGATGAAGCTTCGCTCACTTGATGGCCGCTCACCTCCTGCTGTGTGGCCTGGATCCTAACAGGCCACTGACCAGTACCGGAGATTGTGGACCCGTGCTCTGGAGGATTATTTTTCAACCTGTTTTCTTTTCATTATTACTCCTTATGGAGCCTTTTAAGATATCTTCTTCTTAATTTCCTTTCTCCCCCATGAAATTTTATGCCACAGATACACTGTTTATCTATTGTTATTCTATCCATTGTTACATCTATTGTTTATCTATTATATATATTGTTTATGTGCTATGGTCCTTTGGAAGAACACAAACCATTATAATATTTAAGTTTCTCCCATCCCTGTCCCCACCCCTTACCCAGGATCAAACTTTTCCCCCTTGCAGGAGATATTGTCCCCGCAGAGAATATATGCTCCGGAGGACTAGACTTATATTTACCAAACTTACCAGAGGCAGACTAATAAATTAGGTTGCCAGTTTATTTCATTTGGGGTGGACTAACTTATCCCACCTTCATACAGGGATGCCCCCATGGTGTGTCAAGTGCTCAGAGCAAGGGGATGCAGGGGGCATGAAGACTGAGATCCAGAGAGCTAGACTCCCTTGCTATTGTTGCCTGAGTCCACATTGCTGGACACAGTGCTTCACTTACTCCTCTTTTCTAGGCTCTTGGGCAACCAGACTTTTTACAACTCGTGCCCTAGAACTAGAAATTCAATACTAGCCAGGAATATGGCCCAGCACCATTTCTTCTGGAGAACAGTGCTGGACGAACACTGAAGCATTTATTCTTAGGGTCACCCTCTCTTGCCAGTTACACACATCAGTCTCAGCTGGCATCCTTTTGTTTCTCAAGCATTTTGAAGAGCAGACAGCCCAATTCAGCTTCAAGAAAGCTATTTCGTTTTTTGGAAGAATCAGAGGGAGATTGTCTCCCTGGATGTGTCTGCCCCAGGCAAAATATGATAAGCCAAATATTTCAGGTAAAAGTAATTTAAATTCCTGGAAGTTAATTGTTGGGGAGACAAGCCTAGTGGAGTCAAGATTAATGTTTAATATCCGTAGAGACCACGTGCCTTCTCTCTGTTCTTGGGCTACTGATTTCGTCTCTGACCTTGAGCAGCCATCTACAAAATGCTAGCCATTAGTGAAATGAGGAGCTGGGCTTGGTGGTGTCAATAAGATGGATGAAAACTAACTTAGTTAAAGTGCTTGTTAAAGGATGTGCTAACCACTTTACTTGGAAGTGTGCTTTTCAAATCTTCAAAGTTTGTTTTCAGCTGAAACTTGCTTTACGGCCTAACATGTGACCAGATGCTGTTAGTGATTCACGAGTGTTTGACAAGACTATGTTCGATAGGATTGCCCGACAAGTACTATGTGTGTCTTTACATAGAATTTGTTGAATGTGTTGTTGAATCTTCTGTCTGTATCGATTTTTCTATGTGCTTGAGGTACTAATTTGGACAAAGTTTATTATATCTCTTACCCTAATGCTGGATCTGTCAATTTCTTCTTTAAATTCCATTGGTTTCTGTTTTGTATATTTCAAAGCTTATTTATGGGAGGTTTTAATTATCTTATTTTTCTAATGAATTATTCTTTTTTACCATTAAAATGTGCCTCTCTTCATCTCTAATAGTTTTTGAACTCTATCTCCTCTGATATTGATATAGTGACACCAGCTTTCTATTAGCTAGCATTTATCTAGTATGTCATTTTTCTGTTCTTTTACTTGTAATATTTCTGTGCTCTTGTTTTTTAGCTATCTTTGTACAGCATATACAGCCGATTTTTAAAAAGACAATAAGAACATCCCTGTCTTTTACTTAGGAAGTTTATTTCACTCATATTTATTGGAATCATCAATAAATTTAGACTTAATTTTCTCAAAGATTTTATTTTCTATTTGCTTTGGTTGATTTTTTTTCTTTTTCTTCTCCGGTCCTATTTTATTTGGTTTGGATTAAGCTTTCTTTATTCTCTTCTCATTCTACTGATTTTAAGATTGTTCATTTTATTTTTATTCTTTAGGAGCAACTTTAACATCACAGTACATATATGTATTTGACTTAGAAAGTGTAATTCTGGATTGTGTTGTATACTTACTTCCAGGGGACACCAATCACATTATTTTATGGATTGTTAAGTGGTAAAGTCTTGATCTTTTTCTTCCTTACAAAAATACAAGAAGCTCATAACATTTTAGATGATCATTTTTTCCCTTCTCCAATATCGTTGACTAATATTTCAATTATCTTTTGCTTTTATATCATAAATCAGTCATTTTAGTCATTATTGACTTATACTATCCTTATTTATATTTATTTATCCATAAGTTTACCAATATTTTTTCTTTCTGTTTTCTTCCTTGAGGTAAAGTAGTAGTTTTTGCATTGAGGATCTGTTAATTTAGTCTCAGTTATTGATTACCTTAAAAAGCCTTACTTTACCTATATGTTACATATTTTTTCTTACATGCATTATATAATGTGTAACAAAGAAAAGCTTTTTTTAGTCATCATTATGTCTTCACTCTTGAGTGATAGATTAACTGGGTATAGAATTCTAGGTTTGCAGGTATTTTTTTTCTTAGCATTTTGAAGATATTTATACCTGTGATTCATTTATTGCCTCTCAGCTGCAAATCCATCCTTCTTTGCCATACTTTGTGATATCAGACCTGAGCTCTGTAGATTACATTTCTCCCTTGCCAGAAGGCTCGGTGTTTGGCTCTGCCAAGAGAGGGCACCAGAGGGACACTACAAGGCTGAAAGAGGAAGAAGGAAAAAAAGATTCCTCCCCTCTCCTTTTTCCTGTTGGTTCCTAATCTGCTCAGTGCTGAGCCAAACAAACAAAAAACAAACAAACAAACAAAACACCCCAAACCAAAAAACAACAAAAAACAAAAAACAAAGCAACAACAACAAAAAAATTAAAAACCGGAACAACAGGCCAATCTCTTTGGCGCCACATCAGTGGGCATCATATTTCTATGGCAACCATGCCCTGCCTCCCAAGGTCTGAATTTCTGCTTTGCAGGGTCTCCTCCTCTAAAACTTTAAGTTCCTTTCTTGTTCGCTTTCATCACATCCCTAAGGGTAATAGTTTCTTGCTGTAGTGTCTTCCTCTCTACATTTTAGAGTTTATTTTGCCTGTGTTAGTGTTAACTACATTTTAATTCATTATATTAAAATTTTCCTGTTTAAATTGCTGGTGTGGTTTCAGTCCCCTGACTGGACCCTAACCAATGAAATGTTATTGTATTGTTTTCTGTTTTATTTTGTTGCTCTGCAAAAGACTGTTGTCTGCAAAAGTATGGAGTAGATACTTCATAAAAGAAGATGTAGAACTGGCTGACAAGCCCACAAAAACATTATTAATGTTTAATAATGTTCAACATTATTAGTCATCAGAGAAATGCAAATTAAGACCTCAATAAGACCATTACACACTCAGCAGGATGGCAAAAATTAAAAAGATTGACAACAGTAAATGTTAGCAAAAATGTGTAACATCTAGAACTCTCCTACATTGTCGGGAGTGTAAACTTATAGAACCAATTTGGAGAAATTGGATCTGGTAGTGTCTTATAAATGTATACCTACACTATGACCTCAGCAATTCCACTCTTAAGTATTTACCCAAAAGAAACAAAAATATATATACATATACATATATATGTGTGTGTGTCTATATATATTCATATATATGTATATATTCACAAAAGGACTTGTTCAAGAATGTTTATAAAAACTTAATTCATAATCTCTAAGATAGAGATCAAGTGTTCATCAATAGAAAGACAGATGAAAAATCTGGTGCCTTCATATAATGAAAAATGATTCAGTAATAAAAATGAATGAACTACAAATACATGTGACGCCATGGGTAAATGTGAAAATCAGTATCTTAAGTGAAAGAAGCCTTGTACAAACGTGTAAGATTTCACTTATGTGTAATTCCAGAACAGGTAAATCTAATCTATGGTAGGAAAAAAACAGGATAGTGGTTGACCTTGAGGGTCTGGGGGTGAGGACTGACTGGAAAGGTAGGTGAAGGAATTTTCTGAGGGCGATGGCACTGTTTCACAATTGCTAGATATTTCGGTCACACGGAAATTTGTGTTTATGATTTATGCATTTTATTATACGTAAATTTGACATCAAAAGAAAGCATCTGTAAACAAATATTGAACTCTAATGATATCCTTGCTAAAGTATTTAAGAAGTGTGTCAATGTCTGTAATTTGCTTTGACATGTACAATACAAAATAATAATAATAATAATCATAATCATAATCATAAAATAAACAACTAAAGAGGGATTGATGGGTAAATAAAAAAATGAGTAGAAAATACATATGTGATAGTAAATACAGTAAAATTGAGTGAAATATTAATGATAGAATCTACGTTGTGAGAATATAGGTGTTTGTGGTAAAATTTGGTTAACTTTAGTGTTTGAAAATTTTATATTAAAATGTTAGAGAAAAGTGCTACTGTTGATCTAAGTTTTTAAAAGTAATTTGTGTTTTCTCTATGGTTTTGTTTAACCCCTGTGTGTGTGCGTGCATGATCCTGCACTTGCACTGCAGTATATTTAGGTATGAGTTAATTTTTGTCGCACTGAGGGCTCGTGAGCTCACATCTTTTTTCAGGTCTTGAGGTGTATCAGCTCCTCTTCTTCTGGAATTCCCATTAGATCAGTGTTGGAATTTCTCATTCTTTAGAATCTTTTCCATATTTTTATTGTCTCTCTTTGCTAACATTTGAGCGCCCTTATCTTTCATCTTCAGATATTGTATTCTCATGTCTGTTTTTCAGTTTACTAACTCTCTATTCAGCTATATCTTGTCTGCTGGGTAAATTATGACTATGTTTTCCATTTCTAGAAATTCTATTTAATTCTTTTCCCAATTAATTGTCATTTTATTTCAGTGTTCTCCTTTTTTATCCTTTTATGTATTTAATCATTTTAAGCATATTTAGTTTTTAGCTTAATCCTTATAGTTTATTTTAAGTGAGTGTTATCAGAGTTGAAATTCTATTTGCTCTATCTGCTGACTCTCATTGTGGATTGCTTCTTCGTATGCTTCACAAATTTGGATTGTGATTTATGGTCAGCGAATATTTATCTGAGCAACTCTTCCAACTTGAAAAAGGTTCTGTTCCCTCCAGAGTAATTTTTTCATTTGTTTCTGTCCTAGAGAAGCTAGAATCATAGGCCCTAGTCACTCTTTATACTAATTTTCTATACCATTTATCTAGAGGAAAGTTGAAACCCAACCCCATATGGAGGTAAGGATGTGCTCATGAATTATCAGAGAAGACTGTTTCTTTTCTTCATCCAAAGCCCAGAGACAGCTAAGCTTGATCATCGTCCTAAGTCTGTGTGTAGATTGTGTTTACTCCCTCCTATGACTAAGGTAGCAAGCTCTTCAAGGCTTCTCGCTCTTTTGGGGTGGAGGTGGAGGAACTGGTGTGGGTAAGGGTGTTTGCATCTCACTTAATATCCTGACCTCAGGTGGGCATTCACACCCAAGCTCCGTGTCACCAAATCTGTCAGCCCTTCCACAGGCGGCTACAGCATCGACTCAGCATTTTTACTGTGGTTTTCAGTTCTTTCTTCGTTTCGGGTCTCTGGAAATTTTCCTCACTTACAAATCCAGTTATTGCTTTTAAACGAATGTTCATTCTAATCTATTCAGCATTTTCTAGGTGTTTCATATTGGGAGGGTCTTCCAGTAATCTAATCTTCCACAATACTGGAAATGAAAGCTGTGCTGAGCATTGCACATGGATAATTTTATTAATAATTCACAGCAATCCTATAATATATGTATTATTAGTCCAGGAAATCTAGGCATAGGGGATTAAGTAGTTTATCCAGGTCTTACAAGCTGGTAGGTAAGGAAGAGTTGGGTTTTTCCCAATGTCTAAATGGTTCCAGTATGTAGGCTTTTGTTCTCTTGTGTTGCAAGGTAATGAAACCCATCTCTGGCCTGGAAACATTGTTTTGCTTGGATCAGCAGTAAATTAGTAAATTAGTAAATCAGTAGCTCAGTGCTAGAACAGCCTCACTTTTCTGTGTGCATTTGCTATCTTCTCATTCAGCAAGTTCTGAAGAGTGTTCTTTGTACCATAAGAAACAGGTGGCTTTGGGATTTCTCCCCTTACCTGTCATGTCCTGCTCATGGGCTGGCTGGAAGAATCGTGTTTGAGGTACCATATGGGATCACTCTCAAGAGACCTTCTTCTGCTCGACAAGAATTCGCTGCCTCAAGATCATGGGAGTCTTGTGTCTCATGTTGATTTTTAACTGAGTTTTATTTAAGTCCCTTGCTTGCTCTAATTTGCAAACCTGAAAAGTGGTGAACTTTCTGTTTATCTCTGAGACTGTCTTGCAGACAGCTTGGGTGACCAACTGTCCTGTTTTACCTAGGATGAGGGGGTCTCCTGGGACGTGGCCTTTCAGTGCTAAAACTGGGTGAGTTCTGGGCAAATCAGGATGTCAGTCACTCCACAGACCTTTAGGGGTATTATTAACCAGATCAGTGCCAGTCCTTCGCCATAAGAGGCCAGAGCATCTTCTGGTTTCCAGATTTCCCCAGAGATGAAAGGTTTAATGGTGAGAAGGGGAGCACAGAGGACAAAAGATTTATTTCAAGGACATATGGAATAAAGCAAAACCTCACCAGGTATTTCCCAGCTGGTCCTAGTTACACCCCAGCAGAAGATGGAGCAGCTTATAGGGGACAAAAAGTAAGAGCAGCAGGGAAAAAACTAAGATTTATAGGGAGCATGGTGTCCTGTACCAGGTATTTGGTTAGCTTCTTAGTCTGTATCATGTCATTAGTTCTTACTGGAGCTCTATGAGGCAGACCATATTGTGCCCATTTTGAAGAGGAGGAAACTGAAGCTCTGCAAGATTAAGTCATTCGCTCAACATCACGTATTTGAGAATAGTCATGCCTGGGTTCAAACCCAAGTGGGCCTGACCCCAAGGCCAGGGGTCTTCTTCTACTCCACCATGGTGAAGTCTTTATGCCAGCACTGATTTCAGGAGTCATGAGCTAAGGAGAAAAGATGAAAATGAGGCAGACTCTGCAAACTGTCCTTTGCCTTGCAACCTCTATGGGGAAGTGGCAGAAAGTGGCCACTTCTCTAGGGGCCCTGCGAGATTCAGGGAGGTGGGCAGGAGAGCATGGGGCGCTCTCGGCCAGCACCCAACTCCCTATTCCTTTCCCCCTCCTCAACATACTCCTATCTACGGTCGGGTTCGGGTGTAGTGGACAGGGATGTGGGACATAGAGATGAAGATTTGTTTTCCCCTTGGCTGTGTTGTTTGTAGACCATCCTGCTGGCAGTCCCAGCCGTTTGGTGCCTGGGTCTTTGCTCCTTGCTGATGGGTGCCTTACTGCTTGGGCTGAGGTCGTGAGCTTGGTCTATCCCATCCCCACTTGCTCATCTTTAGAAAAACAGCCTCCTATTACCTGTCTGTTGCATTGTAAAATGCTCTATCAATATTAAACATTATTAGGGCATTTTTGCCTAACAAACACATCCTAAGGATCCAGTGATCAGAACTGCTTTTAAAGGCCTCTTCTAATATTTACCTACCCAGCTTCCTTCTATACTCTTAGCTGTGTTTTTCTGAAACAGCTGTGTCCAGAACAGAAGGCTCTTTTGTGTAAACTCATAAGTCACCTGTACTTATTTTGTGTATCCAGGGCTGTTATGCTCTGCAGCAAGCTATTTGAAAAAAAAAAAAAATAGGAGAGGGTATTTGATATAATAGATTATTACATGTTCAGCATATAAATTACTGGGTCTTAGAAGCAGGAAGCGAGTAATTTTGCCCTGAGGTAATATAGCAGCTACTGTGGAGTTACTAAAATCAATTAAATAGATCATTTGTGGTCAGGGCAGAAGCATGGAATTACTACCTGAATAGCATTTGGCAGTCATTCCCTCTTTTAATCATTCAGCAAACAGGTATTGAAACCCGAGATGCGTTTGAGACAATCTAAGTGCTGGGCAGGGCTGCAAAGACACACAAAGCATACAGCCTCAAGGAGACCAAAGTCGTCCTCAGTTCTTTCCACGGAAAGTTCATCACAGTCATTACGCTTTCTGGTCGATCAACTTAAGTGAGGGGGAAGTGGGTCCCTTAGAGGCAGTTGGACATGGAACCAGGAGTGTGAGGGGTAAGCTGTGCAGTTTGGTTCGGGAGGGCAGGAGGTGAGAAGGAAGAGGCAACATGAACCAGACACTGAGACGGTGCCTCGAGAAGACCAGTTATAATGCATATTCGGAGCTGGGGGCCTGGGGACTAAGCTCAGCTGTGTGGCTTATTAGCTGGATGATTTGAGGGAAGTTAGTTAACCTCATTGAGTTCCATTTTTCCCTATCCATTGAAAGAGATGCTTGTACCATTTACCCAAGGATCATATTGTCTGTGAAATAACTGGCACATAGTAGGCACTCAAAAAAAAAAAAAAAAAAGGAGCCATGATGCTTACAACACAGGCCCACATGAAGGGTTGGGAGCCACTCTCACCTTGGGAACCATCCCCACCACCCTTTCCGTTCAGAAGTTATGAGGGTCTAGAGTTATGAGGGTCTAATCTTGCCCTTGCATCTGAGAAAGACCCGAGTTTTCTCATGGTCCCCAAAGAAGGATCCAATTTTGTGCTGGAGTCATGGAGATTATAGCATTCTCTGTCCAGGAGAGACCACTTGCTACCAGTTTCCCCCACCCAGTCTGGAAAATGCTTCATTCTTCGCCAGTGAGGGACTTTTCATTTGCCTCTGTAATTGAAATGGGACCTCTGCATCATTGGGTCAGTGTCATCTGGCCTGAGAGTCATCCAGGGCAGTTGTCCACTTTTTATCAAGTGAGTCAAGAAGGTATTGACCCAGGGCCAACAGCGTGGAGGGGGTAAGAAATTATCTAATGAATCTGAGCAATCAAGTCTCACCCCTATACCACTTCTGGGGGCACAATATCCTTCAACCCTGATCCCACCCACTTTTCCTGGTCCCTGTAAAACCAATCTAATGAGAATAGTGGACCAACTTGGACTGAGTGAAAGATACTATAAAATAACTCTCATGTCAAAAACAAATGTTAAAATAATGCCATCCTCTGATAACTTATGCTCTCAGTCTTGACAGCAGAATATGCTAAATAAATTAGTCTTTAAATGTTTCTCCCAATTATAGGCTTTTGGTCTAATTATCGCTTTACCGAACACGTGAATCATCTTAACATTCTCCTTACTCATGCTTCAGATATGTGGCTTTTATAAACCAATATTCAAATGAAATACCTTTTTTTTATTTTTAATTTCCCTGGCCTCAGTTGGTAAAATGGACTTTTTTTGAATGACAATTAAAGGAACTCATGGGAATGACTTCAGTTAGATTTAACGAATTTTTGTTGGGTATCTCCTCAGCGAAAGGAACAAAGCCAGCTACTGAAGGGGATACATAAGGTTGTGATGACTCTGAGTGCAATAGGAGGGAGAAGGAGCCCTGAGAATTAGCACCAGAGGAATGTAACATTTTCAAAATTGTAGATGGCTGGACCTTGGAAGCAGAGAGATGAGTGAGAGAGTTTTCTGGGCTGAAGACGTGGCAGGGACAGGGAAGGAAATCAGGGACCTCAGACATGGCTGTTCCCTAGACTCTTTGAGGGGCCTTATTGCATATAGTTCCCTGAGGGTTCGGAATCTTTGAGTCTGTTTAGCTCATTCGTAACCAGCTCACGGTCGCTGGCTAATAAGAAGCCAACATTGCAATCTGGGTCTGTCTGATGCTTTTGAACATCTCACTGCTGGTTTTAGACGGGGAAGAACAGAATCACCTGGGCACCCTTTTGAGACATAGAATCCGGGATGTCGGTCCAGGTCATCACCAGAACCTCAGCGTTGGAGCCTGGGCGTGTGGATGATGAAAAACTCTGGAGCAGCATTTCTCAAACCCATGCATACAAGTTGCCAGCCAGGAACTTGTTAAAATGCAGATTCTGAAGGCCTAGGTGTGGGGTAGGGCCTGAGGGTCTGCATTTCCTACAAGTGTCCAGCAGAGGCCGAAGCTCCTGGTCCTTGGACCATTCTTCCACTAGCAGGGCCCTGGGTTTCTGAACCTCACCCAAGGTTGCGAATCATTGTACTGGGCCATGAGGTCTCTGTGTAGACTTCTCCAAATGTAGGTAACGACCATCTACTGGGACCCAGGCACAGAGCCAAGACGTAGGAGGAAAGCAGCATGGGGTTGGGCCCTGGAGTCCAAGTTAGCAGTGAGTTTTAAGGCAGAAGGACGCGCAGACAGAACCACCTGTCTCGGAGGTGTCCCGGAGAGCCAGTTCCCTGGAAGGCAGGCTGGGGCTATGATTCCATCCCTGACAGATCCTGCTCACAAGACCCACCGAAGGACAAACTGATTAAATAAATGTGTTCTCAGCGTAGGAGGAAAACCCCAGGCTTAAAACTAATTTCCTTCTGTGGGGCTCTTCCTCCCTTCCCCAGTGTAGACACATATAGACATTCTCAGAGGAAATACCTGGGTGCTTGAAAGAAACCCACATGAGGGAGGCACATCCAGGCCTTGACAGAAAGATGGTCCTCCTGGTTTCCTCTGGTTCCCAGACTGGGGAAATATGATTAGGTTCCAGTTCTGTTGAAATGAAACACATTTTAAAGTTTTTTTTTTTTTTTTTTTAAATGATGGAAAAAGCAGGTAACCCAAAGAAGTCAATGTAATTCTTTTAAACAATTAAAAAAAAAATAAATGAATTTAAGTGTTTTTTTTTTTTTTAAATCAGGAAATAGCTTCATTGTTTGAATTTAGATATAATTAAACCATTGATTTGGCCTCATTAGAAAGTGAATGTTTATCAGAGAAACAGGGATACCGTGACAGGGGGACGTGGTGGGGAGATGCAGACTTTTTCCAAGTAGATACTGTTCATTTCATTATAAAAAGATAAAAACTGGGATTAGCGAGCAGCCTCAGTAGGAAGTGTAGTGAACGTCTTCTCATTTTCCTAAGAGCCCCCATCTTGGCAATATTGTGTTGCTTAGGAACTAACAAAACACGTCTCTCTCGGTGTGTGTGTGTCTCTCTTTCTTTTTTTTAATGGTCCCTTTGTGCCCTGATATTTTTCCAAGTTGGCAGCTGTGAGGCAAAACAATGTGATTGGGTTAGATGCAGCCTCCCTCTCTCAAGTCTGGAACAGAAGAGATAAGAACTTGTATGTCAGAACACAAAGTTTACTCAGTACCAGTCACAAGCTTTTGATGTTGCCTGCCCAAGCTGGCCTCACATCTTTGAAGTTCTAGGACACATGCGCGGGTTCCGTCAATAAGAAACAGACCTTTCTTTCCCCTGCTAGTTAAAACATCTGCCTCCTGGAAACGCCCCGCATGAAAGCAGGTTGCAATAGCTCCAGGGCCAGTAGAGACCCGGCTTTGCCACATTCATGGCAAGAAGAGAAATGTCTAAGGAATGGAAGCCATTGAAGAAAACTCCCCGGGACGGGTGGGGGACAGCTGGGTGGGGCGAGGCAGTAGTGGTGACAGTGTTTTCCATCTTCTGAGATCGTAAGGGAAAAAGTGTAACTCGGTGGGTTCTCTGGTGAGCAAAGTGGCTGAGCAAGGCGGCCTTTCCGTGCGGTTCTTTGTCCAGTGCTGGGTGCACGTTATAAGTCACATGCGATCTGCTCTCTTTATCTGGGACAGAAGCTGCTTCTCAGTGACTAGGAGCAGAGGAAACAGGCTCATCGGGTTGTCGTGTCACTCTTTGCAATGCCATTTAAACTGCTCAGCCAACGGCTTATCTGTCAAAGAATATTGCTTTTTCCTGGAATAAAATCCCGTTACCGATGGCTGAAACCTATGGCTATCAGAAATGATATCACGATGTGCTTCTGCTGCTACATAGTGGTGCCCTTTGAAGCAACAGAGAGGTAGGGGTAGGAGGACCTCTGTTTCTGGAAGCATCTAAACAGTGGATTATCTGAAGAACCTCAGATGCCGGGCTTCATGCCCTTAACCCTAACTCGGGCTTGCAACAAAAGATGTCATCTCACAAAGTCCAGTTATGGAAATGTCAGAGGTGGGTGGAGGTCCAAGGACTGTGGGCAGAAAAGCACATGGACTACACGCCGATGGCTGGTGATCCCGGTTGCACGTCGTGCCTCTGTGGCTGTAGACCTGCTGCATGGCTGTTAAGGGGCATGAAGTGAGAGTCAGAAGGAGAAAGAACATGAGCCCACGCCTGAGGAAGTCCGTGCCAGAATGCTGAGCTCGGTTTGCCAGGGGCAGGGATGGGGGAAAGTTGGGGTGCCATGGGGCAACAGACTCATTGGGCAGATAAGTTGTTCCGGGGCATTGCTAGCACCCTCTTTCTGTGTCTTTATCTTTCCTCTCCTAGTCCCTAAATGTGGTGCTCTCATACTCCTCTGTTCTCTTTATTTCCCTTCTTATCTCAAATGTGATGCAGGATTAAGATCTTTTCAGCTTACCCATTCTAAAAATAAATGACTGGAAACACTCCATCCATAATTTCTATCAAGAGCATTTTCATTTTAAGGGAAGATAAAGTTTACGTTAAAGAAATGAATCTCTAATGGTGAAACTTTAGACATTGATGGGTAGAATTTCATTTTCCTGGAATTGTACCCTGGAAGGCCTCTACTAACCTCGCCGAGAAAAATAAGCAGTGCTTTTCCTCAGTCAGTTTTTTTTAAAAAAAAGGAGGCAGGGGAGGAGAGAAAATCACATGAGACCCAGAAGTCTACCTGAAACATTTCCAGATACCACGTCAGGGTCGTATTATGCACAGTGAGAGTCAGTGATGAGGATGGGCCATGCAGACTTGGTCAGACCTCCACAGCTGTGAGCAGTTCTGATCTGAGTTTTAGGGACATGGGAACCCGGGAGGAAGTCTGAGGCCCTGGAAGTGGCACAGGGGACAACTTGGTGGCAGAGCCAGACAAACTATGCCTGGTGCTGGATGAGGGAAGGGAGAGGAGGATCCTGATCCCCGTGCCTGGAGGGCGAGGCTGGCAGGACCACGCCACTGTGGGCTGCAGCCCAGAGAAGGGCATGATGGTGTGTGTGTCCGGGGGGAGCCACGGTGCACACGGCTGGACTGGAGGAGGTAGCGGAAGGGCAGAGGCTGGGAGACTGGCTGGGGAAGGCCCCCAAAGGCCCTGGGGTGCGAATAACTCTGCAGCCTGACGGCCAGCTTAAGCCCCAGCACTGCCATCCGATAGCTGTGTGACCTTGGGCATTGATTCAACCTCTCTGAGTCACAGGGTCTTCTGTAAGATAGGGATGGCGCTAGTTTCTATCTCTCAAGAATTCTTATGAGGATTAAACAAATATATTTATTTTATCATGTAAAGCACCTGATCTGTGCCTGGCACGTAGCACATACCGTGTCAGTGTTAGTGTCTGTTTATCGCTGTTGTCCAGATTTGAGGAGGGGACATGCAGGTGCTCGGTGTCCACCAGGGGTGATGCTGGTGGAAGAGCCTGTAAGGCCTGCAGGTGGGTCTTCGGATCCTTCATGGGACACTCCATGGCTCTGGCTGAGGAGGGTTGTGCTCTCTAGAAGCCTGATACAGTCCATGTGCTGGCGATGGCCACCTTTGTCCCCCTTCACTCCACAGATAACTTGTCTAGGAACTTAGCACCAGACTCAGTAGGACGATGCCATTCTTCAATTCTGCCCTCATATTCCCACTCAAGGAAAAATAAGAATTGGGCTTGATCCACAGTTAGACACGAAGAGGTACAGGCTGTAAGGCGTTTTCCCTAAGAGTAAAATGGGGATCGTTGGACCTCAGGATGGAAATGACTGTCAGCACCGCTCAAATGGGCCCAGTGAGGACTTGCCAAGGCGCATGGTGGGGTGAGTTTGATCACGCATCTGCCTGGGCTGCATTTCCCAAGGCAGGGCGTGGTGACGAGGACAGTTTCTGCAGCTGAGGCCCTGACTTTCTGCTCACCAACGACTGCAGGTCAACTGCCACCCTCCAAGGAGAAGCACTTCTCCGCTGTCCTTCCTCTCCCTTCTCCTCACCCCACCCCCACACCCCAGCTGTTATTAAAATGACATTTTAATGTTGCGTTTTTCCTTAGTTGCCAGAGTCAATCCACGTGCCCCTTTCTACATTGTTCTGGTTCACGAGACACAGCCTCTTGCGGGGCTGCAAAGCCAGGAGAAGGGGCCATTTATCCAAGGAAAGGAAAGAGGCACAGGGGCACCATTGTCCTCAGTGGGGAGAGCAGCTTAAGGAAGAACGCGCATGTGGGGAGATCTGGGTAATAAGTAGGGCCATTTGGCTGAAATAGAATTGATCAAGTCCTTTAAATTGACCTAGCCATTTACTCCTATTCTCGTTCCCTGCTAGAAACCACTAAAGATGGAAAGTTTGCCACCAGTTTTTAGATAAGTCTGCTGAGCTGCATTAAGTACCAGGAACCCGTCCCAGGTGACATCAGAGAGCCCCATTCTGAAGTGTGGGGGCATCATCTCATAGGAGTTCTTGTTTCATCTCCATGCGGGAGTCTGCAAAGGGCACAAGAGAGGGAGAAATGACAGAAAGCCATAAATCTAGTAAAAACAAGCAGCCGTGGGCCATGAGGCAACAGCGTAGGAGGCAAAGTTCTCAAGTGCTGTTTTGCCTAAAGACCGAAGCTCGGGCTTCTGGGTTAGGATTCTTCCACTGCGGTTCCTTCGAGCACCATCTGAGATGGAGATTCTTGGTGGAGTGATTTACTGAGATAGAACCTCAGGAGGCATGTGTCAGGGGGTGAGGGAAACCGAAGACGAAGGTTCAGGAGCCCTGCAGCGCCCCCGTCTGACCCCAGGGGACACTCTGGAGCCTGAACTACACTGAGCAGGCAAGGAAGCCAGTTCTGCCCAGGGGCCCCAGGGCTGGATTCTGCCACTGCAGCTCAGTTATCCGCTGGCCCGGGCTCTTCTGGAAGGGTGGGGCTATAAACATCCAGGCATCTCTAGTTGAGATGGCCACAGTCAGCTAAGGACAGCCTCTATCTGGCAGAGAGTGCAAGTGTGAGCCTCTAAAAGCCAGTGTCTGCAGCAAGTGGGGAGCAGTGCCCCGTACAGGGGTGTCCGCCACCCTCATACAAGGCTCCTCCCTACTGTGGCCTACCTCAGTCTTCACATCCATCAAGTTTCTGCATTCCCCGGCCTTACCAGGCTTGTTCAGGCCTCCGTGCCATTCCCTGTGCTCCGAAAGCCCTGTTCCCCTTTCTCTGTCTGTTGTCCTCCTAGTCATCATTTAGGATGAAGCTAAGATGTCAGTGTCTCCAGGGAGCCTTCCTTACTCCTCCTGAGCAAGATCTTATCCTGGCTTCTCTGTAATTGCCTTTATCACAACGTTTTTCATCTGCCTGCGTCATAGCATTGCAAAGTGCGTCGCTTCCATTTTTAGTCTTAGGTATCTATGTTCTGGATACAGCCGAAAGGCTTGGAGGGCAGCAAGTCTATATTCTTAAAAATTCATTTTGAGCACCTAGTGACTGTCCTGTGTGCCTAGCACATATTCCGAATATGTGTTAAATGAGAAGGTGTTGAATGCATGAATGAAGGGGCTCTAACCACAGGATGTTACTGGAAAGGTGAAGGGGCACCCCCCGTTTCCCACAATGCTACCTGCGTGGGTAATTCTGGGTGAATAGCCTCTTTCTTCTGTGCTGTAACACACTATCAGTAGCTAAACCTTGTTCTCCAGGGGCTTTGGTGCCCTCCTGCCAAGTAAAAATGAAACCCAAGCAAAGAGGGCCTCTCTCTACGATTTGCCCAAAGCACCAAAAATCCTTCCTGGCTGCATGTGATGTTTCTGTTAAGCTTTGTCAGCCAGGATCACATCATCGATAGCGAACACATCCTTAAAACACCAAGAACATTGAAAAATCGATTTAAACATTCGAACTACAATACTTACCTATTTATTTGACAAGACAGCCTTAGGGAATCAGCAGGGCTTCTAAACCTTTAAAAATAGGAAGGATGGTTCTGGGGTGAGAGGCACAACAGGATGTTGGAAGCGACTTTGGACTGGGGTGAGGAGATAGAAAGAGAAGTGAAGTAATGTGGTCAAGGTCACATGGCTAAGAGGGGAATTCTCTGATCTTTAAAAAATATATAAAAATCAATTTTATCGAGTTGTAATTTACATATGATAAAACGCACTTACTACTTTAAGTATAGAGTTCGATGAGTTTTAACAAATATTTTCACCCTCACAGTCAACAAACAGAACACGTTCATCGCCCTGGAAGTCCCCTCAGGCCCCTTTAAGGAGGGGACTCAGGTCGTCCACCCCGGGCCTAGGCATCCAGTGATCAGCTTTTCGTCATCGCAGATCAGTGTTGCTTTTTCGAGAATGTCATTTAGAAGGAATTATATAGTACGTAGTCCTCTGCGTCTGGATCTTTTTCACTTAGCATATTGTTCTTGAGGGTCACCCTCGTAGCTGTGTGTGCCACCGTGTGCCGGATTTCATTGCTGGGTGGCCTTCCATCGTGTGATGCCCCACGTTTCCTCATTCATTCATTCGCTGGGCTTTGGGCTGTTTCTCAGTTGGGGCTACTGTGAATAGAGCTGCTGTGAGCATTCGTGTACAAGTCTTCCAGTGAACACATTTTTATTTCTCGTGGGTCAGTAACTAGAAGTGGAATCGCTGAGTTGTGTAGAGAGTGCATGTTCAGTTTCATAAGAGGCTGTCAAACTGCTGCAACAAGTGGCCGGGGCCTTTTGCAGTCTGAGCAGTGGTGCCTGAAGGTTCTAGTCGTGCAGCTTGGTTCTGAGCTCAGGTCCATCTGATTTTGAGGCTCAGGTCCTTTCTCCCATGTATACCGGGTGTATTCCCAAACCTGAGTGTGTGTCAAGATCATCCAGCAAATTAAAAAAAAAAAAAAAAAATAGCGTCCAGGACCCCACCCCCCAAGTTCGCAGGCCTGGAGTAGAGTTTGGGGATTTGCACTTTTAACCAGCACCCCAGTGCTGGTGGGTGCTGGCGGTCCCCAGAACACTGTTTGAGAAACTGTGCTATACGGTTCACTAGGTTTTCCAGAGAAAATCCCCCCAAACAGGGACATCTGGTATTTTAACAGGGAAATGGCTGCGGTGAACAAATGCCAACATCTGGCTCGTCCAGCTGTTTCTGTAGCACCATTATCTATGGATGGTCTAGATGAAGAGATAAACGACATCAAATAGTGGATAATTTCCAAATCTTTCCGAAGTGACGTTGGAACGTATTTTCTGTAAGCATACCTCGCCTTCTCGCCCTTCGCTTTATTGCGCTTTGCAGATATTGCGCTTTTTCTTTTTTTAAAAAACAAATGGAAGGTTTGTGGCAACTCTGCATCGAGCGAGTCTGTCAGTGCTCTTTTTCCAATAGCATTTGCTCGCTTCGTGTCTCTGTGCCACATTTTGGTAATCCCCACATATTTCAAGCTTTTTTTATTATTCTATTTGTTATGGTGATCTGTGATCAGTGATCTCTAATCTAATTGTTTGGGGATTTTACCAATCGTGCCTCTATGAGATGGCAAACTTACTTGATAAACATTACGCGTGTTTTGACTGTTCTGCCGACCAGTTCCCCCGTTTCTTTCCCTCTCCTCTGGCCTCCCTAGTCCCTGAGACACATTAATATTGAAATTAAGCCAACTCATCACCCTACAACGGCCTCTAAGCGTTCAAGTGAAATTAAGAGTCGCATGGTCTCACTTTAAATCAAAAGAAATGATTAACCTTAGTGAGGAAGCCCTGTCGGAAGCCAAGATGGGCTGACAGCTAGGCCTCTTGTACCAGTTGGCCAAGTTGTGACTGCAAAGGAAAAGTTCTTGAAGGGAATTAAAAGTGCTTCTCTAGTGAACGCATGAATGATAGGAAAGTGGAACAGCCTTACTGCTGACATGGAGAAACTTTTTGAGTCTGGATAGGAGATCAAACCAGCCACAACCTTCCCTTAAACCGAAGCCTGATTCAGAGCCAGGCCCGAACTTTCTCCAGTTCTATGAAGACGTGGTGGGAACAGCAAGAGAAGAATTAGACACGGAGCCTGGGGATGTGACTTGATTGCTGCTATCTCATGATGAAACTTGAATAGGGAAAAGTTGCTTCTTGCAGATGAGCTGAGAAATGGGTTTCTCGAGGTGGACCAGACTCCTGGTGAAGATTCTGTGAAGACGGTTGGAAGTACAGCAAAGGATTTAGACTATTTCATAAATGCAGTCGGCAAGGCAACAGCAGGGTTTGGGAGGACTGGCTCCAGTTTTGAAAGAAGTTCTACTTCTACTGTGGGTGAAATGCTATGAAACAGCATCCCACGCTGCAGAGAAATCATTCATGAAAGGAAGAGTCAGTTGATGCAACAAACTTCGTCGCTGTTTTATTTTTAAAAAATTGCCACAGCCACCCTCACCTTCCGCAACTGCCACCCCGATCAGTCAGCGGCCGTCAGCACTGAGGTGAGTGAGACCTGCCACCAGCGAGAAGATTAGGACTGAAGAACAAATGACAAAGAGATCGCTGAGGGCTCAGAGAATGGCTTGCATTTTTTAGCAATAAAATTTTTTAAAATTCAGGTATGTACATTTTTTTTTTAGACATAATGCTTGTTGCACACTTCGGAGAGGACAGTACAATGTCGACACCACTTCTGTGTGTACTGGGATACCAGAAAGTCCGTGTGACTCACTTTCTTAGGATACCCGCTTAGTTGCAGTGGCCTGGGACCAAGCCTGCAATGTCTCAGAGGTAGGCCTGGACTCATTTTTTCTAACATTTTGCGTTAGGAATCGGTGTCGAACAGGCAGAGAGGCTGCATTTTGAGCAGAGAAATCAGGCGTTGCTGGGAAACTGTAATTTTCCTTGCTGCTTGAGTCTTCCAGGACACCAACACGTATGCCCTGAAAAGACGAGCGATTCTCAGGTGTCTCGTGCAGAACCTCCTAGTGCACGTGTTCGCCTGCAGTTTGTGGGCAGATTCCCACCAGGAAAACTGTGTTTGATGAACATCCCAGTCATAGTCGATGACGGTGGTGGGCCGCGAATCACACTTTGAGAAACACTGAAGTATATATACCCCTGTGTCTCAGTTTTCCTCCAGGGAGAGAGGAAATAATCAAGTGCCTGGGTTCCAAGGCTTCCAGACGAACAGAAGCTGGATATTTTTTTTTTTTTTTTGTAGATTTTTGGTGGGTATTAGGAACTTGAGGTGTCATCTCCGGGTAGTTCCATCGTCCTCAGCTGTGCAGTTGCCTCATCGGTAAAATGGCATTTCATTCATTCCCCCTCCTTAATTTTCAAGGGCTGTGCACACTGACTGACATTCTGCCCAGCGTGGCATGTATGTGGAGCTCTGTGAGCATCAGGTAGGATCACGTTACCCGCCCTTATTCCCCGGGCCCGTGCTGGTCCAGGGCTAGGAATGATGAATCGTCAACCTGCAGATTTTCCCGTGCAGAACCTGGGCCTTCCTTCGGAGACTTGCTCTCCGAGGGAGCGCTTGGGTGGAGCATTTATTCAGCCCCTCCCTCTTCTCCCAGGGGAATAAGAAGTGCCAACTCCCCGCCCCCACTCCACCCCACCCCACCCCAAGTGCTCAGCCCATTTCCCCAATGAGCCAGAGCTTATTGCTACTTGTCACTTCTTATCAGATCTCCACCTAACACAAAGGCAACTCCTGCCCAGTGCAGGTCTGATTGCAAGTGACCTCCAGACACCCAGGCGTGTGAATGTGTGGGAACGGCCCAGGCGGGCCTAAGGAATCTGTCTCCTGCTCTCAGCCCCGCCTCACTCCCTGGGTGGAGCACCCTGCCCTCTCCCTGGGCCTCGCCTGGGGGAGGGGTAGGAGCTCCCACCTCAGGGCGGCCCTGTGTCCCCTCCTGACGCCTCCCAACTTCTGGAAGCTGTCTGCAGGTGGAGAGAGGAGCACGCTTTTCGGGTCTCTACCCAGACACGTGGCACAGCTCAATTTGCCCTTTGCAGTGAGTCCCCTGGAAACAGAGTGGGTGCCCCTCGCAATCCTGAGATCAGGGGCCAGGAGCTGCGTTTCTCGGGGCTTCTCAGGCTTAGGCAGACGGAGGGCGTGCTGAATTGAGAGCAAGGGGTCCCGCCGTCAGAAGGCGACTCCACCTTCCTCTCTTCTGTTCCTCCCAGTCCCCACCGCTCAGGCTCCTTTCTTGACAGTCACCCTCGGCTCTCCAGAACATTCTTCCCCTGCAGTTCTTTGCTCCTGCTCTGAAGTGCATCCCCCTTTCCTCCCCTCCCCTTCGCCAGACACAGTGACCTTGGCGTGTCTGCCAACACAACATCGCGAGGCTTTATAAACCTCATATCTCAGAAGGGGCTGACATTACATTACAAGAGGATCTGTAAACCTCCCCGAGATGACTGATGTCTTTTTTAAACAACAGACCAAGACTTCATTTAAATTAGTAACATGGAGATTAGACGCGGCTCTCCCAGCCCCTGGCCCGGCCACGCCGCGACGCTGGGAATATCAGTCACATGAAAGCTGTTAAGTTTGAGATGGAAATAAATCTGGGAGCCTGTAAAAACTGTCAGCAGGTCAGGGAAGTTTATGAACTCTTGCTGTATCTAATCATAAATCATCAGAATAAGCTAAAACTAAGAAGAAAAATGTCCTCTTTTGTAATCTGATGCTGTCTGTTAGGGCAATAAAACTCAAATGAAATGCATGCATGGCAATTTTTAGCTGATACTTTACATTATTAGTAAAGTGAAGGAAGAGACTCCAACTTAAAAGAGTGAGACGGATGAGAGGAAGGCTGCCACCCGTCCAAAGAGCTGGGCTCCCTGTCCCCCTGCTTTGTGGCTCTTTCGTCCCCTCCCGCCTCCTTTGCCCTCAGAACGAGGAAGTGGGTCATTCGGATCCCAGAGACTTGGGGACTAAGTGGCAGGTAGTGAGAGTGTCCTGGCGATGGCCTTGGGTGGTCACGTGGCCCTGTTCTCGGCTCCCAGCGGGGGTTCCCACGCGGCCCTTGTTGACCCAGTCAATATTCCCACACTGTCAGGGTGCGGAGGGTGGGAGGTGTATGCAGCTTCCCTCGTTCTCATCAGCCTGGACCTGTGCCCTCATTCTCGGGGCCCCTTGGGGGTGACTCACGTTCAAGCCCAGGTTCACGGGCACGCCTCTGCATCCCTGGAAACGCTCGGCAGTAACTCACCTACCCCCACACCTTTCTCCCATTGTCTGCGGCGTTTGATGTTGAGGATCGCCTTTTGCCTTTATGTTTTCTGGGACCTGCCCAGGGATTGACAAAGCCCCAAGAAGGTGCGGGGCTGTATTGAGTGCCAGTTCTGTACTGGATGCCAGAGGCCCAAAGAGAAATAATGGTTCATGAGAAGAAGGGGGTGGGAGGCAGATGGGAGACAGCCCTGGGCTTTTGCTCGAAATATCAAGGGTGGCCTCCGGCTGGCTGAGGCTTCCCGGTGGTCTTCCGAAACACTGGCAAGGTATGGGTGGGGAATCCTCCTTCAGGCAGGGGGTGGCATCTCCCATAGCCCGTGCCCCAAAGCAGCGTCTCCCTGGGCTCAAGTCCCTGATGCTTTGTGCTTCTCTTTCCCCCAGTGGAAACTGAGTAAAGGGCAGGTCCCTCTGTCGGTCACACATACACCCCAGCGTGGAGTCAGAATCGGAGGTTTAATGCCTCCAGAAACCTCCTTCCCTCCCCAGTGGGTCCCCAGCTTCAATTCGAGAATTCGGACCTGCACTGTCCGTGAGCTTCCGGATGGCCTGGGACCCCTGAACTGTTCTCACCTGCACCTGCTTACATGTAATTTATTTTTTTTAGGAAGCATGTACATCAGACGAGGAAGTTCAGAGGAAGTTTAGCCTTTATGGATATGTCTCTGTTTCCTCTAAACTTGCGCGTGTAAACTTAATCGAGCCTCTGGTGACCTGGGAAGAGGGTTGCTTGTCTGAGGGCTATTCTCTTACTCTTATAAGTGGAGAAACAGCTCGCTTAGGAAGAGCTAACGAGTGGCATCATCATGCCCTCAACCCAGGACTTTTCGCTCTCAGATCACTCTGTTTTCCAATACGTTTTACTGCCTGTTTGTCTTCTAAGATTCTGCTGGTCGTATGGGACCAGAGAATTGTCATGAGCCAAGAGTGGGAATGGGCCCTGTGGTCTGGAGGTTCTCAGGCGATGGACTATACGATGGACAGCAGAATGGCATCGCACAGGTTTTATGGGTACGTGTTTTTGCCTTATCTTTGTGATACGAATGTGTGTGTGAGAGAGTGTGCACACACGTACCAGCAATGAGGGAGGGGGGATAGCCACATAAAATGTGAATTTCTGTGAAATTTCTAGTACCTTTTTGACGTGAGGAGACCATTTTCCATCCGTTTTACCTTCTGTTATATTTCCTGGGGGCAGATGAGAGGAACCCATACGGGACTTCCAGGGAATATGAAAAGTAGGGGAGCTAATGATACCACAGCAATCCATTTATGCAGGTGTAGGTGTAAATTTGCTGCTAGTAGGTAGCATCCTGTTATCAGAAAATCCTCTCTTTTAAGGAAAGATGACCAAGGTAAGCTACGCCACCCTTAAGGAATGAGAGGGAGAAGAAGCGTGTCCAGAGGTGGAGGTGGGAGCCATCTGAGAAGTAGTGGGAACGTGGCATTTGAGAATTAAGGGGAATTTTAAGAAGGAAATGTCAGCATGGAGTTTGAATTTTCTGGGAAGCAGATCCTGAGAGGAAGGTTAACACTCAAGAGGTTTTTAGGGAGTGTTTTTGAGAGAGAAGGGAAGGAAGCGGAATCGGGCAGAGGGAGATGCCAAGCTGTGATGCAGCATCAGGTGAGGCCTCGGGTGACCTGTGGGAGCTCTGAAGCTGGGATGACCCTTTAGAAACATCCCGAGTCGGGGTTAGGGGACTGAGCCTCTCTGTGCTCATGTTGGTTAGTCACAGCAGATGGGCTTCTCTGGGAAGGCGGTATGACCTTGGGGGAGAGGGCTCTCGCCGGGTGAGGCCTCTAGGCCCTGAGATACAGTGGTGAGCAAAAGGGGCAAGGTCCCTGCTTACACTCTAGCAGGGAGGCAGACATTTAAAAAGCCCATCAATGCATGCGCAGTGATTTCAAATAGTTGTAAGAAAAGGTGAACAAAGTGATGAAAGATCGACAGATTTGTAAGAACAGAGGAAGAATATTAAAAAAAATATCCGTGAAAGAGTGAGTCCAGAGCTCAGGAGTGAGAATGGAGGCTAAGGGGAAGTCAGACAGGCCTCTCATACGACGACAAGCAACCAGCCAAGCAGTGGCTGCTGTGTGGAGGACGGGTTGTCAAGGGGGCCAGGGGAGGAAGCAAGGACACCAGTTAAGAGGCTACTGCAGCAGTCCAAGCAAGAGAAAAATGGTTTGTAGAGTCAGGATGCTCCCCTGGAAGGGTTTACAATGGTATCAGGAAAATAGGATATGTATGTGCACGCATGTGTGCATGTGCGACGCGTGCACACACACACACACACACACACACACACACAGCAAATACGTACACAAAGAGCTCAGGTCGCATATAACAGAGCCTCAAGCACACCAGGGTAGATGAGGATCCTCAACAATTCTTCTAAGGGGAAGGAAGCTGTTAGGAAGTGCTTGGTGGAGGAGGTGAACTGGAGTTAAGGCAGCGGCCTGGCCCAGAAAGAGGGGAGGGGACGGCGGTCCAGGTAAAGGGAGAGGTGTGAGCACAGGTCTGGTGCAGGAAGGAGCTAGTTAGGGGGGTGTCCTGTAGGCCTGGTGGGAGGCGTGAGGGCAGTCGAGGAAGTCGGTGGACACCTCAGACCCCAGGTCCCCAACCCCCGGGCCGCAGACCAGTCCCAGTCATTGGCCTATGGGAACCGGGCCGCACAGCTGGAAGTGAGCGGCAGGCGAGGCAGCGAAGCTTCCTCTGTATTTGCAGCCGCTCCCAGCGCTAGCATCACCCCCTCAGCTCCACCTCAGATCATCAGGCATTAGATTCTCATAGGAGCACCGGCCCCGGGTGCCATAAAAGGTTGGGGACCACTGCCTTAGGCCTATGCAGTCCGCTATGGTGGCCAATAGCCACCTGTGAGTGTTTGAGATGTGGCTGGTGCAACTGAGTAACTGAATTTTAAATTTTATTTAAATTTGTTTCCATTTAAAAAATGGAAGCAACAAGGATTCTTGTTTTTATTCAACAAAACCTCACTGTTTCGATAGGATTACATCTGACTTGAACCACTGAAAAATTAGCATCCAAACTGAGATGGGCTATATACGTAAATGATCCACCAGATTTCAAAGCCCTAGGAGACAAGAAAAGTAAAAATATCTCATTAATGCTTTTATATTGAGTACGTGTTGAAATGATAATGTTTTGGATACATCGGTGAAATTAAATGTTATGAAATTAATTTCACTGTTTATCTTTTTGAAATGTGATTACTGGAAAATTTAACATCAGATACGACTTCCAACGCGTGTGCGTGTGTGTGTTTTTTGTTTTGTTTTGACAGAGCTGCTCTTTTGAGCCAAGGTAAGGGGCTCCTATCATTTCTCCTGTGATGATGTAGTTTTACCTTTTAACCAAGGTCCGCCAGCAGTGATTACTTATAACACTCCCCCAAGTCTTCATAATAACAAAATCCATAAACTAATCACCTCCTACACGGCTGTCAGTGGATATCTGCATAGCGGTTCTTCATCCGGTGCTGTTCTAAGTGCCCTCCATATACAGATACATGCATGTTTAAGCCTCAAAGTAATATACAGACCCATTAAGGCAAGAACTGTTTGAGCAAATGGGACGCGTCGCTCCTAGTGGGAAGGGCTTGGCAGGGCCAGGCAGGGGCAAGGTGCCGGAAGGCACAGAAAAGCTGGCACAGAAGCAAGTGAGGGTGGCAAAGGTGTCCCAGTGAAGCCCGTTCTGCTTGGAAAAGGGGCCTCGGGCTAGATTTTGTTGAAAAAAATCTTGACCCGCTTGACCTTCTGGGTGTGGAGTAATATATGAGAAACATCAAATAGAAAAAGGAAGAGAGACATTCCAGAACAATACTCCTTTATTTCCCACCTTAAGCTGAGAAAAGAGAAATTTCCTGTTTGTGAAAACAAAGTTGGACTTCATTCCGGGGCTGCACTGACACCACTCGCACCAGCTCTGGGGCTCTTCCTCTCTTTCGCCTTCACTTGCAGATAAAACTTCACCGTGCTCTCTATCATGTACGGTGACACAAATGTACACATGTGACCTCACATATAGACCCAGACGCTAGCACGTGGGTCAAAGAACTCCTTTTCCTTTCCTGCTAAAATTTCCACCTCCAACCATTGTGCCCCAGAGGGGATGATGACCCACGTTGGGTTAACTAATGACAGCGACTTCCTCTTGCAGCCTCCAAAACACAGTTGTCACTTGCTCCCCAGTCCCCAGCGGGGCATCAGGGCAGCGGAAAAGGTGATGAAACAACCTCTTGTCCATTTCTCCTCATTGTTGTGAAAGGACATGACCACTCTGCTTCCTCTTCCAAGTGCAGGCGGGAGAAGGGAGCAGACGGGCACCCAGGTGTCCCCTTCCTGAACACGAGCAGCTGGGACACGGACCGTCAGTCCCTCTGCATTGTCCTCAGCTGCTTTCAGAAGCCGACGATGGCTTTGTCCTGCTAGCCCCCCAATTCATGCCTGCTCAGGACACCAGGCAACAATTCTGTGGACTTTTTGCAAAATATGCACAAAGCCTTTACCTGGAGACTCATAGTGAAGCCAAAGTTGAACCATGGGCAGTCTCAATATTCAACCGTTTTTGATCTACCAAATGGTAATTTCACATTTTTTTTTTTTTACCTAATAATATCTGAAACTGCATGTGCCTTAGCCTGGTGAAAGCTCCCACATTTCATAGTGATCTGTGCAGGACGTGGCAAAATGCCCGTTCCCCAAGAATTTTGCTATATTAAGGGTTTTCCTTCCTTCTTTGTTTTTATTTAGTTTTTAAGTACCAGAAAGAAAGGCAGACGTGCAGAGAGAAAAGGACATGGATAATTAATTATAGGAGGTAAATTAATGATGATAGTTGACGACTGTCTGAATTCTGAAAAAGATAGAACTTGGCAAAGGCTGGCTCGATCAGAAGGGTGAAGACAGTATCAGGGAGTAAGCTGAAGTGCCTTGTGAGCTGAGACAAGCTGTGAGAGGGCAAGGGAAGGCTTAGGGCAACTTAATAAAAAGGAATAAAGACTTTTCTGTCCCTCTTCGGTCATGCTTTTGGGTGACACCCAGAGGCTCTCCCATGGCTGATGGCTTTTCTCCCTGGTGGTTTGATGGCCTCGCCAGCCCCTGGAGTCCAGGGGGAGTGGTTGTCTTGCCATCTTTGAAGTCTTTTCTCTACCAGCCTTGAAAATGAGGTCCAGACGAGAAAGAGACGAGAGTAAAACCAGCCACGGAAGACACTGGTTTGGCATGGGTTTGGCTCCGATGGAATGAAGGGTCAGCTTTGTCAGGAAGGGGGCCTTGGGTGAGAGCACCCTGCTGGTCAGCTGGTGTTCCCATCACTCCCGCTTTGATCTTTTCTATTATTTTGGCTAGTCATGCCTTAGCATTGAAAAATCGACAGCTGATCACAAACCTGTGCTTCTGCAGAATTCAAGTCCTTAAATTATTTTCCTGACTTGGGCCTGATAATTTCCATTATCTCGTCTGTCAACCATTTAGCAAGGGTTTCTCACATACAGCTCTACGCCGAGAGCAGAAGACACACTTTTTGCCCCTATAAAGTCATCTTGAGATACACATTGAGTAAAACAATGAGAGAAGCACCAAGCAGGGGGGTGTACCCTGTGTTGCACACTTGGGTTGGACACTCTGCCCACTGGTTAAGGTGGCCACGCGGACAGACCACAGTGGCTGCGCCTGGGCAGAGACATTTCCAGAAGGAGAGCCAACACCAGTGTCAGGATGGACAGTTCAAAAGCGAGTTCCCAATTTTGAGTCTGCACAGACCGAGAGACAAAGCGGACAGCATGTCTGAACAAGGGAATGGAAGCACTTTTTTTCTTTAATATAGAGACATTTAAGTTATTTCTTTATTATTAATCCTGTATTTCCTTTGTGGTTCCTTCCATTGCTTTTGGCTTAGAAAGTTCTTTTCATGTATTTAGAAAACAGATAAATATTCACCTATGTTTTCTTCTAGTTAAGAAAATGTACAGCTTGATATTTGAATATTCAAATGATATCCTTTCAAAGACAGAGAGAGATGGAGGCAGATGCTCAGGTGTGAGGCGAGAAGGGATTCGCAGGGCTGAGCCTCAAGGGCCGGTGTCGGAGCGAGAGATCAGGGCTGAGGCTATAGCTGGGAGCTGTGATCTTTCAGAGCATCAAGACGAAAATGACTCAGAGAAAAAGATGGAGGACCCAGGGAGAGAATGTTGGAGAAACCATGAGGAGATCTGACAAGAGAGGGACAAGCACCCACACCCAGTTTAACAGGACAGCCCACTTCAGATCACTTCAGACAATGAGACAGGAAGGGAAGACGGGATCAGAGAGGCCCCATGCGTAAGCTGCTCAGAGGCCAGCAGCTGTCTGGGACTCGCAGGCGACCGAAGCGGCTCTGACAGCTAACTGCGTTAGGGCCTCACTGGTATGTGTCACCCAGACCAGCTGAAGGAGAAGCCCAAAGCTGCTTTGAGTGAAAGACCCAGTTCCTTTGTTGTTAACTCAGAAATGTATTCATAGAGCAACGTAGGAGAAAAACAATGTAAAAACTAAAGGACCTGGGTCCGGTGAACCTAGGGAACGTTTGAAGAGGCACTTGCTGGCCCCTGAGAAGGCCTGCCCTGCCGTGCAAAGGGAGAACAATGGCCTGGTGTGTGATGGCTACAGGCCCACTTCTAAAACGAAGGCAGAGTTTACGAAGTCGCCTTTCAATCTCAAGGTTGTTAAAAAAAAAAGAAAAGAAAAGATAAAAAGAAAGCTCAGGATGACAGCTTCTCCCAAGATGCAAGAAGTAAACAAACAAAACTTTCTTTTTTTTAAAAGAAACACAATCTCACCTGTGCCTGGAGAATCTTCATCAGATGAAGTGTATCTTTGTCCTTCAGAGCTTCAGATATTCATCTTCTGTATCCCCTAGAAATGGATGGGAAACTGAGAAAAGCCACACAATCCAATAGTGTGTGTATATATATATACATGGGAAGTTGCTAGTCAGCTTGAAGGGTCCACAATCTCATGCTTTCTCTGTGCCAAGCCACTCAGCCCACCCCAAAAGGGAACCAGCTTTTAACTCACTTAAACAGAGCATCGAGCCACCTGGACTTATATCTAAACTCCAATCCCAGCTCTGTTACTGGCTTATCGATGTGTGACCTCGGGAAAGTCACTGCCTTTCTTTGGGTCTTCGCTTTTCCTACCTATAAAACGGGTGGGTCGGACTAAATGATCTCCAGTGTCCCCATTCAACTTTTAGCAAGCGACAGTTAGGGAAATGGAAAGATGAGGGGAAATCAGAACTCTCCTGGACAAAAAACAAAACTGGTTTTGAGACTCCATGCTTCAATCCCTCGAAGCAGACTGCTTCTTGCCTTTAGAATCTTGAGATATTTTTCGATGCTTACGATCCCCCCAGATTTCACATAAAAACGCATGGTGTTTCATTCGCACTGCTTGCTGTTTGGCAGTGGGGACAAAGCTAGGATATGAGAGTAGCATGTTTCTGTTTTGGATATTTATGATCGCTGGCTGCATTTGTTATAAACAACTCTGTTCTATTTAAGGAGCTGGTGATCAATAAGGCAGATAATATTTTCATCGTCTTCAAAAAGACTAATGTTGTGAAGACAGCCTGTTGAGGGGGCCTCTGTTTTCTTAGCAGCTTCACAATTTCCTGCAGATCGTCTCCCATCCAGGCTCTTTTCTTTGCTGAAGTCTGTCCTTCGTTCCAAGCACCAGAAGAATCATACCCAGTCATTTGTTAACGCTGGGGGAAAAAAAAAAAAGTGTCGCTTCTGGTAGAACTAGAGAGGGAAAAAAAAAAAATCATGGCAAGATTTTCTTTCTCCATATTTCCAAACAGTGGGGGGAAAATAATGGAATGTTTGCCTTGAATTTTGTGTTGCTTTGGCTGCGATGAAGAGAGAGTTTCTTGAAGGCAAAAATCTGTCTTTTGTCTTATTGTTGCCATCTTCAATCACAGGAAAATCTGTTCTAGCTGGCGGTTTTGCAGTATCACTTTTCCCCTCAAATCTGCCGTTTGTACCAATTGTGGCGTTTCTTGATTCACACGTGGATCCGGAGGGCACGGTAAAGAATCTGACTGTGACTCACGAACGAATCAGAGTTCTTCTGCCTCTGATCTCCCCATCCTCTCCTCTTCACAGCGAGGCCTGGGGAAGCCCCAAACTGGCGTGGGCACTCGGGGTTACAGCCATGGGGTGAAGAGAAGGCTCGGCCACAGCTCAGAAGGTTCTTTTCATTTGGGGCAGGAAGCTTGGGACAGTCCACACCGCACAGAAGCACCTCGCAGGCCCCTCTCCACTTCTTCAGCCCTCGTGAAAAGCACTTTTTAGATGAACACAGAGGCGTGAGGCATCGTTCTCATTTTGGTGATTCTCTTCCAGGAAAACAACTGGTTTGTCTCCTCAGGCCTTTGGCAGCGGGGGCCAGAGACAGGGTGCCCTTGAATTCCTTGTTCTAACCCAATTTCTTGACCCCTCAGTCTCCTCTTTTCCTCTCCTTTCTTCCCTGCCCAGCCCACAGAGATGAGAGAGGTGTCTGTTTTGGGAGATGGCAAAGCCAGAGCTTCCCCTGTCCATCTGCTTCTTAACCATTGGGGACCATCCCTTAACCCCCACCTCCCCCAATCTTGCAGATTAACGTGATATTCAGCAGAATTTTGACATGAATTTTTTATACTTTTCTAACAAACAGTCCTAGTGTGTGCCTTTTTGGTAAAATGACTTGATAAAATCTCACATGTGATGGCTGGTACATGGTAGTTACTCAGTAACACTTGTTGAATGGATGAGTGAATGCATGAAGGAATAGGTTGTAGGACATTATGTAGCCCCAAATGTTGGCTGATTCTGTGGGGAGCCTGGGAAAATCTGCGGCCTCTCTGGCTGGGTGGGAGCAGGGGGCAGTAAGCCGTGCCTGCGAAGCTCTCTGGGTGAAGGTGCGCTTTACGAGATGGAAGGAAATTATGAGGCAAGAACAAAGGAGCGTGAGAGGGACCGAAACATCCTGAGCCCTCGCCTTCGGGCACGGCCAAATGCAGGGTTTTCAGAAACAGGTGAAAAATTCATAAAATGAGTCGATTTTCTTTTTCCAAAAGCAAAAGTCTGATTCAGTCCAAATGAATTAAATTCGAGGCAGTGGTTCACGTTTATCTTTGTGTGTCTTGAGTAGGTGTGAAAAAATAAAAGTGCTTAAGGCCCGTGAAAAAGCCTCAGACAGGCAAGGACTGAGGAGGTAGTTATGGGTCCCAGATCCTGATGCCTCAACCCCTAGGAGTCAGGATGGGGAAGGAAGGCCGCCTCCTTCCAGGGGCAGGAGCTTCTGAGCTCCTGTTGCTCCCACCCTGGCCTGCGGAGGGGGCGTCAGGACTGGGCTCCGGCCTGGCAGCACGTGGTGGGAGGTTGGCGTAGGAAGCAGCCGCAATCAGCTCTGGGGCCTGTTCTTGTAACTGGGCTCCTACTTTGTTCTTTGTCACTGAACCTCGGCCCTGTGCCCCATTTCTTGGAACTGTGTCCTGCTTGGTTTCCTGCTCAGGGCCTCAGTTCCTTCCAGGGACTGGAGTGCTATCTCTGAAATCCAGTATCTCCCTGGCTGGCTCTCTGGCACCTGCTGCCAGACCTGCCATGTGGGCTGCTGACCCCACCCCCTACCCCCAATGCTCCCCTGCTACCTGACACTCCTGGGGCAACCATCTGCCTCACTCTACCCCAGGAGGCTCGTCGCATCTTTAGGTCTTGATTTGTCCTGCTTGGGAGCGATCTGGGCCTTGGGGGCTGGAGGATAGGAAGGAAGATGGTGGGTCAGACACTTGGGGAAGTGGAGGGGCAGGTGAGGGTGGGAGCGAGTGGGTGTGGGTGCAGCAGTGGCTGCAGGCTGTGGGGGGCCCTTAGTGGGAGCAGGAAGACAGCACGTTCTAGGCAATTTACATTTCCCCAGCTCCTCCTATTCTTTCTCATATCTGGGCCTTGGGTTTCGTGTTACTTGGCCTGGAACATGCTTTCCCTTGCTCTTAGCCCACCTAACAAATCCTCATCCTTCAGGTCTCAGCTTAGATCCAAGGTACCCAAACTTTCTTTGTCACGGTGCTCTATCTCAGTCATTTTTTTTAATTAAAAATTCTCCTTTATGATTACAGTTGACATAGAATATACTAGTTTCAGGTGTACAACAGTACTTCTGAAGTGATCACCCATCTGAGACCACACATAGTTATTACAGTATTATTGACCATATTCCCTGTGCCATTCTTTACATCCCTGTGATTGCTTTCATATCTGGCCATTTATACATCTTAATCCCTTCCTCTTTTTCACCTGCTCCCCAACATCCCTTTAGTAATTTTTTTAATGGAGTTTCAAGGTCGAGAGAAATCCCTAACAGTTACTCTGGTTAGGTAGTTAGGTCAGGGAACAGTGTAGTAAGCACTTCTGCCCTAATAACTACTGAAAAAGTAACTCTCGCAAATTGAAAGAAATGTAGTATTTAAAATTCATTCTCAAATAATCACAATCACCTACTCATGGGGCGATGTACAGAGAGGTAGTGGCCACGCCACCTTCTTACACTTTAGAATCACATTAGACACTGCCTCGATTTTTACGCAGTATTTCTTTTTTATCGCAGCAACTGCTGAAAGTCCAGCTTTGTAGCTATATGACTGAAAGGCACCGTGATAGGGACAGCACATCAGTCAGCAGTTCGTGTTGCATCGGACAGACGTGCAGTATTGCTGTGTGACCCTCAGAGACTCTAAGTACCCTCCAGAGTCCCTATGAACTCGTGGTGATGGTCTGGGCTCCCCCCTCTTGTGGGATTGCCTGTTGACTTGTCTCTTTCCTGCTCACTTAATTGTCAACCCCATGAGGACAGGGAACACATCTGTCTCGTTCATTTAGAGCAGTGCTCGGTACAGAGAAGCTGCTCCGGGGGTAAATGCCAGTGGAGAGGAGGACTAAGCCCATCAGCTTTCGTGCCTGGTCTCCTTCGTAAGGCAAGCCTGGAGGACTGGGAGCAAACTAGCTGCGGTGCTGGGTTTGGTGAGAGCAGGGACGACACTCCCAATCTAAGAGGCTCTCTGGTGGACGATGAGAGGAAATAATCAAGGTTATAAGAGAGGGCATAGGCAAGGGACACACCACCAGGAGCTGAGAAGTTTGCCGCCGAGTACAAAATGAGGCTGAGGGAGTGCAGACCATGATAAGAAAAGCCCAAGGAGAGAATGAAAGGAAGATTGCACGAGAGGTCAAGACACGTAATGAGAAATGCTTCTTGTGCATAAGGGATGGCTGCTCTGAGAGGACGGTGGCAGCGCCCTCCCCAAGACAGAGCAAAAGCAATTTATTGACAGACACGGTTTCTGGAAATTGAATGCATCTTTGCCTTGGGAGGCTCACAAAAGAAGGGCAGAGGACAGATCCCACAAAGACACAGGTTTCCCAAGGGATGCAGGAGACCTATCCTGGAAGGCATGGAGGGTGAGTGGAAAAGAGAAAAAAATCCTGATTTTCATAGCCCGGCTCTGACCTCCTGGGCCTGGCAAACGGGCCAAATGGGGCATCAGTTGCGGAAACCAATCTCTTATCGCTGGCCCTGCTGGCCCCAAAGCTGCCAAGAGTTTGGTGCCCACATCAGTCCCCAGGGACTCATTTTGTCACATTCTGTTCCTGGGTCTGGGGCGAACGGCTCCAAACAGGCTTCCTTGCCAAGTCGGGGCAGGGAGAAAGCTGCACTTTGGAAGTTGCTGTTAGTGTCGTCCTTAGCTGGTTTCTGTAGGGTATTGTTTTCCGGTGAAGGAGGAATAAGGGAAATACTTAAACAATAACGGCTCTGAGGGAGTGCGGACAGGGAAATCGTTATCTCTGATGTGCCAATAAGTTTCACGGCAGCGAGCCAAGGTGTTCTTGCACTGGTGGTGCCCAGGCACCAGCTCTGAGGTGGAAACCCATACCGGGAAGGGGGCTTGTGCAGGAAGCCTCCCAGAGATGCCCAATGCCACAGAGGCTCCTTTGACACCAACTGTGTTTCCCATGGTTTTAAACCCGGAGAGGAAAATTCTCGCAACGATGGAAAAGCATAAGAGCTGAGGTTACTGCATCCTGCTTCCTTGCGAGGCGTTGTGATGATCGCTTTGTGTATCCTCTCGCGTGAAACTCTTGAAATGATTATCTCCATTTACAGACGAGGAAACGGAGAGCGGGATCCATCCCAGCCAGCTTGTTTGCAAGGCCTAGGTATTCTCTGGGAGGTGATGCTGAGGCCATCCAGGTGGCCCAGTTAGTTTTCCTGTGTCCTGAGCACGTATTTTGTGCTGAGCAATGTTTTCAGCATTAAAAAGGCCACAGAAGAAGAATCACGTGCCCTCCTCTGTGCCCCTCACCCGCACCCCCACCCACGAACAAATTGGGAAGACAAAGGTAACTCAGAAGAAATAAGTATCAAATTAGGGGCTCACCTGGGCAAACTGGAAACAAGTACAATTTCGGTAAAAGTTTAGGGTGTGATGATATTATTGGAAGAAGCCTTGGTACAAGTCGGGGGCCGGGAGCTCCCAGCAGTTCCCGTGTGAATCCGCGTGCTTGGTTTCTAGTTTGACGACGAGGTGTCTGGGCTCACCTGTCTTCCCTTTCTGTTTTGGTTTCTGGATAGTTAGGGGAGGTCTCCTCAGTCCTTCCATCCTCCAGGTCTTAGTGGGCTTTGTCGAAAGGAAATGGTTGACCTGTTTGATTTCTAGGGCCCAGAAAATTTGTTTCTTGCTGCTAACCCCAAATGTCTTCGATGTTCAGAAGTCAAGGGCCGACACGCTGCCTTTGGGGACGCCTCCCCTGGGCTAAGTTGGCCATCTCTCTGTTAAAAATGAAGACCTTTAGAAGGGTAAATGTTTGTGTCCCTTAACTGGTCAGATATTTTTCCCAGTAAGTGAGAGATAATAAAAGTAAGTGCATTGTGGAGAATGGGGAAGGGAGGGGATGACAGTGGTGCGGGGACCTGGGATGAAGGAGTCAGGTCTTCGCAGCTCAGGGCAGCCAGGTCTCTGCACGGAGAAGGCAAGCGGGTCTCCTTGGCTTTTGTGAGAGCATCTGGGTTGCTCCCCGTGGAAGCCACCTCCAGCGGCTCAGTAATAGGTTGGTTTTGAGGTTAGAATGAGGCCTCAGAGCTGCTCTAGAAACCCAAACAGCATAAGGTCCTGAAAGGAAATAGCGCTTGGGAAGCAGCGTTCCACGGGTGTGACAGGTCGGAGCCTCCACTCGTGGATGACGTCAAAGGCCACCAGGGTGGAAACACAAACCTGGTCGAATGGACAGACATGTGTAGACTTTTAAACAAGCCTTTCCTGCTTATGAAAGTGAGATATAGATATGGATATATAAATTCTCATTTAGAATTTCACCAAACATAAACACAGTTAATATCTTGGTGTTTTTCTGTCCTACGTACACATCACATATATCATATATTTATACTTTTAAATTTACATTTATACTACAGCATATAATTTTGTACCTTGATTTTCAACTAATATTGTATTGAACTTTTTCACTAAAATTCTTCTGTAATGTAAAATGATTTCAGTGATATAATGAGAAAATCTCTATGGCATGGATATACCATAAATCATTTGACTGTTTCTCCGTTGTTTAGCATTTAGGTCATTTTCATTTCTTGCTGCACAAATATTTGTCAATACTTCTATTCCTTTTAAGATTAGATTCATAGATGTGGAATTACTAAGACAAAGAACATGGATTTGTTAGTAGACACTAAAAAGACATAGGAACATAGGAAAGATTAAGAATGATGGAGAGATAGGGAGACAAAGAAGAAAGAGAAGAAGAGGGAGGCTGAGGGGAGAAGCGAGAGAAAGAGAGAGAATTAAAATTATTCTTCGTTCTGCTAGTCAGAGCAGGTCTGCCCCTAACATTTCTGTGGTCTGAGATGAATGGAAGGGAAGGCCCGTGTAGCATGTGTCTCAGTTCTTATCCCGCTGACAAACTATTGAATGAACTATGTTCTGTCCTTACCTTTAAAACAATCCTAAAGTCTACGTTCAAATTTAGAATCCTGGGACTGACTCCTTGAAGTTTTGAGCCAGAAGGTGGTAGGATGGGCAGAGCAGACCTCAAGGTCCTGCTTGTCCCAGCCATGACTTGAAGCCTCACCATGAGGGCCCTTGTGTGCACATGTGGACACTCCAGAGTCCCATGTGCAAGTGCCATCCACACCTGTGCAAACAGCTTTCTCTTGTTGACCCCTTGGGTCTGGGGTGTGCACACCAGCAACACAACCCACCTTCAGGGAAAGGGGCTGGGAAGAAGCTTGTGTGGTCCTGGAGGTGGGCATCCCAGGGACCTGGGTCCTGAAGTGTGGATGAGAAGGAGGGTGGGCTCGGGCTGCACGCGGGTTCATCCTTTTGGCCTTGTACAGTCCTTGCCTCATAGAGAGGGACAGGTTGGAGGAAGACCAGAGTGAGGCACTCTGAATTATAGGGCCCAGGGAGGGACCCAGGCCTAAAGATGGTACAAAGCCAAAGAACCTCAGAAATAAAAATCAGAATTATATTATTTCAAATGCTTTACTGCATGCACTTGTGCACACACACACGTAAGATTTTTCTATTCTGTACGTGCTCTTTTATAATCTTTAAAAAAACAGATGCTATGAGCAATTTTCTGGTTAATAAATACACATGCATGAGCACGTCTATTAAGATTTTATGAAGCATCTTCCAGTAGAGTTTTTCATTCTCATCAGCAATGTCTTGTCTTAAACCACATCCTTGTTGACGCTGGGTGAAAAGCTGAGCGTACCCCAGCCCACCTACTGCTGGTCAAGAACTGTTGCTTTGCTGAAGAGCATTGAGACATGGACGTGTCCCCAGAGGGACACCAGAGGAGCGAGGTGACTGTGTGCTGGAGCAGGGAGTATACAGGGCGGAATTTTCTACCTTCAGGGATGAGGAATCACTGTCGACCTGGTTCCTGACCCCTGGCCGTCTTAGGGCTTCCTACATAATCGTCCAGCCCTTCTCCCTCAGGAAAATAGAATTTGGCTCGTGACCGTGAAGTTTATTGGGTTCATGGAAGGTGATTATGGTCTGGAACACGCTCCCCAGGGCAGGAATTGTTTAAGTGCTTTCCTCATCCTGGATTGCAGGAAAACGTACGGGACATGTGTCGGCTGACTAACACGTGCAAGCAGTTCGGGTAGGAAAACGTCATTCTCCAAGGGTTAATTTGCTTCGGCGGGGCAGATCTGTTTGTGCAAGGCCTGGACAGATCGAGACAGCTGGAGTCCCCTGCACTGGCCTGCAGGAGCAACGTAGACCCTTTTCCTGTCCTAGTGCTGGGGTTCATCCACACAGCCACTTCCAAACGTGTGAAGCGTTTCCTATGTGTGAGGACTCTCGGGTTAACTACAGGGCTGGGCACCATAAATTCTTATAATGTTTTGTACTGCTTCATGCACGAATCTTCCCTGACACTAGTAAAGGCCTGCTGGGGCCAGGTCTCTGGCTCTGATTCTTGCTCAACCCTGTTGGCGGTGGGGCCAGTGGGAATGTGTCCTCCCCGCCTGGCTTCTCCATGCCAGGGGAGCTCCATTCGGGCGACAGCCTGGCCTCCTCACTCACTCTCGTCCTGGAGAGAAGGAATGATCTATCCGCTTGGTAAACAGGAGAGAAATTCTCTCCTCTTTCTTGGGATCTGCTGCCCACACAGGAGGCACATGCTCAGCTCTGCCCCTCATGCTGTGAGTTTCACAGGGTAGGGACCCCTATTGCCGAGGAGTAAACTTGGAACTGAGGAACTAGCCAGCCATGTCCAGAGGAGCAGCAACTCATGCCTCAATGGGGGGTTTCCTAATGGGTGTTTATCAGAATGCTTTTACTCCATGAAACGGTAGGAGGTGTTATCGAGGAAAGGGAAGGAGTCTGTAGTCATGTAAAATGGGGAAGAATGATATTAAATGAAGTTCAACTGGTTCGTATCCTGTTGGACTTGCCAGAGCCTAGCATGTACCAATGTGCATTTGGGATCCGGTAGGGAGGCTGGGGACTGTGGAATGGGGTAGGAGCGAGCCCCTGGGGCTACTTGCAAAGTTGTTCCCATAGCCAAGTTCCTTATTTCTGTCTTAAAGTCCTGATGTTTCTCAGAACCTACAGTGAAAGGCAAGGATTTGTAATCTTAGCCATCAAGTGGGTATCTGACCGCACTGGGGAAGTGTCATCACTCAGTGCAGATACAGAGTGTGTGGGAGGGAGGCCTAAGGCATTCACAGTTGAGGCTCCAAGATGGGGAAACCTCAGCAGGAGAGGGCCTGGGAGGTGAGGGAAGGTGGAGAGAAGAACCGCCTCTGTCTTTAAGGTGCTTTTGGCTGAGTGAGAAAATCCCTAGGTCAGTGGTTCTGTAGGTGTGGGCCTGGGCCGGAAGCATTAGCATCACCTGAGAGCTTTCTGGAAATGTAGACTCTTGGGCCTCACCCCAGACTTCCTGAGTCAGACTCTCTGGGGCTGGGGCCCAACGATGTGGTTTAACACTTGCTTCGGTCTGAGCACCACTTGGCATAGTACCCGGGTCTGCATCCTGGTTCAGCAAGAACCTCTGCCTCCAGCATTTCTATAGTCAGTTACTCTGGTTTGCTCCCAGTTTCCAGATGAGCTGCATGGATGGAAGGACCTCAGGAATTTGAGAGATCACGTGGCACAGAGGGAAGAGCCAAGGAGCAGAGATAGGAGATGTGAGTCGAAGCCTCAGTTTCTGGGCATCCTTTGACAATTCATGTTGTTTTCCTCATCCATAAAGTGGAGGGATTAGGAGCCGCCCTGCGTGGCTCATGGGGTAACAGGTAACTGAAAAACGTAGGTAAAGTTGCTGGACAAACTGTAAAGTGTTCTACCTGAGTAGAAAATGACAGTGGGTCAATGCTTTTTGAATCTGATTTTGGCAACACACAGTCCCACCTTCCTGTCAGTAATTATAGGCTCAGTACTAATTTAAAGTTCCTTTCCATTCAGGAGTCACTTTTAGCCCGAGACGTCACCTTAAAATAACCACTTGGGTTTTAATGGGGGTGTTGGGAGATCTTTTCATCCAGCACACAGCACGACGTGTATTTTCTTTGGCAAGGGAAGGTGTACGACATCTTTGTCAAATTATTCTTGACGTAACATTTAGCTTCTCCTTTAGAGAATAAAAAGAAAATATAGTTTTTCTCGTTTAGTGCCATTTTCCAAACTGAACCCTCTGCGAAGGGAATTAAGGAAATCAATGCACCTTTCCCCTGGGATGGTGAGCCATCATCACTTCTCTATCTCCTGCCATCACCTCGATGGCTCTCGTCGTCAGCAATTACATCTGACTCTCTCCCAACCCACGTTCCCCAACCATCCAAGAATCCATTTGTTGGGTAGAATTTATTAAGATGTCAGCACATTTCCACTCAGCCAGTCGTTATAATGGATGGTAGAAATGAGCTAAGTTGCCTTTACAAGTAAGAAAAATTGCTGGCCCCTGGATGGAATAACTTTCGAGATGATCCTCTTGTTCCCAAACGGCACCCCCCGGCATCACTGCGCTGGACCCTCCACCACTGGATCACTGCGATCGGTTTATCCGCTGTTCTTTACTGTCCACTGTGGAACGTGGCAGAGTCACTACCCATCTAACCAAGGGGGTTAGAGTGAGAGGAAGGGTCCTGGGCCAGCGTGCAGGCTGCAGTTCAGATGAATTAGGACCAAAAGATGGGGGGAAGGGTCAAGAAAGGGAAAATGGAGAGCTTTAGACTCCAGCCTCTTGTCAACTTCATGGAAGACCGTGTAATTGGCAGTGGCGTATCAACTGGCCTCCCTCGCTTAATATAAAGATCCCTTAATGGTGACCTGCGAGTCTGGGGACCTCTACTTGCAAGCGAAGGCTTTAGGAGTAGCTGTAAGCTTGTGCACGAGAAGCCTCGGTGTCTCGGGGTCAGAATCCCACCTCTGGGCACAGGGCGAGCAGGCCTGGTGCTGAGATGGGGACGCCCACCCCACCTGCTCAGGTGGGATCACTTCCCTCCAGCAAAGCCATCGCGAAGGCCCGTGTGGTTGGGTTACCCGTGAACGTTGGTTCGTATCCCAGCCAGTCACGCTCCGTAATTCTTTGTGTTTTGCCAGACCCCAGGCATTTTTCACAGCCGCGGAAGATACCTGTCAGGGATGGCAGGGAACAGATCTCCCCTCTGGCCCGGGCAGAGGGAAGATCTGTTCATGCAATAGGCAGGACGGGCGAGGGTCTGTCTGTTCCTCGTCCTTCCTGGGCGTGTGTGTGGACAAGTTTACCAAGTCAGGGGACTGGGGACACCAGTCTTGCCCACACTCCACTAGAGCAGCTGAAGCTCTGCCCCCCAGAACCGTGAAACATTCACCTGCAGTCCCAGGGCAAACGCACCGGGCCCCGGGGCCAAGTCCGGTCCTGATCCCGTTCTAGTTTTCCTGTGAATCACACGGACATGTGGACGCTCGGAGCTGGAAAGACGCCCTCGGACCAGAAGGGGCATCGTCTGAGGGCCCCGCACCAGTTTGGCTCGTACAGAGGGTGAGCCACCGAGGGCTGATGACCCAGCTAACACCCAGCTGACAACCCCCTTCAGAGGCAGGTTAACAGCACCCCCCCCCCAGTTCCGAGAGCAAGGCCCCCCTCCCCCAAAGCCTCCTGACTGCATTCGGCCAAACCAGAACCCCGAGGGTCTCTTCGGCAGCGGGGATTAGCATCTCCCTCCACCTCATTTTATGAGATGGCTTGTATGTCTTCTTCCAGTCTCCTGGCCTCGTTTCTGCACTGTTTCCAGTCGTGCTCTCGGAGGGCGGGAATCTCTTCTTAGGCATTTCTCGGTCTCCTGCATCCTCGTCCCTGTGGCAAAAGGATGTTTTACATCGCGGTGTGTGTGTGTGTGTGTGTGACAAAAATCTAACGAGACGAAGCCATCACTGCATGTGAGGCGTGGATATGTGACATTCTATTTCATTAAAACAGTTGTTAGTTGTCACCTGGGGAGTTGATTTGATGTTCCACTGCTGGGTTGTGACCCCGCGATTTGAGACCCGCTGCCACCGAGAACACACCTTCAGCGCCCCCTGAAACAGCACGGAGGAGTGGGAGGCTGGGGGTGGGGGAGCAGGCGGGCTGCTTCGGGGGCTCCGGAGCCAGAAGCACATGGAAGGAACAGTACCGGGGCTCTTGCATTGGCGAATGTCCTCGTTCTGTGGATAAACAGAAGACACCAGCCTTCAGTGCCTGCAATCTGCTACCTTTCAAGAGCTTTCCAACTCAGCTTGAGAGAAGAAGGAAGGAAGGCTGATTAGAAAGAAGAAAGCAACCTCCTCTGCCCAAAACGCCTCCAGCACTCACAGGCTGGATGTGGCCAAGGCTTCTCTCACCATCGGGATGCCTGTTAAGAGCAAGAAATCGTGCAGAAGGGCCAGGATGGAGGGACAAATGATTTAGTGGCACTCCCTGGCTGGTGCCTCCCTTCGTCACCACATGCTCCACAGAATGCGCCATCTGGGGGCCTTGATGCGGGAGATTGCTGGGACTTTGGGAGCCGACGGAGCTGCTGCTAAGACAGAATGTGTCCCTATGAGAATGTACACCGAGTCCAGGGGGTGGCATCCAGCCTGCTTCCCTTTGAGCACGGCTCTGCCTGTCTCCATGGGGACTTGGAAGAGAGAGAGAGATCGATTCTGTGCTCGGGGTGGCTGTTGGGGTGGGGGTCGGATGCCACCTCCGTGACTGTTCTGGGGTAGGGGGAGGTCAAATGATTAAGAAAGGTTGGCTGGTTAGTGGCCGACTCTAGTTCTTCACCCGAAGGAAGTAAAGTGCCTTGTGGGTCATGTGCCTAAAAGAATCATTTTATAGTATTCATCTTCATCCCCCGGTGCAATGGGCTGGAGTTTGGCAAGAACAGAATTGGAAAAGCAGTGTAAACCAAGAACAATGCCCGGTCCCAGCTCCTAAGGAGCTTACAATCCAATCAGAAAAAGGATATTAAAAACAGAAAGCTATTAATGCACACGACAAGAGGGAATGTAAGTGAATGCTAAGTGGGGCAGGATGTAAGTGCTCAGGAAAGGGGAGTCTGTGGGTGTGGGGCTGAGCCAGCCGGGTGCCTCTCACAGAGGCCTTGGAGGAAAGGAGAAGAGAGGGAGGCCATCCGAGGGGTGGGGCAGCAGGGGAAAGGCCTGGAGGGGAGGACAAGTGAGAAGACCAGGGTGATGGGCACTGCAGGTGCGTAGGAAGGAGGAATGAACAGTCAAGTTGGAGGGTGAAGCAGTCGTTGGAGACCCTCGAGGCCTGGCTGATAAACGTCCTGAGGGAATTTAAAATCCAGAGCCCTAATCTTTTGGTGACATGTACGGCATATGCAGCAGTTACACATACTATGAGGTGGACACCCAGGGCACGAAGTGGACACTTGTAGCAGGGCAGCCACTGTAGGACAGCTGATGGGACTGCACTGAACTTCCAGAGTCCATTGAGAGTGCCTGACCCCAGGAAGACAGAGCCATGAGTGGCGACAGGGCGTCACGAGCAGGCACGGTTCTGGAAGCAGGCAGGACTGTGCTCACACTCTCACTCTGCCAGCTTCGAGCCATGATGTCGGGAACCTCTGTGGGCCTCAGTGTCCTCATTGGTAAGAAAGAAGGCAGCACAGTCATCTGTGGAAGTCGCAAATGTCAGTGTGAAGGGTCTGGCACATTCTTAGGCCCTTCTGTGGTCCAAATGTTTGTGAGTCCCCTAAGCTCATGCTGAAATCTTAATGTGATGGTGTTAGGAGGTGGGGTCTGGGGAGATGATTAGGTCCTGAGGGTGGCACTGTTGTGAATGGGATTAGTGTCCTTATAACAGACTGAGCAGAGCTCCCATGCTCCTTCCACTATATGGACACGATGAGAAGCCAGGCTGTCCGCGATTCAGAGTGGGCTCTCACCAGAACCAGACCATGCTGGTGCCCTCACCTTGGACTTTCAGCCTCCAGAACTGTGAGAAATAAACTTCTGTTGTTTATAAGCCACTGTTTGTGGTGTTTTGTTTTAGTAGCCCAATGGACTAAACCCTCAGTAAAGGTAGTTATTGTTACTACTACTGCTACTACTGCTACTACTGCTACTACTACTACTACTACTCCGTTTTTGTTTCTCTAGTTTGGCTCCTACTTCCTAATGCAAAATGACAGGCTGCTGCAAAGTTCATCCTGTTGCTGGGGATCAGCCAGGGGTGTGTCACGTGAGATCACCACATGGTGGCTGCCTGGCACCATTTCCTTTCTGTGGCAGGGGCGTCCCCACATCTGATGGGAACAGCGACCGTATTCTGCTGGGTCCCACTGCCACGCACCACTCCTGGGCCCCTCTAAAGTAAACTGAGTCTGTGTCAATTAAACGTATGCACCTGACACAAGAGACTGGGAGGGGGAAAGGGAAGGCTCGACCTGGATGTGGAGATGGATGGAGAAACGTCAACCTGGCCTCACTCTGTTTAGTTTAAAAAAATGTAGCAAGTGCCTTCTCTGTGCTTAGAACTGTGCGACCCCTATTTGCTATCGTTTCGGGACACAGCCATGCAGCAGTTGATTGAGTAGTTAATTATTGGGAGCTTATGATGAGCAAGTGAAGAACCCATAAATATTATGCTTCAGATAATCCACGAAAGGAGGGTTTTGTTTTTAAGAGAGAGCTGAGTAGGAAACCTCGCGTGCTCTTATGAGAGATGAAAGCATACGCCTCCTGACTCCCTCACTCACAGGCATGGGGCAGGACCTGCTCTGTCTTCACTTCTAAGGGACCCGTTGAGTGGCCGATGATGAGCGCTGACCGCTTGGTTCATGGGAACAAAGACATTCCTCCACCCTAGAGCCTGGAATGGAGGCAGAGATGCCCTAAAGAATGAGATTCCTCTTATTGCTCTGGCTCCATGTCTCCATCAAAGAGGTTTTGACAGAGGGGTCTTCTCAGAATGACAAATGGGAGAGGGGCTGGAAATTAGGGAATTGCTATCTGCAGGCCTGTTTCTTTGGGGAATTGGTTCTTCCTCATGATTTATCTTTCCACTTTGAAATATTTCATTCATTCATCCCACAATTCATTCATGGCATTTCATCAACATGCCACTATGAAAAACTGGGCCAACTTAATTTTTTTTTTCCTTTAGCGCTAAAAAGAGTTCTCCAATTCAGTCACAGTCGGCTGTTTTCCCTTCTAAAAAGTGGTTCCTTATTTGAAATAGATTTTAAAAAGAATAAATTGGAGGCTAGGCGGGGAGAAAAAGCCCTATAGTGACTCCAGTATAGCTTAGATTTAGTTAGTGACATGAATTATATCAAAACGACGTGGCTGACCATACCCTCGGCTCCCTGAGAACACTGAATGAGACCATGGGCATAAGAACACTCTGACAAGTATGCAGCGCTCAGAAAGGGATTTGGGGGGAGCAAAATGGGAAGAGCCCAGGCTTAGAGGTCAGACACCAGGGTTCAAACCTGGACTTCATTATTTACTGGTCCTGTGATCTTTGGGAAGTTATTTGTCCTTGTTAGTTGGAGATTATGTACATAGAGGGATGTTTGGGATCCAGTGGACTCAGCTGATAGTAGCCATTATTATGCAAAGGCAAGGCATTACTATAATCATTATGATGATTATTTTTTTATTATTTTCAGTCTTAGAACGAGTCATGTGGCCTTTCCGCAACCTCCTTAATGATATTTCATTCAGGTTAATATCAAAATGAGATTGTGCTCCAGGACTACTGATGCGAGTGGGAGGTGAGGCCAAGGAGTGCAGAGCATCAGGAGGCAGTTCCTCAAGGTCAAACCTTGGCCGGGGAGGATACCGGAAGTGGCTAAAATTTAATGTTTCTCGAATTGAAAACCCTGGGGTGAGTTCACTTTAGTTCAGAAAAGTTCATTTCATTTACTCTATACCAGGTGCTAAGAATGCAAGGAACAAACCTCAAGAGGTACCTGACCAGAAGAGGCAGGTGTGTCATCACAGAGTAATGTGGGGAGTGCAGTGATGACGAAATACATGTGGCTCATGGGTGGCGGAGAGCCGGGGCACGGGGATCCACAGTGAGCCGCCCTTCGCCACTCAGGCCCTTGCCATGTGGCTTCTTCAGTGAGGTAACCAGCCACAGAGGAAGGTGGTTACTACCAGTCTCTTAAAAGTCAGGCCCAGAGCTGGCAAATTTCACTCCTTCTCTGCTTTGTTAGCCAAAGCCACGATAGACCAGCCCAGAATCAAGAGGAGGGGGGAGAAGATCTCACCTTCCAGTGGGAAGAAGGTCAAAGACTGTGCAGCAATCTTTAATCCACTATATACTAATTTATTTGTTCCCCCAACAACCCCGAAGTGGTTATAAGTCATTGGTTTGTAGATCCTGAAGTGGAGGCACGATGTGGTTAAGTAACTTGTCCAAGGTCAATGCTTAGGGAGGAAACGTGTCAAGATTGGAAGCCAGCCTCGACTTATTAGGGTGATCCCTTTATCAGTTACGTAAACGTCGAATCACTATGTTGCACACCTGAAACTAACATATGTCAACTCCAATGGAAAAATAAATGGAAAAAAAAAAATTGGAGCCCAGTCAGTCTGGCCCTAGAAACTATACTTTCCCACTGTGACACTCCTGCTCTCCTGAGGAATCAGAGAGAGTCTGTTTCTGTAGTTTTAAACCACAAGGCAGGTTACACCTCTTCTCCTTTGAAGAGCCATTTCACAGGCCTCCTGTTGGCTAACGGGCCTCCCGTTGGCTAACTCGTTCTCCACGACACATGTGTGAAGAGCCCACTTAGACTCTTAATACCCTGGTTTGGGCCCCACATTTTTAAAGAGCTTTTGATCTCTTCTTTCTGTGTCCAGTAACCCTAGCCTGGGTGTGGAGGATCCAGCAGCAGATTAAATGCGTTTCAAATAATGAGAAGACAAAACCCTGCCTTCGCTGCCCCCACAACGCTCCTGGATTGTTGAAGGATTATTTACTGTGTTCGCCTTGACTTGAGCTAGTTCATTTTTCCAAAACAGATGCAGCCAATTGACTAATGGCATTCCCCGCTAGAAGTCAGAAATGTCAGCAGGACTCTTAGAAGCCAGTGTCACCCTGGACGGGAACAATAGATACGGCTGAGAAACAGGGACTTGTGCCAAGTATTCTTGAGGCCAGGAGGTCATGTGCCACTTTTCTGCTGAGAGAGAGATATATAAGGGCAAGGAAAGCAGGAGTCTGGGGGTTGGGAATGGCTGGGCATGTGCTAATAATAGGATGGATCACATGACACCTAAGTCACCTCGAAAGAGGCTTAGTTGGTGGAGGTGAATTAAAGTGCCCGGAATTAAGGACATTTCTTCAAATATCCCCTGATGTATAAAAATAGACGAAGGAAATGCGCGTGTGATGAAGAGAGCATTGCCAGATTGGACCGACCTCCCTTCGGGGGGTTCTGCGGTTTGCTGGGCCTCACTCGGGGCAGGACAACTGCCTGGTTTGTGGGGCACAGTACGCAATGCGAAGGCGGGGACCCTCATATGAAAATGTTTAAGAATTTCAAAATGGTGACAGCGGAGCATTAAACGAAGTATGGGGCCCTCCCGAGTGCGGGGACATGTGAGACGAGGCAGGTGTGCGCCCACGAAGCCACCTTGGTGCCTGATTAATCAAGTGAATCTGACAGTGATCTGCAGGGCTGGCCCCAGGCGAAACTGTGCAGACGCAGATGGTTTAGGAGCTGGGTGTCCACTGGATGCCCCTTCTCTTCTCCGCCCAGCCTGTCCCTTCCCCAGCTCCCTGGCTCTGTCACTTTCTCCAAACTGCCTGCAGGAAGGGATCCGAAAAGTTTCCAGACAAGCTGTCAACGACTGGTAACATTTGAAGTGCTCCCCCCACATCTTTGTATTCTTATAGACATTTAAGCTTCAGGCAAAGCCATGATGGAATTTCAAGCGTGATCTAGTTCATGGGAAAATATATTTTTTTCTTCTTTAAGCTCAGAGGTTTGCCCCGAGCCCTTGAGATCACACCCGCTTACTCTGGCGGTTTGGAAGGCGTGTGGCCCTTTGCTCTTGGGGACGTTCATCCCCCAGGGTGCACGCCGCAGCCTCTTCTTTTGCCCGTGGAGCTGAATGGAACCCTTCTCCCCCATCCGTAGGCTGGATGGTAGGACATGCTTCACCTCTGTCCACAGGAAGTGTCCACAGACTGAACTGCAGTTTGACTGCACATCTGTAGCCTCAGTTTCTTACTCGATCCCTGCCCTGACCCCTCCAGGCCCACTCAGCTCTTTCAGACTGCACAGCTCACGGCTCCGTAGGCCTGAGCCATCCTTCTTTCACTGACTCTCTCTCTGAAAATCAGAGACACCCCGGAGTTGGCTGCACATATGTCTCAGGACCTTTGCCCCCCCGAACACCCAACCAGCACTTGATCCAGTGGGGGCCTGGCCGCTAGAAGGGGTGGACTGGGAAGTGCCCTCTAGACTCCCAGACCAGGCTTTGCTTCCCTTTCTCTTGGGCCTGCTGTGGATTGCTCGTCCTTCCCCAGGCTTAATGTCAAAGGAAACGCCTTCTGTAACCACAAACCACCAGGGCCTCCCTTATTGCTCTTGGCTTCTAGGAAGTGGTTGTGGCCTACAAAGCCCCGGCGTGAGCCCAGGAGAAAATCATTTCAGTCGCACGAGGCCAGACAGAAACTCGGCCTCGCAGGAGAGGCGAACAATGCGGCCCACCCTGGAGGCGGCCCGGGAAAGCCTTTGGAAGTTTCTGTCTTCAGATATGCCTCGGCCCGAGCCGTTCAGAAGCACTTTATTCCCCAGGCCCTTCTCTGTGGCAACCTGGCTCTGGAAGGAAGGTGATTGCAGTTCTGGTTTTGAAACCTCGGGGGCTATGACTGTTTTAGAGTTTGAAGCCAAAACATATTGAGCAAACAAAAACCCCTGACTCACCAGGAGTCTTCTCTCTCCATTTTCAAACACATCAAAAAGTCTGTCAACAGCATTGACTGAGGGTCTGGTCTGCGAGGAAGCCCGGCCCGGGCCCGGTGGGGAGAGCCGCGGAGCCGTTATTAATAGTTTCATTCATCCATTCATTATCTAGCGATTCATTTTAGTGAATTGAGTCAAATCAGACATACCCACTGAGCCTCGCCAGCCGCAAAACCCTGCCTTTGACGGCTGCCGGAAATAAAGACAGCGATGTCTAAAAAGTCACTCTCGAGAGCTTCCCGTCTTACGGGGGGTGGTGGCAAAAGGCAAAGACATGAATAGCTCAGAGCAGGCAGACGATGACAAATACGACAAGAGACGCTGGCCGCAGGTGTCCCAGAGATTTGGAAAAGGGGCCTGTCACCCTGAGTGGGGAGAATACGAAATGCGGTTTCTTATTAGGGACTTATTAGTAGGCATATTAGGCCTTCACGACTTAGTACACCTTGAAAACTGCTAAGCACAATGGATGGGTGTGGATAGGGGCCTCGGAGGACTGGTAAGCCAGGTGCAGGCACCATGGGTGGCCATGACTACTAGTAGCAAGTCTGGTGAGGTGTAGGGGGTGCAACGAGCTATTCTGCTTATTTCTCCATCTTCCTTCCTTCCTTCATCCACCCAAGATGTCACACGGGGGTGGGGGGTGATTGACACTGACGAACAAGAAAATATTTGTAAACTAAGAAGCAGTGTAGCAGCTGGGGCCAATGGAATGGAGGTCTGATGTTGTATGACAGGTGGGGAAGGAGCTAGAGGTAGGACCCAAAACATGGGCCGGGGGCCAGAGACTGAACAAGCGAATGAGGCAACTGCATACAGACCCCCCAGATGTGGTCCCTGAGTCATTGTGATTCAATCTCTAAACGGCACCTAAGCCTGGTGCTGATTATATGTGAAGGACTGGCTGTGTGCTCAGCATCGTGCCAGGCGAGAAAAAGATCCGAGAGAGACACGTGAAATGGTCTTTGTCCCGACTGAACTTATAATCCAGCTAAACAAACTAGGATAAATGGAAAAGAAACAAGTGGAGCCTAACATAAGAACGGCTGTGATGAGAGTGCACATAGGAGGTATGAACGAGCTGTCAGAACATCGAAGAGAGCAATGGCCGTCCAGACTCACTTCGTAAACGCTGCAGGGGGGCCTGGTCGCTAGGCCATCCCAGGAAGCTGGTGAAAGAGTTGAGTTTTTAAGAAGACTTTGAGGAGTGGCCAGTGAGAGAGGGTCGGGCAGGAATTCAGAGGCCTGAGCCAGGAGACCTCTGTGACAGCCGGCGGGTCTGCCTATAGCCCCAGCCACCTGATGTCCTTGCTAACGAGGGGCAGGGGCACCGAGCACGTCCAAAGAGGCACCTGAGCATGTGGTGTGTTGGATGTGGCTCGCATTGGCTTGGAAGAACTGATTTTGCGCATCTTATCTCAACTCACTTTGGTGTGACATCATGTTGGTAGCTTGAAATCGACCGTGACGGGACTGTTGACATCACAGATACCAGCAAATGCTGAAAACCGGGGAATTTTTCACTCCCCTGGATGGCTGACTCATCAGCACACTTCACCCTGGCCCATTTCCCCCGTCAGCAAATTATAGAAATAAACCGTCTCCTCAGGAAGGAGAATTCGAATTCTCAACTTGGGTCTCATCAAGATTTTACTCGTCTTAGAAATAATTCAATAAAGAGTTTAAAAATTTGTTTAAAACAAGTATGCACTTTTGAGTACTTACCCCCTGGCAGGTATTGTGCTGGTACCAGAAACCCAAAGGTGACTGTGGTACGGTGGTGAGGAGAAAGACAAACGCATCAATGGCAGAGGAAACTGGCAAGGGGCTCTCTGTAGGATGCCGGAGGAGGAGGAGGACTGGAATAGGAAGGTTTTTCCCAAGAAAGAAGCACCTGGTCTGATTCCCAAAAGAGGATCCGAGGCAGAGGAAACACATGAGCAAAAGCAAAGAGATGTTTGAGGACTTTCTGCTCTGTGCACTGTCCTTTGTAGGGCTGGAACATAACAACGAGCCCCGGGAAATTGCTGACAGGGTGTCGGGGGTCCCCTGAAGGGGTTAACAGCGTTTGAACATTGTCCCGAGGTGCAGCTGAGCCAGCGGACAGGGTGCAGGGAAGCCAGGCCCTGAGTGAGGCGAGGAGCTCAGGCGCCTGGTCTGTTTCTCGACCAGCTCTCTCCCTGCTTCTGGGAGGCCCTGTCATAGCTTCTCAGCAGGGTTTCTGGGCCTGGGGGAGAGGTTGGGGCTCCCTGCTCACCCCAGACGTGGGGCAGACCCCATCCTCCAACCTCCCAAGCTCAGGACTGACTTCTCAGAGTCACAGTGACTCCACCTCCCCGGTGTCTGTGACCACCCGCTCCTTTGCTGGCGGCAGGCCTCTCACTGGTCCACTGCCTGCTTTCTCTGTCCTAGAGCGAGTTCTCTCTCTCTCTCTCTCTCTCTTTTTTAAATAAGTTATTTTTAACACACACGTGGTACATTAATACACTTCAATGTCAAAAAAAAAGAAATCGAAATCTTTTCAGATGCTCCCTTTTCCATTTAATTCTTAGAAGCACTACTTCTAATTTGGTGTGGAACTTACAGACTTTTGATTACATTATGTGTGTGTGCACTTATGCCATATTCTTTTTTATATGTAGATGGTAACATGCTGTATGCACTGATCTGCAACTTGCTTTTTTTCCCCGCTTGAAAATGTCTTTAGAGCTCGATCATGCTGCTACAAATAGATGTATGTGTCTTACTCTTCTTAAGTGGTATTGTTTTCCAGAAAGCAAACATATATTTTTGGCCATCCTTTTACCAATTTTTTATGATTACGAACAATGCCAGAATGGAGACCCCCGTATAAACCCCTTGGGGCATGCATATAAATGTTTATCTACATAATAAATTATAATTATAATAGGACAAAAGTGAAATATTTAATATTCTAATAGGTAAATTGTCTCTTTAAATGATTTACCAATTTAGTCTCCCACCAGTAGTCAATTTCCTCCAATCTCTTACGTTGATAAAGGCTATAATCAAAGGTGTTCATCTTTGCTAATCTGATGAGCGTAAAAATGAGATCTGTTTTTTTTTTTATTTTAAAAAGTAATGTTATTTTTGAAAATAGAGTTATTTTCCCTGTAAAATTCCTTTTAAAAAATGACCAGACCATAAAATGAGCACGTTTTCTAGTGTAAAGTTTTATGAATTTAACACTGCACAATTAAGACACCTCTTCCCCCTTTCTAGCCCCTGGCCGCCTCTGATCTATCGTCTAGCACTACAGTGTTATCTTTTGGAGAAAATCACATAAATGGAATTATACAGTACGTAATCGTTTAAGGTTGGCCTCTTACTCAACGTAGTGCTTGTGAGATCCATGAATCTGAGCGCTGACCCCATGCATTGGTCTATGCTTTTCTGAACAAAGAACTTGACCATTCGTGGATTTTTGGTGTTTGAAGGGAGAGAGAGGCCCTTGAACCAGTCTCCACAGGTACCAATGGGTGACTATAGTTATGTTCTGGGGAAGTCAAAAGTTTTCCATGAAAGTTCTGTGCATCGAGCAAATCTTTTGGTGCCATTTTCCATCAGCATTTGCCCACTTTGCGTCTCTGTTGCATTTTGGTAATTCTCACAATATCTCGAACTTTGTCATTATCTGTTATGGTGACCTGTAACCAGTGATCTTTGAGTTACTATCGTAATTGTTTTTGGGGAACCACAAACCACCCCTCTATCCGATGGAAAACTTAAGTGCTAAATGCTGCGTGTGTTCTGACTGCTCCTCAAATTGGCATTTCCCAGTCTCTCCCCCTCTCCTCAAACCTTTCTATTCCCTGAGACACAACAATATTGAAATTAGGTCAATTATTAACCCTACAATGGCCTCTGAGAGTAAAAGGAAGAGTTGGATGGTCTCTCACTTTAAATCAAACGCTGGGAATGATTAACCTTAGCGAAGAAGTCGTGTCAAAAGCTGAGAGAGGCTGAAAGCGAGGCTTCATGCGCCTCTTAGCTTAGTTGTGAATGCAGAGACGAAGTTCTTGAAGGATATAAAAAATGATACTACAGTAAACACATGAAAGATAAGCAAAACAGCTTTATCGCTGATATGGAAAAGGTTTTAGTGGTCCGGATAGAAGATCGAACCAGCCACAGCATTCCCTTAAGCCAAAGCCTGGTCCAGAGCAGGGCCCTAACTCTCTACAACTCTGCGAAGCCCGGGAGAGGCGAGGAAGCTTCAGAAGAAAAGTTCGAAGCTAGCAGAAGTAGGTTCGTGAGGTTTAAGGAAAGAAGCCATCTCCACAATTCAAAAGTGTAAGGCGAAGCAGCAGGTGCTGACTTAGATGCGTAGTAAGTCATGCAGAAGATCTAGCTGAAGTGATGGAGGTGGCTACACTAGACAGATTTTCAAGATAGACAAGACAGCTTTTTATTAGAACAAGATGCCATCTAGGACTTTCATAGCTAGAAAGGAGAAGTCAGTGCCTGGTTTCGAAGCTTCCAAGGCCAGGGTGACCCTCTTTTTAGGAGCTAATGCAGCTGGTGGCTTTCAGTTGAAGCCAATGCCAGTTTCTCATTCTGAAAATCCTAGGGTCTTTAAGAGTTATGCTAAATCTACGCTGCCTGTGCTCTATAAATGGAATAACACAGCTAAGATGACAACATTTCTGTCTATAACATGATTTAAAGAGTCTTTTAAGCCCACTGTTGAGACCTATTGTTCAGAAAAAAAGATTCTTTTTGAAATGTTATTGCTCATTGACAATAAACCTGGTCACCAAGAGCTCTGATGGAGATGTGCAACGAGATTCATGTTGTTTCCAGGCCTGCTAACCCAACGACCATTCTGCAGCCCATGGATCAAGGAGTAACGTGAAATTTTAAGTCATTATTAAAAGAATGTGTTTTGTAAGGCAATAGCTGACACAGATGATGATTCTTCTGATGGATCTGGACAACATAAATTAAAAACTTTCTGGAAAGGATTAACCATTCCAAATGTTAGTAAGAAGATTTATGATTTACAGGAAAGGGTCAAAATGTCAATATGAGCAGGAGTTTGGAAGAAGCTGATTCTAGCCCTCATGGGTGACTTTGAGGGGTCCAAGCCTTCAGTGGGGGAAGTAACTATAGATGTGGTGGAATGAGCTGGAGAACTAGAATTAGACGTGGAGCCTGAAGATGTGATTGAATTGTTGTGATCTCATGATATAACCTGGACGAGGAATTGCTTTTTATGAATGAGCAAAGAAAGTGATGGCTCGAGATGGAATCTACTCCTGGCGAAGAAGCCGCGAAGACTGTTGAAATGACAGAAAAGGGTTCAGAACGTTGCATCATCCTAGTCGGCAGAGCAGCAACAGGGTTTGAGAGCGCCAACTCCAATTTTGAAAGAAATGCTACTACTGTGGGTAAAATGCTACCAAACAGCATTGCATGCTACAGAGAAATCATTCATGAAAAAAGTCCATTGATGCAGCAAACTTCATCACTGTCTTATTTTAAGAGATTGCCTCAGACACTTCAGCCTTCAGCAACCACCAACCACTCTGATCAGCCAGCAGCCATCAATACTGAGGCAAAATCCTCACGAGCAAGGAGAGTATGACTCGCTCAAGGCTCAGATGAGGGTAGCATTTTTTAGCAATAAACTATTTTTTAACTAAGGTATGTACATTGTGTCCTGAGACATAATGTTATTACAGACTTAACAGGCTGTAGTGTATTGTAAACATAACTTTTATAGGCACTGGGAAAGCAAAAAATTCATACGACTCGCTTGATTGTGATATTCTTTTAATTTCAGTGGACAGGAATGGAACCCCAAGTCTCTCTGAGGTCTAACTGTCATTGGACTTAATTTCTACCTCGGTCCTCAGTTTTACAGATGGTGGAAACTTTGTCATAGTGAAGAGAGAATAAAATCAGTCACTTTTTTTTTTCTGGGTAATATGTGGTTTGGGAGGTGGAGTAGGAAGTGGGCAGAGGTGAGTTACGGGTCATCGGAGCATGGGGAGCATGTAACCCTCAATCGTCAGCTGGTCATTCTGATACTGCAGCTCCGTGATGTTTTCTCTGCCCTCTGACCAGCAGCAGCCATCCTCCTGGCAACTGTGGAGATGCTCACAGTCCTAGCTGGTGGTCACTGGTCTGCAGTCTGCACCTGTGATTCTCTATCTTTCACGACCCAGCTGTGAGGCCACTTCAGGTCCCTTAGGCCTCTCTCTGTCCTGAGTCTCTCTCAATGACACGAGAAAATATATTTATGCAAAGCCCAAATCTGATGTTTAGAACTCAGCATAAGTTTTAGAGTTTAAATCCTAAGAAAAACATTTTTTTTCATTTGTTTTTGTTTTCGATTTTGAATTTTGCTTTCCCAATCCTATTCCAAGTGACCTGAATGCCAAGGTGCCTTTTGGGGACAAGCAGAGAGCGACTAGGTAAACGAAGGCCACTCCAGGTGGAACATCCATTGGTAAATAGTTCATAAAATTATCCTGGCACGCAGGGATAAAAACAGTAGTTACCTTTTAGGGCTGTTTTGAGAATTAAATGAGAGAGTGTGTATAAAGGTGCCTGGGCCAAAGAGGGGATTCTCAAATTGTATCCACTATTATTGTCATTAGCTGCCGTCCCTGGGGTTGTAGCTCCACCTCCGTGTCATCCACTTGCCTGGATTATCTGCTAATAGTGGTGATGAAGTGTTAGAGGCAGAGGGAGGGGCAGGGAGTCATGGGTTCGTGGCAATAGCTTCGCTTTCTTAAAGGCTTCGGTGCAAAGCCAGCCCCTGATACAATTTGTTAGCCCACCCAACCCTGCAAATCGGAAATTGGGTTTATATTTGATCAATTTGGCTGGGCCACTGAAGCTTCATGTGTCAACAGCAGCACCGACTTATCGTCCTCAAGCTCTCAGATGCCCCACCTGCTGCTCCAGCCTCTGGTTCACACCTCCCTCGATCTTGAACTGGAAAGGAATTAGCCCGCACTACTGAGAGTCATTTCTGGGTCTGAGGCTGCCGTAGACAACTCCGCCAGCCTTCGGACACAGGGGAGCCAGCTGCTTGGAAGAGAAACAAAAGCTGAAGCTGGAGTTTTGAGAAATCACTTTGTGCTTCATAAATTGGCTTTTAGCTTGCAAAGAATACCCTCTGACATAGGAAGTTTTGAATATTTTAAAGCAACCCGGTTTCATGATTTGCGGTAAATACGAAAAAGGGGGACAGCACCCTAAGGAGGTGTCAATACTTTGATCAGATCGGCTGGGTCTATGCGGTTGTGAGAAGCCAGGCTCTGGGGCTGGTTTAGTGAGTTGTGACAAAAGGAACAAATTCTCTCGTTATCAGAGTGAGAGCAATTTGAAATTTCCTGTTTGGGGTTAGGGACTGAACTTGAGAAGAGAAGATGGAAGAAATGGGTTAGGGACGCAAGAGGAAGATGTGGAAAATGACAGAAACCTGGCACCTGGGGGACCGTGGCCAGTGAGAAAAGCCTTGTGGGGAAGAAGGGCTAGTGACACCTTTTCAGCTGGTGCTTCCTAACCTTAAATCTATGTGGATTCCTGCTCTGAGCTGCGCCATTCGGCCCTAAGCCTGATACAGGTGATGCCTTGGGGAATTAAATTGGAAGAGCTGTGCCCCGTACTAGGGACCCCTGGGGGCAGGCAGCACCACAGGGAGGACCGCTGTGGGAGGCATGATGCTGAGAGCTGCAACTGGCCCTCCACCCAAGCAGGAGCGGGGACGGTGCCTCCCTGGACCATCCCAGGGACCATCAGGGATCCTGGGGGAGGCACCAATCCCCCTCCGTGCCTGGGAGAGCAGCTTGAGCGAGTTCTTCTGGTTATAAAAAGTGACCCTAAAAAATGTTCTCGCGTCTGCAATGTTTCTGAATCACAGTATGCATCCTAGCATCCTAGAAACTGACGTGCAGGAGCCGGAGCGGGAGCCTAGCCGACCACCCACACCTGTGCCCTGTGCCGCTTTGCTGTTCTTGACTTGCTGGAGCAGGTTAAATACTTAATTTTTTTTTAATTTTCAGTTACCAGTGGTGTACAATCTTATATGCGTTTCAGGTGTACAGTAGGAGATTAGACCTTCCTATAACTTAGGAAGTGGTCCCCCTGATAAGTCTGGTTCCCATCGGCACCGCACAGAGTTATCACAACATTATGCTGTGTTTTACCCCCCGTGACGGTTTCTATAACCGTCAGCTTACACTTCTTAACCTATTACTTCCTCCTTTTCGCCCCTCCCTCCAGCCCCGCTTCCACCTAGCAACCATCCATTTGTTCTCTGTACTTAAAGCGTGTCACATTTCTAACAGCATCCGCATCTTTGCGGATTAGAAAAATTGCGGGAAAGTAGCCTTCTAGAACGTAGGTATCTGCTGATTTAATTTCCAGAATTCAACCTGACCTGATCCAAAGGCGTTGCTTCCTCTACTTATAGGGTCCTGGCAGAGCGTCAGCAAGTGGGGATGTGTCACCGTTAATGTCACCAGATAGCAATTGTGGCTCATGGCGGGGAGGGGCGGCCAGCACATTCCTGAGCTAGAATTTGTTGTCACGTCTACAAATAGGGTTTTTGAGAGAAAACAAATTATTATTACAGAAATGATATGAGTGAATTCAGCTACTCGTTTGCAGCAGAAGGGAGAGGTGACACCTGGATTCTTGACAAATGACCTTCGACGACGTCTTTAGCCTGGCTTAGCTGCGTCCTCTGTAAAATGAGAGAAGTTGTTCTTAGTTACCTCTAAGGTTCCTCCCAAAGCCAACTTTCTACGATTTAAGACAGATATAACAGACACCTCAGCTTGGATAATCTCCAAACTTTCTCCATTCGCAGCATCCTCGGTGATTTTGTTTGTGGTGCCCTGAGGCCGGAAAAATACCCCACGGCTCCATCTAAGTGGGTAGATCTAAACAACTTATTACGGGTTTATGCCCTGATAATTTCATAGCCATTTGAAAAAAACAATACTCATGAGTTGAACGAAAAAGCGATGCTTTGATTGCATTCCTACCTGGCCACACCTGACTCTCGCTGTACAGCTTCTCGAACCTTGGAATCGGGCTGGACCCCAGGACTCTGCTCTTTACTCAGTACTTGCTCTTCTTTCTTAATTAAAAAAAAAATTTAAATTTAAGTCTCCATACTGGCTTTTTATCACAGCAACACTACAATCTCGTTTCTGTACGTATGCGATATCATCAAGGTACTTAGCAGCACCATCTCTCTCGAGACTGTTAACAGCCTTAAAGCCATAGTTTGTGTCGCGCCTGGAAGACGTCGCTGTGCTTCCTAGAAACTAGAAACACCACGTAGCACCTTGTGGGTCTGGTGCGCTGCTTGGGCGCCTAGCTACTCAGCCTGGGAACCGCGGCTGTCTCAGTGAATAAGGTCCCCCTCCTATTTTTAACAGAACCATAGGCACCTCCTTGTTATAGATATTTCTGGAATCCTTGGGCCTAATGCAGAATAAGATGGATTTGAAAAGTTCAGAGCCATGTTTCTGCTGAATCCTGCCCTGTTTTCGAGTAACGCATCACCCAGGTGGTCACCTTCCCAGTGCCTGGCCTCAGGTTTATTGGTGACATTCCAGAGCCCAGCGAGTTTTATATCCTTGCTCCATTGCAGCCACTGCTCCCACACACTGAGCTTTGTCAGCTCTCGGAGCTCGCCGCCCTTCTCTGAAAACCCGGTATGTGACCCTGCTGTCATGTTGTCCTTCCCACCGGTAGGCTCAGTCCCCTGCTCCCAGCCCACTTGCTGTTCGATGTCATAGAGACTGGTCTTTTCCGTTTTCTTGTTGATCTCCCCTTCGGGCTTGACTTGTCGACCCTCTGATACATCCCTTCAGCCTTCTCCTCCCCAGCCCCCTGTGCCTCCTCATCTTACGCTCCACCACACAGTCTTACGAAACCCCATCCGTGCATCTATCCAACGAGTAGCCTCACACCTTCTCTCAACTGAGTTCAGATGAAGTCTTCCCCAAAGTGGGCGCCCTGGGGTCACCACAGGTATATGATCTGTGGCCCCAGAGGGAACCTCACGTTTGGGCGACTGTTTAATGTGGCCGAGTAAACTCTCCAGGCTCCCACCAAAACATTCCACCGTGTTTCCTCTCTTCCCCCATCCCAGTTTTTCTTGCTCTGCAGATAGCCTGTCGTCTAGCTCACAGGGGAAGCTCTCAGGAATAGGCATCAAAGCCCAGATCTTGCCCATAAACATTCCCTTTTGGACCTACCTTCTCACTTGGTCCCTCCGGGGTTGGAGGCAGAGGTGTTGCCCTCCCTGTTGAAGGCTCACCTGGCCCTGGCTTTTCAGTCCCGTCCCTTCCAATGGTTTGCAGACCAGCATCCGGCTGCACTGGGTAGTTCCTCTTCCTCCCATATAGTCAACTTCTCCTTCTGTACTGGTTCCTCCCGTATAGCCTATGAGGGTGAATTGAACACCCTTAAAAAAAAATCTATAACAGAGTCCCTCCAAATAACTGATGCCAGGTCACCTTCCTCCCACGAATAGACAAATTCCCTGCAGAAAGGTCCACGCCCACTTCACTGCCCACACACTCCTTCACCCCTGTAGGTAGCCCGGGCCCCCACTCTTTTCTGTAGCCTCAGGCTCTCACTTCACTTCGCTTGGCCCCTACCCAGGCCCCCTGGCCACAGGAACCACGTGCAATCCCCAGAACAGGCTGGGCATGCAGTCCGCTCTTCGCTGTCATTGTTCCCTGTGCCCACGTTCTCCTTTGTCCACCTGGCGAGCAGCACTGGCTTCAAAGTGTCCTCTGAGAAGCCTTTCCAGGCCCTCCCCTCGTCGTCTGCCTGCCAGGGAGGGATGGTCACTCTTTCGTATTCTGGGCTGTCCTTCGAGCCGCAGTGTCTGTGACCGTTTACTTTCCAGGTTGCTGTCCTCTTCTCCAGCATATAGTGTAAGCTCCTGGGGAGCTAGGACTGTGTCTTAGTTAATCCCACATTCCTGGTGCTGAGCGCACCTGGCACGTCTCAGTAACCACGTTCAGGGAGTGAGTCAATGAAGTTGGCTGCGGCATGGGTAACTCCCCGCTCCCCAGGGCAGCGGTGGAGGAGGAGGGAATCTCCTTGGTGAAGGCCAGGAGCAGACATTTTATCCCAAATGATTTCTTCTAGATCTCAGCACTCACGGGCTCTTTCTAGAGACTTTCATTCTTTCTCCCAGTAACCCTGAGGTAGGCATTATGACCCATGGAGAAGCTGAGGCTCAGAGAGACTAAACAAGCGTGCCCATGTCACACAGCTAGTAGTGATGGTGCAGGGTCCCTGCTCAGCTCCGGGCCCTTTAGATACATCCAGGCCCCGCTACGTTGCCTAACCAGTGTATGCTCACTGCTTGGCGCCTTGTTAATTGTCAGCCTTTAGACACATAATTAAGACAGCAGGTCAGAAGCAAAAGCATCAAGTAATGCATTCAGACCCCAGTGGAGTCCTAAATGCTTGTGGATTATCAATGATTGGGGCCATGAATTTGTGCTACAGATATTACCTGTCCATTGGCTTTATTTTTGCAATTTAATGACTATCATTCCTTTAACTAACAAATCAACCTGAGCTAGAAATTAGAATTTAGCAGACTGTCAGCAGTGATAGCCTAAAAGGCCTTTTCACAGAAAAACTAGCTCTCCTCCCTCATTCCCCAGCCTCTCCCTCACCCCCCACCCAGGGATAGTCCCAGGAACCTCCTAAGTTTACAACACCTGCTAGCCTCTCACCTCGCAGCACTTGCACTGAGGTCCCCATCTGTCCCCCCTCTGTGAGAGCCTTTGCATTGCTACCGAAGCCTGCAGTGGGGTTGGAGAGGTGGGAGGGGCTGTCCCTTCAGGAAACTTGAAGTCTCTCTTGCCTCCTGAGCCCATCGGCTCATGTCCCCCTCCCCACCCCCTTCCCTTTGTGTTTAGTTTGACCTTGGTCACTGATGACAAGGCTTCTTTTCCTGCCAAACCAATCAATAAGCTAAACAGACAGAAGATGAGTATTTAGAATATGGGAAGCCAAACTCAAACACAGATAGGTTATCAGTCTAGCCCAGAGCAGACTTCTGAGCAAATATTTCATTAACAAAAATTTCATGGCAACTTGCATGTTAAAAAAAAAAAAAAAAAGAGGGGAGAGGGAGAGAGAAAGAGAAAACTGTGGCGGGTAGGTGGGAGGGATCAAGAGAAAGGCTAACTAAATCCTTGAAGCTGAACTGCCCTTGGTGGGGGATGCTTCAGGAGTGAGGGGCAGAGCGTGGGGAAAAGCATGGGATGGCAGAGAGAAGCCTCCAAGAAGGGGAACTCTATCCCCTGGAAATCTTTCAACTTCAAACCTCAGTCCCCTTGCAAGGCTGGCCAGTGTAACTTATCTGCAGCCATCTATCTGCATGAGCGGGAGCTGCTTAAGTCTCCCTGATACCAAACCCCAGTCAGGTAGCAAACACCGTGCTGCAGAGAGTCCTGACCTGGCCACCCAGGGAGAGGCTTTGGGTCACCCAGAGGGTATATGAACCCTGGTGAGCCCCACGAAGAATCTGGGGGAACCCAAGGGAGGACTAAATGCAGTAATGATAACCAGAGCCAGTGTTTATGGACCCCCAGGAAGTCTTAGGCAGCCTCGAAGGCTCTCCAGCATCTATCATTCTGTCCTCATGAGCGGGGCCAGGACTGTGGGGGACATCGATGCGCATGGCCTTTGGTTCTGAATATCACACCCTGTTCGCGACGACCCTAATAGTAAAGTACACTGGTTTTCATTTGTAGGTGAGGAGCCCGAGGTTCGGAGAGGTCAAGCTCGTGTTCAGGTTTGCACAGCTGCCGAACTGTAGGGGCAGGATTGGGAACTGGGCCAATCCGATTCCTTTCCATGGCTTCTCTGTAACTTTAAGAGCGCTTTAAAGAAAGGTCTGGAGAATGTGGAGTGACTCATATTCAGTTCTTGTAAGCACGTGCCGAGGGAAGGAAAGAAGGGGGCAGTGTGAATTTTTAGTTAGTTGTCTGCTGTGTCCCGTCCCGTTTGTGCACACACGGCTCCTGCCTCCTGGATGTCCCCGACTAGCTGTTTGTTCTGACTGCTTTTGATTTTTACCTTCAGAGCACTTATATCAGTGTCAGTTAAATATCTTCACGTGTGATTTATTGATAAATATTGTTTCCATCATTAATGATTATTAATGATGATGATCACAATAATAGCTAACCTCTCTTCAGTGCTCACTACAAGCCCCACACTGTCTCCAGGGCTTTAGATGAGTTAACATATTGGGTCCTCTCGGGGACCCTGTGGAGTAGTAACTGTTAGCGCTCCCGTTTTATGGATGAAGTAACTGAGGTACACAGGGGTAAAGGAACATGTCTGATGTTACTTAGTCAGTGGGTGACAGAGCAGGATGTGAACTCGGGCAGTCTTTGGTTCCAGAGTCGATGGTTGTCATCATGGTGATGCAGCCACACATGTCTTCCAAGTCGGTAGGTACATGCCTTAGAGGTGGAGTCAGCTTCTCTACCTTTTCTCTCTGGGGTGCTCATGGGATTCGCTTTGACCAGCAAAATGCAATAAAAGTGATGTTGTATGGCTTCCAAGGCTAGGCCTTAAGAGGCTTTGCACTTCTGCTTTCTTCCTCTGGGAATGTCGCCCTGGGACACCACGTAAGGAGGCCGATCTGGCCCAGGGCTGCCTTTGAGGTATTGGGGGGAGAACCGAGGCACCCTAGCCAGCAGCCTGCCCCAACAGCCAGACACGTTGCCAGAGCGAGGCCCTCTCGGACCTTGCAGCCCAGCCAACCCACCAGCTGAAAGCAAGCACATGACTGAGCCAGGCGAAATCAGCAGGGGCACCAGCCAGCCAATCCACAGCATCATGAAAATGAATAAATCACGGTTGTTCCGAGACACTCGGGTGTAAGTTTTGTTGCACAGCAAAGGCAAACGTGGCAAGGACTGTCTCGCTCATGCTGTATCTCTGGTGCCTAGCGAGACGCGTCGATTGAATGAACAAGAAGTGAGGTTGAACCGGGAGAGCCCCTGGGAGATGCTGGCTCACCATACAGTGCGTTGGGGAATCCATTCTATGAGACACATTCCGGAATTTCAGAACAGGTGATAGTTCAGAAATGCTGGCTCTCTTAATTTTCTGTTGTTGCTTCCAGGTTCTCATCGACCTAATTTCAGAATGTGTTAAAAAGTCATTTCTTGACATTAAAAATTTTTCTCCATTGTGTTTTCTCTTCTTCTTTAGGCTCTTTGGCCATTATCTTGATATAAGTTCATATTAATTTGTGTGATTTTTGTGATCAATGTCTGTCTCCCCACTGGGATGTAGCCTCGGAAAGGGCGGGGACCCTGTCCGTCTGATTTTGCTCAAGGTTTTAGCTCTTGTTCTGGCTCGTACCAGGGGTTTAATACGTTGAATGGACTAAACTTAAAATGTGAATTTATTTAATTTCCAGTTTCTTTAGGCTGGTATTAAGCTCTAATTTATGTTTTGGAGTTTTCCTTTTTAAAATTCTGAATCATAGATGCTAGAGATGGTAGGGACCTCTTTTACAGGAAAATGAAACTCAAAGGATAGCATGTCGTCCCACTGTCACAGTTATTTTATAAGAGTCAGAACTCGAGGTCACGTCTTCATCAGCTGCAGACTTTTTATTTTTCCAAAGGCATAGACTCTGAAGTTTCCATTATACAGATGAGGAAACTGGGGCAGAATCAGCACCGGACCACAGATTACTCATCTCTCCGCCGAAGGCTGTCCTGGCAAGTCCAAGCTGACTCCAGGGTTCAGCTTTTATCAGCTCCAAGCATTCTTTTTTCTTTTTTGTTGCTCTCAAATATATTTCTATCCTCGTTAGACCATCCCCCTTGTTCCCATTTAACCTGAGAAAGTTAAACCCACTTTTGATCATTATGTGAAAATCTGTAGCAAAGTGCTTCCTTCAAGGCAGATGTTTGGAAATACTGAGCTGCGGGCGCTCGACTTGTCGAGTAACTTTTCAAATGATGAAAAACGGGGGAAATGTAGGTCAGAAAGCAATAAACTATATTCACATCCGATATATCCTTCTGGTTAAGGAACTGACTTTGAATCTCCACCTTTTACTGAAATGAAACAAAAATCCAAATCCAACCCAAAGCATTAAGTACTGAAAGTATTTATTATTTCTATTCAAGTAATCCAAAAGCATAATCTCAAGAACATCTATGCTCCAGGAATGTCTCAAACACCATGGATTTGACGTGATTCCTTTATCCAGATGTCTGTAGAAAAGACTGCATGGCATGAGGGGAATTAAAGATTTAATTTTAATATTTCAGAAAAGTCATATTTCTAACAACTGAGAGCCTTAAAATGTATCCCCAATCTTTGCTGCCTCTCTAATCTTTCTCGTTATTGTTTCCTTAAGAAGTAGTTTTATTCCACCAAATTGTCAGCCTAAAGGTTTCCAAACTTAATATTTAGATATAGGAAGGATGTCACTGAAGTGCTTTCACTATAACATTGATTATTTACATCAACTTTATTTCCAGAGACACTTTTTACCCACGAAGTAGTTAAAAACAAATCTAATGAAAGATCACTTTTCATGGGGCAAAATCTCCAGCAAATGGTCCCAATCTGCCAGCCTTGCGGAGTAGTATGACTCCCCTTGAAGACATGTCCCATAAACCTAGATGTGTCAAACCAGAGACCCCAGCAGTTCCTGTGCCCTGCTGCATCCATACTTCCAATAAGATACCTGGGAATCCTGAGCATCTTATTGGCAGACGTCTCCCTCATCTATTACTCCCTTACCTGAAGAGAAGATATTCTAAAACTTGCCAGATTTTATGAGTTTTCCCCCTGGAGGAGATACATTTTAGGTTCTGGTGGCAGAAATTTAAAATTAGGTCACCTCCTGGTTACAAGTGGTGTCCATAACAGACACTAAAAGATCTCAGAGATCATACACGTCCTCTGGCTGGGAACCCAAAAGGGACCTACTGTGAAACACTCTTTAATTGGTTTGTCACACTCAGAATAAAAAATATACTGACTATTTCTATGGAAACTGGAGTTCTGATATGAAATAATAGAGCTGGGTTGAAATCTAAGATCCGAGCTCTAAAATCTGTCCCCATAGGACCTCTGTGTGTGACTCTAGGGGATGCCGGCCTCTGTGTCGTGAGTTTAGGGAGGCACACCAGTCCTCCCCAGCCTGTCCTCTAAATCAGCCCTGTGGCCTCCGAATCACTGAGGGGCTAGAGGAAGCTCAGCGGAAGGGAGCCTTTTCTTTCTGTGGTTCTCCTGGTGATAGAATACTTGTTTTCTGGGTGGCATATGGTTAGACAACAACACATGGAAGGGTATTTTCATCCTACTGTTTACAAGGATTATTTTCCTATGGACACAATTTCTGGGAAGAGAAGAGCACCTTTTGGGGACCAGGCAGTGTACCTGAGGCTAGAAGCAGGGTTCATCATCCCTCCCTCATTGCATAAAGACGCCATGTATTTCCGAAGGGCACTAGAGGGGCCAGGTGGAACCATGTGGGCCGAAGTGAGGGAAGAAACAAAGAACATGGTTGGAAATGAAAAGTATTCAAATATAAATTAAAATAAACCCAGGGTCATCTTGCACGCAGTCCCAACAATAAGAGAATCCGCAGCGTGGATGAACAAGTGAAAAAGAAATAATCGAAAATAAGAAAGAGGCATATGTGAGGCATTAAGCATCAGGTACAGAGGCGGCCGGGGAGGATTACCGAACGGCATCCGGGGAGTGCAAAGAAAAGATAAGAAAGGCGAAGGTAGTGAATGAAAAAGAGATTGCACTGAAGGTTAAGAGAAATCATAGGGAACATTTTCCAAGAGCATAAGGAACAGCCGTCATTGAAGGAGACAGTTGAATGGCTAAGACGTGGGGCAGACTAATTTATTGAAAAAGGAGGTAGATGTGGCTAAAATGTATTAAATACATGTTTTTTAACCTTGGAACTCTCAGGAGGATGGTGGCCAAACTTTAGAAATGAACATACATTTCCTAAGAAAAACCAAAGATATATTGAGATTCAGAAATTGAGAATAGAAAGTGGAAAAAGCCATGAGAGACTTCAGGCCACGGCAGAACATATGCAAACACACTTGAGTAATAAATAACAGGAACTTGAGAAGTGAGAATTTGAAGAACGAAAGATTTTAGGGAAAAACAGTCTCATAGGTAAATGATGGGTAGTGCCTCTCTGCTTTCTTACAGGATTAGCAGTTGCTTTCCCTCTACTTCTCTTTCTCCCGCTTCCTATGTTCCTTCTTCAATATTTATTGAAAATCTGCTAAATGCTGGGCATCAAACTCTATTTCGGGGAGTACATGAATAAATAAGATGTTATCTCTGTCCCCGACACAGTGAGTTTACGTTTGGGTAGAGCGGATAGCTCTGCAAATGGTTGTAGGACACAGTCATGTGCCGCCGCAGAGCCCTGAGGGGTCTGAGTGGTGAAGGAAAAAGACACTTGGGAGGTGGTCTTGGATGAGGACCACGAAATTCCACCTTTACGGAGGAAATGAATAACAATAATGCTTGATAGAATAATAATAAAGAACGAGTTTTTTTTTAATCCACCATTTTTGGTTTTATTTTGTTTCTGTATAATTTCATAAAAGTTCCCAAAAAGTCGGGTGTCAGTGGTGTGGGATATTTAAGGGGAGCTCTGCTAGGAGCCCCGTTACATTCCACGGTGTGGGGTAACCTCCGCAAGCACCGGGCTGATCTGCTTGTGGATGAGGCTGGGAGTTGAATGTGTCCCTGATCCTGACGTCTAGGGCAGGGGTGAGTGGCCCACAGGGAAAGGGCCTGGGGGCTGAGCTGAGCATGCTTGTCTCAGGGGACACTCACGCCCCCACACAGTGAGGGAGGAACCATGGGAGCTGAAGAGTCTGAGTGAGGCAGGAACGAGGGTGGTCAGTAAGGACAATAAAACTCGAAGTGTTCCACCAGGAGAGGCAGGTGATTTGATTATCCAGTTCAGCATAGTGACAAATAAGGTGATGAGGCTAGGGACAAGAAATTTAGAGGTAAAACAGATCCTCCACAGTCACAGGCAACAGACTTGAGAGGAAGAATCCGAGTGCAGACCCAGATAAAATCTTAATGCCTTTGGCACCAGGATCCGGAGCAATAAAAGGAATCCAACGTTATTCTGCGTTGCATAAACAGGAGGGCTGAAAAAGTCAAAGGGGATTAGCTCAGAGTCATGAAAGGGAACGGTGAGTGGCGTTTGACCAAGGAAACTGAGAGAAATATCTGCTAAGACTTTCCCATTCCCTGTCCCTCTTCTCATCACCTTTGTTCACTAAATTTCACCTTGACTGTGGTGTTCTATGTTATTTCCGGCCCTGCGCATTAGGGAGCAAACACACATTAGTAATAGTTGCTGATTCCACTGATATTCTTAACGAGAGGCAGGGCTGGGGTGGGAGTCGGTTAGGGAGGCTCCTATCGTTTGAATCCTCCTCCAACCTTTGCGATTCAGATATGCTAGAAAGCAGGTACCCCCTTCCCATAGGATCCTTTCTGATAATATTAAATATAGATTCAAGAAACCAATGATTAGTTTCTTCTCAGACTGCCTTCTATGACCATCAGGTGCCAAAGAATAGTTTCGCAGAAAGAAATTAGTTATCGTCAGGTACAGCTGTATTATTAATGACCAACAGGAAAGTTGCTACGGTTTTTAAATTCAAATAGGAACTAATGACTTCACTGATTTAAGAGTGTCTCTTCTATTCAGGTGTTTCTGACTCCTCGCTGGCATAAGTGTTCAAATTTCGGTTTGTTACAGTGAGGTTCTCTTAACCTTATTCTCAAAAAGATGTGCCTGTAAATGCACGTTTTTCACAACATCACTCACAAATAAACACCTTTGGATACCTTTGGACCAGTCAAGTTTCAAGAACAGAAAATGATAGGGAAAGGGGAAGTAGTTTCTTTAGTTTCGGGCAATCTATCTCACCATCCCTTGTTTGCACCTGATAATACATCCACCAATTAAGCGTTTAATTTCTTTAGGGTCAGATTGCAAAGGATTCAATGCAAGTTGGGGCGTCAGGGGCAGTTTCACATGGGAAATCCACTTTATCCCTGCAGCAGGTGTGTGTCTTGGCTCAGAGGACACGCTGTCTCAGGTGTGATGTCTCAGGTGTGGTGGCTCCCGTGTGCTCTCTGGGGGACCCGGGGTCATTGGTTTACGGTTAGTTCTGGACACATCATCCTGGCTAGATGCACCCCTAAAGCTACTCTCTCTCTCTGGGAGGTGAGTTTATTTTGGAATGGTTGCCTGTGTGAGGGACACGTTAAGATGATTCATTTAGTTGGAGTGACAGGGAGGAGGAATGAGAAGGGATGGCAGTTTAAACTGAGCTGGGATCTCTAGAGAATGTGAAGAATGTTAGGCTCCAAGCCTCAGGGGACTGGAAGCCAGTGACCCCAGTTCGGACTTTCCTACCCTCGGCCACAGGTCTCTGGAATGCAAAAGGGAAGAGAGTGATGTGTGCTTCACCCCCTTGTGAAACCCCAGAATTTCCATTTAGAATAATAAAATCCACTTACAGAAAACAAAATCAGTTGTTGCTCACTGGGGCAATTTAATTTATCACGCATTTGCCAACTACCTACTGTGCGCAAAGCTAACTGGCAGACATTGTGGAAGATTCTAGGTGGCTCGTTTTAAGGCACTTAGGAAGCGAGGCATGTATAAATAACTCAAATACGCATAAGGCTGGAGTGGTGACTAGAATGGGAGAATGGAATGAATCACATCCCCTGATTGTGGTTCATTTTTCCTTTTATTTCTATTCCGTGGCACGCTGATCTCATAAAATAGCCTAAAACATCAAGGCATAACTATGCAGGGAAACCCGTGCCATTCCCCTCAATGAACCTCGTAGGGCATTGCGGTCCTACAGCTGGTTTGATCTGAGGGTTGGGAAAAATCATTCTCATTGATTCCAGTCATGTGGCCTATTTACCCAATGTGCAAATGAGCACCGTCTTTGAATCCTGCGGCAAGACTTCCGAGGTCATTTTGCCTTCCGAGAGGAGCCCAGAGCCGGGATCTTCTGTTCTATATTTTAAAGCACGAGAGCACAAGCTTCCACGGCCTTCTCGGGTTGTCCGTTCCAGTGCGGAACAGTTTTCATCTTAAGGAACTTCTTAGTGTCTGGTGGAAGTCTCTAAGACAACTGATTCATGTCGTCCCTGCTTCCAGATCCAGAAGCTTCTACCCTAGCCAATGGGAACCCTTCCCCAGACATGCAGCTGTTTTGAAATTACAAACAAGTCGATAACGGAAGGACTGACCTGATTACTGGTGCATGAAGCAGGCCGCGCCCGAGCCTTGTCCTAGTCTGGAACAGGGCCTGGTGTCAGAGGAGGCCAGCGAGGTGGCCGGATCCCAGGTAGAGGGAAATTAAAAGCAGTAGACTCGGCTGTGTGCTGGGGCGGGGGGATCTGGAAATCGGTGAGGTGGAACGGCCTGGGCGAGACTCCTTGTCGTGCCTCCGATGGCCCTTTTCAGAGTGTGAGGGGACCTTACAAAGAGGCGCTGACCTCGCCTTTCAGATGACTAGCAGCTCCCCGTGATAACTAACCCCGCGGGGATTTCTTTCCAGTGATGCATGGGAGAGGTCAGTCTGAATCAGGAAGAAGTCTGAAATGGAGAGGGAATGTAAGAAATGCGCTTTTCTTACTTTTTTGAGAGCGTGTGACAACTCCGGCACATGGCCCGCGTACTCCTAGTAGGAAAGATACCCTCTGAGGACACAGCAAGGACTTACAAAGAACGCCACATCAGCCACATCTGGAAACGATGCTTGGAAGTAGGAGGGGGCACTGCGGGAAAATGTTTTACTCTGTGACATGGGATAGATCTCTCCCTAAAATATTTCAACTTGCAGTTTGTCCTGGTGTATGAAGAAGCATGAATTGGCTCAGACGAGGGTAAATTTTTGCCTTAGCAGGTGGAAGGATCACAAAGACTAAATTAGTGGAGAGTGCATGAATCAGACCTCACTGTTTTCATTTTCAGATTCTAACTCGCTGTACTCAGAAAACCCCTATAATGTAGATCCGACTGAACTCATATTCCTGGGGCTGGAGCCAGACTGAAATTTTGAAGAAAGCATTTACCAAATCCGTGACTGGTTTAGGGTTAAATGAAGGAAAAACCTGTGATTTCAAGATCTTTCTAGAATTTCTTTGCAACCCCCTCCATCTCCTCTCAGCATAAGAAACAGACCCACGGTCCTGCCTCGGTATTTCTGATTCGGCTCCTTTTTCCCAGGCAGACAGGCTAGACACCCAAAAGCATTCTTTATTATTTCTCCCTCAGTCTTCTCACACACCTACACAACTCCTGTTTCTTCCCGTGAAGTGTGTCTTCCCCATCCCTTCACTTCGTTTTCTTGCAGTCTCTATTCTCCTCCATCTGGTCTCTTGCAGCAGCTCCCTAATAGCTCTTTGCCCTCTGTTTCTGCTCCCTCTGATCCATTCGACTCACTATCAACTAATTAACTTTTCTAAAGCAGGACTTTGATCTTATCTCTTCTGCTTATAAATGTCCAGTGGCTCAAGATTACCTACCAAGCACCGTGTGAACCCCTCAGCCTGGGGCTCTCTCCATGTCTGCTCTAATCCGCCGTCTGCTCCCTGTAAGTGCCCTCACTCCACCCAAACAGGGCTGCTTCCCCCTGCCCAAGCCCACTTCACCCTTTTCCATCACAGCCCTTTGACTACCGATCTGCCTCAATTTTCGCCTCCCCAAACCTTTTCTTTAGGTCCAGGTCACTTTCATTCACTCATTTAGTCATTGACTCAAGTGTGCTCATCCAACCAGCTTCCACCCAGGGCGTGCCAGCTGTTGGACACAGCCTCTGAGAAGCATTCCCTGATTTTCCTACGTGGAAATAGCCAGAAATATATTCGTGCTTTATGCTGCTTTAAGTCAGGTCCTGGCTCTGCCAGCTACACTGTCTAACCCTCTGCTCCTCCACATGTGAGCTAACAGTTCCTCCCCGGCGGGGCAGAGTGCTTAGCATCGTGTCAGTTCCCTTGGGGAGAGCTATTACGGTTCATACTATTATTATTTGTTGTGTTATTATACCCCATTTTATCCTCCTTGAGACAAGGGCTGTGACTCTGATCTCTGTATCCTCTCTGGAACCTTCTTTCAGACAGTGTTTGCTGTAATAGTTTAATCAGGTTCACTTGGTTGCAAGATGCAGAGTCCCCTTTAAGTTATCTCAGGACCAGGGGGGTGATTCTAGGTCTCTGGGCTGGAATGGAGGACTTGTCAGACTCCTGGGTAGCTCTTCCTCGCACCACGTGTCAGCGCCTCTCTCTGCACCTATTCTGTTCTCTCTTTCCTACTAATGGCTCCTGTGGCTGATGTAGAGTCAGGACCTGCTACCTAATTTGCTAGGTTCAGAGCAAAATGAGATGAGGGGTCCCTTGTTTAAAAAGTAGGAGAATAGGGCTGTGAAATGTGTACTCAATATAAAGCTTTTTCCTCTTTTCAGAGGCCTCTTCTCTTCCTCTCTGTATCTGTCTGTCTCCACCCATGGAGTAGTTTTATATTTGCTATTTAATATCGTTGCTCTTCAGGCATGAACATACTTGCAGGGCAGTGCAGATGGTTGCTGATCCTAGAAGCCCAGCCTCGTGACTTCACACCCACAGCTAGGTTCCCCTTTCCTGCCATGCATCAGGCCCCGGGGAAGGGTGGAGGAGTTGAGCCAGACATCTCCCCTTCCCATGGGCCTGCCACCCCATCCAGGGCAGACAGGCAATCCCCAAGGCCCAGTGGTTTCAGCCTCCTCAGGAGATGAAGCACCAGGTACATGGGTCAATGGAGGCCGAGAGACTTGCTCCACTATATTGCCTGCCAAATGAGCTGTAGTGTGCCAGCCTCATAGTGGGCAGGGAAAGATGTTACCACACCCACCTCTAGATGCTGCAAGTCATAGGAGCCGGACCCTGGCCTGCTCTCAGTTCTCTGCTAACATCTTAACACATGAAGCTACTAAAACAAACAGCCCCACCCGTATTTCTCTATGTCAAAATAGAAAAGAATTAAAAACCTAACAAAGGTACCTAAAACTGTAGATAAAAGCATTAACATTCTTAGTATATAAAGCATTCAAATAAATTGATAAGAAAAAAATCAATAGGAAAATTGACAACGGGCATAAATAGATAATTCACACACAAAGAGTACAAATTGCCAGTAAAATGTTCAGCTTCACTATTTTAAAAAATATTTAAAACAACAACAGATAATCTGTCTCGAATTTGGCAAAGTTACAAAAGAATGACAAACAGGGCTGGTCTGTATTAGATGGAACAGAAATACTTATATGCTTAAGCAGATATCTTGAAATAGCCCTTTAAAAAGCCATTTTACAATATTTACGAAATGTGATAAAGCACATGAATTCTGACCCTAAATTTTTCCTTCTAGGTTTGACTCTGAAGCAGCACTTTGTATGTAGACAAGGGGTATATATATAGAGACTATTTCATTGTACTATTGTTTTTAATAGTCACAGATTTAAAATGCCCAACTATCAATAGAAAAAAAATTAAGTGCATTCATGGTGCTTCAGTCCACTCGAAATATTGTGTAGCCAATACAAAGAATAAGGAAGATCTATGTGCCCCCATATGGAAAGATGTCCAAGTTATATTGTTAAATGAGAAAAAGTTAAAGAAAAATATATGACAAAATATACACAAAATCTTTCTGTATGTCACCATACATATTAGTTAATATCTGTTAAATATTATGTGTACAATAAAAAGTAGGTAATGTTACAGTACCATTGTATAAGAAGCATGTAGTTTGCATGTATTTTTGTGCCCATACGAGGGAGATGAAATGGCTGGTCACAAAGGGTACACAGAATAGGACACGGTGTTGTTGGGTGCTTATTGGATGAAGCAGTTTCACGCTCACAAAAACCCTGAGAAGTAGCTGTAGATCCCCATTTTTCAGATGACCAAACTGAGACTTACCTAGAAACACAAGGTGGTGCTAAGTCCACGGCCAATCGTTTCCTCACAGTCCTTAGATAACCAGAATGTCACGACTTCGACACCCACCCACATGTCTCTCGCGGCAGTGGCCTGTCCCCTTCACTAATGTTAAAGAAAAAAAAAAAAATGAAAAGTGACCCGTCTACCTAGGTAGATCTGGAGAGATGTGAAAAACCCAGACTTATTCTAACTACAGGTATGAAAATTTGCAAAAACATCGGGAGGATTCTACTCACTCCCATTTTCTCTCTGCTGTAACTTCGCAGAACTACTTCTTCTTCTCCTTTTTTTTTTCCTTTCGTATCTCACTCAGTGTTTACAGTGATAAGATCCTCGGAGAAGCCCTGGATCCTAGGCCTGATTCTGTCAGCTGTTGCTTGTGGGCTCCGGGCAAGGCCCACGGTAACAACCTGCCTTGTTTGTCCACCTCCAGATGCAACCAGGTGTGGGTGAGCCCTTTGAACCCTATAAAACAATGAGGACGACCCAGGTTCCCTCCACCAGACTTGGGCTTTGTTCTTCCCATCTCTCTGGTTGAAGCATCATCACACAGAACCAGGAAACGAGGACGTTTTCACTCTAAGAACCAGCTCACGTGCCTCCGCCTCAGACATATGGACGTCTTTCTTTGGAGAGCTTGCTTGGCCAGGTGACAGCTGTCGCTGGGTGCCCTTCTGAATAAGGGGCAATAACTCTGATAGCATGAGCTTAAGAAGACAGCTTAACTACTTTGCCGCAAGAGTAGGCTAATTTTGGTTTTTCCTTAATTTATACCGTGCCTGGATTTATGGCTCTTGCCTTTGTGGATTGGGTGATCATGGAAGTTGGCATTCACTTAGAGAAATGTTCTTTGGGAACTCCAGCAAGTGTCACTTGACAAAATATATGTTGGTTGGCAAAATGTGCAGAAAAGCAAATTGTTATAAAAGATAGGTAGATGGGTAAACATCAATATGTATCAAATGCCTTCAAATGGTTTGGCCTTTGTCCTAGAAATTCCATTGTGAGGGGCTTATTTCTCAGATAATATTGGATAACTTGAAAACAAGTATTCTAAGGAGCGTTATTGCAGTATAATTTATGACAAAATGAGAAATAATCCCACCATCCGATCACAGGGGGTTAGTTAAATAAAGGCACGCCCATGGTATCCATATGCTCAGATGTGTGGAGAGGTGGTCTGTTGTTAAAACTGGATTATAAAACAGTCCACACAGTAAAATCCCATTTTCTTTTAAAATCTGTATCTTCATTCCTATATGAAGTCTGGAAGATTATTTACCAAACTGTGAACAGTGGTTATCACTGGATAATGATATAGAAGAAGTACACACTTACATATAAATATCCTAAATTTTCCAGAATGATCATATACTATTATACCACTTAAGAAAAAAATGTGTATTTTTAAAAAATATATAGAATTATGAGATTTTTTTTTCATAAACATCAAATGTATAAACACAAAAAATTTTTCACTTACTGTTTCGAGAACTCTGGTGAGGGGAGGTCAGTAACGAGACCTTAGATCTACCAGGAATTCTATCCTGGAAGTGAATCTGCAGAATTTTCAGAACTTTGCATCCCTTTTCAGCAATTTCTTTCGTTCTGAATCTCTGATCTCTTTGAGAGTTTTTCCTTTTAATCCTTAGACAATGGAATGCGCACAGACGCTTCTTAAAGTTTTGTTCCATTGTATTGTAAGTGCTGATTTATCTGTTTCTCCCGTGGACCTTTTGGGCAGGGTGCCTAGCAGGGGATGTGGCACACGGAGCGTCTCCATAAATGCTGGCTGAATAAATGACACAGAGAGAGGTGTAAATGAAGTGTGTTTGCTCGAGGTTTATGGCAGGAGAGAAATCAATGTGAAAAAGTGTGGAACAGGCTGTGAGAAGGTATTGGACATGAATTTGAGAGATTTATCCAGGCAAAAATGCAGACGGGGACGCCATCAATCCAGGCAGAGGGAACATCAGGGTGACCAACTGCGCTGGGGTGCCCAGCACTGACGTGTTTCCTGTGATGTGAGCCTTTCAGGGCTAACACCAGAACCGTCCATGGCAAACTGGGATGATGGTCCCTCCATGCTGGAACAGTGTAGTCAAAGGCAGGGAGATCGAAAAGCAAATTTGGGGGACATGTCATTTAGTTTGGCAAGAGCATGGCTTAGGAATAGGGAAAACGTGGACAGTCAAGCTAGGAAGGTTATGTTGGGGCTTAGTGAAGAGGGCCTTGGAGGCCAGAGTGACACACTCTTGGGCTTCATTTTGTGCAAGTTGTAAGACCAAAGGCACTTTAAATCCTAAGACTTGACTCCTCCAGCGCACAACGCGCTCAAACTCAGTCTCTCTCTCCCCACCCCTGCCTCTCTCCCCCCTCCCCCTTCCCTTCCTCCTCCTCTCTCTGCCTTTCTCCCTCTCTCCACAAAAGCATCCTTATACGTTTGGCTCTTTTCTTTGACGTAGTCACTTCCTCTTATAAAACATCTCAAATTGTCACATAATCAAATCCAAGTGAGAATCACCTTTCCTTGTTAGAGGGAAGTCGTTTTGCACTGGTGGGGACTCTGTTGAGCCCTCCATCTTCACACCCAGCTCCTCTGTGACCAGCTACATGTTCAAGAGATGCCTGGCTGAGATTCAAGACACTGCCGGCGGTGTCCGGGGAGCAGAGCAGAGATGGGGGGCTCCTGGGCAGTGACCCTGGCCTCATTAGCACTGATCTGCCGCAGAGCGGGGAGCCACATGCCACGCCTGGAACATCTGAGGAGGAACTCGGGGTGTTATGACATCGGGGTCTACACAGAAGGCCACTGCCATCCGCATCCTGGTCTCTCTGTCTGCGCACTATAAAAACCGACAAAAAGGGCCTCACTGCTGAGTTTCAGACTGAATGTTTAATGCCATTAATGCATATTTCATAGCACAATAACTGCCAGCGCTTTGCTCTGCCATCCTCCCTGGCTGAGTTATTTACACAGCCATTTTGAGCCCAGTCACAGAGGAAGTTGACAAATGAGTATCTGTGCAACACGTCTGGTCTTTCCCCCTGCAGATCAGGGCCTCGCAACTTCAAAAAGGCCCCGAGCAGCATCTCAAACCTGCCCCACTCAGTTGGGTGAATGTGTTTTCCCTTGGAATCGCCACTCAAAAACCCTTCCTTCACCTGACATCCCTTTTCTCTTCTCCCTAGCCCCAAGAAAAGTATAAAAAAAGGGGGCTTTATGCTAATATCATCATGCCTCGAAATGAATCTTAGTGATTTCTCTCATTGCAAAATCCCTGAACGTGAAGAGAGTGAGCTGTCCCCCCGGTCAGCGACTTCGTTTACTCATTGATCTGTTCTGACAGTCCTTTTGCAAGGCAGCTCTGCCCCTAGGATGGTTTGACATAAATCAGGGCCTCCTTCGCTCACCTGCTCATCACGAGTGATGGATTTGGCAGGTTTTCAGGTTCCTGTGAAACAGATCTCCGAACCAGGAGAGCCAGCCTGGGATTCGGAAGGCAGCATGCAGCGCAGGAGGGATATCGACTGATTCACATCTCGTGCTGTTTTTCACTGACGAGGCACAAATCCAGCCTTTGAGGTCTTAGTCGTAACCTCCGATTCAACATCAAGAAGCCTCAGGTGCACTTCTCTTTGTGCGATACTCGTGTTCTTGAAAAGTTGCGGATAACACGATTTCTTTGGGTGAACGCGAGCCTGTGTGTCTAGCGACTCTCATTGTTTAGAGACATTCTTCGTTGCTCCTTGAACGTGAACCTTTTCCTGCCTTCCTCTCCCTACCCCAGTCACTTTGTCAAATATTTAATGAGAGGAAAAGAAACAAATTCCGAAAAGAACAGTTTAAAAGAATGTAGAAGCAAATCCTTTTCTAATGCATGAATGTTCACTCTTAATGTTATCTATTCTGTCACTATGAAGTCTTACATGCCACGTTCTCCTAAATAGTGTGTATCTGCAATTAAGTACCCCAGCAAATCAAAACAGCTGGCTTTCCTTTTTAACATAAATGTATCAAGCTAAATTCAGGAAGTTTGATCGGATGAGAAATGTATTCTTTAAAACAGGGGTCCCCAACTCCTGGGCCACTGACCAGTACCGGTCCATGGGGTGTTAGGAACCAGGCCGCACAGCAGGAGGTGAGTGGCAGGGGAGCCAGCGAAGCTTCATCTGTGTTTGCAGCCGCTCCCCAGCGCTAGCATCACCCCCTCAGCTCCACCTCAGATCGTCAGGCCTTAGATTCTCACAGGAGCGCCGGTCCCTGGTGCCAGGAAGGTTGGGGACCGCTGCTTTGGAGTCCTGCCTTGGGGGAAAGCAGTGGAAAGATTCAGGCCGCTGAGTGAAACATTAGGTTCAAATATGATTCTCAAACACTGAAGAAAGTAACATTTCGCTCTCCTGGCCAATAAGAGGATTGAATTCAATAAGGAACGTAAAGGTTTGTGAAAGTCTGACAAACTGTAGCAACACGAGGCCCTGTCGTGGTTATGGCTTTATGCTCTGAAGTCCCACATGCCTGGGTTTGAACGTCAGCTCCACCGCCTAGCAGCTGTGGGGCTTTGAGTTACATGCCTTCTCCAAGCCTCGCTTTCCTGTCTATAAAATGGGTATCCGGTTATCTGTCCTGAACTGACCAGGCTGGAGAAGGAAGGAGACAGCCTCACGCGCTCTAGATGTCAGGCCTCTGGGGTCTAGGTTACTCCTGTCTCTTCTCCAACACAGAAGGGATGCTTCAATGGCAATAGCTTAGGATCATAGAGGGCTTTTTGACAGGGATTGTGCTAAATGTTGCGCCCTTTGCAGATTTTACAAATGGTGGACTAGGCTCGGAGAGGTAGAAGCATGCGAGTAGCTGGCAAGTTGTCACATCATGACTGAAATCAATTAAGTTCGTTGGTCTGACACCATGTAGGCCTTTAAATCACCTCACTCTGCACTGATTCAAGTTCAGGTTCAAAAATGGAGCAAAAATGACCAAATCTGATCAGAATTGCCTGAGGTGCTTGTAAATAATGCAGATTCTTAGGTGCCATCCTTGAAGACTCTGACTTAGCAGGTTTGGGTCAGGGCCCAGGATCTGTATATTTTTTTTTAAAACCCTCAGGTGAGTCTTGTGACTAGCCAAGTATGGAAAGTCAGCGTCAGGACACATGCCCAGCTGCCCTCTGGCGTGTCCTACCTTGCAGGTGAGTTAATTTACTACTTTCTCGTCCTATAAGGTCATTTTTAATTCTGGTGACTTTCTCACCTTCAGGCTCAGAGTTTCCCTTTATATATCAAATATTTATTGAGTGCCTACTGGGAGCAGGACCCTGACTTCAAGAAACCAGTAGCTTAAGACCCCCCAGGCTAACTATGTCGGGGTGTGTATGCGAGCCACTGGAAGCATGTGTCCATGTAAGATTTTAAGGTTTTTTGCATGTGTTTCTTGTGCTCTTGTCCCAGAAATAAAGGCTATTCCCCTTTCATCTATGTTTTCACCTCACTCCATATAAATTAATAACACCTAGTACCTGGTTCCATGGCCAGTAAAAAATGGTCGATGGCATAGGTTTGAACCAAATGAATACGCCTTCTTCAGAAGGAATCAAGCAACCATTAGTTAAGGATCCTATAAGGTCTGGCCCACAGACCTTCTTATGGGAATTCTTTTCTATCTCCCAATATACAGCAACCCAGCCTTCTTCCCCACCCCCACCCCCCATAACCAGGGAATTTGGACACAGACTGGAAAGCTGTATGGTCTGTGCAGCGATTCTGAGCTTTAGTTTCACACTAGCATCACACAGGCAGTTTCTAAAATACATATACAGATGCCTGGGTCCCCAAAAGTCTGGAGAAATCAGAACTCTGGGGGTGATATCTGAGCAAGGGTTCTGTTTTGTCTTTTAAAGATCCGTAGGTGATTCTAATGTGTAGCCAGTTAAGAAACGCTGGTGCAGCCAAAGAGAACTGGGCTAGGAATTGAGAGGAGACCTGGGTTCAACTCCTGTGTGACCATTTATAAATGGCTCTTCCTGCCTGAGCTTCCTTCCACACCTGCAAAATGAGGATGCTGGAGTAGACGCCTTGTGGACTAGTCTCTCTATTTTCAGCTGTCACAATCTAAGTTTTAATGGTCTGAGGTCAGCTCAGATGAAGAGGGAGAGTCGGTGAGGAAGAATAGCATGACCTTGTTCCTTTAGACGGGCCAGATGCACAGAGGGAGGCACACAGCAAAAGGGAAGGAACAGGAGCTGGATGCTAATTGGAAAGGATAAGGGACATGTCGAGTTGTCATTTTCACTTGCAGCGACCTGGTCTGTAAGTGCTGGAGCAGCACTGGTAGATCACAGGACGGATCGTGGGCATGGCAGCTTCTGTCCTCTCTCCTGTCTGTCTGTCTGTCGGCGTGCCACTCCACGGCAGAGGGCCTCTGTTTGTTTTCTTAAGATGATTAAGTCTTCCTAAGTCTCCCTTGGCAGAGCTTATGATTGAAAGTGACAAATGGAGGCTTCCCTATTTCAAAGCTGCCACTTTGGATTAGCAGAAGGATCCGCTCGAGTTGGAGAACATTTTACTGATGCATTTTAAAACTTGACCTCGGAAAGATGAACAGGTATACAAGGGGATGAAATGAAGTATTCAGAAAGGAAGTCTCTCTGGAGAAGGAGTGATAATGGCTTCATTCTCTTTTTTAGAGGGTGGCTCTTCACAGGTAAAACCCATTGCCCTCTTCCAAAAGGGCAAAGTACAATGGAAGGCTGGGCAATAAAAAAATGACACTGAGTAATGTGAAGAGCCGACCGAGGCCAGTGGGCAGAGGAGTGTGGTCATCTGTTCATCGCTGACTTAGAGCTCAGCCCTCAACATAACTCTGAGCAACGTATTTTCAATGCCTTCCCACCTCTTCCCTTCCTCATGAGGACCTCTCTTCCCACACATGTAGTTCCTTTCCTTCGTCTCCATTCCTCAGGGGAAATTTGCTGTAAGACATTTGCAGAGCACAGCTGGATGACAGATACCATTCTGAGCACTGGGGACACAAAGATGAACGACTGGTGCTCTGCCATGAGTTCTAAGGACTCTAGGAGATAGACTGGTAACCAAGGAGTAGAATGGAATGTGACCAGTGCTAAGGGGAAGGAACTTGGAGCATTGGAGACACAGAACACTTGCCAACTGGGAGAGTAAAGGGGGATGCTTAAGCTTATTTTTGACATTAAGGAGAAAAAAAAGGTATTTCAGAAAAAGAGAATAGTGTGCACAGAAGTATGGAGGCCCCAGGTTTGAGTGGTGCACCTAGGAGGCTGCATGAGCTTCAGTACAGCTGAATGGAAGTGGGAAGCTGCTGGAAAGGAAGATAGGAGCCAGAGCACAAAGGGCGTTGTAGGGTGAGTTGAGTTAGAACTTTATCTGAAGGCAAAAAGGAGCATTACAAGGCTTTAGAGAAGAGTGTGGCATCGGATATTTTATTTTAGAAGGATTACTTCAGGAGCAATATGCAGGATGCATTAGAAAAGGAATATACTGGTCAAAGGAAAATAAACCTACTTCACACTCAAACGTAGAGGGCTATCTAATGGGGCTACAGGATAAAGAGGGAGATGTCTTTTCCAGGGCATTCTGAGACCATATAACGTAGGGAAACAGTTACCCTTTGTGCTAAGAATCCTTTCCTCCTCTTAACCTTTTAAGTGTGGTCATGGGGTAGACACTCCGGTCTCAGAATTCTCTAGGTGGTGCTTATGACAGTGTCAGACTTTGATTGGGGAACATGCCTATCTCATGCTGAGGGGCAACACCTGCCGGGGAATGTCTTTACACTGTAGAGCCAAACGCTTGTTACCTCCAGCTTCCAACATCCATCTGTAGGCCAAGCTTGGTTAATCGTTCTCATTCCCAGCTAACTGATAGGCTCACCTCTCTTGCCTCTTCAGCCCTGGTCCTATATACCAACAGTGAAAATCTAGATGGCTTCTTGGAGAAGCAAGGGAATCCAGTGTCATTTAGATGCACAGAGCCTGACTGTGTGTTCCCCAGAGAAATCCTGACTTAGCTACTCCGGCCTTATTCTAAGGTCCCCTGGCAGATGGAAATTTGGAGCCATTTTTTAATCAGAAATAAGGGTGCAGGGCATCTCCCAGAGCCACTGTTCCATGGTCATGAATCTAGCATGGGAATCCCGGGTGCTGGCAACCCCATTCAGGAGCCGTGAATCAGGATCACACGGAAACGTCAGTCTTCGTGGCTCTGGGCCCATGAAACATTCTCAGTGTGGAGCTTGCAGGGTCTCCCATGGAGACCACAGTTTATCCTGAACAGGCTCTGTGGGGGTCCTTTTCCCCCATCCTGGTACTCTGTTCTCACAGATTTCTCTAAGATTTGGTAGAAAGTATTATGTTTTATCCGCATCAGTGCTTCCAGGGTCTGAATGTCTGCCTGACCCAGACTAGTGACCAAGGAACTAGTTCTGTCATCACCCAGGGGAACAAAAAGAAGTCCTTGAACTGATCTGAGCATATGTGGCACCAATATCTTTCAGCCTTAAAGGTCTCATTAAGAAATTGGACAACGGTAGGGTCTGGATAAAAATCAATTCTGAGCAGTTATTTCTTAGGGAGTCTTTCTTCTCAGATTTTGTGAGCTTACATGATGCTCACAAAGTTCTTTTCCTGAAAAATTCCTTTCCTAACTATATTCTCTCCTAAATTATAATTTCAGTCTTAACGTGGTTTCTTCCATGTTCCTATGATTTTCTCAAAGGTTATCATGGCTCATAACTGGGGGATATTTATACCTTTCATCCATAAGTCCAGCACCCAAGGATTCACATATTCTTAGCACTAACCTAGGGTGATCATTCTAATTTGGGGTACACGTGGTTACTGCAGCCTAAGTCCAGCATTCCAGACAGCTTTTTCCCAAATTGTAATTTTATAGAAGTATGAGTGGTGTTGTTCCAGTCCCATTGGGTTATGCTGTTTAAAAAATGTCAACAAGCAAAAGTGTTTCAGTATAACTCAGGTTCTCTACTTGTATTTTCAAACATTTTGTTTTTCTGGTTTACTGTTGTATCCTTAACACCGAAGATAATGACAGACACATACTAAGTGCACAATTAATTTCTGTTGAATTCAAGAATAAATACACTGACCATACCAATTCATCCCCCCACTATTTTTTTTCTTTCATCAACTTCCACATATAAAAGAGCTCCTCCTGGGAATTTTACCCCAAACTTCATCCCTGGTGCTTGCCCCCACCTCAGCCTTAAAAGGTAGGAGAGGAAAAGGACTGAATGAACCAAGCCAGAGGAAAGGCTAGAAACGCTGATTCTCTGTGAGTGGTCTTGTCCCGTCACGTAGAGACTGGTCACCGGTGCATTTTCAGTAGGCGGCCTTTTAGCTGAATGGTTGTGAGTTTGGAGACCTGCCCCACTCAGGACAGCACATGGAAGTTGACTGGTTCCCTCTGGAGACAGCCCTCCCAAGAAAGAGTTAGACATTTCTCTTTCCTCCATACCACACAGCTGGGTTCTGATGGGATAAGAGATGTTGCATCTTAGAAAATGGAATTTCTGTTTTTCTGTTTTAAAGACATAAATAGAGGCAGAAGAGAAATAAATGTATAATTTGGAATTTGGGCCGACTCCTGAGTTTTTCCCAGTATAACCTAACTCCACACTCTTTATGGTGTTGTCGATATCCAGTTTCTAACATCGTGATGGAAATATTCTAGATAGAGAAGTTAGAATGAGCAAAGGCTCATGGAAGTACAAGGCAGAAAACTATAAGAAACGAGATTGAAGTTGTATGCAGGAGAGTGATCTAGGAGGTCCACAGGAATCTGGGTGGGATTATGACAAAATAATGAAAGACTTCAACTAGCAAAGTGTCAGATCTGCATTTAAATAATTTTTTTTCTTTTTCTTTCTTTCTTTCTTTCTTTTTTTTTTTTTTCTTTTCTTTTTCTTTTTTTCTTTTTTTTTTTGGTGACTATAGAGGATGGATGTGAGAGGTTTAGGATTAGAGGCAGGGAGATCATTTGGGAGGTTATTTTGTGTTTATGGGAAAGTGGATAAGGACTTGAACTAAAACTGGGGTAGGAAAGGTAGAGGGAATGAAGCAGATTTTGAGAATTTTTTTGGAAAGTACTTACAGTTTGATGGCATTTGGGTGAAGGAACAGGAGTTCTCTAGTTTCTGTCCAGGTGACCAAGTGGATGGAAATGTCAGCAACTGGGATTGGAAATGGAAGAAATTTGGGGATGAGAGGATGTATTTATTATTGGATATGGTGAGTGGCCCATCCAGGTTAAAATATCTAGCTCACTGTTGATTATACAAGTGTGAAGCTCAGGGGAAAGTTTTGGGCTATAAATGTAGACTTGAGAGTTATTAGTTTTCTGTGGGAGTTGAAACGAGCAGAAAGAGTGATTAGGTTAGTAGATAGAGTATAGGATAAACTCCAGAATGCCTGTATTTCGTGGGTGGGTAGAAAAAGAGGTCCCCCCATAGGAGATGAAGGAGTCATAAATCAGGGAGGTCTGAGAAAGGCCAAAGCGGTGTGCAATCACAGGAGCTAAGATAATCTGAAATTTTAAGAAGAATGGCGTTTTCAATGAGTCTCTTCCATAAAGGGGTATGATAAAGATTTGAATCTGGCGATTACAATTTTCCAGTGATTTTGGCAAGTTTCAGTAGAGTCGTGAAGGCGGCGGCCAGATTGAAATTCGTTGGAGAACGAGAGAGAGGTACAGAAATGAAAGCCCAGAGTATAGTCAAGTCTTTCAAGAAGCAGGCGAGAAACGGAGGGAAAAGATTAGGTCATAGGCTGAAAGGACGGCTTGCCCAGAGTGGAAGAGGTTGAGCATCACCAGTGCGACAAGGTCCTAAATATATGGGAGAGGGAATCCTTGCTAAGCCCTGACGAAGAGGGATGCCTCATCCTTTGACACTAGGATGGCTGTGCTTAAAGATGCCTGTATAGGTGGAGACTGTTGGTGGAAAGCTGAGGACCTTCACTCTTGCTTCCCTCAATCTTGAGTAAAAACATCTGGTTGGAACTGAGTGCTGTGGAAGGCTCAGATTTTTTCTCTCCTCCTCTGTGCTCTCCAGTCAAAGCCACCAACAAATCATACACGAATGGCTCGTTCCTGACCACAGAGCAAGGTCCCCTCCATTGTCCTGACTGAACCCCACTACTCCCTGAGAGTGAACAGGGCCGAAGGTGTGAACCCACAGTACTGCAGACTTAAAGCTGGCTGAGCTAGGGACCTGGCCAAGGCCACAGACGGAATGAGGAGAAGTGTCAGAACTGGAAGCTATTCCCCCTGCCCCACCCCGCAGCCAACCCACAAGCAGGAGGGCAGGAGGGATGTGCTCCGTTCAGAGAGACCATCCCCACCACTGACAGACACGGGAAATCAGGAGAGCAGGTGCGCTCTGCTGCTTCCAGGTCAGGCCTTGCCTGGCAGGTGCAGCCCAGGTGCAGATGTTTGCAAATGCAGCCAGGCCCCCTCCCGGACCGGGGGAGGGTGGCAGCCACTCTCTCTCCATTGTTATGCTTGGCTCCTCTTGTAGAGGTAATCTTTGCTGTCTGTTCCTGAAAGCAAGGAGCCTTTGATTCCGCGGAGCTGTACAGACCTGACTTTGATCTCTTACAGATAGGTCTTTGCACACTCCCAAGGGAACATTTTACATTTTAAAGGTTCGGAGCTGACTGTCTCCTTTGCTCACCTGTGGAGCTGCTCTTTCCCCCCCACACTCATCCTTCCAGCAAAGACCAGTCCCTGGGCAGCCTGCCCAGGACAGAGCCAGTAAATACAGGCTGCCCAAGAGGCCTCCTGAGCGAATGAATGAGCAAGAGGCGGCTCACATCACAGACTGACACCGCCTCTCCCTCAGCTTGGGGCTGAAGGGAGCAGCCACTGTTGTGCTGACTCCAGAAGAGTCAGAGTAACAGAAACTGAGAAACCTTGCTTACCAGTTCGAACAGCACAGGAAACACTTCAGAGCTCTTGCAGCCCTCCACTGCAGAGGCTTCAGTACCTCTGCGGGGTGGGTTGGGTGGTTAATGCCACGTCCACTTCTCAGATGGCAACACTAAAACCCGGAGCAAGTCACCTGAGCAATTTCAAATTGTGCAGATCCAAGATTAACACACATTCCCCTTTAGACCCCTCACCCTGTACCCACTAACCATTCCATAGGCTCTTTTAGGTAGAGCTGGAAGACCCCCCACGGGCTTCCCAGGGCAGGACCAGCCGGGCCGGGAAGAGTGCCGACCTGACAGGGTTTCGGACCCAGCAGCACCAGAGCACTGGACATGGGAGTTGAAAGTGGATTCTGATCTTGTCTCTCCCGTGTATCAGCAGTCGGAATCTTGAACAAATGGCAAAGCCTTTGTGAACAGCCTCTGTAATAAGACCCGTCTGCCGGGATTCAGAGGGGATATTGAATAAGGTGAATTATTTGAAATTGCTCCGTAAATTGTTAAGTGCTTCCAGCAAGTAAGAGGTTATTTATCTTCATTCTTCCTTCTCTCCGGAATGTCATTTGAGTTGGCCTGGGATTGTAGGGGTCAGGGGGTCTCTCTAGTTTGTCTCCAAACTGGGCCAGGAACAAAATCTCCTCAGCACCTACCCCTCATGCTTTTCTGGTTGACTGTTGTTCTCTGTTATCCTGTATTTACCCTCAGGATGTCAGAGATGAACAGACCGACCAATGCCCTCACTGCTACCAAAAATCCATATCTCGAGGTCCCAGGCCAGGGCTCTTTTCACAACATACACAAGTCTGGAAACATGCGTTCATCTCCCCATCCCCGCCTAGCACCCGCACCAAGTCCTCGTGGACTGGGGAAAACTCTGCAGGTATAAGCTGGGGATTTAGCTCCGCTTGGAAGGGCCCAGCAAACTGGTTAGTAAACAAAAGTGATTTTCCTTAATCAGGGCTGGTCACAACAAGAGAGCTATACCTGTCCGAGTTCCACCTGCTACCTTCTAATCCTCCTCACCCCCTTGCCCCACCCTCTAGGGACCTTGGCCTGGCCCTCTCCGGTGCTCCGGTCCCCACCTGTTGCTGTGATTTCTTTGGTGGTGGGCAGGGGAAGGGGCCTCCCAGAAACCAAACACTGGCCAGGGGCAGAGCCAGCCTCGCTCCCTGCGACCTGGGAAAGCTGGCTGTACACAGGGAAGTCCTCCCTGACTGTTCTTACCTGGGGCTCCTTTGCAGACACCAGCTGACAGTCAGAGAGAGCCCTCTTTCCCAGTGCCACCAGAGGAAGAAAACACTGACCTCCTGAGACCAGGTTTCGGCCTTGATGTGTGTGGAGTCGCTGTACATCAGATTTTGCCTTCCTCGCCCTGGTTTTTTCTGTCTTAGCTGATGTAGTCCCTTCTTCAGATACACTCTGATATTTATAAATCTCTTTCACTTCGCATTTAAAAGGCTTTCAGGTCTATGATCTCATCCGATTGGATCATATGGTGAACCTCACAGCGACCCCAGGGATTTCCGTTATCACTATTATTTAAATTATTATTCTCTGTTACGTTTGAGGACCCGAGGCCCAGAGAGGCTCAAAGACTTGTTCAGCGTCATATCGCAGAAAGATCTGGAATTAGAACAAGGACTTTGTTACTCCCTCTCCTGCGTGACGGCTTCTTCACTGTCCCATGCTGTGTCCCCTTCATCACTAAAACGCCTACCTAGCTTCCTCCAGGAGCTGCCCCACCCCTGCCCCCCATCAGCCCTTGGGGTCACTATTGCCTGGGATAGAGCACCCAATTTTCCATTGAGGAACCATCCCCACCCCCTTGGTTCATGCAGTTTTGGAGGGACTGACCTCATCCCTCTGCAAATAACCACATGATCAGAGCTGGCCAATCCAAGCAGCGTATCCACCCCCCCCACACACACACACACACACGATCTAATGTCTGGTTGGGAGAAAAGCACGTGACCAAAGCCATCATAATGAAATGCAATCCCGGGTTTTCTGCTGGAGTCGTCTGAGAAAGGACGTTGCCTTCCTACTGTGATTTCTAAATGTGTAGGATGTAAGTGAGAAGTTGTGGGGTCACACTCGGAGATGCCTGCCTGAGAATGAAGCTGGCGAAGAGGCACGCAAGCAAAGAGGGGACCCGAGGGAGCCAAGCCCGAAGACATTGCTCAAATCGCGGGATTCCACCGTGGCTAAGCAGGGTGAACCTGTTAGCTAAAGCTGGTTCGAGTGACTTTTGTCACCTGTATCAAAAACCAGAGCCTGGCTAACATAGCTACCCCGCCCCCAACACTTCCTAAATCCTCCTTTAATGCCTTGCTTCTACATTCCCCTATATAGTCCTCATGCTTGAGTCTTTTCCCTGCTTTATTACAAGCAATTTGAGAGCAGGAACTTTCTTCTCTTGCTCTGATTTGTGAGTGGAAAGGGCACAGGCTTTGGAACCAGAACACCTCGTGTGAGTCCTGCCTCTGCCACAAGCTGAATGGTCTTGCACGGATGACTTTATTTTCTTGAAATTCATTTTTTAAAAATATCTGTAACATAAGACTTAAAATAACAAACTGAACCTTTCAGGCTTATTATAATGACCAAAGGAAGTCGTGTACACGAAAGTCCTTTTCAAACTTTCAAATGCTGCCCCAATGTAATATTACTTAGAACAGTGTCTGGCCTGTAGTATGCACCAGCAAAGTATCTATTAAACTGGAAAAGGAATGATCAAAATAATTGTTAAACTCAGATTTCGTGTTGCCATCCATTACTTGAATCCTTTGCTTTACGAGCAGATGAATGGCCAATTGAGAACAGAGGTTGTATATGCTCCAGTGGCTTTTGTCGTTGCTGCTGCAAACTTGTCACTAGAGATCCTCCTTAGCTGAGCATCCATCACCAGGTGAGATAAGGTATAGCCTCTGGGGAAGGTTGTTAGAAGGCATAAGACATCTCTTCATCTTCCATTTGCATGGAGACCACACACAAGGGTGTCTTGAGCACAACCCTTAAGTTAGGTCACAATTCACCCCAGCCCCATAGTTTCTCGACCGTTTTCCAGGCTTCCCCATCAAGAAAAAACGTTTAAAAGAGAAGAGAGATGAACTTAGGACCAAGCCCTCTGGGAGACACCCAGGCACTTTGATGACCTTTCTGCTGTCCTCCTTTGGTGGCCACAAAGCTTTTGCAGGCTCATTGAGGGCATGTGAGGTGGCCTTTAGTTCCTTGTTGGTTCCGGCTGAGAAGGAACTCCTGGGTTGGAAACAGGTCAGTGCAGTTCAAAAGCAAGCTCCTGCTCTCTTCACCTGTTTTAGATTCCTGGCCACTCATCCAGGTGAGCTTCACTCAGGGAACTTGAAAATGCCCCGAGGAAATAGTTATTTGTTAAATCATTTCTCATGGAGCAATCAGAAGCGAGTGTCTTGGCGTCGTGTCACGAACCTCCTTTTTTATTTCTTTCTGCTACTAATTTTGAGCACCTCTCTGTGCTAGATCCTGTCGTGAGCTCATGACAGACATTAAGTCTCAACCTGTCTCTGGAGGAGGTTCTATTATGTCTCCATTATAGAGAGGTTTAAATAACTCGCAGGGGATTTCATTGTTAGCAACTGGCAAAATTGGGTCTTAAACCCAAGTTTATTTCATTCCAGCTTCTGAGCTCTTCCTAGCTAACACTTCCATGCCTCCTTCTTGACAGCTGGTAGGTACTTTGTTGAATTATATGCAATACCACATGTACGTACATACATATTATACAACAACGTAAACCCATCAAAGTTAGAGACTGAGCACCATTTTACTGTTTCCTTCTGCACGTCTAGCACTGAGAACCATCGGGGAAACTGCCACGCCACAGTAGGTGGATGGGTGGAGTGATATGGAAATAGAAAGACATGTACTAGGGGGTCTCTGGTCTCCAGAACCTGACAATCTAGCAGGAGGGACAAAGCAGAAATATATGAAAATTTTTAAATTATAAGAAAGTTCATAATGTAGCCCTAATTATGGACGAATGAATGATAAATTCATGAAGTGTTAATTCCATAAACCAAAATTCATTTTAGACCGCAATAAAGAAGAAAAAGCATTTATCGGAGTAAAAGGGGCTGCAGCCCAGGAGACACAGATTCGGGCAGCAACCTAAATTGCGTTCCACTGGGACAAAGGGGCGGCTACCTCTATGGTGAAAGTGCCCACCCAGCTTACCAAGTAGGTGCATTTTGTGCAAATGAAGTATCCAAATTGAGCATTTCAGATTGATTTGTATAGATGCAAATGAGGATTCAATTTGTGTAGTTCTGATTAGATGGAGAAGGTCTCTGTTTTTAGAAAGATGAAACCGGGGCTTCCCTGCGCCATAAACAAGCAGGGCATAGGGCAAGCAGCTGAGAAGTCAGAGGCTCTTCCTGTGCACAGTGTGCGTGAGGGACCCCCATCAGCACATGGGCCCCAGGCTTTTATTATTCATAAAGTTCGGGCCCTCGGTTGGCCATGCGGAGGCCATCTCAGCAGATAAAGTTCTTCTGGGGGCTCACATCAAGTGAATCTTTCTTCTTGGGGTATGCGATTCCCAGATAGAGAGATGTTTGGGGGCTGGTCACACTAGAGTACAGCTGTCTGGGTTTTTCACTCCTGACCCCTATTTCACTTCTCCTTAGGCTCCCAGGGAATCCCTGGGATACAGTGGCCTCAGTTGCATGCACTGCGAGCCTTTGAGGCGGGGAGGATGCTGAGTAAACGCTAGTGCTAGTTTATGATGATTGATGATCATTCCCAGATCGCTGTCATGTCAGCCGCAGTGTGGCCCTGAGCTTCCTCAATTTTTATTTAATGAGCTTCCCCCTTTCTTCAGCTTCTCCCAGGGAAAGCGAGCTGTTATTGCTTCTAAGGAATGTTTTGCCGGTTCCCACCCTTTCGGAGGCTGTCCTGTGGAATGTGGAGGCCAAGGTCAGAGAGGAAGTAGTTCTTCCTCAGCCTAAGTGTGACCGTGCTGTTCCCTCCCACTTCCCCCTCTCCAAGCTCAATTCAAGGTCGCCTATAGTTGTCTTGGCTTTATCCTACGTGGGATAGTCCTCAGTCTCTGGGGTGTCATAAATATGACTAGCAATTGCTTCTTTCATTGGATTGGCCCAAACGAACCACTTCTCACTCCCCACCCTCCTTCGCTATCTCTGATTCTCTGATCTCTCAGTTTCCCAGCTGGGAACCACCAGGAGGTACTGCTAATATGCCCAGAGGCCAATCAAGTTTACCTCTCTCAGATAAGGAGCAGGTGGGAAGCAATAACTTAGCTGTCTGTGTTTCCAGAACTTTCCGGAAAATGGGCAAATGGCCAGACCTGATGGGTGAAGGTGGCCGCACTGTGATGTTGTTCTTTTCCTAAGACAACTATCCCAACTTCGCCTTAAATTAAATTTCCTTAAACTCAGCATCTTCTGCTCTTTTTTCTCTTTCTTCAAGACATGTATGTATGTATATGTGCAATTCTGTCGATTCAGGAGTAATTGTGAATCAGGTAGGGTTTTCTTGGCAGCCCCTTGCCTCCCCCATTCTGACCCTCTGTACCCCCATTCCACACACTCAGTGACCCAGGCGCCACAACACAGTCACCATCTTCTCTGTATCGAACTTCCCCAGCCTCTTACAGAAAACGCATTTTCAGAAAGCTGGGCATTTCCCCAGGGCTAAGGTCTACTACGACCCCTCTAACTATTGTTATAATTGTTTTGTTTTATTTTGTGTTTTTCATTTTGGTGAAATTGGGGGGGGGGGAGAGAGAGAAAAGGAAGGCTAGAGAGAAAGGAATAACAGTGGATTAATCACAAAATAACACTTCATGGAAATGCTACCTTGTGTGTTGAAGATTTCTCATTGAATGTTCATCTCCCTCTTCTGGACACAAGGAGGCGGCTTCCCCCACTAACCTGGGGGGCTCTACCGCCAACCCGGAGCTCCTCTCCTCCTTCTGCTGCATTTCGGAGGTCAAACTTGGTCGGCCCCTGCACAGGCGGCTGGAACAGAGGAATGATCAGTCTCTGTGTGTGCCTGAAAGTTCCCTTCTCGTTTGCCTCCCTTTTGGTCTCGGTGTTTTCTCAGCACCCACTGCCCTTGGCCCCGGGACTAGCTCTGGTGGTGCTTTCACAGGAACCAATGGCTGGCTAAACAGGCAGGCTCTAAAGATGACCCTGCTGCTACCAAGAAGTGGTTTTCTGCCTCTTAGATCTCTTCCCCAGAGGGTGTTGAAGGTCTGGGGTTCTCGCACTGGGCTACCACAATACAATTCAATTCCACTCTGTCAGACTTGGGATTGCATTTATTGGGTCTAGGCACTGATGGGCAACACAAGGCAAGAACCTAACTTAGAGCTTTGGTTTTCTCCTTTGCAAATTGTGGACATTGGTTCTCAAATCCCGTTGCACTTGGGAACTGCTGGAGAGCCATTGAAAAGCCCCTTCATATCCCAGATCCCAGGAATTCTGTAGCCATGGTTTTGTAGCAAGTAGTCATCATTTTTAAACTGACCTCCAGATCACTTTGGATTAGATCACCTGGAGAGCAGCCTGTACATTCATCTTCCTTCTCCAACCAGATGGCAAGTTCTTCCAAGCTGTCTATCCTTCTCTTTCATTTCTTTCCGAAGTGCTCAGTACAGTGCTCGGGATAGATATTTTCTATTTATTTGTCTGCTGACCAATTGATACCCCTTCTACTTGGCAGGCCATTTACCCAAGGCAGGTAATTAGGTAGATTTTTCTGGGAAGGAAAGAGGCAGAGAGGGAGCAAGCAGAGAACCAGATGCTGCTCGTCCTGCCATGTCGCTCCAGAATGCACCATCTCATCATCAGTCTCTAGACATATAGAGCTTGTCTGGGGACCTTCCCTCTCATATGGCCACTAAGTTCACTGGCCAATCAAATAAAGTTTCCACCTTAGTCGCCTAGAGTTGGGAGTAGGGTGGACTTGATGCAAGACAAGGCGATCTCATCCTCCTTTAAAGGGGGCACTGTCTGCACTGGGGGTTTAGAGTCTGGGCTTTGCACCCAGGCAGATGTGAATTCCAGTTTTGGCTTTACCTATAGTCAGCTGTCTTACTTCTGGGGAATTTCTCGATCTCCATAAGCTTCAGGTTTCCCAACTAGAAATTGATAAAAATCGGTATCTGTTTTATAATTTTGTTGGCTGGAAGAAAAGGGGATAAGTAAATGAAGAAATGAAACAACTCAATGGAAGCAGTTTACCCGGTGACCAGCACAGAGGGAGCACTCCAAAATGTCAGCCACTGAGGGAGCACTAAAGAGGCTTTTGGCTTCTTTGAAAATCCAAGGCACTCCCTGTTGCTGCCTTCTTTCCTATTCTAACTTCCCCTCGACTGCTCTGCTTGTCCCTCCATCTGTTGGTGGACATAATCAGAAGAGCAAGAGGGAGTGGTGGGTAGGGTTGGGGTTGGGGGGCGGGGGCCTTATTTCTCCCTCGAGGGGCCTCTACTCCAAGAGCTGCCCACTCCCTTTTCTTACAAATCGAGTCTGCAAACTCCACGAAATAGGCACACTCCTCTTCCCAGTGGCAGCCTCCTTGGCTCAGGGCCACCCCTGAGGCATCCCTTCCTCTGCTCTGCCCAACCAAGACAAAACTCATAGACTCAGCTTTAATTGAAAATCCCCAATCAGGACAGTACAAAGAGATTCTCTTTAATGTAAACCTCCAAATGCAAATGCTTGAGTGGAGGTGGATGTGCGGTCCCCTCATCTCCTGCTTTTCTTTCCTGTCTGAAGCAAACTCCTCTTGTGAGACCTTGGGGTCCTAGCAAAGAGGCCTCTTGGCAATCATACATTACACATTTGTTCAAAGGGATTCCTTAGTGGGTTGGTGAGTGCCCTTAAAACAGATTTTATAAATATTTCAAGCAGATTTTCTATTAGGTTCCATCGTATAGAAACTTCTGCTGCTATCCGGTAGCCAGGTTTTCAAGGATATACTTCCTTTTAGTCGAAATCACCATCTCGGAGAAGTGCCTCTACCTCCAAAGAACCTCCTAAGCAGTGTGGTTGACCCAGGAGCCCAAATTAAACTACTCTATGTTCTACTGGTGGAAAAGATCCAGGGAGCAAAATGGCCCTGGGGAAACTGTGTTTTCTCATCGTATTTGGCTAGTGGAGATGTTAACCTGTGAGGTAGCTGGGTATCGAAAGCACCAAGGGAAAGGATTGTCACGGCTATTCCATCAGAGGTGTGAGGAAGTAAGCTTATCAGGACTCAAGTCTTTATCTCAGTGAATCTTCCGCAAGCAGGAGGCACTGACCTTCTGGCTGGGAAGCTTTTCTGAAGGGACAGGAAGGCTCAAGGACAAGTGGCCAGGAAGGGGACTGGACATCTGCAGAAGACTCGCTTTCACTTTCTCTGAGGCTCTGTCCTGGTACAGAGCTCAGGTCTACGGGGCTCAGCAAGGACATCAGGATACGCCAACACAGGCAAATAAGAATAAAATCTGAAGTCTGGCAGTCAAGGCTGGCATTATGTCAGCAGATTCCCAGTTGGCCTCTAGCCTCCCTCTCCTCCAGCCTCCCTTCAATCCATTCTCATCGCTAGCGTGGGCTTTTTGAGACTGCCTTTTTGCTTCATCCTCCTGGCTCCTACCCTACCCTGACTCCCAGCCTCTTCTCTGAACAACTCGTATTCATCCTTCAAGCCTCATTTAAGATTCACCATATTATTTGAGAAGCATCGACGGCTGCCTCCCACCCCTGCCATGCTGAGCTTGTGGTTCACTCTCCGTGTGCAGGATGGCAAAGACCTTTTAGATATCTGCATTCCCAGCGAGACCACGAGCTCGGATTTTGTTTTGTAAAGCCCGTGCTCCGAGCATGCACCACCCAGCATTCGGTGGTTAAAAAACCAAACCACCACCCTCAAACCTCTCATTCTGACATGGGAAGAATGAGAAATAGCACCTAGTGGTCACTGAGTTACAGAGGAGGAAGCATGATGATTCTGCCCTGGCTGAGAAAGGTGACAGTGGTGTCAGGCGGCTCCTGGTCCTGCTCTTTGGAGAATACCTTGGACACAAGGTCCTTCGAAGCCAAAACAGAGAAGGGCATGGAAAATACTCTTTCTGGGGGCTACAGAAACTTCGAAGCTCACTTCCTGTTGGTGTGAGTTTGGGGCCTGGGTATTGCCTTCTGTGTTAAACAGCCAATAATACATTTCTTGTAGAAACTAAGCTGGTTTCTACTCCATTTGTACCCAGTTACATGGGGAAAAGAACTTGCCTTGTCATGATCCTTGAATCTGAGACTTTCTAGCCCCCATCTGTCCTCTGGGTGCTGTCCATCACCCTGGCCTCCTGTTCAATGGCTCCTGCCTTGAGGCATATTGAAACAATAGCTTGGCTGGGAGATACCACCCATAATCTGATTTTTCCCAGCCAGCATCTTCACAATAAGCATGAGTGTCTCCTTTGTCTAATGGAGAATGCTTAACAGGAGGTGCTGGGAGAGGCCTGGGAATCCACATTATAGTTTGGCTCAATCTTATCTCCTGCTCAATCTCCTGCCTCTTTGCCTCTGCTCTCACTGACTTTATCTAAAAGTGAAGAATTCTGCTTTTTAACCCTAAAAGGCTCCAAGTTATGGGACTCTTAGGCAATCCATTTAGATCCTCAGAGCATAGACAGACAGACAGACAGAAAGCACCTCCTTTTGCAAAACTACCTTTTTTGCCCCTTCCTCTCTGTTTTCAAATAGGTCACCTTTAGTCTGAGCTGATCCCATTCTTGTATAACTGACAGAAGGGTACAGAAATAAAACAGATGCCAAAATTCTGAATTTCCCTAGTATTTCCCCTGATACTACAGTTTCTTTAAGCACGTGGCAGGTGATAATTTGACTATTTTACCACCTTCTAAAAAAAAAAGTCCAACTTTCCCACAAAGAATTCCAGGATTCTCCCTGCTTTCTACCTTTCCCTCTTCCACTCAGCCTAATTGCAAGGCCTGTTTCTTGTAGCATCCCAGCCCCAGTACAAATTCGGTATCATCATTTGTATAATTTGAGATTAGGGCAGTACATGGTCATATGGAAGAAGATAGATTCTCTAAACAATAGTGATTTCTTTTGTTTAGTTAGAAAAAAAAAGAAAGGAATGACAAAGAGAATATTGTTCCTCTGATAATTAGGAAGGTTTGGATTATACTGTAGTGGTTAGCTTCGTAATGATAACTTTGGGTCATACCTTTGGTCCTCTATTATTTAGTTTCTTATGATCAATGACAAAATTAACGTGTTTCCTTTTTTCTTCATCCCCTTTGTTCTCCGCTATTACTTAGTATCAGTCAATAATATCTTTTTATATTTCTCTTTGTAATGTTAAATGATATGTTTTGACTCCTCGCTATTGTAAAAACTTTTAAAGTTGCCTCTTTCAATCAATGCAATTAGTGTGCCTCCCATTTTTTTTAATCCCCTTCCAATTTTATTAGTTGAACCATTTCTAAGTGCCCAGACCAAATATTTTTGCACTTGGGTTTGTCTTGTTTATATAAGTAAATATATTGAATTCTCGCAGCACATCCTTTTACTATAATGTCTTCACTTACTTGGCCAAAGTTCATTTCTAGTAGTTTCTTCAAGAAGGGCACATTTGCTGCTCAAAATTGCTTTTCTGTACCCAAATATGGTTTAGCTGGATATAAAACTTTTGAGTCATTCTTTTCTTGAGTCTCACTGAAGTGTTGTTCCATTATCTTCTGGTACGGAAGATTGCTCAGGAGAAATATGGAGCTATTCTTAATTGTACCCACTTAAAAGTGACTTGATCTTGTTTTGTTGCCTAAAGTAGTCTTAGCCTGTAAGTTCAAAACTTTGCTAGAGTGACTCCTTGTTGACTGCCCTTGACCAATTTTCTCTTACAATCATGTATGCCCTTCTATGTGTAGATTTGAGTTTTTCTTTATTTCAGGACATTCCTAGCCATGTTATATTTTTAAATATTTGTACATTCCTTGTTTTCTGGTTTTCTTCTTTAGGTCTGCAATTATGTGATTATCGGATTTCCTTTCTCTTCTCTATGTATCAGATTTTATTTCTTCTTGATCTTTTATTTCTGTTTCATTTTGTTCATTTTTCCTATTAACATCCTCTTTGTCTTTTAATATGTTTTCCATAGTTTGGATAATGTTTGAAGCTTTTCTAACTTTATTTTTTATTTCTATGATTGTTTGGTTTTATTATACCTTTTCTCACTACTATGTTAACCATATGCAAAAGCCAGTGTTTGACCCTTTTTTAAGTACAAACATTTCACAGGGCTTAGCCTAATACTTTGCCCCTGAATTCAGCCAGCTCATCTCATATCTTATCTGTTCCTGCCACTTTACCACTTTTTTCTCCCTGAGATTTTACACTTTTACTTTGTGATATTGCTTTAGAGAAGCAATTACTTCAAAGAATTATTTTTAATTCCTGGAGAAACGCTTACACCTTCATCTGCTTCATAGCAATAATTTTTTAGTAAGCATTGCTAATTTCTATCAAATTTTGCTGCTCTTATTCTTGGATACTTTGTTGCAATGCTCTGTGAGTTTCTGTTTAATTTTGGCCTTAATAAGTTTAACTTTCCTAAAGACAACATTAGGTCCCTCTGTGGGTCCAGTGGGGTAAAGGTACATGTTTGCAAGTCACCAAAACTAGCTACTTTTGACAACCTGAAGTCATCCCTGCTGTCATAGAGAAGACTACTCCCTGATAATGACTTGCTATTGTGAATCTTTTTTAACTCGACCTCCTCTGTGTCTCTGAACCAAGATACAGAAGCCATACGAATTGTTGGAAATTATAGATATATTTTGCATTTCAGTGTGCATTGTTTACTTTCTGTGGTTCACTTTTGCTGGTCCTTTCTGAGTTATGTCACTGCCGAGCCTTCCCCTCATTCTCTGTATTTGTTTCCCTTTATTTCTGCCTTATGCTTGACTTAATCTGCTGTTACCAAATTTTGCATATACTTCAGAACATGCATATTCTATCTTGGAAGATACTAAAAAGTTATAGAGTTTAAGGCCATGAACTCTAGAGCCAAACTTAGTTTTAATTCTTGTTCTTAATGTGTTATCTCTGTGAACTTATGCAGATTACTGAACTTCTTATGTCCCACTATCCTCTTCAGAAAAATGTGTATAATAGTTGTAGTGACCACTTAGTGCAGGGTTAAATGAGTTAGTGTATGTCAAGTTTTTAAAACTAATATTTGTATTGTAAATGTTAGCTATTATTGTTATTTTCACCCAAATGTCATTTATTAGAGTAAAAACAATTTTTGTTGTTGCTTTTGGATAATTTCTAGGAAGAGGAAGAAAGTATTAACTTAAACAGCCATCTTCACTCTAGTAGATTACCCTTCCCTTTGGTGCTGCTTATTTTCCTCAATAACTGTCATCCCTTGGTTGCCCATTCATATTTAGAATGAAAGATTCAACTGATTAATAAAGATAGATCACGTGGGTTCCTTCTGCCATTTCTGGCCTTTCCATCCTGAGAATCCTGATTACCTGTCTGGACAGGTGTACAGGGCATGACATGCTGTGGGCTTCCCTTCAGGGTGTATTGTGAGCTGTGGAAGTCTAGGTTCAAACCATTTCTCTCAGAAATTTGAATCCATTCTCTAACCAATGCCAAAACAAGGAGGGCCCTATTCTCGGGCATCAACTTCCACTCTGGGAACTCTAGGCCCTTCTAAGCAGATTGGCTTGATTTCTCTGGAGAGTATTTCCTGTATTCCACCATTCAACCTAGAGATAAACAGTGCACTGCTGGTGGGGGTGGAGGAGGCCAACAGTGCAGCCATTCACAGGCTTTTTGCCAATCACCTCACAAGCTGAGCTAACTGCAAGCTCTGTGTTAGTGGGAGGGCAGGGCCAACTGTCTCCTGGCTTCCTTTTAGGGAGGGGGCAGTAGGGCAAAAGGGTGCAGAGAAGAGCCTCTCAAAGTCAGGAGGGGCCGAAAGTGGGAGCAGGAGCAGTAGAACCAGAGAGATTGTTCATATCATGGCCAAGGAGAAAAGGAAAGGGTTAAGGTTTTGAGAGCTGAGAGATTTTTGGGTGTAAAGTATGAAGCAAGAGTAAGAAAGGGAAGATAAGACAGGAGGTCAAAATATAAACAATTGGGAGGAAGTTGAAAGCAGTATGTGTGCTGATGTAAGAAAGTGTCTATAAATGTTATAATAGTTTCAGGAGCTCAATTTTTGGTTTTATGTGGTGCTGACCGTCTCTGATGTGGGGAGGAATCAGAGGCAGATCCAAAGCTTGAAACAACTAGTAGACTGGACACTTCTCTGTCTACGTATCTTCATACATGGACAAGACCCTCTTTCTATTCCTCTGAAACAACGTTGGGTCACAGACAATTTTCTGCACATGCTGGTTGAATGGTGGGGAGATGGTTAAATGTCCAAAATACCTTTTATTAATGGATCCAAATGCAAATCCAAATCCACATTGTCACCTTGCATTCAGGTCTTCCAGGTAAGTGAGAAGCCAACAGAATAAGATAAGAACTGGGTCCCCAAAGAATTCTAGTTGACAGTCATCTTTCAGACCTAGCTGTTTGAAAATTCACAGAGGGCTTTAAACACAAAGCTCTCTTCCCCCTAAGAAGTAAACTCTGGGAAATCTGTATTTTTCTCGAATTGTTCAAAATCAGCCTGGATCCTGGTAATGCAATTGGATCAGAAAGATTAGTTCATCATCTGTTTTCATCATTGTTGGCATTTGTAAAAAAGGAAAAATATATTGAAGCTGGCAAGACATTTGAGATTTAAAAATCAGTCATTCTATTTATTTATTTATTTTTTTACAGAAAGGGAGGGCCCATTGTCTCAAAACTCCCTTCTCAAATGCTTTTATGCTCATAATAAAAATGCAAACTTATGTGAGAGGTAACTGGTAAGCTAGATTTCTGCTTTTCTCAGCGTTTTTCAAAATATTCTGTGCAACCCAAGTCCCATGAAATGGTTTGTAAACTGTAAGGTTTTGTAGTCTAAAGCAAATGCTGCTTTATTTTCCTCTTCAAAATTCCTAAAGCACCTCGATATGCTAAATAATCTGAGTTCTACAATACAAAGGTCTAATTTGTTTAAATAGGAGTTTCCCAAACATGGGCTCTTATTTTTTTCTATACGACTCAGCATCCTGTGGGTTGCTCATGAAGGCTTTTTTACTCTAGTTGCCCGTGGCCATGGTCCAAGCACCCATGGTGCTGAGAGGACCACAGCTGGCCTCAGTGGGCCAGGATTCCTGGGCTTCCTGCCTGATTTGGAGAGAAGCTTTTCTGATACCCCTCAAGACAGCTTGCTCCAGAACATTTACACTCCTGAAAACTCAGCCAGTGGCTGTTTACCATGGATCTAATATACCTGTCACCCATACCCTTACCCTTTGCTATTCTTAAGAAAGTGGAGTCTTAGGATTTTCTGTGCCCAATAGCATGCCATCTGCGAACATTTTACTCGTTTCTTTCCAATTTGGATACCTTTATTTCTTTTTCTCAACTAACTGCTCTGGCTAGAACTTGTAGTACTGTGTCAAAAAACCGATGAGAATAAGCACCCTTCTTTTTTCCCATTTAACAGATTTTTAAAGAGAAGTTTGAGGTTCACAGCAAAATTGAGAGAAAGGCACAGAGAGATCCTATATATGCCCTGTTCCACCCAGCCCCTGCCACCCACTCTCATGATCAACATTCCCCACCAGAGAGGTACATCTTATAATTGATGAGCCTACTCTGAAAAATCATCTTCCAAAGTCCCTAGTTTATGTTAGGATTCATTCTTGGTATTGTACATCCTATGAGTCTGGACAAATTTATAAGGCCATGTATCTACCATTATAGTATCACAGAATCGTTTCACTGCCCTAAAAATTCTCTGTGCTCCACCTCTTCATCCCTCCACCCCACCCTCCTAATTGCTGGCAATTACTTTTTTACTTAGATGGCATTTTCTAAGTCATGAGCGTCATTAAGGGCTTTAGGAGAGGAACTGACGCAATTAGATATGCTCCTTGAAGGCAGGAAATGTGTTTTATTCTGCATTGCATTTTCCGACTGGTGATGCATGGCACAGAGTAGGCTCTCAATAACTGTTGATTGAATAAATGAGCGTATGTAGAGAGAGGTATTTTCTCCGGGGCAGCCTTTTTATTGGCAAAACAGTTTGTAGATCAGATTCCTCCTGGGTGTGAGCTTCTGAGACCACCAGAGCCTCTTTTTCCATATGTTAATGGTCATGTAAGTAGATTCCCCAGAGACCCTACTCATCCACCATTATTTCCTCACAGTCTCACTGCCATCTTTTCGCCATCGTTAGACTCTGCAGTACTACCAATGGAAACAAAAAAAGAGAGGCTGGGCAGAAATGGGTGGCTGTTCCACTCTACCTCTTTCTCCACTGCCTTTTGAGCTGCATCGACTAGAGCCACTGACCTTTAACCAGCTCCGCACACTATTTTCTGCTAATGAACTTAATTGCTTATTTCTCTATTTATGAATACCTTTAAAATTTTGCAAAGCCCTTTAAACCCCTTTGTGGCACTTGCAGATACTCTTGGAAAAATCGTAGGACTGGTCCAACCTCACGCAACCTGGCAGCTGTGACTACCCAGATAATGAGGCTGGTGCTCACCTGCCTCTTCACACCTGAGACTTTCTTGGAATTCCACAACAAGTGGTCAGGATGGCCGTTATTATCCTCCTTTTACAGATGAGAAACTGAGCCCTGTGAGGGTGAGTCCCTTTGGCCGCTTTTAGTCCTGGTCTGGTTCCCGTCCAGTTACATGATGCCCTCTTCACCTGCACTATGGGGAGCGTCTATCCCTTGGGGAACTTTCGAAGCCTGCATTTTTTTTTCTTAAAGTAATTAAAAATTTTTTCAATTATAGTTCACATACAACATTATATCAGTTTTAAGAGTATGATATGGTGATTAGACATAAATATCTTACAAAGTGATCATCCCAATAAACCTGGTACCCATCTGTAATTACAGCATTATTGACTATATTCCTTCTGCTATACTTTACATCCCCATGACTATTTTGTAACTATCAATCTGTACTTCTTAATCCCTTCTCCTTGAACACTCCCATCCCTCTGGCTGCCAATGAGTTTCTTTTTGTTTTGTTTGTTTATTTGGTTCTTTAGATTCCACATATAAGTGGAATCATATGGCATTTGTCTTTGTCTGACTTAATACACTCAGCAAAATATTCTTTAGGTCCATCCATGTTGTTGCAGATGGCAAGATTTCATTCTTTCTCATGGTTGAGAAGTATTCCATTGTATATATGTTCCACCTCTTCTTTATGCATTCATCTACTGATGGACATCAGGTGGCCTCCATCTTGGCTATTGTAAATAATGCCACAATGAACATATGGATGCACATATCCCTTCAAAGTCTGTTATGTGTTTCTTCAGATTAATATCCAGAAGTTGCATTACTGGGTCCTTTTCTATCTCTTGTTACAGCTTTTGTTTTAATGGGGTTTGTTTGTTTGTTTGTTTGTTTGTTTGTTTTTGGTCTTTTATACTCATTGCTTCTCTAGCTTTTTGTTTGTTTCCATTTTCATGAAATATCTTTTCCATCCCTTTACTTTCAGTCTATCTGTCTTTCAGATATAGTCTATCTGACTATCTCTTGTAGGCAGCATATGTAGGGGTCTTGTTTTTTATTTTTTTTTTATCTATTCAGCCACCCAATCTTTTGATTGGAGCATTTAATCCATTTGAATTTAAAGTAATTTTTGATAGTTATGTAGTTATTGCCATTTTATTATTTATATTTTTGATCTTTCTTCTTTTTAAAGAAGGCCCTCTCACATTGCTTATAATACTGGCTTGGTGTTGAATGCCTTTAGTTTTTTCTTGTCTGGGAAGCTCTTTATCTATCTTTCGATTCTAAATGATAGCTCTGCTGGGTAGAATAATCTCAAAGCCTGCATTTTTAATACCATAAGAGGCTTACTGAATGAGAGGGATGTCACTAGGAGGCAATGACTATTCTCTCCAGTTCTCCATAAAAGAGACTAAGGCCCAGAAAACCTGCTGGTCCCTGAGGCCTCCAGGAAGTGGAGCCTCCAAGGGTCCAATCCTCCACATACACCATCTTCTGGTAACTATCTTCTCCAGTCTCAAAAGCTGTTCTGTCAATCAATGTCCATTTTTTTGTGTTTGTTTGTTTGCTTTTTAACACCTAGTCCTCATCCAGCAATCACTGAGCTTTGGAGAGAGGACTCTTTGACTCGTATTTGCATTTGAATCACCTGAGAGCTTTCTTTTCTCCTCAGTTCCACCTCTTCCCTCCCTTCCCCCCTCACTCAATTCTTTCCTTCCTTTTTAATGCTGATCGTTACCCACTAATTTAATATATTCATCAATGGGTTATGACTTGCAGTTTGAAGAACACTGGTCTGGAAAAAATAAGGCAAATGTGTTTTATCTTGGGTACCAACTTCAATTAATTGACATTGAGGATCTGAAATACTATGTTAAAAAAGACTCTGAGATTGAAACTAGGCTTGTTGGCAAAGAAATGGTGATCGATTAGTCAGGCCTGCGATTGCTTTAGATGTAACAAGTGGCGATCCAGGTGCCAATTATTCCACCAATGATCTAAGAGCCTGCTATGAGATTGGGAGAGACATACAAGTCCATACATTTTTCCAGTGCAGGCAATGCATGACAGGCACAATAGAGAGACTCAGAAGCACCACAGGGCTGCAAATGACTTAAAGATTAGAGTTCATAAAGAAACGTGTCGATCCATGTTTATCATTACTGATTTTTGCCATCTTTTTCTAGCCAGACGTAAGTACTCAGAGCTATGAGGCCTTTAGATGAATCAAAAATTGAAAATTAGTTATCAGTGAGATTTGGGGCTGTCAAGAGTAAATTTCCCCAAAAAAGGGTCATTGTAGACCTCAGCATGACCATATCAGATTTGGGTCAGGCCCATAGGAATTTTCTGGTAGCACCATAGTGGTAAATATATGATAAACTCACAGGGGATCAAATCCTTTGTGAAGCAAGCTCTGATCAAGTGTTCTCTGTAGGGTCAGCCCAACCCAGGTGGTGCTGAGGCTGGGTGCAGGATGTATTTTAATCTGAGGGGGTATTTATGGGAACCCCCCCAATTCCCTTCCCACAGGGGGCCCAACCCTGCTCTCAGCTCAGAGAAGGTGATGCACACCCTGGGGTTCACTAGGTGTTAGGAAGGCTACAGAGGCCAGCCACCTGGGAGTGGGGGAAGCTGCACCCTTGGATAGCTCACTTCAGTCTCTGAGCAGGTTTCAAAGCTGCCCTGAGTGGCCTGCTCCCACATGGCTGGTGAAAGGAGGCCAAACAGAGAGGAAGAGCAGCTGGAACTAAGAAGGGGTAAAGCGGGAAGAAGACCTCCTTCAAAACTCATTTTGTCAGGTTTTGGGTGTAAAAGGTTGGCACATATAGTGGTTGGTGTTTTTTAAAAAAATCAAAAGAGAGAAACAATTGTGAGAAGGAAAGTAGTGAAGAGAGCCTTTGAGCTTACGGAGGGTGCAGAGATGTCACCTCCTGTAGGAGCTCACAAACGACGTGGCATAAAGTACTCACAGAGTACTGAGGACATGGGCCTGGAATGCTAAGAAAGTTCCTTGATGCTCATCCCCTTCGTTAGTTAGGTAGGAACAAAGTTCGCCAGTGATTGGCTTTGGCACTGCTGATGCACGGGCAAACCCCTCACCAACATCACTCCATGGGAGCTCAAAGGGAAACCTGGTTCTTCCTCATTTTTTGGCCAATCTTCCCTCCTTCTTCTACTTTTGGCTACATGAAATATCCAATAAACATTTGCTTTAAAAGTGGATATTTCCTGCCAAGAGCAAAATCCAGGAACATAAGACATTATTAACCTGGAAATTGTTGTGAAAGCCCAGGTAAATGCCGATAATTATTTAAGATCACATTAAACACAGGAGCCCAACCTACTAGAACTTCCATGAGGACTGCCTAGAGAAGGATACTTTTGGAAAATGCTTAAAGCGTTTTTGTACCGAGATCCTATATTTGCCGAAGCTGGTGTCTGTGATCAAACAGCCTTGGTCAGAGGGTCACAGAGATAGTTTGGGAAATATCCATGGCTATTGTACACAACCCTCTGGAGCAGAATCAAAAAGTAAGTTTAGAGCTAATTAGTTTTCTTATAAGAAGTGTTGGGAGGTAGGTCTGTGCTAAAGGCCTTCATTTTTGTCTCTCCCTCCCTCTCCTCTCTTGTTATTCTCGCTTTTCTGTTCCCTTTTCTCTTCCGTATCTTCACTTTTTCCACCAGTGTGTTTCACCTGCCCCCAATCCTTGCAGCTAAATATTTACAAATCTGTAAAAGCTGAGAAATGCAAACGACTGAGAAGCACCATGCCACAGGAGGGAGGATAAACTTAATTTTTAACAAAAGGTAGTATGAAGGTTTGATGATCAACCCTTTAAACAAGAATCGTGCAGGACCTTATTTCCTAGCGTGTAGCTCAGTCTGAAGCAAAGTGGGCAATAAGGAGGGAATGTGTTGTTCAAAGTCACACGAATTACCACCCTCTTTCCACTATACTGAGCAATCGACATGGTCAGAGGCTACCAAGGAGCTGATTCCAGGAACTGAGCCAAATCCAGTCAATTAAGAGAAGTCAGGGAGTGTTTAAGATCCAGTAAAACCATCTATCATTAGAACTGAAGTGCTCAACAGAAGATAGCCTGGAGGCTCATCACAAATGTTTCTTGACGTTGGAAAAATTGGCTTAAGGGAATTTTTTTTTTAAAGTTCCTAAGGTTCTTGACTGGAATTTTAACACACATCTCGCAGCTCGATTACAGCTAGAAAGAAGGGAGCAACTCAAACAAATTCACGTTTTCAGCTGTTCGGCACAGCACTAAAGAATAAACTGCCAGAGAACTCGTTTTTGGGACAAGAATTGGAAAATGGGTTCGCAGAGATGGTGACCCACAGAAAGATCTCACCTGAAATGGCTACGAGCTATCGTGATGCCCTTATTTTCAGTGTGTAGTTACACCTCCTTATATCTCAGACCCTTTTTGCAACGGAAAAATTGAGTCCACCACTCCGCGTCCTGTGTTTTGAGGCCATGAGACGCCACTGTATGGTCTTATGCAGGTGAACCGACTCCTCTCAGCTTCTGTTGCCGTCACTGCCATCACTAGGAAAGACCACGATGTGTCAAAGCACAGGGTGATCTTCCAGTGCAGCCCCAAAGTATACACATAGATAAGTTAATTTAAGCTGGTTGCAGGGGACAAAATTCTGTAAAGCTTCTGAGCAAATACTTGAACAGCAGTAATAACAGTCATAACATTTCATCCGTGGGAGTGGGACCAAGGAATTGCGGATAATAGAAATCCACTGATTGAAAAGGCAAATCCCGTCTCAGTTCCTGCCCGCTCCGCCAGACCTGTGCATGGCTGGGGAAGCAGAGGGGAGGTGACAGGTCCTGGCGGTGAAGCTTGGTCCTTGGTATTGGGGGCAAGTATTGATTCGGCCTCCTGTGCCTCATTCTTCATCGTGCCATTGCTTCACATGGCCCTCCCTGCCCGCCACGTCTCAGGGGCACCTCCAAGATCTTTGCCCACCCCCACTGCCCCTACAGCACACGCAGGAGGAGAATTCTGATAAGTCTAGGCGAGATGTAAGGACGTTACTAGCTGCGCTTCTAAATCCATGCTCTGTGTTAGCCCTTGGGATTCGCTCTCTCTTTCTCTGTCTCTCTAACATACAACTGGTTTCTGGGCCAACTCGAGGCTATATCCCGCCTGGGAAGACTTAGGAGGAGTGACCTAGTAGCTGTGTAGCCAAGTACTGAGATCTCAGGGGCCAGGATCCGATGTGGTGCAAATGTGGTCCCGGGGTCTGCACGTAATGGGGCAGGAAAAAAGGCAGCTCCATGCGGTCTCCGCTAAGTCACCAGAAGCCCACCTGAGACCTGTCATCAGAAACGAAATAAGCGAGCCTAGCTCCGGTGCTCTGCTCATTTCCTCAAGGAATCTAGTGTGGAAATGGGTGGCCCGTCTCACCATGTCTCTAATCTCTTCCCTGAGACGTGACAAACACATCTCATGCTCACATCCTCCTCCGGACATTGACTCCTGCTGTCCTCCAGGGTTGGGATGCTCCACCCTACACCTGCCCCCACATCACCACCAATCCCAGTAGTGAGATATTACATTACGACTTCGAGTCCCAATATTATAATTACAGAGACTGCTCCTGGCCACTCTTCCCCTCCACTCCAGCCTCAGAGTCCTCTCTCTTTTCTGAGTTACTGTAATGTGTCTTTACCTGCCATTTATGACAGGATTACTAGGTCCTGCTTTGGGTGTGTTTGTGCTTCTGTTTGGTTCAAACTTGTAAATTGTATTATTCCCATCAGGTTTTCGGTTTCCCTAGGGAAATGAGCACCACTGTATCCCCCGTCTCCCTCCAGCACCCAGCCCAACGCCCCGAACACAGACAGCGTTAATAGCACTGCTGACATCTCGTGACTCGGAAATAAGAAGGTCAATTAGATGACTATCACCTCTCTCCTCCCGTGGAGCAAAATCCAGAGTCAACAAGAGATACCGTCTGTGCAATAATCAGTCCCACACCAGACCTTGTCAGGAGCCCGAAGCAGCTCTTCCAGGTGTCTGGCCCACCAGGAGGAGAGCAGGACTTCCCAGAGAGCGAGCCCTTGGGGCGGCTGTGTTCTCTGTCATGTGCAGTGAAGGACAAGGGAAGCTGTGACTGGGTCCTCGGATTCTGTTGGGGTTTGTTCAACTTTTATCTTATTTTTATTTATTTTTTATTAGTTGGTCTCACATGAGTTTTTTAAGTTAAATTTGTTAGGGTGACAATGGTTAATAAAATTATATAGCTTTCAGGTGTACAATTCTATAGCACATCACCTGTGTATGGCACCGTGTGTTCACCACCCACAGTCAGGTCCCCTTCGGTCACCATGTGTCTGAGCCTCTTTACCCTTTTCTACCCTCCCTTTCCCTCTGGTAACCGCTATACTGTTGTCTGTGTCTATGGATTTTTATGTGTTTGTTTGTCTTGTTCGTTTGTTGCTTTGTTTTGCATCCCACATGCGAGTGAGAGCGTGTGGTTCTCTACTTCTGTCTCATTTCACTTTTGCTCAACTTTAAAGAGGCTACTCTGTTTCCAAAGGGTGGACTATTCAAATCCAGACCTTAGTTCTGTGACAGGAACCTAGTGCGGTGACTGTTAGTGTCCTAAGGCTGCCATAGCGAAGTCTCACACACTGGGTCGCTTAAGCCACATTTATTTTCTCACAGTTCTGGAGGCTCAAAGTCCAAGGTCGAGGTGTCAGAGGGCTGATTTCATTCTGAGGTCTCTCTCTTTGGCTTGTAGATGGAGGATATCTTCTTCCAAGGTCTTTACATGGTCCTCCCTCTGTGCAGGTCTGTGTCCTCATCTCTTCTTTTAAGGTCACCAGTCATATTGGATTAGAGCCCACCCACATGACCTTGTTTTTATCTTAATTACCTCTTTAAAGGCCCTGTCTCCAAACGCAGTCAGATTCTGGCTTACTGGGGCCACAGGTAGAGAAACTGTCCTAGAGGCTAACTGTACTGCTTAGGAGATGAGCACAGTGTTCCCCATGGGTAAAACCTGACAATCCATTAATCTCAGGCTGGTTATGTGCCAGGCACTGTGCCCTGCCTGATCTTACTCATCCCCATCAAGACCCCAAGTGCGCTATTCTTTTTCACACTTACAAATTAGGAAACTGAGGCTCAGAGAGGTTATGCAATAGCCCCAAATCCATCAGAGTCAATCCCTAGCCACTGTGCTGAGCTGGCTAGGAGAGCAGTCACCTAGAAACTCAAGTTGAAACTTGGTTTTCACTGGCTTCCTGACACTTTTAACTCAATTAAAGCTGCCGGTATAGCACCTTACCAAAAGACTAATAAATCTTATTTCCAAGAAGTGACTGCCAACAGTGAAACGTGCAAAATTTTTCAACATAAGTTTTCCCGACGATGATTGCTCATTCCTTTGATACGAGGCACGAACTACTGCAGTCTGTCCGCGGTGATGGGGATGCTGGGCAGGAGTCCAGGGGCGTGGACGTGACAGCAGGATGAAAGACCTTATAGCAGGTTCAGGATGTTCCCCTGGTTGTCCTAATTACAATGAAGTCTTCCTGAGGACATCTATCGCAAGGAGCCTTAACACGCACCCCTCCTGGTTCTTCAGGGCCAAAGCGAGTCGACCATATGGACAAGAGAAACCCTCCTCTAAGGTGTTTGCTTTCTCAAGGGCATCTGGGCTCTCGGGGAACTCTTGTCGAAGTTTTGAAGCCTGGTCTGGCCCCTGTGGGTACTGTTTCAGCCACAGAAAGCCAGAGCCCACTCCCCGTTTTTTAAAATAAATCTTTGTGTTGGGGACAATGTTCTCTTTTATAGGCGATGACCAGATTTTAGCTAAACGTCAAATGCTTATTGGATAGGTTGAACATATTTCAGATGGTTTTAGTCATTTCGCTTCCATAGCTATGGGTTTCCAGTTCAGATCCTTTGCCCATTTTTCTACTTTTTTGGTGTATCTTTTTCTTACTTATTTTAAAGACTTCTTCATATATTCTGAATATAAATCTCTTACCAAGTGCATTGCTGACTGATATCTTTTCCCAGTCTGTGTCTTGTCTTTTATTTTATTATATAACATTTTAAATTTTAAATTTGGTTTTATCCATTCTGTCTCTATGATACATGCTTTTGATGTCTTTTTAAACATATTTTTAATGATGGTTGACATACAATATTATTTTAGTTTCAGGTGTACAACATAGTCATTTAACATTTATATATCTTATGAAGTGATAACCATAATAAGTCTAGTAGTTATTTGTCACAATACGTAACTATTGTGATATTATTGACTATATTCCCCATGCTCTACCTTATATCCCTGAGACATTTAATAACCAGAAGTCTCAAACATGATGTACAGACCCCACTCCACATTTCATACTCCACTGACAAAAATTATCTATCTATAGTTTTTCTAAAAGTTTTGTTTGAGATTTCATAACTTGTTTTTAAACATATTTCCCCAAAGCAAAGGGCACTGACTGCCATAATGAAGAGGTGTCTGCCTATGGATCACATGACTAGGTTTCTTATGGTTGAAATTTCTCCCCTGATGGTGGTACTGGTATTGAGTGGCTGAGCATGTCTCTAGTTCTGGAATCTTCCAGATCTCACGTGAGGGGCAGCCTATATCTTTCTCCTCTCGCTCAACTAAGTAATTAACATTGCAATTGCTTAAGCACCTAAGAACTAAAACCCTTTCCATCCTAGTTCCCTCCACGATGCTTTGGCATATCCACATCTGTATCTAACTATTTACCTATCTAGGTTGTGATTTTTGTCATACATCATGCGTGTTCTTGGTAACTGATATTTTCAATTTATGTCTTATATGGAACAATATTAAGATCGATGTCGGTTTTCAGAACATATTGAATTTAGCTCATAGGAGGCAACTCTGGTCCTGTAGCATAGAATGCTAGAATATTAGAATAGAGTAGGTTACGATGTGCTCCCAATAAGTCCAGGGGCTTAACTCGAGTTATTGACTGCTTTCAGCAGGGGCCCAGGACATACCAGGCTGCTTAGATTTCATGGTTCCACCATCTCAACACGAGGCCTCCTCAGTCATCAGGCAGGTGAAGGGACAGCTGAAGAACTGCTCTGGCTCTTCTATGTTTTGTCCTGGAAGTGGGGCACATCACTTCCACCCACAGGTCATTGGCCAGCCCATCTCACTTCTAGGAGGCTGGGAGTGCGAGGAAGCAGATGGACTATTTGCTAAGCATCATGAGAGCCCAGCCTTAGACTAATAGATCATCCACGAAATTTGTACCTGCAAGACTGAGAATTAACTGTGGCCAGAGATGGTATTTTGAATCTTGCTTAAAACCCAGAGGTCAGGATACTCTGTATGCAAAAACTAACTAGGAAAATCTGCCTTCTGAGATGAGGGGCCAGGGAGAAAGTCAAGAACACACAAGTCATTAGAGGTAAAAGAGAGAAAGCATTAAAGATCAGTTTAGGCTTAGACTACGGCTTAGACTGTATGGATTCTCATTTGCAGGTGGAGGGTGTTACTGAGAAGTAAAGCAAAGCAACACAATGGGAAGGCTTCCAAAAAGTTAAAGATAGATAACAAGAAATGTTTCCACTGTGAACAGACCTCAAGGAACTGGTTGTCGAGTGATTTACTGACAGGCTAGAAGATGTGGCTGCCATCATTAAAGAGGTTCTTTGTCAAAGTGGGATCACAAAAGAAGGGGAGGGGGCCAAGCCAGAAATACACGTGCATTTTCCCAAAGACAAGGTATACAAAGAAAAGAAAATAAAAGGAGATTATCTAGTCTCCCATGTCTTTACACATTCTGCAAAAACTACATTATGTTGGTATTTAGGACAAAAAAGGTGAAAACAAACCACTGGTGATTTTCAGAAAAAAAAGAAAGTTGTAGGAAGAAAGGGGAAAAGTTAGCAGAGGAGATCAGTAATTGTTTTCCAACAGCAGGAGATAAAATGTGTGTCTAAGAGGTGTGTCTGACCTTCCTGCTATGCATATATCAGACTCCGGAGTGTGGAGACAAAGGGAAGAAAGTCACAGGGGAGAAGGAGCCAGAATGCAGAGGCTGTATGCAAAGTAGAAGCCATTGTGGGCGACAGAAGAGATAATAGAGGGAAGTGGAGAGTGAAGACTAAAGCAGGGAGATAAGGGATGCACAGTGAAGAGGGAAAAAAAAAAAAACGGGGAAAGGGTGAGATAAATTCATCATAAAGAAGTCTTTAGCAGAGGCCAAGAGTTCTGGGAGGAAATTATCCAGGGGGCCAGAGTCTTTGGGGAGAGTTGCCACTCCAAATGTGTGAAAAAACGTGCTGCTGGTATAAACAATCCTAGTCCCAGGCTACGCTGATCACAAAGCAGTCACCAGTTTTGTGTCCTTTCTGAGTCAAGCGCAGCTCAGGGTATATGTTAGGTGCATATCTCGTTGAGCTCACGGCAATAAAAGTAAGAGTCACAACACACTGTGAGTCAGAGGTGTACCTGTGCTTCCCCAAAGCCTTTGGAAACTATTTAGCAGTGTTAGAATCCATCCATTAAAGCCATTTTTGTATAACTCAAGGTTCAAGTAGCCTTCTCTAGAATGAAAACAGAGCAACAGCCTCTGAGCCTGTGTCTGAGAGTGCTTACTGCCGGCTTTCACTAAGGGTGTGGAAAGAAACTGTGTTTAGCAAGAGCTGGTGGACTGTTAAGTATGGCCTTATCGCAGCTCTACATCTCTGTGAATAAGTCAAGGCTCAGAGCAGCCCAGTGGAAGTACTGGGAACGTCCGTCCGAGGCCTTAAAATAGCAAAATGCTTTGAAGAATCCCATCTTCCTAATGGAAAAAAGAACACACAAGGAAAACGACGGGCAGTTATTTATATGTAGCCCAGGCTTCAGCATGTGACGAAGAGATCATTGCTGATGTACGGCTCTCTTCAGAAATGAGCTTTGTACGTCGTATTCCAGGAGGCTGGAGATGAAAGAAGGAGTTGGCTGGGTGACCGCAGCCCACAGCCTGTTCTTAGGGGGTTTCTGTGGCTCAGCTTTTCCATGAAATAGCTTCCAGGACACCACGTAGGATCAGTTTCCACTGATATCATGTAAGCCGGTGGCTTGTTCAGGTGATGAGAATGAGCACGTAGAGTGGCTGGCAGTGGAGTGCATACAAAAACGTCCCCTTTCCTTCTCTTTGCGGTCACTAATGTGTGACAAGCCTCACCCCCAACACTGAAAGTAGGAAAGTCGTTAGTGCAGTAAGTGGACCACAGAGGAGTTTGACCTACGAGATTTTTTACTACGTTCATATGTCTACATGTGTGGCTTCTCCCTCATTAAGGCTGCGCAGCAGTGACAGATTTCATGCCACTGTGTAATGACACTGAACCCTAAGACACATGCAAAAATCGCTCCTTTATACTATACTGCGAAAAAGATGGGGGGCCAGGCCCGCTGAATACCATGCTGGAATGTTTGGCACAAGGTATAAGCAAATCGATTAATTTTCAAAGAAAATAATTAACACTTGAGCTCTAGAGCTACTTGGCCTGGCACTGTGGCATGGGCGCCCCAAAAGTCATGGTTTTGAAGCAATCTCATCCCGTGGCACCGGCCGCCCTGGAATCAAGAAGTCGGGACAGCAGAGGCTCCCTGCCTGGCATCGTGGGAGAATGTGCCCCCCATGCTCTCCCACCAGAAACAGCCCTGAGTTGCCGGCAGCTTTGCTCCCAGGCTCAGAGTATCCAGGACAGCGACTGATAAATATGCTAATCTGAGAACGAGTCAATTGCCACGTTTCGGGTGTTCGGTTTTAGGTGCGTGGTGACAAGGTGCTAGCAGCCAGGGGCTGGGCCAGCCGCAGGCGCTGCCGCTTCCACAGGTGGGCATCGAGCACTCTCTTTCTCTCGCCGAGTTCTGAAACAGATGATCACACCGAGATGGGGGTCAGGCCAGTCAAACAAAGGAACTCTGAGGTTGGCCTGCAAAGTGAAAACTGTCAATTATCCTATTTTATGTCCTACCTAACGTTTCTAGTAGCAGGGTCCTCATTTCCATTAGACCAATTTGGTACAATACGGCCTGCTCTAATCCTTTTACTGTCTTGTTTGAATAGGAGAAATGAGTGCAAATGAACGGGGAGGAGGACAGGGAGGGAGGGAAGGAAGTAAAGGAGACAGAGAGGAAGGAAGAGCATCATTTTGAAAGGGGATTTTTAACTCCTGACTTGACAATTTGTTCAAAGAGAATGTGACATCGCAACGAAAGCTGGTGGCTGCTGTACAAGGAGGGTGAATCCAGTCAGAAGTGACCTGGTTTTAAAACCTCGCTTCTCTGATGTTGGGGATCTTAGTCTGTGAAGAAGAAAGTCCCCCACGGATTCCGTGTGATTTCTCCATGGAGCACTGAGTCGTGGTTGAAGGAGGTGATGGCTCAGGGCACAGAGAATCGGGGCCAGAGGCTGGCCTGCACGCCCAGTGCCACCTTCTCACGAGGGGTGCCAAGAGCAGACCACACCGCAGCACAGTGAGGACATTAACCCTTTCCCACGTGAGCTAACTCTCAAAGGCCGAGCAAAATGCCTGAAAGCACCTTGAATTTGTTCTCTGAGGCTGTGGAACAAATTATGACTAACCTGGCAGCTTGAAACAATGCGTATTTGTCACCCCAGTTCCCAGGGGTCAGGAGTCCAAGCACAGCTTAACTGGGTGCTCTGGTCAGGGTCACCCAAGGCTGCCACTAAGGTATCAGCTGGGCTGTGTCTGCATCTGGAGGCCCCGCTGGAGAAGTATCTGCTTCTAAGCCCATCAGGTTGCTGGCAGAATTCGCTTCCTTACAGCTCACGTGTTGCTGGCTGAAGGCCTCCCCAGGCCCTTGCCACCAAAGCTTCTCTGACATCATTGCTACTTCATCAATCCTATAAGAACAGTTCTAGCTCCACGCTGGCTGACACAGATAGAGTCTTGTGTAACGTGCCTTAATTGTGGGAGTGATATCTGCACCTTTGCCATATTCTCTGGGTTGGAAGGAAGTCCCGGTCCTGTCTGCATGTAAAGGGAGGGGATTACACGAAGGCATGAACACCAGGAGGCTGGGGCCATTGGGAATCACCTTAGGGTTCGTCTGCCACAAGCCTGGAACCTCTTCCTACCTCTGTCATCACTGACTTTATTGGAATTATTTCCCAAACCACATAAATCTGTTTTCTAATGATCTTCAGCAGGGTGACCAGGACTGGCATAATCTTAGCACCAAAAGTCTCTCATTCTGGGTAAACCCCTCAGCCTCAGGCAAGCCAGGACAGCTGGTCACCCTAAGCAGATCATAGACTTTCTTTAGTTTCTCTTTGACTAGTTTTAGGGGTGAAAGAGAAGTTGGAAACCTTTTATCCAGGTTGAATCATCCTGCAAGCAGCCCTCACAGGCCACTGAGTGGAAGGAGGCGGCCAGGCACAGCTGATCGGTGGGCTCTCTGTGTGCACAGCCTTGGACTTGGTCCTGGGGCAGTAAAGGAGAGTTCTGGGGTTTTATTATTACTGTTATTTGTTGGTTTTGCTTTTTAAAGAAAAGACCAAATCTCACCCATAGGGGATTTCCGAGCCCATTGGCGAAGGCCCGGGTAGGGGCTGGGGCATACTCAGCTTGACAGTTTTTTCTGAATTGACTAAGGAGTCAAAATGGTGACTTCAGCTACCAGGAAACAGGTAGATTTACCTTAGAGGTGCATGTTATTTCAAAACAGCGTGAGGATAAGTGCAAATCCCCAAGGTTGAGTACACAGCTTGTGCCCACGACAGGGACTTCCCAGGTTTTCCAGCATAAAACACAAGCCAGTGCAAAGTATCCCACTAGAAACAGAGTTTGTAAGCACTGAGGGGAGAAAAGGTTATGCAACTCCTGAAAGGTTCAAGGCAAGGTTAATGTGGGCAAGCAGAGCGGTGGTTTCATGCTACGCGAGGGAAGGTGGTCCAGTTTACCAAGCAGCACAGTTCTGTCTGCTGCAGCGGAGCCTTGATCCAATAAATCATTCCAATCAAGCAGTAACTCTTATCTGTGGCAAGAAAACGGTCCAAGACAATCATCGACTTCCCCACCTGCCCAGCCAGGTAGATTTATGTCATTTGCCATTAAACAGTCTAGGTTCCCTGACATAAAGGTCTGAGTCTTGGAATGCTAGTCTCAGAGCAGTTTGACTTGCTTTAACACCGTTTCCCTGTTCACCCCAAACTGAACTGGGGATGCCCTGAATAGGACGTCGGATATAATACTTTTAGAGGCGTGAAGCTGTCTGTCCAAGGTTACTCGGTGGGAGGGCTTTGCAATAGGGCCTTCTGTCCCCAAAGCCCTTGACCCATATGCTGCTCCTAAGAGCAGCCTCACTGGTCAGAACACTCTGGAACCTCCGTTAAAAATATGTCCTGATATAAAAGACATCAGGAAGCCAGCTTCATAGACTGACAGATGGAGATGGAAGGCTCTGAACTCTCCTTCATAAACTTTCAAGGAAATGCTTATTTGCAGAAATATTGGCATTTCTTCAATCATCGTTTCCCCCTGGGTTTTCCGTAGACTTCTAAATATCATGTAACAAAGAGGCTCCTCAGACAAATACGTCTGGTAAATGCTGGACTGATCAACGCTCAATGGGATGAATCTGTTGTAGGACTTCTCAGAGTCTAATTTAATGCGTGAAAGTCAACACTGACCCACAATCAGAATCACTCACAGAGACTTTTTTTCCTATTTCTTGTGCAATTGTTATTGTGTGTGTGTGTTTTTTTTTAAGTAACTTTTTATTTTGTGATTATTTTTATTTTGTAATCACTGGTACAGTGGGTTTTTTAAGTAAACAACAGGGATAGACACACATCAAGTAGCAGAATTCCCAGCACTCTTTACCCAGCTTCCCACAATGAAGATATTTTACATAAACGTTGTACGTTGTCAAACCCAGGAAACTGAGGTGGATACAAATAATAGGAACAGGTCAGGTGTAAACGTTATTTGGATTTCATCAGTTTTTACATGGGCTACTTTTTTTCGTATGTGTATACAGTTCTACGAACTTTTATCACGTGTGTATATTTGAGTATCCAGCCCACGACAGGTTATAGAACTACTTCACCACCACAGAGAAGCTCCCTCATGTCACCCTGTAACCGGCACACTGTTCCCCCAGCGCTAACCTCTCGCAACTACAGACATCTACATCTCTATCATTTTGTCACCTTGAGAATGTCATGTAAATGGAATTGTGCAGTTTGTAATTTTTCCTGATTGGCTTTTCTTGCTTAGCATTATGACCTTGAGATCCATCAAAGTCATTGAGTGTCTTGGTAGTTTATTTCTTTTTATTGCTGAGTATTATTCCACTCAATATGTATACTACAATTTATCTAGTTATAGGCTGGAGAATATTTGGGTCGTTTCTAGTTTTTTGGCTATTACAAATAAAGTTCGTTTGTTCACATATTTTTATGTGAACAAAATGTTTTTTTTTTCCGGAATAAATACCCAGGGGTGCAATTGCTGGGTCATATGGTATCCTGTAGAGCCTTTTAAAACTCTAGATGCCCACTTTTCTCACATGATGTTGAATCAGTCACAGATATATACTCTCCATGAGGAGATCTCATTAAAGTAAATAACGGACATAAACCTACATCAATAAGGACAATGCAAAGAAGAAGCAGAAACAGATAAAGAGTTTTCCACAACGGTTTGGACGAGATAAGTAGATGTCGGAGGGACAACTGATGAGGCAGAGAAAAGAAAGCTCCTCCCTAGAGGGAGTGCCATGAAGAAGGAACTAATCAGCCTGTTAGAGGCCAGAAAAGCTGGTGAGGGCAGAGGGACCCTGGTATCTTATTTGAAGGCAATAGGTATGTATTCAGGGGAACCAAAATTTAAATATTTGTAAATATATCCAGAAAACTTGGAGAATACATTGCCTCTGTGCATAAGAAAAGGATGATCTATAAAGTAAATGACCAGAGAGCAAACAAAAGCTCTTGGAATTTAAAAATAGGATTGCTAAAATTAAAAGTAGAAGGCTCAAGAGAGAAAGCTGGAGAAATTTTCCAGAAAATGTTTTATAATGGAAGAAATAAGAGAAAATATAAGAAATATCAAGAATTAACTCCGGAGTTTCAACATCTGATTTATAGGAGTTGTGATAATAGATAATAGCGAAAATCGAAGTGAGAACTTCTCAAGGGAATTTTCCTATTTTTCAAATGGAAGAAGACACCAAATGCCAGGCATAATGAGCAAGAAGCCCTCTCAACTAGACACACATGTGAGATTCCGGAAGCGTAAGAATGAAGATCCTTCAATCTTTTAGAAAAAAAATCATAACTAAGAATCATATTGGTGTCACACTTATCAGAAACTCTAGATGCTAGAATACAATGGATCAATGCCTTTAAAATTCAGAGGCAAATATTTTGAACCTAGATTTCCATACCCAGCCAAATCTTCAGTTAAGTGCTAACAATAGAGTCTTTGCAGATATATACGGATTCAAAAGTATGCCCCTTGAACGCTTTCATGGGATTTTAAAAAAAGAACATACACCAGTAAATACAAGTAGTTAAAGTAAGAGTCAAATGTGGAACCCAGGAAAAAATGGATCATGTCTGAGAACAAGGGCTCTAACCAGGCCCAGAGAGCAAGCCGTCTAGGCTGGTGCAAAATGAGGAAACTGGAGATACGTTTCTAGAAATCAGGGTAATTGGTAGACTAGAGATGATGATTGAGAACGTGAAAAAGAACTTGAAGAAATTACAAAGGTGAAATATGCAAAGAATAATTCATTCAAAATGGTCCCTAGAAACTTTTTTTTTTTGTATCTTAGTGGTCATATCAAGGCTGCCGAGAAGGAAATATAAACCCAACAGCATCAGACATTTTTGACATAACCTCACATAGGCATCCCTGTGTGATGATCGACAAACTTCCACCATAAAAATAATAGGGCTTTTGGGAAACAATAAGGTTTGGCTGGAGACGCAAAACTTGCAGAGTTGTGTAGCTAAAGCATTAACAGAAAACAGTGACCATCCCAGGAAAATGTTAGCACAGGTAACCACGCTGGCATTGGCAGCTAGAATCACAGTCAGTATTTCCTCGTGCCCTGGGATTCTGTTTTCTCTTTGGACGTGCTGGTCCTTGAAGACGTTCACATCTAATAGAGGCCAGGATCACCAAAATTAAAATGTACAATCTAGGGACAGCCTTCTCCATTAATCTGGTTTTGTTTTAAAACAGGGGCAGCATCTTTGCCTCAGTCACTTATTATAGAAGCTACTGCACCCATCTCTCTTGAATGGCTGAAAGGCGCGACTCCAGAATGTTTGTTTTCTTAAGATTTTTGTGTCATGTCTATGGATTTCTCTCTAATTGAGAGAAAATTAGTACTTGATTGCTTCAAACATTAACATGCTGGGGGGGGGAAATCGACTGTGAACTAATACAACTTCCGTGTCCTGACATTGTCCCCTATTTCCGAGTTGCACGCGCAGCAGAACACACTGTTCCTGGCTCTGCAGAGAACGCCCTGACATGAGCATAATAGTATAAATACTGTTTACTGGTTTCAACTTTTCTAATCAACCTATTGACAATTGTAGTTTCCCCACCCTTCTTGCCAGCACTGTCTCCATCCTGGGACCAAAGCGTCTGCAGATAGTGTGTCTGAGGGAAGGAAGGGAGATGGAGGCGGGTGCCTGCTGCCTGATGCAGAGCCCGGTGACTGAGAAGAACAACGCATTCATTTTGGGAGGGATGGAGAGGATGGAAGCGCAATAAACGAGCCACATCCTCCTCCCTGATAGACAATACCTAAGGCTGATAACTCAAATGAACACAACAGAAACGTGTTATGTGTCGTGCAAAGCAGCCCAGGGGGCTCTCGAGTAGCAAGAGCTTGGGAGGGCTGTATGCATAGCAAATGCCGGGGTGGGACTGCTCAGAGTGAGCAGAGAGACGAGGACTCTCCAGGCCATGAGTTTTGAAATTTTTGAGCAAGGCTGATTCAAACGATTTCTATTTTCTTGAAACTGAGCATCTTGAAGGGCTACAGACACTCGGAACCAAGCATATTAGCATAGGAGAGGTTTCACCCAGCCTACATTAGGGAGGAGTCCGTGACCAGGGCTCCAGGGGACATTCTGGGGGAGATTCAGGTAATCATCTTGCATTACGGCATCCCTGGAAAGGCATGGTGAGTGGTGGACACAGCTCTAGATTAAGCATCAGAATTTCTTGAATCTATGGTCATCCAAAGGCTGTTTGGGGAGAGAGGGTCTTTGGTGTCCCATGTGAAGTCTATCAGCCTTCAGCAAGGCCTCCCATAAAACATGCATCTTAGGAGGTAAAAAACCAAACCAAAACAAAACCGTATGTTGTCAGCAAAAGCAGCTTCAAAATGTCTCCTAGTTGCCCCCTCCAAAATATTGCCCCATGTGAGCCTTCCCTACATGGCATTTCTGAGACAAGTTACCTCTCTAGTTAGGCCTCGCTCTGCTCTTTACTTGCCATGTAGCTTTTTCTCTTTGTTCCTTAATGTGTTCATCTGTAAAATGGGAGTGGAGAAGAGGATGAACTGATTGACCTCTAACATCCCTTCCAGCTCTGACATCCCAGGATTCGATGTTCTCCAAAAGCAAGGAATGTTCCAGCACACCCCCAGTTTCCATCAGGCAGGATGGCTGCAAGCCAGGCAAGGAGGAGGTGAGAGCCATGTCTTCTGACTCGGAACCCTTTCGCCTTCCCAGATAGATTTCTCTGTCTTTTTTTAGGGAAGGGAAGGTGAGAGCCGCTTGTCCATGTGAAGGCTTCACAAAAGCACAGGAACAAACATGTGGTTCTTAACAAATCCTCAATTTCCCCAGAAGTGCTCGGCTGCCTGTGGGGAGCAGGCTCTCTGCTGACCCAGATAAGCAGATCCAGGGCTCTGTGATGTTGGCATGAGACACTTCAAGGTGTCTCTCTCCACAGGACATCAGGAGGCTGGGCGGCCCTGTCCAAACACAAACACGCAGGCAGTAGCGTCCCTGCCCAGGCAGATGCGAACACAAAAGAGACTTTTCAGCTAATAAGATCCTCTGGTGTTTGTAGCTCTAAGCAGGTAAGGTCATTAGAACTCTTCTTTATAATGCATTTTTCCCCCTCCTCATTCTGATGGAGTGAAAAATAGGCTGAGGAACTGGTTGTGTTTTCTATTTAAGTTAGTTCAAATGAAGGCAGATTTTTTTTTATCTCTGTGTATGTCTGTGGTGTGTGTGCATGCATGCACGTGTGTGCGTGCATGTGCAAGGCATGGGGCCAGCCTGGGGGAAGGAGAGTTTAGAGATGATATTACTGGGTCCCCTGGCTAAAGAAGAAAAACGTTGGGCTTGAAATGGTTTCCTCTGGGGGATGTTTGTGGAATCAAAACGCCTCTCTGGTTTGCAGTTCTGAAATCCACTACTGTGACTAAAAAAAAAAAAAACAAACCCACTTTCAATTTAGAGGAGGAAAAGGCTACAGCTCCTGGAGCCCCATCTCAGTTGAGGAAAATGCCACTGGATAAAATGAACATTGCGGATTTGGATTTCAAACACAAGCATTGATCTCGGCATCGATTGGGGTTGTGTTGATGATTGCGTCTGAGCGCCAAGTCCTGCCTTGTCCCCCGGGGGAAGAAGATTGATCCCAGGGTGTAGCTGTGAGCTTGGGATGGAAGAGGAAGGGCAAAGCGGGTCAGTTCCATGGTAAGGGAAGGACCCTAACATGCTCTTTCAATAAACTGAAATACTGCAAATCAAAGTCTCACCCCTAGCGACTCCCATCTGCTCCCCCTACTTTGTCAACACTTTTCTCCTGGGAAGGCTCAGTGCTTTGAAGGATGCTCAGGTTAAATCTCTATTTACAGCATCACCAGGAGAGGGGCATGAGGATAAATGATTAATCCTTCTTCCTTCCTGTACCCGGGACCCTGTACTCACTAGGTTCCTTGGTATAAGAAGACCCACTATGAGACCTCAGGCTGCCTACTTGGTTCCAGAGTAATGGGCATGAACTATTCATTCACCAAATATTTATTGAGTGCCTACTATGTGCCAGGAGCTTAGGATGACTCAGTGAACAAAACAGACATGGATCTATTCTCATGAAGCTGATAGGCCATGGGGGAAGATAGATAACAAATAATAAAAATAATAAATAGCAAATTATCATATGTTCTAAGGTGATGAATGCCATGAAAAAGGCAAAGTAGGGCTGAGAAGGAGAGATTAGGAGGACAGAGTAGGGGAGGCTCTGTAGCTGGTCAGGGGGTGCCCCTTTGAGAAGGCGACACTTGAGTAAAGACTGCAGGGAGGGGAGAGACTCAGCTGGGCAGATATCCAGAGCGAGAGCCTCCAGACAGAGGGAACTGCTAAGTGCAATGGCCCTAGGGTGGTGGAGCACCTGGTGTGTCCAAGGAGCACCAAGGAGGACAGCGTGCCTAGATCAGGGTGGGTGGGGGTGGCCGAGGGTAAGTGATAGGTAAGGGTGGAGGGTTTCTGGGGCCTAAATCCTGTACAGTATTATCAGTCATTGTAAGATGTTTGGCTTTTAGTAATTTACCCTTGAGTGGCGGACACACAATGCCATATGCATATGGCATATTATTGAATCGAACACTTGAAATCTATATGATTTTATTAACCAATGTCACCATTCGTTAACCAATAAATTTAACTAGAAAAATTAACAAGAGCTTTGGCTCTTATTCTGAGATAAATAGGGAGCCACTGGAGAATTTTAAGCGAGGATTGGCATGATCTGATATTATCTAAAAATCCTTCAGGTTGCTGTATTGAGACTGGAGGGCAAGGGTAGAGCAGACGGATGGGTAGGAGGCGGAGAAGGGGTGATGGGGATACAGCAGGGGTGGAGGTGGTGAGAAGTGGTCTATATCCTAATTTAGTATAAAAATGGTGCTCAGGAGATTTCCTGATTGCTGGTAGGTGGAGGTTTTGGGCTTCAGCCCTCAAAGAGCTGAGCTCCTCACAACTCAGATGGAAAGGAGGTTTTTCAGGGGAAATTAGGAGTTTTGTGTTAGTGATTGTTAAATTTGAGATGTCTGTTATAGACATCCAAGTGGAGATGTTGAGTGTGCGATTGCAGAGAGGTCTGACATCATTCTGGAGGGAGATATCTGAATTTTAAATATAAATTTGGAAGTTATTTGCATATATATGATATTTAAATACCACGAGACTAGATGTGATCACCTAGGGAACGAGTGAAGATGGAGAAGAGAATAGGACCACAGCACTCTTGGGAACAGTCCCCTGGGACACTCCAGGGTTCAGAGGCTTAGAGAGAGTGAACTGCAAAGGAGGAGTGTGGGTGCTCGAAGCCAGGTAGAGAAACGTGTCATAATCAACGGGTGCAAATGCTGTGGGGAGGTCAAGAAGATCTGAAGACTGGGACGTTTTCCCTTTTAGTACCATGGAGGTCACCAGTGACCTGAACAAGACTGGTGTCGGAGGCAAATGCTCCACTGAATTAGGAAACTGTGGATGAGAAAAATCAGAGGAGAAGAATTGCTAACAACTGAGAAAACTGATTCACACAGAAACTTGAACTTTAGACCTGAAACTATAAAACTCCTAGAAGAAAACAGGGGATAAGCTCCTTGACATTTGTCTTGGCAATGCTTTTTAAGAAATATGACAACAAAAGCCAAAACAATCAAGTGAGACTACATCAAACTAGAAAGCTTCTGCACAGCAAAGGAAACCGTCCACGAAAGGCAACCCATGGAATGGGAGAAAATATTTACAAGTCATATATCTGATAAGAGGTTAAAACCCAAAATATATAAAGTATTTATACAACTCGATAGCCAAAAAAAAAAAAAAAATCAGTTTAAAAAATGGCCTAAGACACTGAATGGACAATCTTCCAAAGAAGACATAAAAATGGCTAACAGGTACATGAAAGGTGCTCAACCTCACTAATCTTCAGGGAAAGGCAATTCAAAACCACAATGAAAGATCACTTCACGCCTGCTAAAATGGCTGTCACTCAAGAGACAGGAGATCAAGAGATAGGTGTTGGCAAGGATGTAGAGAAAAGGGGTCCCCTGTGCACTGTTGGTGGGAACAGAAATTGGTGCAGCCACTATGGAAAACAGTTTGCAGGTTCCTCGAGAAATTAAAAATAGAGCTACCACATGACCCAGGAATTCCACTTCTGGGTATTTATCCAAAGAAAACGAAATCACTGTTTCAAAGAGACATCTACACTCCTATGTTCATCACAGCATCATTTACAATAGCCAAGCTATGGAAACAGCCTACGTGTTCATTGATGGATAAACGGGTAAAGAAGTTGTGCGTGTGTGTGTGTGTGTGTGTGTGTGTGTGTGTGTGTGTATCATTTAGCCACGAAACATAAGGAAACCCTGCCATTTGCAACAATATAGATCTTGAAGACATTATGCTGAGTGAAACCAGTTAGGCAGAGAAAGACAAATACTGTATAATTTCACTTGTATGTGGACTCAAAAAAAAAAACATAAAATTTATAGAAACAAAGATCGGGTTGGTGGTTGCCAGAGGCGGGGGCGAGGGATGGCAGAAATGAGTGAAGGTGGTAAAAAAGTACAATCTTCCAGTTATAATATAAATAAGTTCTAGAGACGTAATGGCCATCACAGTAACTATAACTAACAACGCAGCATTATATCTTTGAAAGTTGCTAAGAGGAAATCTTAAAAGTTCTCGTCACAAGGAGAAAATCTAACGGTGAGGTGATCGGTGTTAACTAAACTTCCTGTGGTCTCTGTTTCACAACATATACGTAGATCGCATCATTGTGTTTTACATCCTCAGCTATCGAGTCATATAATTATGTCTCCATAAAACTGGGGGGAAAATACTCCTTCGAAGGGTTTTGTTGCAGAGGAGAGCAAAGAAATGGCGCAGCAAGAAGCAAAAGCAACAGGGCTAAGGTGGATTAGGTTTTGTTTGATTCGGCTTAATTTAGTTCTTTTGCTGAATATTAAAGGCCCTAGGGAGTGTGTGTGTGTTTGTGTGTGTGCGTGTGCGTGTGCGTGTGTGTGTGTGTGTGTGTGTGTGTAAGAACATTGAACGTGCGATCTACCCCTCTAGATCTTTTGGTGTGTAATACAGAATCACTATCTGTCACTGCAGTGGTGGGCAGCAGATCTCTAGAAATCATTTATCTCACGTAACTGGAGTTTTATCCCCCATTAGAGCTTCCGTTTCCCCTGCCCCAGGCCCTGGCAACCACTGTTTTATTCTTTGTTTTTATGAACGTGACTATTTTAAGTGCCTCACATATAAGTGGAACCTACAGGCTCTGTCCTAATGTGACTGGCTTATTTCGGTCAGCATAATGTCCTCAAACTCTCATCCGCATTTTCACATATTGTGGGATTTCCTTCTTTTAGAGCCGGATAACATCCCACTGTATGTGTGTGCCACACTTTTGAAGTCCATTCATCTATCGTTGGGCATTTAGATTGTCTGCACATCTTCAATATTATGAATGATACTTAAAAGAACGTGGGAGAGTGTTGGGTTTAATTTGACCATGAGGAAAAACACAGCAATTGTCAGTTAGCCAACCTGTGCAATACTTGTCCTATGTCAACACTGTACTAGGCGCTAAAGGAGAAGTAGAAATATAAACGAAATCCTTGCCCTCAAGGATTTGACAGCCAAGTTCGAGGTAGCAATCATTTAGACAATAAAGTCAGGGCACGGATGGGAGGGAAAGTGGGCGGTGTGCAGTCTGCGTGTGCCGTGGGAGTTCAGAGCGAAGAGAGAACGGAGATGGCGTTTGGTCAAATTCAGTGGAAGACAGTCGTTAACTGCTCAGTGTCTACCATTGTGCCTGGTGCTCTAAACCACGCAGGATGGGGAGTAAATGTCTGTCATCTGCGCTTCCCGGCTCCTTGTGCCACCTCCAGCACAGCAGTAGCGTGCGGGAAGGGCTCACCCCAGAATCAGACTCCTTGCCAGCAGGGAGAACAATTGTAGGAGATACAACAAGTGCTAGGAACATAATAGACACTCATCTATGAACTATTTTCTGAAATTGTGTGGTCAGTGCTCTGGCCTCGACAACATCACATGGAAATGATCTGATTGCTGGGTGGACTACCTTGCTGGTCTCTGAGCTCCTGGAAGGCCTGGCCTGAATCTTCTTTATCTTTATATTCCCAGATCGGGTGTAGAGTAGACAGTTCTATGGTAGATAATACTGAATGCCATGGTTCCATGTGCATTCTCATTGTCCAGGTGATGAGATACTGCTGAATTCTGATCTATGAATTGGGTACCTACCATTGTGTGCGAGGAGCCCTGTGGGTTACAAAGAGGCCTAAATCCCTCTCTTTCCTTTACAGTCTCGGAGAAAAACCAACACCAAGGCATCAGTGATGCTGAAAATGCTCCCAAGTGGGCACTCCCAGGGCTGAGAGACTCCGGGCAGGAGAAATTGGCCTCCCATGCCCTTCCTCACTGAACTTCACTCTCACTCCCCCCACGTTATCCCGAGAGAGAGACATCCCCAAAGTGCCATGGTGTATGTAGTGTCTCTTTTCCTCTTCGAGTGTGTATCCAGACGCAATTCAAATGAGTGAAGAAGAGGATCTGGAGGAGCATGTTTCTGAGGGCTTATGGGAGTTTGGACTGGAATGGGGCCTACGAGATGTTATCCAGAATGTCCTTTGAATGATTTGCGCCGTTGGCCACCACGGCCAGAATAACTCTCTAGCCGGAGAGTTAATTACAGTTCTCTCTAGCATTCTGGTATCTTCATCATAATGGACAACTCTTGATGATCTATCCGTATGGAGGGAAGTACGAGTGATCCCAAATATGGAGGAGTCAATTATTTCTGTTGGACCCTGGGGATGTATCTCAGAGTTTTGAGGGAAAATTAGTTGATTCGCTCTTTTGGAATCATAAGAGGGATCAAGCTGAATAATGATGCTGTGCTACAAAGGGCAGCTCAGGCGGTTTTGAAGAAATGTTTGATTTCCAAATAATATCTTCATAAGTCTCCACTGCCTGTTCTAGGTAGGAAGAGAGATGGTTCAGTGTTTAAGGTTCATGCTTCACACCAGCATAGGCAGCATTTTCTCCCTTTGTCCTTCTGAGTAACACATCTACTGCAACATACTGGGGTTTGGATCTCCCGAGAGACCTGTTTGGACACGTCATATAGTCAGTGGCTGCAGTATTTGTCCAGAGAACAAACCAGGACCTCCACGGCACTGGCTGTGAAAATGTCCATGAGACTGGACGACTTGCAGAATTTTCAAGATTTCCTTTCACCCTTAGAAAAAATGCAAGTATTATAGCTCCCCACTCCTGGGATACTGCACAGAATCCACTTATTCATAAACCAGAAGAAGAAAGTCCTTACTAGATGCTGAGCTCTGTGCAAGGTTTGGGGGATACAAGGCAGGATAAATTCAATGGTACAAAACTGAGAGTTTATCAGATGCATGGCTGGTCTAGGCAGAGGTTCAGACTCATAGGTAAGCTCGTACGGGAAAATGTTTGAGGTGGCAGGGAAGCCACATGCATGGAGGAGGCGGGAAAAGCAAGGAGCCTACGGGTCAAGTCTATCAAGGGCGGAGAGGAGACCCTTGAATTGAGACATGGAAGGTGAATGGGGGATTTGTGGCCCCAGAACTGCAGGGGAGAGGGCTTGGTGATCGAGGAGAACAGGCATTTTAGGTAGGGAGAGCAGTCCCCGAAGGCAGGGGCCTACAACCAGGAGGCATGCACCCCCGGGTGTGCAGTGGGATGTCTCTCAGATCTTCTCCCCTTGCGTGGTTTTCTGTAGATTAGAAGCTGTGGGAGAGACATATCAGCTGTGCATCGATGTCCCTTTTCCTTCCCACAATGTGCCCGAGAGTCCCACATTCTCTGGGGGTGTCATCAGCTCCTCCGGATCCCCTCACCTGCCCACTTTGCACAACATCTCCACACACGTCTAGTGCGGCAGCTCATGTCAGCCTCACTTAATTGCCACCATCCCTATTCAGGGGACAGAGGACTCTGCTGCTGTCCCCAAACTTGCTATTGGAATCATAGTGGTGTTATGAGGAGAATGCCTGAAGGCAGTAACCTAGGGAGACGATCGGCTGCCTCTGATGTCCGAGGCCTGGATCGTGGGGGAAGGAAGGGAGACACCCCCACGGTCACTATTTAGTTGTCCACCTGGCTTCAGAATTCTCTCTGGGAACCACACAGACAAAGCCCGCGTTAGCCTCCCAAACAGGAAACACTAGGTAAGACGCACGTCAACTGAAAAGAGCCTTTTCTAGTCACAGTCAGTATTTTTTAAATTTTGACAATCAGACTGTATTAAAAAACCTACTTTCTGTTTTTGGTTTGCTTTGGGGATTAGAGACAATTCACCAATGACTCTTTAGTACCAAAATCAGTCGCGTCTATAAGAAAGTGAACTGTCACTAATACTTGGCGTGCTTTCTAGTCCCAGAGGGACAGTGACTTACTCTTCTACAGCTTCTGAACCTTCTGCCTCATACACTGGTCAGTTCTCCAATGTTCATTTTACCAGCAGTTGGAGGGCAAATTTTTCTTTTTAAGTTCTTCGTTGGCACTGTCCTTCCTTCTGTTTACTAATGTTCTTGATTAACATCTTTCTCTGTTTGTTCTTGCTTGATGAAGAGTCCACAGTTCAATACAAGGGGGAAGGGGTGTTGGGAGGCAACAGTCCAGGAGAAATGATGGGGGCGCGAGCCAGGACACCGAGAAAGGGAATGGACCCATGGGCTGGAAAAGGAAATGTCTGGGTGACTCCCAAGTTGCCAGCTTCGGGGATGAAGTGGATGGCGAGGCCCATCGCCAGTGCAGGAGAAGTACTTCTCTTTTGAATCTGTTGGGTTGAGGGCACCTGCAGGGCATCTGGGTGGAGACATAACACACAACTGCTCATGCAGGTCTCGAGTTCAGGAGTGAGAACGACAGGGCCCCAGATGTGATACGTCTATTGGCACTGACACCCCTGTGTGATAGAATCCTACCCAATTCCCTCCCACCGCCCCCAAAAAGTTTGCAGTGTCACATCAGTAACCAAGGAAACACGTTTATTTGGATAACAGTTTCTCAAATCCTTTTCTCAACCCCCTTTTCTGCCAGAAACAAACAGAATAAAGTACATGGAGGAACCAAGTAATAGCAAATCCACACCGATGAGCACCAGAGTGACTCAGAGTAGCTCTTTGCCCTAGTAGAGCCTCTGGCAGAACTGGGTACCTCGAAGATCTTAGAAGAAGTGGATAGATAGCAATTTTAGCAGCTTATCACATAATTTTTTTACACAGACAATAGATTATCGCAGTGCCTCTGGCCCAGCGTGCCCGTGGTGAGGAGTTAACAGCAGAGTCATCTGAGGGAAGATAAAAATCATCCTGGCAGTGAGGATGGGCTGGGAAGGCAGGAGAAAGCCTGCGGAGCATGTGGCGTTGGCGGGGCAGCCGCCCGGAGTGGCGCTTCTCTGCGACCCCACGGCTCTAATGGACGGGGAAGCTGGGAGGCTAGAAACCCCAGCGTGGATTCCCTTCCCGAGCCAGAGCACGCCGGCAGCTGAGACACCGCACTCTGCTCTTCTTTCTAGCCAAACCACGCTTTGGTCCATTCTGTCACTCCCACCTCCCAGTTAGACACCCGGAGTCCGGCTACCACCTGCCACTCCGCAAGGCAGGTCCAGCTGCCCTGATGTGGCAGAGGGAGGGGGAAGCTCTCCCGGCCTGGAAGGAGGTAGAAGAACGGCTGAGCTCCCCAGAGGGGAGCAGGACGGCCCAGGAGCTCTGGCTTCCCTCAGAGACCCGAAGGGTGGATGCAGGGCCCTGGCTGATCTCTGCCGACGTGGTTATTAGTTTGGGAAACTCTTTGTCAAAGCTATGGAGACTTTATATATGAAACAGGGATGCAAATTCCCTCCTGGTGGAGTTGGTTTGAAGATCAAATAAGAAAATGTGGGGAAGTCACAATGCATAGGTGTTTACTAAATGCTTAATGCATGGTAGTGATTATGACCATTTGAGGGGTACAGAGAAGAGGTCACGATGACCCCCTCGGCCCACCGTTTGAATCCCAGCTCCACCCCTCACCAGCTACAAGACATAGAGAGTTTAACTTCCCAGAGCCACGGTTTCACTATCTCTACAACTACGTTAACAGTATCTACCCCTGAGGCTTTTGTAAGTCTTAAGATTAGATTAAAAAAAAAATTAAAAGACTTTAATTTGTGGTGGCATTAGTATCATTTTTGGAAATACCTGAATGTAAGGCTTTTCTCATGCTTCATATTTCCAGAGAAAATACCCTCTGAAAGGGTCAAAAGCCGGTACTGATCGACCATAACCAGGTCTCTAAACTACAGTGGGTCTAAGCGACACGTTAACCTGGACTGGGGTTGACAAATAGTTCTATAAAGGGCCGAAGAGTAAATATTTTAGGCTTTATGGGTCACACAGTCCCTGTCCCAATTCCTCAACTCTACCACGGGGCCAAAAAGCAGTTATAAACAATATAAACAATATTTTAAAAAGGGGCATGGCTGTGGTCCAACAAAACTTGATTTACGAAAACAGGCAGGCGGCCCATTTATGTGATGGTCACAGTTTGCTGACTTCTGACTTAGACACATACTTAAGAAAGGACTCCCATCCCCCATGGGACCAAATACTAGAAATTCCACCATTAGAAAGTCATTTCTTTGGATTAACCATTGATCCATGGAGAAACGGAGATGGCTGTCAAAATGCAAACAAAAGGAATAATAGATAAAGTTTTACTTTGTATTAGAATGTCGTATATCTGTTCAACCCATTGGCCTGGACTTCACTGGGAGGCACCAAACACCTGGAGGAAGGAGAATTAAAAATGGGTCCAGGAAAGGAAAAGGGAACAAATATGCCTCTAACTCTCTCTCAGGCCTTCTCGACGAAAACTCTCTCTTAGACGCCTTCCCGTTCCACATCCCGCCCCCACTTCCAAGCCAAGATGTCTTCATCACAAAGAGCACACCAGGCCCTTCCTTGCCCCTCTCTGAGATGGTGGGTGGCTGCCTTCAACTATTCCTAAAGCCGAACCCTCAGTTTCCAGTTTTTCTTTGAGTGTGAGGTCAAAACTATGTTAGGGAGAAATCACGAATCTCACTTGCGGATCCCGCAGGGGTTGTGGCTGTAGACTACTCATCCTTCGGTATGAGCGACGCTGGGCAGAGGAGGCATCCTCAGCCTCGCGATGACGTAGCGAAGGTCTCTATCTGCGGAGACTGCTTGGCCCAGGAAACTGCTCTGCTTCATTCCACAAGGGCAGCTACAGAGAAAATCCCATTTAAGGCCATTCCCAGGGTCCCACTGGATTGCTCTGCCCTCTGTCCCTCAGACGGTCCCAGCTTCATTCTGTCAAGGGACTGTCTGTCGCTCACCATGTATCCGCTGCTCTCTGGACATCCACCTCTGCAGCCTCCTCTAACACCCACCTTTCTAGGACCCTGTGGCCCTTGGGGCAGCTTCTTCTCTGAGCCCCTCCAGCACCTGCTCTTGAGGGGCCTTCTGAGGGGCACAGGCACCTCCATGAATCCGCTCATCCCCGACCACGACCCCCACTAGCTCAGAATATTACACAGCACCAAGCACCAAGCATTCGTAAGTGATGACCACCTCGCTGTCCTGTGCTAGCGGAGGGGCAGAGTCCAGTGCTGGAGAAGGCTGGGAAGAAGGCTGCACTGTTCCTGATGCCTCCCCGCACCACGCCACCCCCAGCCCTGGGAGGGTAGTGAATGCTGAGAGGGGCTTCCAGGGCCCTGAATCCTTCTGCAGCATCCTTTTCTTTCCCACTCACTCCTGTCCCCAGCCCACGTAGCTTAGAAACCCATCTAGCACTTGAACTTGGTTTGACTAGACAAGGAGATAATTCAGTAAATCTCCTGCCATTGTCTTTTGCTTAAGAGAACTTTGTAATCCACAGTGCGATAGCGCTAAGGACGCATTAATCCTCGTGTACCCAAGTTAAGTGATGGAGAAATATTCTAGGAGTCTTTCATTCCTTTTAAGGTGAAAGTCTTTATTAAAGGGTGCTTCTCCCTGAAGGAGTGTGACCACTGGGAATCAGGGGGACATAGGGGGTGAGGCAGGGAAGGACGGGGAGCCTAAATTGAGGGGCATCACCATGCTGGCCGCAGCTCAGAGTGACACACGATTGAATCCTGCACATTTCGGGACTCCGTCCCGGAGGCCCTGTGAACATCTATCAGGAGAATCCACCACAGAAGGAAGACAGAAAAAGGCCTCCATCAAGTCTTGTCCCCCACGGGCCGCTAACTCCCTAACACTTTGCATTTACCTGTGTGTGCGGCACAAAGGAGTTCCACAGTGTGTCAGCCTCAGGGCCAGCAGGGAAGTCCCCATGCAGAGGTGCACAGAGCAGGCCTGGGGGCCGTGGTCATGCTGTGCGTTTGCTGGTCCCTGCGGTGGCAGCCGGAGTGGAACAAGAACGGGGCCCAGGCCTTGGGTACAGGGGAGTGCAAGGGGGTCTGACATCGCACATGGAGTTGCCCCATCGACAAAACTCCCTGCCATGCGTGTGGCAACTCACCCAAACGTACTTTCTCTGCCTGCACTGTTGCCGGCACAAGTTTTATTTTTATTCACCAATTCGTTCCGTCATTCGTTCATCAACCAATTCATGCCCCCTCGGTAGTCCAAACACGGCGATACGTGGGAATAACCCTGGCTTTCTGGAGCAATGGAAGCACATCATCTGCCATCCTACAGCAACCCCAGCCTCCCTCGCTGGCCCTCTGTCCCTCCCGACTCTGCACCCCACCTGCTTGGCCCAATCACCACCACAGTGTTGAGTCGCCCACGAATCTCACACTGCAGGGCCCTTAGGCTGCAGGTGGCTGAAGAAGAGAATGCAATGTGATTCTTCTAAGGGGCACACCTTGCTGGACCCCTATTTATCCCTCCTCCCTGCGTCAGCATTCCAGGGACACTCGGGCCCAGAACATGGGGCGAGAAGCCCCGGGGCTCCAAGATGGGATCCCGCACTGTTCACTCCAACTTCATAAGCTGCAGAAGCTTGGAAATGCCTCAGTGTCTTAAAATTTGAGAGCCTCAGTGGGGAAGGTTCCAAAGTCAATTCTCGTGGGTCAAGGAGGGACAGGAAACTAGATTCCTCGATATTGTGTTTCACCCATCCATTCCGTCATTTGACTATGACTCGCCATGACCATGACCGTGGATGATGCTTTCTGTGATGCACAAGTGGAAACTGAGGCCGAGGAACTAAATAACTTGCCGAAGGTCACACAGTCAGTAAATGCAATTCCAGGACTAAAGCCACGTTTGTCAAGTGATCATCACCTCTGTCCTACCCAGTGGCACAGCCTACCCGGCCTGTCCTTCATCTCACTGACCTGCCAGCCCAGCATTGGCTGCGCCGATCCTTGCCCGCTGTCTGGGAGACAGCGAGCCCCAGGACCTGGGGATGGATGTCCCCTAAGGTACTTTAGCCGAGTATTGTCAGCGGACAGAATGCCGGTCCTCAGGGCTCCAGCTTCCCCTCCGAGTCCTCCACCGAGCCCACTCCTCCCTCACCCAGCACGGAGCCAGCTTCCTCCCGGTAAACTCAGTGTTTTTCCATTCCGATGAGCTCAGCCTTTACTCCGATTTGGGTGCAAGCAGCTGCAGGTGCCTCAAGTCATCATGTGCTCTCTTTCTCCCTCTCTCGCTGCAATGTCATCCATGTTTACTTGCTGCTCTGGACTTTAGATCCTGTCAGGATGCCAATCGGCTGGGCCGCCAGGCACCGCAGCTGACAGTCAAATCTGTGATGCCGAATCCTTCTTCTGGAAAAAAGGGCTAAAGAGGTTAATACACTCAAGTCAGGATAAACACGCCAGCTGTTAGAATTTCTAATATTTAATATCGTGATCAAATAAATAACTCGGGAAGAAATCACACGCGCACCCGCATGCACACGCACACACCACAGAAGCCCGCAGCCCGCTGCTCCATCCACAGCGGGTGCAGGGGATGTTAGTAAAATACCTTAAAAGCCTCCACAGTGGAGGAATGGCCGGGACACAGTTAAGGAGATATTTGCATAGAGACACCACCCCCCAGGGCAGTCCTGGAGAGAGGGCCTGGGGGAGCAGAAGCAGGCAGGGACATGCACCAACCATCTAAACCGTCCCTCTCGGCCTAGCAGACGCTCAGCTCAGGTGACCTTGCTCTGGCTTTGGCTTTCAAAGGGGGACATTCCAGGCAGATCTCCCTCTATGAACAAGAAAAAATAATATACTCTATTTCCACCTACCTCCACGACACGGCATTTCTTTTTTAGGAAAATTCACATCAACTCGGCGTCGGTGGCCAGAGCTGTGGGTGATGGATGGTTGATTTCACTGACCACTAAGCTGGCTTTGTTGTGGTTCGCTCCTCGGCGCAGTTTACGTCGTGCACAGACACCAGCTGGAGGGACAAGCACCCATCTTCCTCCCGTCGTTCCAGCCCCTCCGGTTCCCCGAACGCCGAGGCTAACGTTTCGCCCCAGCTCACTGGCTGCTGTTCACTTGGGCTAAAGGAACAGAAAATGATGATCATCGCATTTGGGGGGGAAAAATGAACACGGACTAATTTTTATTTTAAGGCTCCAACGAAATGTTTTCCAGGTCACAAAGCACCGAGCAAAATGAGCTCCATGTCCAGTTTGTGTGGCACGTTATAAGGGAAGCTGCTGTCGGCGACTCTGTTAAGGCTCCATGAGCATGTTTTTGAGATAAAGCCCTTATTTCAGGGGCCAGGGTTGAGCCATTTCCCTACTCATCAAGCGAAAACCTGGCGTCCCATTTGTCTGTCCAGATGTAGTTTTGTTTGGGTTTTTACACCATTTGATTGAGATCAAGTCGTGAATTTCTGTTCTCTGGATGGGCAGGCAAACGACAATTTATGAAGTCTGAGGGTGCCTGTCGTTTAGCTCCAAAGCACAGCCAGATGAATTTGGGTGAGAGCAAGGCTGCTCGGCGTGGCCACCACAGCCAATACCAGGGGCGATTTCTCTTTTACAAACTTTCGAAAACCAGAGCAGGAGGGTATAGTCTTAATACTCCCCGTGATCTGGGGCCGCATGGATGGATCGGATGGAAAAGAATCCCAGTCATTTAAATGAGACTTTGTTCTAATAAGACTTGACCATTTTCCCGTTGACATTGTATCTGTGCACAGGCTCCTGCGATGACTGGACTGTCCACGCCCTTTCTGGTTCACGCCGGGAACGGTGGACACATAAACGCGCCTCTGCCTTGAGGCCCTGGAAGGACTTCCAACGGCTCGGTGCCCCCTTTGCTCACCCAGCCATCCTCTCCAGGTCCAGTCGGGTTCCTGGGTTTTTCAAACAAGTCTTTCAAGCAGGTGGAAAACGCGCAGCTGGTGGCGGGGATGAAGGCAAGAATGATGGGGTCTACGCAGACCCCTGGGCAGAGTGAGTGGGAGGAAGCGGGGCCTCGGAGCTGGTCGGGACTGGGCTGAGGGTGCCGGCTCCCAGCATCTGGCTGTGGTGTGTCTTCTCTTGCCCAAGCCTAAGCAGGCCTGACCCTGCTTAGCTTCCAAGATCAGACGAGATTGGGCATGTTCAGGGTGGCATGGCCGTATGTGGTGCGTCATCTCCTCTCAGCGTGGGGGGGATTAGAGGGATGAAGCCATGCCTGGAGTTTAGATTTTTAATATTTTTTTTTCTGTTTCTGTTCAGATATATCTGGATGGGAGATGAGAACAAAGTTACTGTTCGAGTCGTGAGGATGAAGGAGAGAGAGGGAACGAAGGGGGAAATGGTGGCAGGAAGACAGAGAGAGGCAAAGGGGAGAAGAAAGGGAGGAAAGGGAGGGAGGGAGAGCCGGAGGGAGGGGATGAAGGAAACGAGGCCCAATTCTCAAACTCAGAGCTGTGTGGTCTCAGCCAGGATGCTGTACCTTTGTACGAGTGGTGCCCTCGCACTCACGACCTCGAACCCTTTGGTACCCTGTAATCTGCTACTGACATCCTGAGTCTCAGGCCTAACTGCCTGCTCCTCAGCGCAGAGCCGAGTGCCCGCTTTCCCGCCTGCTTCATCTCCATCATAGTTTCCCCGGCATCCTGGCCCAGCCTGGGCCCTCGTAAATGTTTGCTGAATGAATGAATCAATCAATCAATCAATCAATGAAAATGAGAGAATCGAGGAATAACTAGAGAGTTACCAAATACTACTAGTGTAAACCCAAGAACTCTCCTCTGATAGGGAGATTTAATTAGATGCTATTATAGCCTTTTGCTAATGACAACAGAAATAAAATGTCTTCGGGGTAAATGCAACCGTGGTAACGATGGCCACTCTCAGGAGATTTCTCTCTCTCCTAACAACAGCTGTTTGTAATGCCTTTTTAGGAACAGAAACTACCTGCCATTAATATTCAAATCTACAATAAATCATATTCTGTTAATAAGGTGATATAGAAACAAAGTGAGATCCTTTTAGAGCAAATACACATACACGTGTTGAAGACGACTCAGACTTAACTCTCCGGGAACTGAGTTAAGGCAGTTTTTTTGGTTTTCATTTCTGATCTCAGTCATCCGCCGTCCCCAAGCGTTCTTTGTACCTGAGATCAGGTCAGTTTGGAAAACAGGAACCAAATAACCGAACACATGGCTCCTTCTGTTCCTATCAAATTTTCACTTCCCGCCACTCTCATCACCTGACTTTATTCCCAGGAGACCCTTTAAGATGAGGAAGGAGCTGATGACTTCCCCCGCTTTCTTCCTGGGGGTACCCGAGCCCAGAGAGCTGATGGCACCACCCAAGGCAGCTGAGCAGGGCAGCTGGGGGTCTGACCCACTTCCCCGGTCTGTTCCCGTCAGCAAAAGAGTAACCCGGATGGATCCAGGGTCCATGCTGAGCAGAACTCACTCGATGAGTGGGACTGGTCCTTGCCTTCCACTTCCAGGGCATGGGAAGCTGGATAAAGGAGGATGTTGGGCTGCTTTTCTGGTTGTCTCCAGGGTAATAATGCAAAGAGGGTATAAAACAGCAGGATGGCAGTTAGACACCCAGAAGGACTTCCCGTTGCTGGGGTGATTTCGAAAGCGGAAATGAACTGGTCAGATTCGCAGTGAGTCTGACTCTGCTGCGATGATTTCTTCCCTAGAATTGCTAATGTCTTAGGCGCCTCAGTGCGAATTCTCACTTCTTGATTCTCAACTCCAGGCAGGCAACGGGCGAGCGGGCACCACAGCTTTCCCTCTCAATTCCCAGCCTCCCTCCAGCTGAAGCCCCATGCTTTATTTATGTGGCTTTGTTTTTTCATGTAGACATTTTACTCCCCTCGCGGCTGAAGGTGGTTTCCCCAAACTGCTGCGAACGTTCCTTGCCTGTATATTTTATTCATATGGATCCGTTATGGGCCCATCCCTTCCTGAAAGAGCTGAAATTTGCCCTTGAGGCATCAGATGGAGTAGTCAGATTGTCAAGTGTGTCTCCTAATTGAAGTGAACATTGGCACAATATTTGTCGACTGGAAATAAACAGCCCCAGCGAAGTAGCAGGTTTATAACCTTCGTGTGCTTGTTTGGGTCTTGCTGGGAGTTGGGGGAAACATGCAGAGAGAGAAGCGATTTCTCTTGAAAATAAAAACTTGGGGGAGGTGGGTCTGTCTTGGCCTTGGAATCTCCTAGAGCCGAGAATGGCTGACCGGGGGCCACTGCGGTGCTGTCTGCCAGGTTGGTTTCCAGCCCCCTCTTCTTTGCCCGTTCTTCTCCCTCCCGTTCTGGGGTGCTTCTTCCTCCAGCATTTAAGGGTTCGGGAGCAGCCTGCTTGCTGCCCCCTATTCAACCCTCTATGGACAAGTCCCTGCTAATCAGAGTTTGAGGAACAAAAAGCAAAAGTGTGATCAAGTCAAAAGAGGCCCAAGGACCCCCTCTGCCTTTTCGCAGTGTCTCGCGAGCCCCAGCAAACTCAGGCTCTGGGTCTACCACACTGTCCAGGTGCACGTTGGCTTCTGGGGTCCCCCAGTGTGGGTCAGAGGACAGCTTTTCAGTGAACAGTGAGGCGGCGGAAGATCACAGGTGGGGTGAGTGACCTCTCTCCAGTTTGGAGGGAAAATCAGGCTTGCCATTCCCACCACTTTCTTGCTTTCCTCAAGAGACCATTCAGAAGTGGGCCGCTTCCTTCCACGAAAGCTTCCTACGTGCTGGGTCTCTCTTACCCCTTGATCTCCATTGCCCTTCTCTGATCCATTCCAGCAAGGCCTCTGGCCTCCCGAGGAGGCGCAAAGCCGCCAGCCCCTGGACACCCCCCTCCACTGGCTCCCTGTGCGAGCTGTCGTTCTGATGCAGCAGGTTCCTGCCAGGGAGCTGGTGGGTCCCAGCCCCTGGAGGGTACCAGTCTGCCCTCTGTTTAGACTAGCTGGGGGAGCTGGCCTGAAAGAATTCCCAGCACCGCAAACCTTCGTCTGCTTTCTCTGATAGTGACTGACCAGTCACCCCTCAGAGAAGAGAATGGGGGTGGGGAGAGGCCAAGACAGAACACCCCTTCAGTTACTCTGAGCAGGCATCTCAGCTAAACCCCTCGTCAGGACAGAAGAGAGGTGCCTCATCTCTAAGGTCCCTGAAACTCACCTGCTAAAGCCTTGTGACCTTCCCCACCTTTGGTCAAGGCTGAGGATTCCTCCTAGTGCATCCATTCCTCCTGGACGTGTGGCCATTTCTTCTCTCCCCTGGTGCTTGGCTGTTTTGGGATGATCTACCTATAAGTCTGCCTGGGCCACTGAATTAGGCTCTCTTGAGGGCAGAGGTATTGCTTTCACCCCTGTGCCCCCAGCCTCCAGTACAAGCCTGTCATTGCCTCTTAACTGGTTTGTTGAATTGAAGAAACTTTCCCTAAGAAGCCAATGAACCTTGGACATCCAAGCCCAACCCTCACCTGCCTCACCCCCCAGCCCTTAATCAGAACAGGTAACCCGAGTCAGCTTTGCTAAGAAAACTTGAACGCGTTTCCTATCACCCGCTTTAGGGACCCTGTAATCCATCTTATAAAGTCAAATTGCTTTTCTTTGTTTTAAGTCATTTGTTCTTTAGGGTTCATTTAAGCCAGTATAATTTCTCTATTTTAAGCTTGAGCTCTCTTTGTGGATTCCCGGCTTTGTCCCTTTAAAGGAATTATATGCCTAAGTGGACAGATTGGGGGAGGTAACTTCGAGATGAGAACGTTTTAAAATGCAGCCCAAAATGTGAGCAAGTCGCCAGCCAGTGACCTAGCACGTGTTAGACCAGCTCTCTAGGTAATGGAACCCACCTTCCCAGCATGTCCTTCTGGGACGAAGCTAAATGTGTAGAAGCCTGACCCTTGACCAAGGCTAGGCTAACATTTCATCAACTCCTCCCTCCCCACCCCCGCACCCCCGCATCTTGAAAGCGTGGTGTGTGCAGAGGCTTGGTTCCAGGAGAAGGCAAACCAGGGAAGCGGTCGCGGCCAGTGTCAGGGATAAGAAACCATCACTCCTTACAGTGGGTGAAATCAATCAGTGCCCTCTGACCTGCTCCACACGGAGAGCACAACCTGGGCTGCCGCCACCTGGTCTAAAGGCCTCGCCATGGGACGCTCCTCGTGGACTGGAGACGATGAGGAACATAGGGTTCTCCAGCCTGTGCTCTATCGGAAAGGATGTAACTGTGTAAAATGACCTTGTGACGTAAGTTCCCAAGGAGGAATGTCTTCGTTCTTTCTCCCGTTCTTCTCGGTGACCTCCAAATGGGCAGATCTTGTCCAGTTTTTCATCTTCCTGGACATCTTCTCTGTGGCCCTTGATATTCTTGACCATTGACTTACACTTAATAAGGATTTTCATCGTAATCATCCCTATTCTGTGTGGGGACCCGGGCGTAGTGACAGGCATTCCGAATGTCCTATCTCATCTGCCTGAAGTGACTCAAAGTCTTTCTTCTCTCCCTTGTCCTGGTTCTTTCTGTCCCTTCCCAAGAACTCCGCTTCCTGCCTCTAATTTCCTCCTCTCATCCCCCAGCGACTCGTTCACTCAGGTTCTACCCTTGGGCCTCTGTTCTTCTCTTCTTCAAGGCAAGCATCCCCTCCCTCGATGTCCTCTGTCCCCTCCTAGGGAATGGCTTCCACACCTGTCACCTTTAGCCCTCACCCACGTGCCTCTCTCCGGCCCCACATACCCCACTGCCTGCTGGACATTTCCGCTCGGGTGTCCCACCAACATCTCAAAATAACTGAAAACAATTTCACTGTATTTCTCTCAAAAATAGCCTCACCTCCCCCGTTTCCCTATTTCTATTAATTCTGCCAGGACTTTAGTCGTCATACCTTGAATGCTTTCTCCTCTTTCATCTCTTCATGGCTCCTCGGTGACCCAGTTCTGCCGATTCTCTCTTTGTCAGAGCTCCTAATTCTCTCTTCCTTTAGTTTCTCGTCTCCACGATTCTGATTCAGGTCTTGTCACCCGATGCCTCAGTCACTGCAGTGTCCTCTTACTTTATTTCTCCGCCAGCTTCAGTCTGATTAATTATTTCTGCAGGATTAATCTTAAAACATTTTTTTTTTCAAGTAACACACCTGATTCAAACCCTGTATCATCTCCCCGCTGGCTAATCTTGGCATTGAAGGCCTCCTAGAATCTGGCTCCAACCCACTTTTCCCAGAGCACAGCCATCTCTCCTGAGTGCAAACTGGTCTCCTCAGTATCTTTGAAACAGAACTTCCTTCAGCCCATCCTGTTCTCTCTGCTGCTCTCTTTTTGAGATAGATTTCCCCTCCTCTGCCTGATGGAAATCCTACCACGCCTACATACCTAGACCGAGGTCAGCAATTCAGCCTTCATGAAGATTTCTTCAACTGTAACACACACATCCGTTCAGCGACCATTTACTGAGCATCTGCTCCACGCCAGCCACTGTTACAGGCACTACTGATGCAGACGTGACAATCCAACCAAGGTCCCTCCCTGCTCTCACGGAGCTTACTTTGGGGAGGCGGAGGAGACATAAAGTGACCCATGTTGATGATGAGTACTTCCAGATAGCGATGAAAGCTGCTCGACCTCGGCAACCCTCTCCACGAAAGAGAAACAGAGTCTCTGAGAAGTTAAATGCCTTTTCAGGGATCGTGTATTTAGTGAAGGTCCACACCTAGATCACAGATCATGTCTTCTGGGTTCTTCCACTACCTACCTCGAGGTCAGGTCATAATTCTTTCAAACTTGTCCCAGCTCTTAGCGTACATACCACTGGGCACGGTGCAAGTACTCAGCAGTTACTTATGGGGAGAAAGGGTTAGGGAAAGCGGAAGGCAAGCGAGCCAGGAGGCAGCAGGGAGACGGGGTGTCCCTCTTAGGTCACAGACGCATTGCATTAATTTTGCTTATCTGAGCCTATGTATCTCATTAGCGTCACATGCATTATCCATTTCACTTAGACCCCCAGAGAGTCGAGGGGTTAATAAAGATGCTGTCAGGAAGCACCGGCTTTTATTTTCCACTAAATTTCCTTTGCGAGTAGCAAATTCTATCATTTGGACTGTGAGTATGACCCAGGGGGGACTCAGTGTCCAGCCAGCTTCCTACTCCTGACGGTGACAAGTCAGAACAAGATACAGCTTAGCAGGACCAAGCCTGGGAAGAGTCAAGACAATTTACTTAAAATCATCTGCACCAGATGAGTGCTCATAAAATGGATTCCTTTTATTTCCTCCCACTCTTTTGTCCCCAACTTTTGAGGAAGGAAAATATAGAAAGGAGAAGAGAGAAAGGGAGGGAAGGAGGAAAGAAAAATGTATCACGAGTTCCTATTTATAGAATCACAAGGCTGAGCAATAAATTATCTTCAAGGAGAAGGTGGCGTTTAAATTGCATTTGAAATAAGATTTGAAATATTCCCTTATATCCAAACGGTCATTCTTTTTCCTCCATATCAACTTTTAATGGATTCCATATTGATGATTATGGTTTAACTAACGAAACCTGTAGAGAGGAACGGCACCCCCAACTCTGAGCTCCCTTTAAATTATTTTTCATTTAGCATAAATCCTATAGCATGGCAGCAAACTTTATTGAATAGCTCATTTGAGCAAAGAATACTTTTGAAAGAATATTAGTAAACTCTTTCAATGAAGTCAAAACACCAAAATGGAAAATTCAAGTTTTGAAGAGAGCCATTAAGTGTGATTAAACCTTTAAAAAGGAGAGAACAACGCCTGCAGAACTCTATTTAGCCATTTCATATCTTTAATTGTCCAAAGATTTACTTTAAAAGCACAGACATGAAAGGATGCTGAATGTTACAGTATTTAGAGGAGGAGAGCGAAGAGAAGCCCCGTTCACCAGCAAATGGAGCTCAGCCCAGAAGTAGGGACAACAAAAGCGTAGGGACCTGCTTCCTTCCACAATATAGAGAGAGAGGGAAATAAAAAGGCAGCAATTCTTGACTTAGCTTTGAGGAGCACAATGGGCATGATTAGGGATCCAGAGTGGGAGCGCATTTAAGCACCAGTGACATCCACCAGTTAGCTGGTAATTAGGATGAAAACGGAGGGAAACGAAGCTGAGACGTGAGAGAGGGAGAAATGGGGGGAAACTGAGGATAGCGATGTGAAAGGTTTTCAAAGCTGAAGGAGAGGAAAATGGACTTTCGGAGCTAATTTTGTCGTCGGCTTGCCTCACCTCACATCTCGGAGCTTTAGATTCAGCAGATATGGGATGAGACTCAGGAAATCTGCTTTTTTCAAGGGCCTCCAAGGTAATCCTGTTGTTCTCTGGTTCTTGGACCGAATTAGAGGCTGCCTGGAGGAAGAGGGAAGTGCTTGGGAGAGAAATCTGTAAGATAAGCACAACCTGGGAGACGGAGAAAGCTATTCGCAACTGGCAATCCTGCCCCTTCTTCACTCTCAAATATACAGGGCGACCCAGGGAAGGAAGTCAGCTGAGGAATTCAATAATGGAGAGTATCAGCAAGGTGGGGACGTCCTTCTGGAGAAGGGTAGGAATGAAAGAAAGTAAAGACACCAGAAAGCAAAGAGGAGGAGCAAGAAAAAAGAAACCATCAGGCATTTGGGAAAGCAAGACAGTGAGCAGAATATTCTCGGAATGTCCAGAAATGGAAATAAACAAAGGAATACGATATAATGCTTTAATCGATCCTGACAATATTTTAAGAAGTGGTCAATAAAGTCAAATAGAAATATGTAAAATTGTGGTCCAAGGGAGCGTGAAAATCTGTGGCGTCCAGCTCTCTTCTGTGGCCTTGAAGGTGGGCCTCAAGGCTAACCGCCAGGGAGTAAGAGCCACCAAGTCGGGAGGGTGTCACCAGGCACTGCCCTCTCCCCCCACAGCCAGAGTATCTCTGTTTAAGGTTAAGATTCAATCTGAACAACAACAACAAAATACTGATTAATCACGTTTCAAAACTCCTGCTTCTGACCATTTCTCCTCATTTTACAGAGGAGAAAACCGAGCTCCTAAGCAGCAGTGTCTTGCCCAAAGTCACTCAATGCGTTTGTGGCAATTTAGACCCAGGTTTGGAACTCCTTGTCCCCAGTCCCGTGAGCATTCCTCCAGAGCACCTTGTTGCTGCCTTAGACACTGGAAGTGTGGGAGAGCGTGTTTTACCAGACTTTAGGTTGTATGCGGAAAGCACATTTTAAGGGTCGCGATTTCAGCAGCAGCGAATCTAAATGTGTGTGATAATGAGCGAAGTTGTCCCAGAGTGTCGTTCTACACGCTTTTGAGGTAGTGGAGGTCCAGTGAAGTGAACAGAAATGAACAGGACTCCTTGGGTCAGAAGGCAGTGGGCGCTACACCTGTTGCCTACGTAAGATGCCCAAAGCGTGTTGCGCACACACGTTACAAACTCCAGACCTTTCCATCCTCGCGCAACCTAACGAAGCCAGATAAATCACCCTCATGTAGCCAGGGAGATGACTGAGGCCCGGCAGCGTTGACTCAGTGGCCAAATGGGGACAACAAGTCATGTCTGGGTGACTCCAGAGCCCAAGCTTTTCGTAATTACTTATTTGGTCTTCGCCATAAGGGATGCTTTTGGCTCTTCGGGTCATCCTTTTATAAGGCCAGACTTACTTCCCTTTGTGTGATACCAGTTCCAATGTATGTGCTCTCATGGGGGTGGCTCTCTGTTAGAGAGAGAGCGAGGGAGGAGAGAGAGAGAGAGAGAGAGAGAGAGAGAGAGAGAGAGAGGGAGAGAGAGGGAGGGAGGTGAATTTGAACATCCAGGAAAAGTCACTTAAGAGCTGCCATGGTTGTTCCTATAGTACTTGACTTACAAGGAATTCTGAGCGGGTCCTTTGGGATCGGCACACGTCTACACAAAGCTCCTCATTGGCTCCCATTTTTCTCCTGCCCGCCAACCCTTCAGACCAGTAGGCTCGGAGCGGAGACAGCAGGAGACACCAGCTCAAGCGTGGAGCTTCAGGCCTCCCTCCCCTGCTCCCTGCCCGTGGCCTCCAACCCGACACAGGCTGGGCCCGGGTTGGAGGGGCTTGGAAAGGGGCAGCCGCATTGGTGCCTCTATCCACCCCCCTCCTTCACACCTCGTTCCTGAACTTTCCTGTTAGGAAGATGGTGCGTAATGGAAAATCTAGAAAACGGAGACAATAGTGTTTAAGATCCTGACAACGTAACGTGTATCTGTTTTCATTTTGGTAAGTTCTATCCTCATCTCTGACTTCATCAATATAGATTGTCTGTAGTTACGGTCATACTTTATATGTCACCCACACATTTAACTCCAGGAGGCATGCAGTCGGCCTCTCTTGGTTTCCTCCCCTGTGCTTCGCTCCTTTCCTTTCTCTTATTCACTCCCCTGTTCCTTCTTTGTCACTTAGGCTCTATCTTTCCCCTCTATGTCTTTCTCCCTTAATTTGCTCCTGGGGTTCCTGGGAATGGAGACACGGCTGAGTGTGGCTGGGTCTCACCCGCCTTCTTTTCCAGTTGCACATGAATCAAGTTCTGAGCGCTCCCCCGTCTTAGGGCAGTCTCAGGCCAGGTGTTTCCTAGAAGTAAATCGGGGTAGGTGAGGGGAGGATGGGGAGCAGCGCTTATGAGAATGGGTCAGAAGCCAGGGCTAGCAGAAGGGTGGCAGCAGGGCTCAGTGACTGCGGGGACGGGATAAGAAGTGAGCAGGTTGTGCTCCCCACTGCGCCGGGAGGTAAAGTGTTTCGCTGCCTATCGACACTCAGAACTAACAATGACGATAACAATCCAGATGGTTCCGAGCCACGCAGCCTGAGGAGGACGGGGTGGCTTCTTGTTGGTTCTCCTCTAAGTCCCGGACCTAGTTCAGTGGTGTTACAATACAACCCGTGTGACGATCGCTTCATTTGAAGAAACCGTGTAGAATCGCAGTAACAAAACCTGATACACAGTCCTCTCAAAAGGCAAAGCACCGGGATATCACTGAAACCCACCAAAGCAAAGAAACTGTTCTGCGGGGAAAGGGAGGAAGCTGCCATTTGACAACGAGGAGTTTGGCTAAAGTTTACCGTAGGCAGCTTTTGCCAGAGCAATTAATAGAAACACTTTGCAGTGATAAACAGCTGAGGAGGGGCCAGATACACCGCCTGGAAATCTGAGAAGAGGCGAGGGTGATGCTGAGAAGGGCAGCAGGAACGAGGATGAACATTTCGGTAGATGGAAGGGAAGATATCTGGGGGGGGCTTTCTCGATGAGAAAACACTACCAGCTCCAATAAAGGCAACTTGCAATTTGTGGTACTTCTATGGGGTTCAATTTCCTTGGCAATGATGATATTAGAGTGACACTTCTATTGAATCATCTCTTTCAATTACTATTAACAAATCGAAGTCCTTAAGCACGAGGACATTATGAATGCAGCTTCTGGAGAGTTCTACCTCTGACACTCCAAGGATAGCATCGTTTATCTCCTTAGCACTCGGAGGCCCATGATGCAGCGCGGGCCAGAAAGGAGCCCGCCGGCACAATGGTGCGCAGCATCATCAAAGCACTTCTGGTGAATTCCACCATCTCTGCGCTGTGTAGTGGTAACCCCAGGTGACCGGCCGCCTTTCTTTGCACAGGACACAATGGCAAATAGAAACATTAACTCTCACAATGTCGCCAGAATGCGACTGCATTATTCCCTGACCTCCGGCAAGATAATGTGTCATTTGCTGTGCAGAAATAAAAGTTTGCAAAGCCGTTGGAAATATAATTGTGTACACTTCACTTGCTGAACCGCCTTTCTAAGGTTTATTTGTTTGGCCCTTTGGAGCGAGAGAATGGGAGACTTTCGAGAGGTGACCACCGAGGTTTCCTTCTTCCCCTCCACCCCCTTCCCCCTCCCCATCCCCCCCAGAAAGGAAGACGCAGGGGCTGCTGAGCTCCAGATTGTTGTGGGCGGGGAGGGGCCGCTCCTGGATGACAAAGCCGGGGATGCAGGAGCAAGGAGGCCCGGTCTGGTGTCTGAACACCCCTGAGGCCGGCCTGGGGGAAATCGTCTTGGTGGGTGGATATTTACTAGAAGTCAATAGCGCCGTGGGCTTTGGTTGGATGCTAATGAGGCCAAGGTTATACAAGGGCCAACTGGTCTCCTTCTGTTCCCTCTGCTATAAACCACCTCCCGACAGCGGCCAGGACTCTCCCAGTGCAGGAAGGGGGGGATGAAACAGGCCGGAGGCTTCTCCCAGACAGATGGCTCCCCAGCTGTTTTTGCCGATGGGTAACTTTTGTTGCCACCACTCAATGTCCCCTGGAAAAGACTCTGTCCTCCAAATCCTTTCCCCTTCAGTTCTCCTGTGAGACGTCTCTTGGTCCCCAGGGCTTCTCTTCAGGATGGTTCTCAAGGAGATGGCTTCTAACATGCAAGGTGTTGTCTACCCGTGTGGGGAGCCGCCTCAGCCAGAGGTGGATGCAGAAGATGCTGACTCCAGCCTCCCTCTTCGCCTCAGTTCGATTGTGCTTGAACCGTCGTTCTGTCTCTTCAAAGCAAAGCCTCCCTGTGGCATCCCGGAGCCCACAGCCTTGTGGCTCTTTGTCTTCTGATCTGTGAAACGAGCATGTTAACCCTCGCTCTTGCCAACTTGCGGGGTTGGTATGGGAACCAAAGGAGGAAACACGAGGCGGCTTTGGGAAGGGTAAAGCATATTTGGGAAGCATTACCCGTCACTGTGACTTCTGCCCTGACACCCATCTGATGGCTCTCAGACGCCTTGGTTCCCGGTGCCAGCATACTCTTCTTTACTGAGCTCGTGTCCCACACCTGTGTCACGTCCCGGTTATTCTCCTTGACTTAGCATGCCCATCATTTTGGGCAGCGACGATAGGAATGTCTTTGAATCCCTTCCCCTTTCTCCTTGACCCACCGTCCACACCTAACACTCCCTCCTCTGAGCAGGTTTTGCTTTCCAACTCTATTGGTCACGATTCTCCAGACAAACAGGACAAAGAGGAATGATTTACGAGCATGGGGACAGGAAGATCCGAAATCCGCAGAGCAGGCTGGCTTAGAAAGGAGGGAGAATTTCCCGTAATCATGAGGTAGAATTTCCTCTTCTCTAGAAAAATCTTAGGTTTTGCTCTCGAAACCTTCAACTGATTAGACGAGGCTCACCCACATTATTGAGGATAATTCTTTTACTGAAAGTCAGCTGATTGCAGATGTTTACCACATTTTAAAATACCTTCACAGCAACACCTGTACCTTTGGTTAAATAACTGGAAACTACTGTAGCTTAGCCAAGTCGACACACAGAGCCAACCAGCACAGCAACTTTCCACGGATGACATCATAAGCCCATTCCCTAGATGAAGCTTCCTGAGTGGCCGCTCACCCCCCAGTGTCAAGAGGTATCTGGTTTTCTCCTTTTTCTCTTGCTTCGTATCCTCTTTCCTTGCGTGCTCTTCTTTCAGACACACACATCTTGGCCTGTAAATCACTGTCTCCCTGGCTCACTGTGCCTTGTGGAGGTGACGTCAAGCTCTCATCCCTCAGGAACAATTCATGGCCCTTTCAGCTAGTTAGCAGAGTAAAAAACCACAATTAATATCTTATAACCTTGGCTACGGTAAACCATTTACAGTGGAGCTCTTTTCTCTTGGGAGAGAGGAGGATTTGAGGTTAGAAGGAGCCAATGTCACTTGTCAGGAAATTAAATCCTCACCCCAGATGCAAACTTTCAGTCAGTTTCCTGTCCTCCTCCGTGCGATCTGAGTACCGGTTCAGCGTGATTTCAGACTGAAAAGTGAGGTACTGATGGGATCCCCTCCTCCACACACCCTTTGGCTCGGCTCTTCCCAAAAGTGAGGCTGTGTACTAGCTGCTGGGGAAAGGCTGAGAAGATCTTCTGGGGACTTTGCCCTAAGAACTCATATTCTACCAACACAAACATGGGCAAAGAGAAAACTGGAAAGGCAAGGTAGATACAAATGAGTGGAGAAATAGAACTATAAACAACGTGCTTACCTCTTCGTCGGGAAGAGGATTCATCTACCTTTACAAAGAACTCTAAAGTTACAGGAGGTGAAGAATCATCTGCACTTGTCTAAAGAAAAACGACTCTGAACTGTTCCCTGTATCGTTCTTAGCAGTGTTACCTTCCCTTTTAGGTTTTCTCTGGGAAGAGATTTACATGACTTTGCATTTCTCCGAGGCCTCAGAGGAGGGGGCGAGGAAGTTAGCCTTGGTGACACAGGTGTGTTCTGTTTGCAAGGCGTCTTCTTTCCTTAAATAACAAGGCAGGTCCTGATAAACAATACGTATTATATAATCCCCAAAAAATAAAACACACATGTATATGTGTCTGTGTGTACGTACACAATAAAACCATTTGTAAATAGAAATGTAAACACATAGTTATTGTGAAAATACACCACATATATTTATACATATTAATCTCATATATATCTCAGATAATATATGCCCCAATATCAACATGAATTATCTTTGGTCAATGGGATTATTGGTGAATTTAGTAACTTGATTTTCTTCTCTGATAGTCTACCTCTCCCACATTTCATGTGGCAAACCTGCTTTACCTTTTTTCACGTATTAATGCCTCATCTTGATCTCCTAAAGGAAGTAGTCATCCTTGGAGAATTGTGTGTTTTGACTATAAGCCAACGTAGAAAAATGATAATAGCTGTATCAATGACCGTTTGGGAGGAGAGGGTACCATTTCAACTGCTTTTGGTGCATTGTCTAACTTCATCCTCGCAACAGCAGGGGAGGCAGGTGTTACCATACTGCCATCTTTCTCCTTCTCTAGCTAAGGAAGCTGAAGCATACAAGGTCAAGACTGCCCAAGGCCACTCAGTGAGGGGGTACAGGAGCCAGGGCCGCTCCCAGGCAGTCTGAACCCGCGGTCCCGTTCGAAACACTGTGCCCTGCTGTCTCCTTGCAGGCCCAGGTAGCCTCTTCACTTTTAGTTGATTTTCAGAGGTGGAAATTAGAAGTCATCAATGAATTATCGAGAGAGTTGCCGGAGTAACCTATCTGTCTCTGCTATTGAAATAGCAAAGACCAAATGGAACCAGAAGGAAAGTACTTGATCTGCCCACTTCCCTGGCGGCTAGTTTTTTCCAGACCAGGCGGAATGCAGCTTTTCATGCCAACTTTGACTGCTCTCATGAATTGCAATCAATCATGGGTTGACACAGCCCACACTTATCTGAGGATTCCTAGTATTTCTCCTTCTTTCTCTTTTTACTGTTCTGTGGCTTCACCTTTCCCAGACTACAGATTTATTGTCTCTGCTGTCTGTTTTAGATTAAAAACTTGGTTAATGCTTGAAAATGAATCACAACGTAAGAATCCAAGCTGAGCTTTCATCATGGCTAGGAAGCTTGAAGGAAGTCACAAAATCAGTGTGTCTCTGCGTGTCACCCATGTCACCATTTGAACCCCAAGAGGTAATCAGTTCAAGTTGGTGACTCGGAAGAGCAGGCCAGCAATTGCAGTCAAAAGAGTTGAACTAGTTGCCACAGGGAGATGCCTAGGGCAGTTCTGGCTTCTGATAAAACCAACGCGTTTTCTTTTTTTCGAGGATAAGGGCATCAGATCATCCTTTAATACAGAAACATTTCTTTACTATGAGGAAGAAGGAGAAGGTTGAGAAGAAAACTCTCCCCGAGTCCTTACTCAGTGTAAGTGTGGGCACATTTCTATGGGAGTGTCTCAGAAGGGGAGTGTCCATATTATAAGGGACAATGAACATGCTCTCTGACTCAGGGGGTTTAGAGTTCAACAGAACACAAACATTCACATGTAACATTACTAACTACTGCTGGGGAGCATTGAGAGGCAGTGGAGCGAAGAATATTTTGTTGGAAGAAAAGCAGAAAAAAAAGTCAAGGAAAGCACCTTTAGAGATACCTCTGGGACAGAGCAAAAGGAGGTACCTAGTTGTGCCCCCGATGGAATCGCCTGGAGCTTTATCCCCAGACTGGCATTTGAGTCGACAAGTTCACAGGTGAGTGAGTGCATTTTCAAATGTGTAGGAGCAAGCAGCAGCAACCACCAGTGGCCAGAATGTCCATTTAGCCCCCGTTCTACTCCCTTGACAATTAAACAGCAAAAGGGGTGTCACAACCTAAGAAACTGCATCTGCAGAAGCTGTGCGCAGGTGCCTAGCACCATAAGACAGGCAGAGATCCGGCCTTTGGTGCAATCTGAGTCATACCTATTTGTAAAACTGTACAACCCAATTGTATTGGGGAAATTAGTACTCTGTTATAGAGACATGGTCCGGTCAAAAAGACTCCTCAATTAATAAATAGCCTATTTTGAGGTTAAAAAAAAACTAAAAACACCTCAGTTCTTTTCCAGATTTTAACCGGCACCATAAAAGTTATTTTAAAAACCATGAATTGAAAAGCAAAGGGCTGCAATTGGAGCAGAGAGATGGCATTCAGGGGAAGGATGGCCTTCAAAGGGACAGGAATCTAGCAAAAGAGATTGAGCAAGAGAAGCCAGAGAGGACAGTGGCAAGCTAGGAGGAAATAACATCATGGAAACCAAATTTGGAGAAAGAGGTGCGAAGGCAGTGGTTAGAAGACTCCATGGTACGGACAGGTGCAGGTGAAGTGATGGTCTAAATGTGCCTGTGCAATAGCATGGAGGTCACTCACTGGTGGCCTTTGTCAGAGAAGTATAAATAGAGAAGACAGAAGGCAGATTATTATGGGTCAAGTAATAGTTTGAGAATGAGAAAAAGGAAAATGTCAGCAAAGGGCACTCTGTCCAAAGGTTTATATGTTGGCAAGATGGAGCCAATTGAAGATGGAAATTCTGGGAATAAAAGAAGTAATTAGTAGAGCAAAGTTCTAGGAGATAAGATCCAGACGGCAGGTGCATGGCTCATCCTTGAATGAAAAGAAGAATCCTCTCAGATGGGGAGGGAGGCACAGAAAAGCTTGTGGGGTATAGATGGGAATTTTAAGAAAACCATTTCAATTATCCTATTATTTTACTGTGAAATTGCAGGTAACACAACCTGCTAAGAAGATGGTAGGAAAAGCTAACTAAGGACATGGGGTGGAATTGCCCATTGGTATTGAGTTGAGGGGGAGCTGAGACTGAAGACCACAAACAGCAGTGGCACTCATCAGGTTGGTTTGTACCCTGTAAGTCGCTCACTAGCTTGGGTTCAAGAATGAAGCAGGCAGAAGGTTTGGTTAATTCTTAAGCAAGGTCTTGACAGTCAAATGCAGCTGAAGGACGATTTGGTGAGAGAATCGAGGATGGGGTGGGCATCAATGAAGAGGTGATATCTCAGTGTGACAGACTATTCATCGCTGAGGACTCAGAACTCTAGCTAAACGGAAAAAGAACCGTTTTTGTGTTGTTGTGGGTCCACTTATCATCTTGCTACATTTACACAGGTTAGATCGGCTGCTGGAAAAAGCTCTATGGTTAGCCAAAATTCAGAATCACCCCTTTTTGATGAATGCCTAATAAGGATACTTCTAGCTAAACTGGGTATATCAGTCAGGATGCGTGAAACTCTGGTTCAGTGATTGAACCCAATTAAGGTTCATTTCTTGACCACGCAAAATCCACAGGGGTCGGGTGACTCTCTGGGGTAGCTCGCCTTTACTTAGGACTTGAAGTCACTCTGTCTTAGCTCTCTGTCATCTCAACACAGGGCCTCTAAAGGGGCAGGAAAAATGGGTTGAGTAGACTGATTGTTAGAACCTCAAAAAAGAAGTGATACAACACTTTGTTCACATTCCTGTGTACTCAGACTCATGCCAAGACCCCACCCAACTGCAAAGGAAGCTGGGAAATGAAGGAGAGTGCATGGGTGCTCAGGGAGCATCAATCCCAGATGTTAAACTAGGGGAACCGCCAAGCAGCCCAAGTCTGGCACTTAGTACATTTCAAGAAGCTCGACTCTAGTGACAAGTAGGAAAAGAGCTGGAAAGTGGGACACGTAGCATCACTTGGCACTGGCTGTCCACATGGTGCCGGACCAAGCAGTCGGAAAGTAAAACTAGAAGCTAAACCATAATCCTGTAATTGTGTGGTAAAACAAATGCTGGAAGAAGAATGGTGAAGAAGAGGGAGAGGAAAAGAGATGAAGAAGGATGAGGGGGAAGAAGAGGCAGAAGGAGGAGGAGGGTGAGGGGGATATGAGGGGAAAGAGAAGAAGAAAAAGCAGCAGAAGTCATAGGCCATGTTTCTGTAATCATTTCCCTTAAATTTGGCCAAACTAGAGTCTGATCACAGGAAAGAGAGACCAGAGTCAAGGTAAGGTGTGAAGGGAACTGGTCCACCTTTCAGCCCTGAAGGCCACATGGGACACAAGCAGGCTAGAACAACGTTGGAGGAAGAAGCATCGGTCTCCTCTGCCTTCCCTTCCCTCTCACTCTAACTCACCATTTCAAAAACTCTGGATATTTATCGTTATTAAGGGAAATGTTTTCCAGACCGAGAGATACCAACAGGCCTTTCCCCCCACCGGCCCCGCTCTTGCGGGGAACGTGTGATTTCTTTTTAATTTGCTCACTCAGTCCTGAATAACTTTTCAGAGGGCTCCAGACACCGCGCTGTGACAGCTAAACCAAGGCGCATCCGATGCGGCGGAATCGCTCTACAAGCAACCTTGCCAAAGGCCCTTTTGGATGCACAAAGCTGGCTCTATCTTTGTATATTGAGGGAGCTAAATCAATGTTAAATGCTTGGCTCTTTTCACAGGACAATGACCAGGACCTGAGCTGCGTCCTTCCTTTTTGATTGACACTTGAAACACAGCGCGGGAATCAGCCAGAGGCGCTGCTACAAGCCGAACCCTCTGCTGGGATAACCACTGGTGACATCTGCAGAAAGGCCGACAAAAGGCAGTTGAAAGCTGTGTTTGTTGCTTTCCCCCCTCAGATCTCCTGGCTTTCATGGAGCTCCTTACTTGCTTTAATATTATGATTCAGCACCTGGCTTTTTTGAACCTTGCTTTAAACTTCAAAAGGCGAGGTGGTATTAACAAACATGAAACGGAAAAGTGGCGGTAGTTTGATTTACTGTTGTCGTCTTATCAAGGGGTTTTTTTGTCACCAGCTGCCACTTTCTGTCATCTTTGGAACCATTATCATTTCTCTAAAATCTAAAAGACTCCACTTAATAACAGCTTTGAATACAGGCAGGATCAGTAACAGACACAGTTCTGGGGATGACAGGACCATCAAATGAAAAGAAAGATGTTGCCAAAAAAAAAAAAAAAAAAAAAAAAAAAACCCACCAAACTACACAAACAAGAGCTGTAGTACTTTCTAGTGACCTTGATTTCCGAATTAAACAAATCCAATCCAATTCTATTGTTTCTTTTGAATGCCACTGTCGAGTTTCCTTGAGAAGTTCCTTTATGTTGTGAGGGCTAGAGGGGGGTTAAAAACCTCAGGCCACAGCAAGGCCAGGTAGAAGGGGAGGCTCTGCGATGAGAAAAGGATGAAATGACCTCTGCTAGCACAGCTGCTCAGCTCATTAACAGCTAACTTTCACGGACTTTCTAATACTTCGAGCACCTACTCGATGCTGACAGCCAGATAAACACTTTGAACTCTTACCAAGAAGGAGGTCGTCCCATGTTCTGCTTTTTTCCCTAAGGCCTGGTACCTCTGAGCTTTCCAACCAAACCTTTTGGACCTCACAGGACCCCAAGTGAGTATATTAAAGGTGGGGCCCCCACAGTAAACCCACTGATGACTCTTCCTCTCTGCTTGGAACCTCAGAGACATGAAATTGGTCAGAGCCACAAGGGAGCTTCGGATCACCCAGTGCAGTGGTCTCGATTCTCTCCTGAGGAACTTTGCAAAAAATATTGATGCCTCATTCAGTTCCTTCTCACACCGTCTGAATCTCAGATGCAGAAGGTGGGCTATGGGCACCTGCACTTTAAAAAGGTCTCTAGATGATGCTGATTTCCAAAGAGAATGAAGAATCAACCCTTACAGCCGGGGCTTTTGAGAATCAGAGGCCTTAAGTCTCTTGTCTAAGGTCTCACAGCAGGTATGTGGCAGAGTTGGACTGAGACCCAGTGGTGGGCGCCCTGAACAGGGCTCATATCTCCGGGACAGAGCCATAGGTGAGCTCTGGAGAGTGATAAATGGATGGTGCTGTTCAATAGGGAGAGAGGTGAGCGGCGGCTCCCAAAGACGCAAGTCCCCGCCACGCAGATCCCTGCTGTGGCCTCGCTCTTTCTGCCCATCTACATCCCCGTCCGAAGTCAGCACAAGTCTTCATAAACTTTCTCCTACAATTAGCAGTGAGTTTCTCCCATCCTCCTCTTCCCTAGCCCCTCAGGGCCTTGAGATGCTAAGTATGGAGGAAATAACTGCCAATCCTTGACACACTTCGTGAAAGTAAATAATTTGAAAAAGGTGAAGCTGTTCATTTAGATGTTATCAAGTGCAAAACATTTCATTTGTGGCTTGATCTGATACACCACCTCCTTGAAACCTGTCAAATATATTTGACCATCTGTTTCTCTTTTATGATCTAGTAGCATAACAACATGCCACTTTACTGTGTAGCACTGGCAGGTGTAGCATCAAAATGCTATGCATTGTAGCTGATTTACAAAGGTAGTCATGTCAAATTTAGCCGTATGGGTAATTACCAAATAGCCTGGAGTTTCAACCCGTGGACCCTGGGTCTACTTACAGCTGAAGAGGGTGGCGGGTGGAAACCTCACAGATCTTCCGAAAGAAAGGGAGCGTAAGTCTGAAAATAAAGGAGAGCATTTTCAAGCTGTCAGTGCGTCTATTTTTGAAATACTGAAACTATGACAACTCTATGAAACGCAAAAACTAACCCAAAACAAAATCATGAGACCTCTAGCCTTACAAATCAGCACTATTTTGGTGATATAAAACAATGCGGTGATGGCAGTTTTGTCTCCGTGACAACTATAAAAAAAAAGTATTAGTTGGTGGCCTGAAAGGCTGGATTGAGGAAGATTCTGGGATCAGTAGTAAAGCGATCATGAATAATTAGCCATGTCTGCCATGGACTGGGATACATATATGTTTGTAATTTCAACACCTGACAAGGTGGTTGAAGCAAGTTTTCACTCTATTCTCCTTCAGGTTATCCATGAGTTTATTATCTAATTCTGTCACTAGCATGTGAGCTTGGAAAAATTACTTAGATTGAGTTTTCTCATCTTTAAAATGGGTATTTTGCGATTTGAATGACACAACATATGCAAAGCCATCAGCACACTGCATGCCATACAGTAGGAGCTTAATAAAATTGAAGTTCTTATAATATCATGGAAGGGACAAATCTACTAGCTCGAGTCTGAGTCGCTATGGATGAGTGATGCAAGAAATTGGGATCATTCTCCAAGGAATGAGACCAAAGAAGTTTGAGCCAAGAAAATATTTCTCTCCTTTACTCCATTTTAGCCTAACAATTAAAAGAAGAAGGAAGGAAGGAAGGAAGGAAGGAAGGAAGGAAGGAAGGAAGGAAGGAAGGAAGGAAGGATGGGGAGAAGGATGGAAGGAGAAAAGCATGAGGGAAGGAAGGAAAGAAAGAATCAGCCGTGAAATAGAAGTCTCTCCGAGATAGCAGAGAGTTAAAGTGGAGGAGACTTGGCTTCCTCCTAGACGAGGAGAAAGAACCAGAATTTCTGAAGCATATAAAGCAGATATTTTTCTTTTCTTGTTTTTTAACTATAGCACCAGCAGTCAAGTCTATAATGAAATTGTTCTATTTTAGATAAAAAGATGACTCTCATCACCTCCCCTCCAATAAATCCTTCTTCATAGTTGTTTCTCTTTGTTTATATTTAGTTCCTTATCTCCATGCTTCACGTTAAAGGGACAACATGTCACAGCGCAGCAAGGAGAGACCTTCTGACTGGGTTTCAGAGGATACAGACATCATCTTCTGCTCTGCCACGCTGGCCGGGTGTCCCGGACAAAGTCACTCACCCATCCCAAGATTGCTTTTTTTCTTTTGTAGAGTGGGAATGAGTAATCTCACATACCCACTTTCAAGGGTGATTTTGAGAAGGGCAAGGAGATAGATGCCTGCGACACCTTGGTCAACTGTATATTTGATGTATGTGTGACGGGATGATGCTATTAGTCCAGCGTTTGCATAGACACAGCCACTTTCCCGATCTGATCTGATGGGAGAAAATTCTTCATCATCTCAGCGCGCCTCGTCCCCGTGGCCCTCTAAAATCTGTCCCAGTTCTTCCTCATCAGTGACTGGGATTCTAACTGAAATTAGGGATTCACTCCTTTGGATAACCAAATCACCACCCTTAGGCATCCTTTTAAATAAGTCCACCATCCTATAAGAAGTAAGACCTTTACTTACAGAGAATTAAGCTAGACATCCGATTTCTTGAGAAACCAGAATGAAGTGGCCAGGACGCAGGGGCGGCTTAACGAGGAGGAAAAGAGTAACACTGACTTTAGCACGGCAGTTCAGACGTGGACTGACAGCGGCTCCAGGCCTGGCTCCGCCACGTACTCGCTGTGTAACCTTGGGCCAGTGAGTCCATTCCTGTTGGCTTGTGTTTCCTTGTCTGTTTGTTTATTCGTTCCCAAGTAATATTGTCTGCTCTGTGTCAGGCCCTGTTCTAGGTAATGATACAGTCAAATTTCTGACCCCCGTGAAGCTCCCATTTCACCAGGGCTGATAGAATACCAACAGAAAAACAGGGTAGAACATGCATTAAGAAGAAGTGGTAAAAGCTACCATAAAAATAATTAAACCAGGATGAAGAGATAGTGAGAAGGAGAGATCGGGTAGGCATGGGAACAGCTTTAAGTGGTGACTTTTTACCTAAATCTTGAAGAGATGGCATGACCCAGGGCAAAAGTCTGAGAGAGGAATATTCAAGGGAGAGGAAATAGCGATGCAAAGTCTTCCTTAAATTTAGGGGGTAACAACAAAGTACCTAAGAAGTGGTCAGATTTGAGATAGATATTGAAAGTGGAGTTGACAATACTCATTACTGGCTGAGACGTGGGGAAAAGGGAAGGAGAAGAGTCAAAGATGACTCAGGGGGTTGGTTTAAGAACAAGTGGATGAGAAATGTGCGGTTTCGTGGTGGGGATGCAAGGGTTCTGCTTTATACATAAATACATTTCTAAGGTTTTGTAATGTTTAGAAAATCTGATCATAGTGATCATAATAGTCCCTACCTAATGGTGTTTGAGATGACCGTGGAAGGACCTGGTAGAGGATCTGATATGGAGCAAGTGTTCAGTAACTTGTACTTACACGGGACAATGAACAGAAATGTCAAATTAAGTTGTGGGGCAGATATAGTAAGAAACTAGACAATGATGACAGAGTGGAGGCCAGAACACCCGCAGGAGGGAATCACGTTTAAAGGAGAAGCAAGAGGAGATTGAAGACATGGATCGAACGTTTCACAGTTCTGCACTCGACCCACCCTGTGTGCCATGGTAAAAAACCGGAGGGCCGTTTGCAATGGATCAGACCAAATGGTCCATTCCGTAAAAAGGCTGGTGTTTATTTTCTTCCCGAACTGAATGACTTAATGGCACTTTAGGAAATCGGGAAAACATTGCCTTGACTCAGGAAATAGAAACGTGCAGTGGCCACTGAACTTGCCCTGATGATGCTGCAGATGCATCCTGGGGAGTGTGCTTGTTGCAAACAGGGGCGAGATGCATCTTACCAAAAGAGAAACCATTTCTATTCTTCCAGGGTGAGGTAAATCCATGCCAAAGATTTCATTTACCAACCAGCTACGCCAACTACCAATGTGAGACGCAATTGTTTGCCATCGACTAGATGGATGTTAAAGACCACTGCTTTCTAAGTCCACTAGAAAGTTCTTCTAAAATTGACCTATTTCCTACTGTGCATTTCTTCTGAGTTTGAAAATAGCAAAGCAAACCAAAACCAAGGCCACGGAAATTCCATTCCTCTCCTTACCTCCCTTCCCATACTCCCGTGCGTACGCTGATCAGAGCCATACAGTAGCTGTGATAGGAATAAGCACTACAGGAGACTTAGAGTTAATCACTCTGAATGGTGACCAACACTCAGGGGAGGGTAATGCTGGTCATTCATCTGACACCACACAGATGACCCAGACTCTAAACTCTCTCTCACATTCCTAGGTCTGACCACCTAACTCATCTGCTAAGGAACCTCTAGGTGTATGTACACACCTATGGAATCACCTAACGATTCATTTTCCAGAACAAATCTCCAGCGTTAAGCAGCCCATGACTGTGTAGACACACAGACACACACAGCTTTCCTTTTTGGGGGTAGATGTTCAAGGCTTCTCGGTCTCGAATAACTTTTTGGAGATGGAGGCGCAGACAGTAGCGGGGCTGAGAACACCTCTTGAGAGAAGCCTGGGAGCCTGAGCCTTGATCAGTCTCCTTTGGGACAGTCATTTGACCCTTCCTCTAGGTCCCAGGAGAAGGACCGATGCGGGGGAGGTAAACCAGATGATGAAGAGAAAAAAGTAGAATTCGGTTGAAATACCTTACTTGAGGGGAAAAAGTTTGAATTTAGTCAATAGCGATTATGTATTTTTTTCCTTTTTCTTGCACATTCGTTATTAATTATCTTTCCTTCTAGACTATAAAAGCAAAGAGACCGTGTCTATTTGTTCAACCACCCATCTCCAGCACCTAGGAGAGTGCCTGGCACCTTCTAACTGATGTGAAATACGGGTTGAATTAATGAAAATGTCTGTGCATGTAGGCACAGCCTCTGAAGGAATTCAGTGTTACAGAATCTAGAGAACTAAGCCTGAGCTGTTTCACAAAATGCCAAGATAACTCAAATTGAGTGAAAGGCCCTAGGCCTGGTTTAAGAGCTGTAACTCAGGTGATCTGTCTTGACTAGTAACTAGGTCACCATGCGAGCGCTCGGCCACTGTGCCTGTTCAGTCCATCCTAATTCTGGACAAATTTGTTTACAAATCACAGAAGCTTTGGAAAACCATCCTGACCCAGGTGATGGGATACGAATGCTTTCATACAATAAGGAAGTATTCTGCGAAGTCTCTTCTATAGTGCAGTGGGACCGATTGCTTTGTTATGTCTTATGTCTACCAGAATAGGGAGAAGAAATGATATGTGATGTAAGAGGAACTTGATAGGATGGATAATCCAGAGCATAGCCTGAAATCTCTGGAATGGGTTTCTTGTTCAGGACACCAACCGAATCTCTTTTCCCAAGCAGACGAGGAGGGTTTCTAGGAAGGTGTGAATTGGTCCAGTATTCCAAAGTTACCGCAGATATTTCACATAATAGTGAACCCACAAATGGATGATAGGGGCAGGTGGGGGAGATTGGGCAGAATTACAAACCACATCCCAAACTGGCTTATCCTGGATTCCTATTCAGATCAAATGCCTGCTCATAAATATTTATGTCAGCTTAGAATTTATCCCATGGTCACTTGATTAGTTGAGTGATCTTTATTTTAACAGAGACTGAAATTGATGATATTTATGACTGTCTCTTCATCATCATTATTGAGCAAGATATAGGGAGATGAATTAGAGGCCTGACAGAGAAGACAAAGTTCTTTCTCTGAGGGAATCACAGATATTTTGTGTGCAACAGGAAATGTGACGTTTAGAAGAGCTGTCAAAGCAGCCTCAGCTAAAAATGAAAGGAAGCACCCCATCACTACTCAGAGGGAGAGAGAGAGAGAGAGAGAGAGAGAGAGAGAGAGAGAGAGAGAGAGAGAGAATATATGTTTGCCGTACAGCCACTATCCAGGGTTCATCCATGAAACACATGTGCCCTGCCATCCGGAGAACAGAGCAGCAGCTGTGAAGACTGGCTTCTGAGTCACCATCACCGAAGTGGAACTATTTGTACAAGTTCAAAGGCACCAAAGACCTTGGCAATCATCTGCCTTAGTGAATATCAAGACATAGATGACATCACTGTAACCTGGTAAAGCTGGGGAAGATTTCCTATTTGGAATAGGAAAGCTCTGGGGATAAACAAAGCTTTATTCCTTCCTTTAGACAGTATCTTCATCCAGGAGTGTCTCTGACCCACGACTTTTGATGATACATCATCCATCTAATTGAGCAAATTGTGAGCTCTCCGGAGAGAGATGGTAGTTTCTGTAATTATTTTAAGGGGGTAACGCATCTTATAAAAGTGGCAATTGGCTTTCTGCAGGCAAAGGAGAGAGAGAGAGAGGCTTCTGCATGAAAACAGAGAAAAAAGATTAGGATTCCTTAGTTGGGAAAGTCGAGGCCTTGGAGTACCATGCTAGCAAACCTATAAAACGCAAGGATCTGGATAGGATAATGTCACACCTATTTAATAATCCCAGGAAGATATGGTTCATTGTCCCTCATAGAAGCATGAAGCGGCTTTTCCAGGACAGATAAAAAGAAAACGGCTAAATGAAAGCCAGAACTTGAAATCCAAGAAATGATGTAGGCTGAAAATATAAAGGAAAAAAAAAAAGGAGTTTTAAAAACTCTGATAGAATCTTGTTTAAAGAGAAGTTGGAGTAGTCAGTCTTAAGTTTTGTACCTGTAAGGACAAGATTTTGAGTAACAAACTCGTATTCCAGACACCGACAGCAAAGTTAGATTTACATTAAATCTAACAAATATTTGCTTGTAGGTCACTGTGCTGGGCACTATTTCTAAAGAGTCGTTAGTCTATTCCAATGGAAGAAAGCTCTTGTCTTCTTATGGGGATTTCAATAGGAAATTCAGCAGTTCACTCCGTAATTCACTGCGTGATTCCCTCAGGAATGAGAAGATAAGAAACATCTCTATCAGGTTCGAATAATCTCATTTCTCAGAGGAGGAATCCGACCAAGAACAGTTAGTTACGCTCAAGGTCACCTAATGAATGAGTGGCCAGGTGAGGTCTGGGTGGGCCAATTCTGACTTGACTTCTTCCCCGTGCGCAGTGTCCAAGATGGTGTGCTCTCTAATAACTCTGCACTTAGCATGCCACGTTCTGGCGAAGTGCAATGTCATTGTGATGAACCTATGAGATGCATTGAAGCTGTTCGGAACAGTTGGGAGATCACAGACAAGATCACCTGTTTTGGCCACTAACTCTTCAATTCCCCAACACTGTGCCCTGGCCCTCCCACCCTTTCCTCCTGCTCTGCCTCCCGTGGTGCATCTCAAAGAACCCTCACACATACAAAAGAGAATCACAGAGCTGTATGAAGGCTCAGGCAAGTCCAAAACTCCAGGCTGTGTAACCGTTTTGAACATGCACTTTTGATAGTCTCTCCAGTTTAATTGGAAGAGTGAGATTTAGAACCAAAGTCATGTGAACATAGCGCTGGAACTCAAAATGAGTATGGTCCTTCTCTCTATTTCTTCTCTTCCTGTCGGTCACTGTCACCTGGGCTATAGGCAGGCCAGCTCTCATCTCAGCTGGCCGGCTCTACCTGAAGTATGTGTGAGTCTGACAAAAACCTAGGTTTAAGCTTCAAATGCAAGTTTACCTTCCCCCCAGACTCTCCCTCCTCCTTTCCAGTGGAGACATTTGTTTAAACTAACCCTCCCTTTAAGTGGATAAAGACACCGTGGGCTCCACTTGGGATTCCAGGAAAGAGACAATATTGTGTGGACTCGGAGGTTCTGGAACTTCCTCTCCCACAATTACGCGAGTGGCACACGTATAATTAAAAATGAATGTGAGTGCTCTAACACAGCATTCACCGAGGAGAAGGAGACCAAGTCCAGGTTAAACACTCTAAAGCGGTTCTTTTAAGGTGTGGATAGTCGGAAAAAGCAGAATTTTCATAACATCTTAGAGGTTCATTTGAGACTGAGTTACTCAAGGGAATTCTCTCCACCCACCACCACCTCCTTCCACAAGAAGGTCGTTTGCTCTGTGCCACCTCAGAAACTCTGACATTCGTGCATCCTGGATAAACAGCCACTCCTTCTGTCTGACCAGGCAGCATCCTCACACGACAGCCTTAATGGACTCGGTTGTCATTTTGTAGATGGGGGGGAAAAAAAACAGCAAAACAAGAGCACATAAAAAAACAACGAAGTTCACAGTTTCCCCCAGAGAGCAGATGCGATTCAACCAGGGCCCCTGTTTGCTATATGATCTCTCTCTCCTCCGAGAGAAACCAATTCCCAGTCTCTTCAAATGGAATTACAGGTTCAGTCGTGGGATTGGTGAGCCTTTTTGAATGGTTTGCCCAAGGTAGTAATTTTGTAATCCACCGTAGCTGAAGTAAGTACAGACCTAAACTCACTCCACCTCCTTCTCTCTCCTGCAGCCAGCCCCGCGTCCCCACTTAGGTGAAAACACTTTGCATATAAACAAACTCCTCTCAAAGACACCTCAACCTTGACATTTCTTTCTCCCTTTTCGAAACTTCCTTTTAAAACACCTCGCGCTCGGCCAGGCTCCCACACGAGGCCCAATTATCAGAATAATAATTAACAGGCTCTCATTATTTCGGATCAAACAATGCTCCCCCCCACCCCCAATGAAGCCAAGAATAGCCAATGTGATCCCTTAAAACGGGGCGTGAGTTTCCTTACACCTTGGGGCGTCTAATCCACTGAAACCATTAGGCACCGAGCTGCCCAGAACAGCCCGGATAACATTGAGTCAAGGACAGTTAATGGGTGCCAGAGCACAGACCAAAGTGCTCCAAGCATGTCAGTCAAGACTAACCGGAGGCAAAAACATCAAAATGCAGGTTGGAGTTTTGACATTCCTGCAGGCTCTGAACGCCTCGCCAGTAAATTTTTAAAGTCAATATCCCCCTTATGCTCACGAACACTTTTCTGTCTGATGAGTAGGACTAATGTGGATCTGATTGAACTGTGACTAAAGGAGAACTTTAAAGGCAGCTTTGAATGTGTAGGGGGCAGAAAGGGGTTTTTGTGTGTGTGTGTGTTTTCTTTTTTTTTTTTTCCAGCAATGTCTGTGATAATAATGAAGACAGTGTACACAGATTATCACAGGCTGTGTCTTTCGACTTCAAGGTTATGTGATTAGAAAATTAGAAAAGCGACGAGATTAGAAACACCGCAGAACATTTTGAAAGAAAGCTTTTTTACAAATTATCTGTGTGCTGAATTTACACAGAATCTGATAGATGGATCTTCTAATGTTTGGAAATGGATAAATGCAGCAATGCAAATAGGAAGAACGGGCTTTGGAGCCTACTCCTGGCAGAAGTTCAAAACCCATATTAAGTATTCTAATTTGCTTAACACCTGTTTATATATATATATGTATATATAATATATATTTTATATATAATTTCTATGTATAATATATATATTTATATATAATTTATATATATATTTAATTGCCACATATATTTATAAAACAAAATATAACCATTTCATAAACATGAAAGTAAAAATAACAGGAGATTATTGTTTCTCATGATTCATGACTTTGCCCTAGAATTGGAATAAAACCTTCACCTCTCTGCCCTTCTCTTCTCAGAGGCTGAGAACAATAACTAGAAGGACACGTCTCAGGAAGCCCAAGCAGAATTGGTTTCGGGTGGCGGTCAGCATCCTGCAGGGGGTGATTCAAGAAGCGATAGCCATTTCGAAATTCAAGTCACAACTTTACTACTTCTTACATAAGGGGGGAATGAAATATCCCTGTATTAAAACCCAGACTGGTCTGGACAAAAATTCCATTAAAAAAAAAATCACTCCTTTTGCTTGTCTGCTAACCATGGTAGGTTTCTGAAACGTATAAGCCGGTGGCTCTGCCAGGAAAAAGTCAGGGTAGAGGCCAACCTGTGTCTGAAGACACCTTCGCAGGGGGCTTTCAACACACAGAGGTTGACATATGATTGTTTAGCCGGGGGAGAACAGATCTAGAAGCCTCTAAGTGTCCACGTCCACATATAAAGGCATAAATGACGGTCCTACCACAATGAACTTTAATCTATTTACTGGAAACCTTTGAGTAAGTAGCATCCTGAAATTCTTAGGATTGAAGTCGCTGACACCTGATTTCGACCCCCCAGATATTAAAATATAAGTAGGTGACAAACGCACTTCAGGACCAGACTTGGATCTTCCAGACCACTGGGGTGATATCAGCAAGCTTTGGGCAGGAGGGACATCACGTTTAAAGTTTAGGGATGCCCCTAAAGCACACAAGTTGTCCCCAGTACCTGACGTTTTGATTTTTTAAATCTATTACTTAGAACATTATCTAAATTTTAAAAATTACTTTGATACTCATCTCAACATGTATATATATACACATGTATGTACATATATACATACCGTATATAAATAATTTCAAAAATTTAGAAATCTATCATCTATCTATATCATCTATTATCTATATAAATTTGACTCTCAAATAATAGATCCCACAGGTTCTCTGTTTTTTGGGGAGTTCACAGAACACCTTCATAAAGACTAGGACTCTGTGTCCCACTCATTCATTCAACCAATATTTATTGAGCACCTATTATATCACAAGAGCAATTTTATATGCTTGGGATTTGTTGGTGAACAAATCAGACTAAGATCCTTGACATTATGGAGCTTACATTCTAGTGGGGGAGAAAGACCACAACAAAAAGACAAAGTTAATGACACCATATCCTAGAAGATGGTAAGTGCTATGGAAAAAATAATAGAGTAAGAGGAATCAGAGATGCCCAGAGGAGAGGGGAGGCAGGGCAGACTGACCGAGAGTGACACGGAGCAAAGCCTCGCACGAGAAGTCTGGGTTAGACACACAGATATATGTGGGAGAGGAGCCTCTGGGAAGTGCAACAGCCACGTGAGAATGTCTGGAGGGATTTCAGAATGAAAAGGAGGCCCAGGTGGCTAGAGTGGAGCGATGCTGAATGGGGGGGTTGTGGGGAAGGAGACCAGGCTTCAGAAGAGAGAAGATGAGATCTTACTTGTCTTGGTATCCCCAGTGCCTGCTCAGAGGCTGGCACTTGGTAAATACTCAGAGATTCTGTCTTGTTCAGTGAATGAATGAATGAATGAATGAATGAATGGCAAAAGTTGCAGGGTCCTCTGATCCAGCTCTCATATGGTATTTTGGCATGCTCTACAGTATTTTCTTATTTCATTCTTTGGAACCTTAGTCCCTGAAGATATTCAAGGAGAAAGGAGGTCCAAAGTCGAATACATTCTCATTTAGAAGATTCACAAATCACGGTTGATGTTTGAAGGTCTCAGAGAAATTCTCCAGGAAATGACATGTTTTAACTTAGCGCTTTGTGAACTTATTCAACCACACAGCCCATTTCTTCTTCCCACTCCCGTCCCTCCGCCCCATCCCTTTGCCACTGCTTTGACAGAATATTCTAGAGAACACACATTGAGAAACAGTGACCTGTGCTGAGTTGGCAAACAGCAGACTCCAGAAAGACAGCCCTCCACCCCTGCCCCCGACCCTCCCATTTCTGGACCACTCTGAAATTCAGATTTGCCTCCTATTGAGTGGAATAAAATCCACTGCTTTATCATTTCTGCCTATAGTCCCTTGTTTGACCCGTGGGACCACATTCAATAATCACGTGCTGTGGAAGGCCGACAGGATTTTTAGTCCCATAAAATTCAGTCTGGCCTTGTCACCTAATTACCAGCTGGGCAGTTACTAAGACTCTGACTTTCAGTTTTCTTATCTAAATGACCTGCCCCATAGGGTCACTGTGAGGACTGTATAAGTTATGGCAAAATGCTGAGCGGTGTCTGTCATTACAGAGTGTCTGTCCTCTTCCACAATTCCTTTCACAAGCGGAGATGGTGATCGTATCTTGCGGGACCCCTCTCTTCTCCAGGCTAAATCCCCAGTTCTTTCCAACACGAGTCCTGGCTGTGAGCTGCTGCTTGCACCAGTGACCAGAGGTTGGGTCACCTCCCAAACCGCAAGCATCACAGGAGACACAGGCCAGGGTGGACCACCATGCATTTTCAACACTCTATGTTTCTGAGGGTCGATCCTGTTTTAAAAGTGAAAGTTTTATAATAATCAATGAAATACCCTAAGGTGTCCCGAGGGAAAGCATTATATCACTATGAATGTTGTGAAAATGGCTTCTTTTTCGAGATCACCATGATAAAGATTTGCACCCCAAAGTGTCAAATAATAAGCCACATGAGCATGAAAATCTGTATCATAAAAATGAGATACAGGTCAGCCAGCCAGAAAGGGCGAGTGTTCACATCGTCCCAGGTCGCGAAAGGTGTGTCTCTAATGAGGAGGTCAAGCTCATTTTTTAATTTCAATACCTTTGGAGGTCTTACTGGTGCAGACAGTCTCCAGCAGTAAATAGCTGAAAAGTCGTTTATACTTAGTTTCACAAAGCAACCACAGCAGGTTGGATTTCTTAGCACTCCTATTCTAGGTTTGCCGGATTTACTTTTTCCCGTGGAAGAGGATTTAAAAATATGTAAAGAGTGACAGCAGTTAAATGGAATTAAATTCATGTGCTGGTTCCTTGCCCCATAGCTGGTGTGCTCAATTCCATGAGTATCATTTCCTCTACAGTTGGCACCAGCTGGTCTCTCCCATTCATTTGTCTGTTTATGCTTCTTAGGATATGTTCTTAGTGATCGATTTCTTTATAGTTTAAGATATCGTCATTGGCAGAAACAGGACCTTTACTTATTCTGTATTCAAATTCCCAGTGTGTGGCAGGGCACCGACTAACTAAGTAACTGGGGCTACCGATATCATAAAAGATGTGGACACACGTAGCATTTGCATTTATGGGCACACGTCTTGGCCTCGTTTGAAAACTAAATGAGTAACCCAGGGGGCAGTTGTCTTCAGGACGTACTTTCTTACACACGATGCCTTAGCTGTTGACTTTTAACCACCCATCATCACCCCTCTCCAGTTTGTGCCATTCTCTTCCTGAAGGCCCAGCTCAGAAAAGGCGGTCCCAAACAGTGGTGGGCTCTGAAATCCTACCTGCCCTTGCCACCTCCTGCTCCTCAACAAAACGAGCTATTTCTAGTATATGTCAGCCTTTTTCTTAACTTTCTTTCTTTACTTCCTTTCTCTGTATTTACATACGTTTAATTTAATGTATATCATCCTAGATTGATATAATTACACGTAGTCATAAACTGGTCAAGGTTTCACTGAAAACATTACATGGAAAAGAAAACAGAATCATAATTAAGTCTTAGAATAGAAGGAAAGAGGAGATAAACTGAAATTTTAAATATTTGCTTCCTATGCAAGGGTACATGTGTATTTCTATAAGAGTAAGATGGCCTTCCTTCTCTCTTGGATGTGATTGGACCTCTTGGAAGAATATCAGAAGCACGTCACTGTCACCATTCCATGCAGATGGGGCTGCATTAAGATGTCACTAAGATGGAAAAAATGAGAGCAATTTCAGGAGAGAAACCAGGTGATGAAAAGAGAACCGGCTCAGCAGAAGTCTCTCTGTCCTTCCCATTAGCTCCTCAGGACACAGGGGTGGAGACCGAGGCTGCCAACATGCCAGGCCCAGGAAGGAGAAGTGCCTTAGGTGGCAGTAGCCAAGCTGAGCCTGCCACCTTCTCTAAGAAACCTTTCCATGTGAATTTCATGAGGAAATTAGTCCAATTCTACTCAAAATGGGATGCCGAACAAGTAAAACCTGAATCAAAGTTGAAATGACCTCACACCATCACGGGTCCTGAATTGCTGAGGCCGTGTTGCTGCGCCCAGATTAAAAGGAAGAATGAAGACTATGAAATTGTTTAGTGTCTAAGGAAGACTGATGACACTGCAACCAGGATAGTTGTGTGTCCAACTTGTGGCTCCTCTCTCCCTCACCCAGTCTAGTCCATGGAGGGAGCCATTCTTTGCTCACAGTATCAAGGGACCCTTAAGTCATCGGTGGATTCCAGCTTCCAGAAGTTTCCTCTCCTTTCCTCAACAACTAGAGTGCCCCATAAAGTCGAACGAGGCAACTTTCCTTAGGTTTCCTTTTTTATATAGAAAGTTTCCGTTATAACTGCATCCATCAAGCATAGTTCTAGCAATCAGCCCTGTCAGGCAATGACCAGCCCATTACCAGTGTGCTAATGGGGAGTTTAGGCTGGGGTGGTCTGGGAGCCCAACAGCTCAAGTCAGCATTAGCTGCGGCTTAGAAAAGGCCGCAAAACACCATCCCTAATGATTTAACAGCTTGTTCCCGAAAACACATTAACCAAGGGAGCTTTTAAATATTAAGAAATAATTACACCGACTCAGTGATGTCCTTCTTCAAAATTATATCACATCAGGGCTCGACTAGATAAATTAATTTAGTAAAAGAACATAGGTCTTCTAAAAATGAAAAACTGTACCCAATGAAATGTTATTTTCAGTTGATGGAGGGAGGGTGGACTGAGGGGAAGGAAGAATTAATGAAAATATTCTGACTACTTTCCCAAATGAACACTTAGAGTAGCCTTACCCCAGCCAAATTAATTCTCCATTATTTGCATTTCTAACTTGTTTTTTGCTGTCTCCAAACCAGTTGAGGTCAGATTAATATTGGAAGGGACTGGAAGATGCGTTGGGACCACATATACTCTAGCACAACCCCGAGAGTCTGTTATAAGCTTCCAGTGGTCCCCAAACTTTTTGGCACCAGGGATCAATGCTCCCATTGAGTCTAACGCTTGATGATCTGAGGTGGAGCTGAGGTGGTGGTGCTAGTGCTGGGAGCAGCTGTGAATACAGATGAAACTTCTCTCGCTTGCCTCTCACCTCCTGCTGTGTGGCCCTGTTCCTAGCAGTCCATTGTTAGGCCCCCATCTAAGGTCCAGGGACCAGGGACCCCAGCTTATAACAGAGAAACCTAAAGAATCTGGCAGTCACCTGGAGCTGTGGGTCTGCAGTACATCAGGTGGATAGAATTGGCTTTCTCTCTACTTACATGGAAAATATGATTTAGGGACAAGAAAAAAATAGCCATCTAAGAGTCTATAACATTATCCCCACATCAGGAGCCAAAGAGGCCTAAAATTCCACCATTAAATATCGTCCTCCTTTTGGAAAACGGTTGGAATTTCAAATCAACCGAGATAAGGATATTTGGGCTATTTACATTTGAATGTGAGTTTAATTGATTCTCCTCCCCTGCCCAAATAAGACCCTGGGCAACTTGAGGTCACAGGGTATAAGTGGGAGGGGACCTGAAGGAAGGAAACAGAGAGGCGAATCACAGCTTTGCCCCAGCTACGACCAAAGGGCAAGCTCTGGGACCCCCAGGTTTGCTGGCCTCCTGGGGAGAACCCGGTTCACCCAAAGGCCCTGCTATGTAATGGGGCAGAGCAGACCTCAGTGATGGCCTACCCCTGGGTAGATCCTGAGAGCACAGACCAAGCATATGGGGAAGCCACTTGGCCTGCTTGGGCTGGAGCCGATTTTTGTGGAATAAACTCCAACTTGGGTAGATGTTGGGTGTCATGAGACTTCATTTTTTCCATTGCTGTTTCCTTTGCTACAAAGAATCTCTGCCTTGTGGTCACCTTTTGAAGTTAACGGCAGGGTGTAGCTGCATATCCGTACTTTTATAGGCCTCCTAATGACCTGCCTAATTATTTGCTTTCTTTGGGGCCAGATTTGCAGCTGATAGGCACTGGGAGTCTGGGCACCAATGCAGTCTGGTTGCCCCGATGGGTCCAGCACTGAGTTCCAGGCATCTTCATTCCCGAATTCCAAGAGACTCTCTCCCTGGGGCACCCGGGCTTGAACGAGAAGCTTTATTTGTGTTTTATTTATTCATTAGATTGGCAGAGGCCTTCTCTCCGGAGAGCTCTAGGTGCCTAATATGAAATTAGCATCAACATTTTCCCAATAAAGTCAACTGCTTTGGAATCAATTTGCGGCCTTTCTTCTGTTCTGAGATTTAAACCGATTCGAAAATCAAGAACACTCAGGTATCAGCTCAGAATGACAAAAGCCTACCAGCTCTTCCACCTGTATTCTTGGCACAGGTTGCTATTTCGGTATGTATGTAAATATATATATACACACATTTTTCCCTTCTGAGTCTGGACACAGTCTCAGGATTCTTCATACAGGGTTCAAGGCAGCAACTAGGACCTAACTATCCAAATATTGTTTGAATTAGGTTCTCCTTGCCATTCTTTATCTCAGTTCTTCACATTTTCAAAGGCATTAGGAAGTTGTAACGAACCCTTTCTTAGACTTCTCTTGTGGAACATAGGCCTGGCCAGAGTCTGCTTTGGATGATCATAGTCCAGAGAGTGTCTTGAGAGTGTATTTGATAAAGTGCACGGTAAAGTGAAATCTGTGAAGAGGTTTTCTGGACTTTCTTTTACTCCTCCCGTGTTTGCATGGTAAATGCCTAGTGTAGCATCTGGCCTAGAAGAGGCACTAAATAAAGTGGGCATAAATTCGCTGAGATGAGCATGACGTTCATTCACTGACTATTTTCCCCTTGCTGTCACCCACTTGTATTCTTTATCATGGAATTAGGTCCTCCTTGCCAGTGAAAGCTAGAGCCGCATAAAGTCAGAGCTTCCCTGGAATCTTGAGTGTTTAGTTCTTATGTTATCAAGGACGCTGAGGGAGTAAATCTTATTGACAGTGGTATTTTATGTCTCCCTCCCCACTTCCTCCTCTTTCACTCTGTCTCTGGGCATGGCTATGGATTCTGTTGACTATTTTCTGGTTGCATTCGACACCTAATAGTCATCAACCTATTGCATCCAATTAACAGCCATTATATTCTTCGGTTACTTTCTGTTTGGACATGAGCTTATTGATCTGGTAAGATCTTATTCTTCAAAAACATAAACAACATGCCGTTTAATTGGGCCTCAGTGCTGTCTCTAAGCACAGGAGAGAGGCTTTTAAAGAGGCCGTGTATGGGAGGGGGAGAAAGGCTATCTATTCCTTTGAAGAGAGGGGGAAGACATCGGGTTAAACTTTGATCACTATCATTTCACCTTTGGACTTGTATTAAAACTGCTTGACACAGCCGTGTTGGCAGATCGAGTAGGAAGATAAATGGGCCTGTGTGGATAGGTTTAACACAAAAGTGGATATGAGACATGGCACGTTATTTCATCCCGAAATAGTTCACGTCCACAAGATGTGCAGGCGGCTGTTGGTGATCTTTTCTGGCTCACGGGGCCAAAAGGTGAACACGACTGAGATACCTTTTGCTATGAATATTTCACAGCCTGAGTATCCCTTTTTCTCTTGGGGCTGGATGCTGACTGAGGGCTTCTTCAGGATGAGTCCTCAGTTGACTGATGAATACAAAACGCCTCTCTGAACAAAAGGCATTCAAGATTCGCTGAAGACAAGACAACCTACTTTGGTTTCTGTGTCTGGTACCGGGGTATCAACGGAGATAAAACACTGAGTGACAGGGAAGCGAAATACAGAATAACACAATCTATTGTTCTCCCATTGACTGTACGCATAATGGGAAAGTTAGCGAGTCACCGTAATGTCATGGGCCGCTGTGAACTTGGGAGAACTCAAGGATCAGAAAGTAACATGAAACAAGGAGGGAAATGAAGATAATATTGGGTTACTGAACATTCTCAAATTGTACTGAAACGCATCCCATCCCTTTGGAGGGGGCATGTTTTTGACAAGGAAGACAATGGGAAGAAACTGGCAGCTGTAACAATATCACCATTTTCTTTCACTCTGGGCCGTAATGTGAACTTCTTAGAAGACACCTTCTTTCACCACAGCTTTGTTGTGCAGCCTATTGAGGAGCCCAGAGACCAAAGTCATTGCCTTGTTCCGGGGCCGTCGAAAACCAAGGAACCCGCTTCTGCCAGCCAACACCAGCTGCTCCATTGTGAATGACAGAGCAGGTCTGCAGCCAAGGGCAGAGGAAAGGAACTGAGAGGGAATGAGAGAAGCAAAGATAGCGAACGAGCAGGGTGAAGAATTGGGAGCATACGATAGAAAGGGGAGTTAGGAAAAAATTAAAGTGGTGGAGGAACAAAATGAAAAAAGGAATTTTCATGGTGGGGGATGGAGAGAGACTGAGTCTACTATTCCCAGGTCTGAGCAAGGTTCCCCTCTAACAAAATAAAACAAAACAGCAACAACAACAAAAAAAACTGAATCTCTTTTGGAGTGATTTTTTTTTTTTTTGAGCCAGAAATCCACCTTTGGATTAACTATTTTCTGAGAGAAATCTAAGAAATGCTAGCGTTAAGGATTGCTACTCCAGAGTGTCCATGAAAAAGCTGGCATAGAATAGATGCTCAGTAAACTCTGACACCTTAGAATTATGCAAGTATTCTGGTCAAGTGAATATTCTAGTTGGCTAAATTGTGCATATATGCCTTCATAAATTACTGATTGTCGAGGAACTAGAGATAAATACAATGTTTTCAATATGAAAAGTGTGCTCATTGCAATATGACCTCTTGTGCTTTTTGTATTTTGATGATTCAGAAAGCGGGCACCTAGAGAATCTTCCGATAATAAGATGGAGTGGGAAGTGTCAAAATTATTCATATTATAAGAGCATCGCTCTCATTCCTTACTGTGAGCTTGGCCCTGCAGTGGGGCACCTGGGTTTGAAGACGCAGAGCATGGTTGAATAGAAAATAAAAGATCCAGAGAACTATGATGAAATGTTTCTTTTTGACATACCAAAGTGCTATAAAGGGTTGGTTCATAAATATGGAAGTGGAAACTCTGGAAGCTAAAAACACAGACACTTCCCAAATCACTAGGGAATTAAGTTAACAAATAACTGCTTCAGGATGCAAGCATCATTCACAGAAAATTCATTCCAACTTGCATGTGTATTTGAACTCTAATATCTACTCCCACTCACCGTCACCACTGCTACCAACACTTACCAGGGTGCAGAATCTGGACTCATTTTCTTCTCATAGATTAATTTAATTTGATATTCTTGGAATCCTCATAATGATTCTATAAAATAAATATTCCCATTCTCATCTTATAGACAATGAAAATGACAGTCAGAAATATTAAGTCTTTCATCCCAGGGAACCCAGCTGTTAAGTGACTGATGTAGAATTCAAAGCCAGATTCTGCGGAGGCCAAGGAGTGGCACCTTATAGAAAATGGTATTTATTTCCATGGCAACCATGGACTTCTTGCGATCAAGGGCAACTCTTGATTTTAGAGAAAACAACAAACAAACAAACAAATAAATAATAAAACAACAAAAAACCAGTCCCTGTGTTTGATCTTCCCAGCTGGCCTCTTCCCAGTGTGGTCTGTGGCTATTTTATAGCATCCTGCTTATAACTCTGGAGTAGCTGGTGATCTTGGAAGCGTTATTTAACCAGCTTGAGCCTGAATTTCCTCTTTTGCTAGCTAGATGAAGTGATTGCATTTGACGTTCTGATATATATTTTTTTTAACCTTTAACACTCTTTGAGTTTATTAGCATCTGTATGCATGGGGCATTTTAGACACTCCTAAAGATACAGCAGTGAGTAAACGTGGTGGAGCTCATGACCTCAAGTCTCCCCACTGGGCCGTGAGTGTTTCCAGAGCAAACACACGTTATTCATCTCTGTACCTCTGCCCAGGCCCTCCCCATGCCCAGCTCGCTTAATAAATGTTTATCAAAAATATAGGAAATATATTGAATAAAGGAAAATATATCATTAGTCATGATAAGTAGCTAACACACACACACACACACACACACACACACACACACACACACACACAAAGAATGTGGGAAATGCCTTAGAAGCAATACAGCATAATGACACAGGCCACAGGAAAGGAAAGAAATGCCAGCTGGAATGACCAGGAAGGCTCTGTGGAAGAGCTGGCTTCTGACCTTGAATGATGGGCTTAGCCCTAATGGGCAGAAATGGGGCAGCATGTGGAAATTTGAGAGACACGAAAGGTCCCAGTCATCTGGTTTTATCTGAGCAGCAATGTGTGTACGAGATGGTAGCAGCAAATAAGACTAGAAAGGAGAGTGGGGGTGAATTATTAAGAGCCTTACATTTTTGAGCTTTAGATTGTAAACTGTTCTGTAGGAAAGGAGGGGTACTAAGAGTTTGTAAATAAAAACAGTGGCAGCAACGATTATGCCACATTTCTAATTCATTCAACATTGAGCACCGTACGAAGGCACTCTCACATGTTCTTTAACTTAATCTTAGTTAACTAATGACTCCAAACAATAGTCTTATTGTATGTCAGTAATATCTTAATAAAAATATGTGATTAAAAACACCTCCATTTCTGAGATGAGGTTGTATAAGCTCCCACCCCAAAAGAAAATAACCCAAAGAGGCCATAGGAAAAGCTGCATTTGAACTTTTGTGGGATGCCCTTTTTACTTGAAAGAGAGAGAGAGAGAGAAAGAGAGAAGAGGGAGAGAGGAAAGAAGGAAGGAAGGAAGGAAGGAAGGAAGGAAGGAAGGAAGGAAGGAAGGAAGGAAGGGAAAAGCTCAGAATTTCACGATCACACATCCTCTTTCTTGGCCCTGCGGGAAGAAACTGTAGTGGACGAGAAGCCTGTCCAAATAAATCTCAGTTCAGATGGACTATTATTGAGCTCCAGGCTTGTATAACAAAAATCTGTTTCTTTCCAATGCCATCTCTTTTACCAGTCATACAAAGATTGTCTTAGGTGTCTAAATTCAATTTGCCAGTTTCTTAAACTCCAATCTATCACTGGCTGTTCCTTTAGGAAGATTGGTTCCCACGGGACACACCTCTTGGAGTTCCTTGAGTGTGTTAAAAAGATTTATTTCCAAATTGGCTTATAAACATGAACCAGCCCGTGAAAGGCAGTCCATAGGACGAGTCTTGAGGGAACTATTCTTTCCACTTTAGGAACTCATTCTTGGAAAGACCTAATAAGTAGCCTCTTCTCCACTGCCAGTCTCGCGTATGTGACCATTCCTCTTAATTTACTCATTACAGCAGTCCCCAGGGGCTTGTAAATGCGGAATTGGACAGTTGAGATTAGGAGGTTAAGAAAACTGACACAGAGAGAGGCTTTATAACTCCGTCGGCAACTTTTTATTGGCGGAGGATTCTGAAAGTACATTTTAATTGTTTCCAGAGTAGCTTTGCTGGTCCTGTCATCCACTGAGAGATATAGGACAAGATGAAGAGTTACCCACCTTAGTAGGCAAGGCCTTCGTCCTTCAACTCTTCATTAAAGAAGGACTTGTTGGCAGTGAATGGAGATGATAAAGTTGTTTGTAGTCAGGGTAACGTGAAATAAAAATACAAAAAGCCACCCAAGGACTTTCATTTAAATCTTAGTGCAAGCTTCTTGTTTCAAGTGCATTGTTTAAAGTGTCCTAAAACATTGCAAGTTTCTCTTTATTTGAAAATGTTAGTCGCTGTTAGCTTCTGACTGTTAAGTACTTACACAAATCCTTTAGAAAACACCCCAAAGCTATGTTCTTCAGAGGGGTGGGGGCAGGGAATCTGTTCTGTAGTGCTCATGGGAGATGAAGCCATAGATGGGGCTGGGAGCCGGGATGCCTATCCTGGAGGTGGGGAAGAGTTCAAGTGCCTGCGACCATCAAGTTTGTCTCTATAAGTCTACGGCAAAGAATGCTGTCTCCATGGTGATCACTTCTTTCCCAACCTCAAAGTCCAAGATCTGAAGCTCTTTACAGATCGGATGAACCTCAAACTCACCCAGCAGCTGCCGTCAGGGCAGGAAGCTGGGGTTAGAGCAACCTGAGATGCTTATTAAATCGATCAAACCTCCCCAAGGGGTCAAGGTTTTATAGCAAGAACATCTTGCTTCTGGATATAATACAGAGTTAGAACACATGGGTGTCGTATTCCCTTGACAAGAACCCCAGAAAAAAAAAGGAGCTCTAAACGTGAGTTCGGGCCCAGTCCCTTCTCCCCAGACACCTGTAGCGTGATCGGCAGATTCACACCCTGTGCTACCTGAGTCCTTTCAGCACCTTCCTTTCTGTGTCACTCCTGCTTGTCTTGACTATGGTTCCAGAAGGCTCTGGAATCCCTCCTCGGAGCAAAGACAACCTGAGAGATTGAGGTGAGCTCCCGAGGGCCCTAGAAAGATGGACCAACACACCTGTGGGTGTTGGTGGCAGCGAGGGCCAACAGGGAAGGCTTCTTCCAATTAAGAGGAAGATGTGCTATCGTCCTCCCCTGCACTGGCTGAGGAAGCAGAAAGGGTGGGCGCAGATAGGAGGTGAGAGACGTAGAATCGTAGAAGCAGGAGGCATTACATCTTCCCAGTCCCATCCAGCCACTGATAAGGACTTAGGATAGTTTCCATCATGGGTCCCAATACACCAGCTTTGGAATCAGCCAGGTCCGAGCAGAAATGTGGCTCCTCCACTCACCTCCCTGAGCCTCCATCTCCTTATCTTTCCTTATCTCACCATTTGCTAAATGGTCACTCAGGGTCAAACACTGTTAGAAGCACCTCACATGCATTAACTGATGTCATCCTCGCAACTACCCTACGATGCAGACTACAGTCTGTGAGCTCCATCCCACAAACGAAGACAGCGAGGCCCAGAAAGGCTGAGTAACTGACCCCAAGTCACACAGTAAGCAGATGACCGAGCAGGGAATTAATTCAGGCATCCGGCTCTAGCATCCATGCTCTGGACACCACTTTTCTGCAGGATTAAAAGAGAGATTTACTCGTGTATAAATTAAATAAATGTCCGATCATACAGATGCCCATTGTAGAACGTAGAGAGATCAGAAATTAGAAAGAAGAAACAATAAGAAATAGAAGTTTAAATAATCATCCCCGCTCTTTAGGAAACGGTCTTGCTCAGTCTGCTTTGAAGACCACTGAGAAGCTCACCCTGTCCAATCTAGGCCACAAAATGGGAGAGAGCCCCAGCCATTAGGTCACCCCACGTCGCCACATTGACTGACTCCTTATCCTTTCAGTCCAGGTTCTAAACCCAATAGGCCCCTTGCGGGCACCAGGGCCTGACACACCCCAGAACCCAGCCAAGTGCCATCTTCAGCCCCTCTTGTTTCCAAGCCCTCCTCCCATCCTTATCACCCTGTTCCTGGGCCAGTCAGAAGCTCTGTGGTGACCCTCACTCCCCCTTCTGCCTCCCCTTGCTTGAACAAAAATACCTCATTTCCATCAGCTTACCTGTACTTAAGTCTCTCAGGGTCATTTGCATTTCAAGCCTTATCTCTGATTAAATTTCAAAGGCTCATTTTCCTCAACAGCCCGAATGGGGATGTTAACTCCCCTTGTGCACAAGTGCTGTGAAGTGTAAGTGGGGAATCGCTTTAAGACCATCCTAGAGCTGCTGTACCCCAGAGCGCTGGGCCCTGGACATGGCCCCGTAAATGGCCGTGGAGCCTGAATCTACAAGGAAAGACTCTGCTCTTCCTCACAGGGGAGGCGATGAAAAGAGGCATTACCCTGAAACTACACCACATCCTGCTACACCCCCCATCCAAGCCAAATGGTGCTAGGCTGGCTGTTAACTTCTGGGGCCTCCTGTCCCCAGGAGACTTTGGGTGACTGGTACCAAGATGGGGAAGCTGCCTTTCGCTTTCTCCTTTGAAGATGAGACACTGGCAGGACCCTCTGTAGCTTCGTCTCCCAAACCCCACAGCACATCTAGGCATTAGCTGCCCTCCTCCCCAAAGCCCCTTTCGGCTCCTGGACCTCCCTGTCCACTCCTGAGGGAGGCACCTTGCGGAGGCCAGAGAAGGGAGGCGGGGGAGGGCTGCCCCACAGGGCTGAAGGGCAGCTGTTTATATTATAATTAAGGTTTTACAGCATAAACTGAAATGTAGCTTGACTATTCCAACAAGGCGCTGGAGGTAATTACCACTGCTAGAGGCGTTCTCCACTGCCAATTATTTCCCTCTCTAATTGAATAACTTAGGCCACATTGTAGCAGAGCCTGGAAAGGAAGAGGCTGCTTTCAAGTACACACGGTCCTTTAGGGGCCTCGGAACAGCTCAGGGCCTAGCACACAGCCCTCTGAGGTCCTTCCCTGGAGTGTGGAGTGTGGTACGGAGGGCGAGTGCGGGTCCTGGAGTTGCACCACTTTCTGGCTTGGGCGATTACTTAAACTCCCAGCGTGAGCCGTGTCTAGAAAATGGGTCTGATGAAGAGCAGATTTCGGAGCACTCCTGCGAGGATGAAATAAGTGGTAACGTTCCTGGCACACAGAGGACGTTCAGTAATTCTGGCTTAAGGAGAGGGTGCATCCATGGGGCCAGGCGCTTCTGTCTTCCCTCAACAGACAGAGGCCACCAAGGCAGGAAACTCACTTCAGTCCTACGTGAAACAGCTGGGTAGGTGAGGGCCGACTCCAGATAAAAGGGTGCCCCCTTGGCTCACAAGGAGTGATTTTCTTTGAGTTGCCGAGAAAACGAGGCCCCCCTCACCCCGCAACAAGAAGGTTGGAGAGACCCCCAAGACATCCAGTGCCTGGGAGGGTTCACCCCTCTTCCCTCCTCAGTACTCACACTAAGTGCCAAAGTGTGCGCTGGACCCTGGTCACCTCCCCATCCCCCAGGCAAACCCACGGTTAATGTCACAGACATTTGTAGGGCGCTCACTCCTTTCCACATCTTATTCTACTTTCCCTCCATTTTCTCGCTCGATCCTCACAACCACCTGGAAAAGAAAAGTCTGACTTCTGGTTTGCTAGTGGGGCGATGGAGGCCAAGCACGATGAAACGAATCACAGAAGCTCAACCCAGGACGAAAACGCAGGTCTTCTGCCTCGGGTTTCCCCCACTGCTCCTCAGAGAGGCCACTTTAGCCTCAAAGTTAACCACACGCCCCCTCCCCAATGTCCAACGCCTCGGCCACTGACATCACGGAGTGCGTTTCAAACATCTCAAAAGCCAGAGATGGGGATTCTCAAAATTTGGTGTCTCCTGGGGAACGTGCATTAAAATGCAGATCCCAGGTCTGCACTCCCAAGGGTTCTCATTCTCTGGGTCTGAGAGGAACCTGAAGTTTAACAAAGTCCCCAGGTTTTTTTTTTTTCTGGGTTCAGTGGTTCAAAAATCACACGCTAAGAAACACCAGAGTAAGAGGACCTCGGGTGGGCAGCGGAGGCCTCGGAAATGCCGTTTGTGTGACCTCGATTAATTTCTTTAAACTTGCAGAACGTCAAATTCTAAAGAGAAAGCGAGGGATAGAGAGAGAGGAGGAGAGAGAGAGGAAGAGAGAGAGATCCGTCCCACCACAGACTGTGCATAAATGCAAGGGAAGATGACCATTTCCTGCGAGGGGGTTTGTGAGCATTAAATGAGATGATGCGTGTAAGGTGCAGGCAGGTCTGAGGTGCTGGGTAAGGTCAGTAATCGCTGGCGTTACTGCTGCTGTTGTCATTAATTCTGAAATATGGCCAAGCCCTGCGTTGCTCAAGGGACAAATCATCACTGCTAGTACCTTACCATTCGGAGTCATTAGATTCATAGAGAATTGGGATATAAAAGAGACATCAATAGGATTTGATAAACTTAAATCATTTTTTTAAGAAGTGGCGCATTTCTAGTCATTCAGCTGCCTCGGTGTGAGGCTGATGGTAGATGAGCAGCTGTCTGGACAAAGAGGAGTTTGTGCTCTGATTGACAGTCACCGATTAAGGGTAGGAAAGGCCATTGGTGGAGATGCCAAGAGGGGCTTCCTGAGAACTGGTTTTAGATCAACGTGAATGGCACGAAAAATCGGCAGCCGAGAGCATGGCTATGGGCAAGGGGGTGACACTATGTCCAGGCACACCCCGATTCCTCCTAATGCCCCTCATTCTCTAGGCACTGCAGCAAGTGCATCGGGGACCCCAGGGTGCCTCGGCCTCCAACAGGTCTGTGTCTGGGTGGAGGGGTCCCTGGCCTCTTCCTGCCAAAGACTTGCCCTGACTGCTTCCCCTGGCCTCTCTGGAGGAAGCAAAGAAGAAGAACAAACATCAGAAAAAAGGAGAGCACATGGAGCCGCGTGGATGGCCTACAGACAATCTGTGGTGGGACCGATCTCTCTCTCTCTCTCTCTCTCTCTCTCTCTCTCTCTCTCTCTCTCTCTCTCTCTCTCTCTCTCTTTCTCCCGCTTCGGAATTTGGCAGAGGCCCCTGGTGAGGTGTGAAATGACTGAGTGACTGTGTCAGCAAGGACTAGGTAGGTCACTCCACTAGGGCTGGGGACCTGGATTTTGTCAGACAGCCTCCTAGAAATTTGTCATTTCGCCCAGGCCACCTCCCTCCCACGCTTTGTTGTGGCCAGCTGGATACAGGGAACCAAGTGTCTGACCAGAGACGGCCCAGAGACGTCCGTGGGGAGTGTGTTCCAGAGAGAGGAGCCTTCGCCTTTCCACAGCCCCGTGGGACGGGGCAGGCGTACATCAGTGCTGAGGTGAGGGGAGTCACGCCTCACCCCTTCCTTTGGAAATGTGAATCCCAGGACACATTTTTGGGTGACAGCAAATTACTCCAGAGGGTTGCCCGCTATGTAAGCTGTGCAGTCAGCCCCATGCATAGTGGAAACGGGGAGGCTCTGACAGCTCCCCTCCGCCCCGGGATAGGTATTTCTGTCTCCACGTGGTCCTCTTCTGGCTCAGCATGCTCAGCCCCTAACCTCCCTCACGGATCCAGATCCTGAGATGGCCCAGAGCAGAAGGGGTACCACAACGAGGACAAGGCTGAGAAATTTAGAGGGCTCGGGGCGGTCTCACTCTTTTCCTCTAGAATTCTCCCCCGTTAACCTTCCCTGCTTAGTCTGCTATCATTCACGACCTTCGAGCGTCTCCATCACCTGCTCCCTTATCACCTGTCCTCGGCACGGCAGTCACCGCGATCTTTCTAAAGCGTCAGTCGTACCACACCACTCCCTCCAACCTGCATCCTCGAATGTCTTCCCAGCACGACTCAGGATGAAAATCTAAAGTCCTCACCCTGCCTGTTTCCCGGCTTCTGTCTCTTGAATATCTGAGTCCTTTGCCTTCTTCACTCTGTTATGAATCAGGGTCTGGGTCTGGGTACCTCCCATTTCCTCTGCCTCTAACACCCTCACCCCCACTCATTCCAGTTTCTGTTCAGATACCACCTCCCCTGCAGCGCTTTCCCAGACCATCCCACGTAGTGTAATACTTATCCCTTCGCCCTGCATTATTTCATACACTTACCGCATGACAGTATGTTAGATAATTATGTGTTTATGCGTTTATTGTCTGTCACTTAGAATCTAAATTCTCTGAGGGCAAGGATTTTGGGTGGCTTGGTCAGTGCCCTATCCTAGTGTCTGGCACATCTTAGATGTTCAATAAAAATATGCTGAATGAATGAATGAATGAATGAATGAATTGGTGAATAAATGTTCCCAGCCCACAGTTCCATACCGTGTGTATAAAACTCTTTGTATACTAGATGATTGACAACTTAGGCCAACGGTTTAATAATGATGTGGGATTAGGACTGAGCTGCAATGTGAGTTTGTAATTCTTAGAATATATTTCTTTAAATGTGATCAATCCTACCTTTTTCTCCCATCACGATGGAGGATCCCAGAACAAAGGGTCAGTTTCTCTCCTTCCCTTCTGTCTTTCCAAAACATTACGACTTGGCTCTTCATGTAGTGACAGGATATGTCTTTGGTGCTGGTATCTCTCTCTCTCTCTCTCTCTCTCTCTCTCTCTCTCTCTCTCACACACACACACACACACACACACACACACACACACACACATCACGCCAATAATGATAAAAACAACCACAGACTTTTACTGAGATCTCATGGTGTACCAAGCACTATTCCAAACTTTTTTCATATATTATCTCATTGAGATGACTTAACAAGCCTCTAAAGTAGGTACGAATTTAATCTCCACATTCAATGAGAAAACTGAGGTACAAAAGGGGTGAAGTAACTTCCCAAAGTTCACACAGCCAGTAAGAGACAAGGCCAAATATTTTCAAGATTTTGGGAAAGGCCTGGCAGGAGCCACTATTTATAGAGGGTCTCACTCTCTTGCCCTCACGCCTGTCCAGATTTAGCTCAGATCGTTCAAAGCTCTGAAAGACCCCACATGGCCATGGGCCCCAAACATGAAGGAACCCTGTGTGGCAGTGAGAAAGAGCCTGAGTCCCCACACCTACTGAGGGGGTGTGATTCCACTGACTGTCACCGAGCTGGTGACATGACAAGGATTCGCTTCCTCATCCGCACTGTAATGGCCTCTACACCCCTCAGCCGACCCTCCCTCCCAGCCCGGTCCAAGGACTATGTTTGCCTCACACCTTCGCAGAACGACCGACTAGAGTCCACCGAGCAATCAATCTCCCCCACCTTTCTTGTTAGCTCAGCTCCATCTGGTAAGTGGGAGTCCAGACGCCTCAGGTTCTCAACCCCTTCACCTGACAGGTAGCACCTAAAAAATAAAATAAAATAAATGCCTTCTGAAAAAAAAAAACATCACAGCATCTGCACTGCTAAGAAATGGGGAAGCTGAGGCCTCGTGTGGGTGCCCACCTCCAGCTGGGTTGGCAGCGGCACCCACGTGCGGCCTGGAGGCCTGCTGCTTCTCCCATAGGAATAACTGACACTCATTCCTACGAGACATGGGGGCCCTGCTCGCAGCGGGCCTCTGCTTCCTCCATCGCAGAGCCAGGCCAGAGAAAAAGGCATGGGGGAGAGGGAGCGATGTCTCTCCAAGTACGAGAGCGAGTGAAAAGTAAACGGAACTGATTTCAGAAGGGGTTACAGGGCATCTGGGGAAGCAAGACTCCTGGGTTAGAGTTAAGGCTCTGAAACGACAGTGACATGCTTCTCGTCAACCCCAACCTTCCCTTGGACTCGCCAGATGCTTTCAGGGCTACCTCCGGGTCCCCTCCTCACAGCCAGACCGGCTCACCTTTCGCAGCAGCAGAAACAAAGGCTGCCAAATGTCACGTGCAAAAGCTACCGGTCTCCATGTGGACACAGAAGAGTTTGGAGGCGTACTGCAGTGCGCGTCGCCAGGAGAACGTGTGCACGAGAGGAAGCCGTGGGATGAAGATGTTAGCGTAAGAAATCCCAAGCCTCTGCCCCACCCAGCTCCCCAGTGCTGGATGGAAGCTGAGTTGGGAGGGAGGTATCCTTGTTTCTGTCCCTTTAGAGGTGGGTGACGCCAGCCCTTTGTACTGCGCCCAGCCCATTGTCACTGGATTGTCCAGGGCGGAGTCAGTCATCCGTGCCTGGGGACTCTGCTCCACCAGGCGGATCCTCTCCTGTTCAATGGCCTAGGTGAGTCCCTTGCTAAGCACTGGTGACCTGTGTGATTTTCATTTCAGAGGTCACTATCTTTGTAAGAATCAGTCTCCTCAGCTGCCAAATGAGGCCCTGAAAAAATGATTTCCGAGGCCCCGGGCAGCTGCAATCTTCTGGAATTGATTAAGGGCCTACCATAGAATATTATCGGGAAAGATCCTTTGCTCTTCATGGAATTGTTGCTGGCAATTTTCACAAAAAATAAGCGGTACCGTCCTCCATATACCTTGGCTCTTAAGTTTTAATCAAAGCCCTTAAACTAAGTACAATCAAAGTATGTGATGGGGGAAGGGGCCGATCGCATATTAACTTCATTGTTACCCAGATATGTTCACTGTCCCTCATGAGGTGAGTGAATATCTTATCGGTCAGCTTTAAAATTATTTACTAACTAGTCACTACTTGCCCAAGACTGTGATGGGCACTTTGGAGAATGCAGAGAATTAACACATTATCTCTATCTTTAGGGGGAAAAACAAAGATGAATCTATAAAAAACAATTAGAAATTAATATGAGACATTTAGAATCATAATCATAGCATACTTTTTAAGGTTTAAGATCTGAGGCCTATTCATTTTGATGTTGACCAACTATAGAAGTCCAGTGAATGTGAAAGCTTTGCAGCACCCCTAAAAATGAGCACTATTATCGCCATTAAATTATATCACGAAAGACAAGTCATCACGACCACTGCACAAATGTGAATAGTACATTTACCTTAGGCCAATTATCAAACAAATTCTCCTTAGGGAAAATCTCATCTTTCTCGATAGGGTAACCTAAGGTTGGCCGTTTTTGTATCAACATGACGTAGACTTCAGACTTCAGCACAACTGCCCCATGAGCTGCACTGCCACTTCTAGAAGAGTCTGAGTAAGTGAGTGACACACACAGAAAAGGAGGGAACACCACCCAAGACTCGCAAGTGGATGGACGGTAGAACCCAAGACCAATGTTGCTTATCGTTTTGGTTTTGGTTTTGGTTTACTTTGACTAGTAATCTTAACACATATATTTTATTAGAAAATAAGTCATGCCCCACACCATGGCTTGCCATCCACAAAATGACGAGGCTTTCACGGGCAATGTTTTCTCTCATAGGTGGCTTTTGGGGATCTTTCAGGGCCCCTCCTTCTCTAACTCCTCGTTGCTCTAAAGACCATCTGGCTTCCAGGACTCTGATCTTGAGGAGAATCCTTTTTTCTTAGGACGAAGGAGAGTCATCACACGTTGTTGCTGAAACAGACCTTCAGGAGCAGTCAGCTCAGCATTTTCACTCTATGAACCAGGAAACATGGGCCCGAGGAGGCCAGACAGTTGAATGGTGTCACAGAGTGGGGCCCACTCTTACGGGCACAAAGGAGGCCACGTGAGCTGACCCTACAAACTCACAGGATGTCCCTTCCCTCTACAGCATCACATCACGCCAAGTAAGCTGACACTGCAGGGTATGTCTAGACTCTCTTCACTGGATTTCCCATTAAAGAGATGCTGAAACAGTTTTTTTTTCTTTCTTTTCTTTCTTTTTTTTTTTTTTAATATAAACCTTTGGGAATGAATGGATGTATCATATAGCAAAAACACAGCAAAGGGGCCGGAAAAATCCACTGTGCACGTATTTTTAAAAAGTTATAAATAAACAGGGCAGTCAGAAACCAGATTGAACTTCCAAGTTGAAAATGGGAAATGGAAAATAAAAGAGCTGACCTACTCCTAATGATGGCTCTGGCTCACCCGTGTGATCCACTCCGGCCTCACAGCGCTCAAATCCATAGATTGTGGATGTCCAGAATGAGAAAGATCTTAGAGGTCAGAGAGGGTCTAGGCCAACTTCTCACCTTAGGGGTTGATGAAACTGAGGCTCGAAGAAATGAGGACACTTGCCTGAGGTCACCCAGCTCATGTCGGTTAATCAACCTGGGCTATTCTTCCAGCCACTGAAGGAACCACAGTAGATGGATGATTTGGTCTCAGGCAAAGAAAACTTATTACCTAAGCGTTTGATATCTTTTCTGCATGGTATAAAAACCTCACACAGATCACCTAGTAGGGAGATGTAATCACAGTTTTTAATGAACATAAAGTCTCTGTGCCTTTTTTTTTTTTTTTTTTGGTTACATTACTTCTATACAGTGTAAATCAATTAGCCGAAATGGGCTTGTGAGCGCAGAGTGGCGGTCACTCGCCGGACAGATAATTGCTCCGTGGCTGAGATTAACACCTTATCATGCTATTAGGACCGCTTATGAATCTTGTAGCCCTGATGAAGCCTACAATTTAGGGACTATCCATTCCAGCTGTCTCCATTTCTGCAGCCTCCTAACATGCAAACAATTGTTGCGCTAAGTGCTGCATTTAATTAAAGGCCCTTCCCATGTCATGGCGATAGTCATAGGAAAGACTAGACACTTCATTCGTTATTGTTGTTGGTTTGTTTTTTTTAAATACCTCTTGCTGGTGATTAGTTAGCTTTAAAGCAATCAGGATTACAGTCAGGGGGGCCCCCGAAGAGGGATAAGATATTAATGACTTTAAATTGGAAATTGCAAAGTACACACTAACCTCTCTCTACTCTTATGAGTTAAGTAAAAAGTCACAAATGAGAAATGCCACCCTGTGTGTCTTCTAACTTTTAAAGACCATTTTCATCAAAGCTTGGTGTTTCTCTCTCTGCTCTTCCCAAAAGGCTGATCAAGCATCTCGCCCAAATTGTCTTTAACACTGAGATTCTGAGGTGAGAGGCCAGAAATTGATGATGGATGAGACGGGCTGGGCAAAGCATGGACAGAGGCATTCAGTGTGGTTGTCACATCAGAGAAATCCATCTACAGTGTAGCTCTGGTTCTATTTTAACAAAGGGAAGGTTTTCCTGGGACAGTTTTGACTGGAATAGGAGACAGCCAAAAAAAAAAAAAAAAAAAAAAGGACCCACCAAACAGGCAACAAATAATTTTACCATTACCAGGTAGTATGTGTTAATTGCTCAGTTTATATACTCAGAATGACATACCATTAGAGACTGTGTATGCATTGTAACTAGAGCATTAATAAATTTAAAATGTGCCTATTAGGATGACAGCTTTGGAGGTGCAAAGGAATAACAGTTATCACTTGGCAGAAGCCGCTCTCACCCCATCTGCCGAGACTTTGCATACATTTTCAGCTTCCTGAGCAATGATTAGGCCTGTCAGAACCTCTTTAACCTTCTAACTGCTGGTCCCCACTGGCCGTAATTAGAGACTAATGAATTCAGAAGATGGAGGCCGTGAGGAAAACTGCCTTGACAGTTTGTGTACAAATTAAGCCCCAATTACTTCATGCATCTTTTGCATCGCTGATACAAGTCTCTGTTATTATTTTTGAATACGGTCATTTTAGCAGAAACGAAGAACTTGGCTAATGTATTTTGTCATTTTTATGGCTCGTCATAAAGAAAAAACATACTGGGCGGGTCATGAATATGTGAAATAAACTACGGCAGATTATAAAAAGAAATTAATTTCCCTCTTGGGAATACCCTACCACCTTTTTATCCCTCCTGCTGGATATACTTATTAATATGGTTATTGTTATTCCGATAATATCTGCTGTCCAAGGAGCCTGGCTAACTAGCAGGTAATTTGGTTTAGGTTTGGACCCCGGGTAAGGGGCATTTGGAAGTGAGATGCTCTGTATCTATAGAAACACTCAGAGGACACTGGCACCAATCCCTGTTCTCTGCCTTCACCTGTCCTTCCACTTTCTATGACCTTAGCAAAAGTTTATAACTCTGGGAGGTATGACTTTTAAACCACTGTACTGAGGTCCAATGTCGCATTCCCGTAACAACTCCTGAACTGATATTTCATCTTGTTTCACTATCCACTGGTCAGTTCCATCAGATCTTCAGTCTTAGTCATTTGGGAACCCCTTTCCCTACGCTATGAGATCACACAAAAATGCTGGCTTATGGTTCTAGAAAGCCTAGGAAGGAAGGAGGTAGTCATTTCTGCATAATGGGCATCACCTTGGTGGCCTTTTCTTTAACTTCAAGATGCTGCTGCTGAAAGCTGGTCCCACCATCCGTCTGTGGCCCTTGCTGTTCCAGGCAGCTCAGAGGTCCCTCTGCAGGTGGTCTTTCTCCATGGAGGACCAGCCTCCTGCAGCCATCCTCTACTGAAGGATCCCCTGCTTGCCAAGGGACTCCTGTCTCTGTTCCCTGTCCCTGCTCCACACCGGCCACAGAGAAAGTTAAAATTTTCCCTTCTATCTGGCACCTTCACCTCCCCAGCTCAATGTACTTCTCTTCATTCTTTCCTGCGGTAGGCAGAATAATGCCCTAACCCACACCCCTCCACCCTACCTCCCCAAAGTGGCCTGTAGTGCTGAGGGATAGGCCAGCATGAATTCGGACCTTCTCATAGACCTCCCCTCCTAGTGAATGCCTTACTTGGCTCCTGCTTGACAGGAGGTAATGAGAAGTATAGGAGTTGGGGAGGGGGTTGGGAACAGCTCTCCAGCCTTCTTCAGATAAGATTTAGGGAGGGCTGAGCAGAAGAGGGAAGACTAAATGACACAGTTCGGAGCTGGGCGTCAGAGTCATAGAACCTCAGAATGAGAAATTGTGGCCCAGAAAGGCCAAGTCCCTCTGTGATGGAGTCATAGCAGCCTCCCCACCCTCTCCCACTCAATATTTAGTGCTTAACTGGCAACACTACCTCCTCCTGTAATCACATTCATGGCAATGGCCTAGAAGTGAACTTCCAGAAGTGATTCCATGTGCCAGGGCCAGGAAACTGAACGCCATGGATATCCACTGATACCCACTGACACCCAGGGCACTGGGTCCTTATACAGTCTCCAGTAAGCCCGAAGCAGTACCCTCATTCTCCCTCAGAGGAAAATGCAAATTGCTGCAGATGATCCCTACTCCCATGCGGGATCATTCCTTCACTCGTTAGACTGAAATTTACCAGGCTCCTAATAGACCTCAACCACCGATGACATCCTGAAGTGATGTCCCCTCCATGCTATTTGGAAGAGCTTCTCTTTGCATCTGTTCTTTTCTCCATCCTCCATCTCTTGCCTCTGATATTCCCACACTCCTTCAACATAGAATCTCTCTATTTCAGAGGAGATTCTATGACTTTTATAAACATGGAGCTCATTTACATGGATGCATGTTAAACAACTTAGGGTCAAACAAACAAACAAACAAAACACAGGAATGAAAAAAATAATAGAGCCAAAATATGCCAAACACACAGGAGTCAACAAAAAAAATGAAAAATGAAAAGCATTAAAAAGCAGTATAAACAGAGCTAAAGGATATAAAAACTAGAATAAGTGCAGACATGCCCCCCACACTTGGATTAGCATATTTAACCAAGTCTTCAATTTTCGCCCAAATTATTTTATAAATATAACACAATTTCAGTCAAATTCCAATTGTGTTTTTTTGTTTGTTTGTTTGTTTGGATGAATTGCTTGGCAAAAAATGTTCTCAACTTAGTGTGAAAGAATGTCTATGGAGAAATAATGAATATATACACACTGACAGTTAAGTGTATTACTAGCCATTGGACCTATTAACAGGGACACGAGATGCCCAGAGACTCTATACCCTCCTCCCCCACTACCCCATTTCCCCTTCTCCTTCCAATTGAGGCTGTAAGCTAAGGTGCAACTGCCCCGCACACTTAGTCCTTAGTATTTTTCTAACTTTTCTAGCTGTGGCCTATACACAGAAGTAAGATCTATATCAGGAAACATAAATATTATTGAAGCAAAAATTTCATAAATAATACTTACCCTTACTACAGGTGACTCACATTTACATTGTTTATTCTATTTTATTCTATTATGTGCAGCTCTATTTGGTTAAGAAACAGTATGCAGCCAGAACCCTCTTAATTGTTTTCACGGCTCCCTAATGTGTCAGGACCCACAGTTTTAGAAACACTGTCCTTGGGGCATCTGCTCTGCTTCCTTGTCCTCGAAGGTGATCTCATCACCAAGCCCATCTTGCTGGCCACGCTGCAGCCCTTTTGGTGGCAGACCTCACTCACTTTGCTCAACTGTGAGATTTCAATGTGAAGAAGTGCTTCCTTTAGATTTCCTTCTAGCCTGGGAATGGAGACAAGTAAATCTTGACTGGGAAACAAAACAAGGGAAGTGGAATTTATGGTTTGGCTTTTTATATATAATGATGATTACGATTAAGTAAAGCTCTCAACCATTCGGGGCAGGCAGCTTCTGGTGAGCTTTTCTCATCCATCTGGTAGGCCCTTCAGCTCTTCTCTTCCATCAGGCCATCTTTCCAAACAATAGAAAGAGAATTTAAGAACATACTCAACATCATTACATGGAAGACAGTAACCTTTTAATGCAAGATATTTGATTTTAACCGCATAGAACTGAAGTACTTTCAAAAAAAAAAAAGTTCAAGCTACAACTCTGTTCTCTTCTATGAAAATTTAAAATCACATTGATTACCCATCTGGCATATCCCCTAATTATGCATCTCTCAGTGAACTAATACTCCCTTCAGAAGCAAAACAGTAAATATACAAAGGAAAACATAATTAAGAATTTCTTTTGGTTCTGCTTTTCAGGACAATTCCCTGCTCATTCATGCTCTCCACCGAAAACGTTTCATAACCATACCCAGACAGATATGATAAACTGTCCCCTGGTTATTAGCTTCACAGGAAGAGAGAGACATCGGCAGAATTCACTTTCCAGCAGAAAGGCATTGATAGGGCAGACACCCTGCACTGGTTCTTATCTTCACAGCTGTGTGTGTGTGTGTGTGTGTGTGTGTGAGTGTGTGTGTGTGTGTGTGTGTGTGTTTAAGCTTGTTTTACTGAGTGAACTTCACCTCTACTCTATCATACATCTAATAAGTCCAGTTTTGCCTCTACAAATCAGTTTTCTGGATAATCAGGTGAATGTGTTTGTTGAAATAAGACACATTGCTTACACTCGAGACAAAATGCCATTTTTTAAGACGCTGAATCTTATTAGACTTATTGTTCCAGAATATCTGATATCTTGTAAGACAAATTTTGTCTACTAGGTCAAAATGGAATGGAATACCCTGTGAATTGCCAGTAATTTATCTTTAATGTCTTTCTATCATTTTCTTTATACCTTTGTCCCTTTTCAGCACCCTTTCTCCATCAACAGCTTAAGGAAGCTAGACTCTCTCTCTCATCAAAAGGGAAGTCACTAGTCCCCAGTATACATTCATTTTATATGGAATTTCTATTATGACAATCTTAAAATGTAATGCATCTCTTCATGAAGTACATGAAGGGAACAGACTATGGCTTACACAATTAGTTTTCCACTCAATAACCACATCTATATTCTTCCTTGAGAATAGAACCCCCAAATTCTTTGGAATGGCCATATGGCTCTCTAACTATGTGCTTTCCTAGAATCCTTTGCAGTTTGAGGTGACCATGTGACATATTTCAGGCCAAACTAAACAGAAATCTCCTGGAAGTGTCCAGGAAAGCTTTTATGTTCTTGATTTTAGGGAACAGATAAGACTGGTACTGCCCTTTTATCTTCTTGTCCTGAGCAAAAATATGATGTCTGGAGCTGAAGCAGCCTTCTTTTGACCTTGAGGCAAAAAGCAAGAAAATCGTAAAGACATTGGCTCTGAGCTCTCTGAGCCACTGAACCAATACTGGCAGCCCACTACCTTGAGACTTCTAGTTTATGAGAAAAATAAAACCTTATTTGTTTAAGCCAGTGGTTGTCCATACATCATAAGATGCAGGAAAAATTCCAGATTAAGTTCCATAGTCCAAAAACCCTGTGGGGGTGCCTCAAAGGCCAGAATGGAGAATAAGGCAGAGCTAAGCTGGCAGGAGGTACACGCCATACTACTGGCACCTGATTTTCCTGCACTAGCTCACCTTTTATTTTAGATGTTGAAATTATAATTTAGAATTCATTTGAAAAAAATAAATTCTTCTGTTGAAAGCTCTACGTTTAAAACCACTGAATTAAACACTTTTCCATTGGAAAATTTGTTGGCTTTATCTTGGAAAGAAGCCCAAAGAAACGAGTCCTTATAAATGGAATTTTAGCAACACGATGTCTATCCGAGGAAGGCATTTTGATAAGGAAAAACTAGTCTGGATCCTCTCTGATCACAACACTTTCTCTCTCTCTCTCTCCACATGGCTTGTTCTGAGTTCCAACCTGATGTCATCTATTTGTTTCCAACTAAGTTGGTTGGTTGCATGTACTCGATGATGCAAAGGGCGCCCACACAATCCTGCTTCCTCACTGAATTCCAGGGATCCACGCCTGTGTAGGAGGGACATATAGAGACCTAAGGAATATTTTTAAGTTAACAATAGAAACTTCATAAGAGAAGAAGCTGCACAGAGGCAGGGAGGCAGGGATCTGCTTTCCCATCTCTCTGCTCCAGGGACCCTGGCCCTGGAGCGAGGCTGGGATGGTTGCAAAGTCTTGAGACCAACATTCCGATGAGTTTCCTTCTGTACTGAAAGGGCTCGAGGCATAGTTTGTGAAATGTTCACGGCCCACAGTGGTGTGCATCCCCTGAATGTAGTGTTCCCACTTGCATTTCAAATTCCTTGTGGGTTCTCACAACTTGAAAGACTTGTTTGAGAATGATAGTAATGCCTGTCCACCCAGACTCACCTCTCACATGTGCCTTGAAACCTCATCCCTCCCGCAGGGCCCATGTTATTTCACTCACCACACTTCCCCACTCTTCATACATTCAGTACCTTAGAGGACGGGCTTTAGAACTAGAGAGGTTTGGGTTTCATCCCAGGGCAGCCACTTACTGCCTGAGTGACCCTGGGCTAGTCATTTAACTTCTCTGTGCTTCAGTTTCCTCCTGCTTAAACCGGGTATAAGAATAGCAGCTACCTGGCAGGACAGTTCAGAGGCTTAAATAATTTAAAATATGCAAAGTGCCTAGAACAGTTTCTGGAACATACTAAGTGCTAAATGAGTATTAGCTATTATTGTTGTTACCTGTTACCAAGTTTCGTCTCCCCTCATCAATAAATGGGCATAATAATGCCCCATACAATTAGCTCTTAGCAAAGAGACAATGAATTGACACAATAACCGTTGTCGTTGCTCGTGCAATATCCCCCACTGGGGATGCTTCTCGCCTGAGCTCTGCCTACCCAGAGCTTCAAAGCATCTTAGGTCCCACCGTATTCAAATTTTTTGAAAACTTCTCCAGCCTCAGTAGTCTGCCCTGTTTTCTCTTATTACAAATAACCACAACTAATAATATTGATACCTCACAAGTTAGTACCAATCATAAAGGTTTTTAAAAAATTATTCTTTAACACTTCAATTTTCTATTAAAACTTTAAGCTTCCTATATTCAAGATTTCATTCTTCCACACTTCTTTTTGTTTATTTGTTTGTTTGTTTATTGGGATAACATTGGTTAATACAATTATATAATTTTCAGGTAATACATTATAATTTTACATCTGTATATTCTATTGTGTGATTACTACCCAAGGTCCAGTTCCCTTCAGCTAACATATATTTGATCCCTTTTACCCACTTCACCCTCCCCCAAACTCCTTATATTTTGATCCCCTTTACCTTGTCTACCTCTCCCCTCCTCCCCCACCCCCTACCCTCTGCTAATCACTACCAGTCCATTGTCCATGTCCCTGAGTCTCTGTTTGTTTGTACCTTTCATTTGTTGCTTTTAGGTTTACATCCTACATATAAGTGATATCATGTGATTTTCAACCTTTTTAGTCTGGCTCTTTTCACTTAGCATGATTATCTCGAGTTCCATCCAGATTGTCTCAAATGGCAGTATTTCATCTTTTCTGAGTAATTTTTCTGAGTAAAATTCCATTGTATATGTGTACCCTAGCTTCTTTAGCCAGTCATCTATCGTAGGACACTTCAGTTGCTTCCATGTCCTGGCCACTGTGAATAATGCTGCTCTGAACATTGATGTGCAAATAACTTTGCAGATATGGGTTTTCAAGTCTTTGGGGTAAATACTCAGTAAAGGGATTGCTGGATCATATGGTAGATCAATTCTTAGTTTTTTGAGGAAACTCCATACTATTTCCCATAGTGGCCGTACCAACTTGCAGTCCCATCAGCAGTGGATGAGGTTCCTTTTTAATTGCATCCTCTCCAACATTTGTTATTACTTGTTCTGTCGGTTATAATTATTCTAATAGGTATGAGATGGTATCTCATTGTGTCCACACTTCTCAATACAAATTAGTATGTTGCCCAATGCTGGGCACATGGGAAGTGCTTCATAAATATTAGTTGAGTGCTGTAATCATCTGGACTCTAGTTCATATATTTATAACCATGTATAGAGTTTCTTTCAAAGCAGGTTACATCTGTAGTCGAGCAAACTACCAGAAAAAGCATCCACATGATGTCACCTGAACTAGAATTGGGCATAAACCCAGTATCAGAGGAAACTTGGAGAGGATTTCCTCCCTCTGTAATGCTGGGGGAGACAGGCTTTATAATCCCAGAAACAAAAAAAAAAAAAAAAAAAGGAAAAGAATGAGGCAACATCTTCATGATCTTTTTTCATCAATAGAAACCCCCTCTTCCCCTAGGCCTACTATGGCCAAATTTAAGAACCAGATGCTTTAAAGAGGATCTCCCTGGAGCCAGTGTGGCTGTTTATCCCATTTCACCCAGCCAGCAGACTCAGGTTATGTCCGAGAGTCCAAACAACGAGTTGGAACGTACAGACTTCAGCCTGCGGAAGCGTTCAAGGAGAGCTGAGATGGCCCCATGTCAGGAATGCTGAAGACAGCATCTTGCCTTCGTGAGAAGCGGGGCAGGAGCAATTCATTTCCTCTCAAGAGAAGAAATTTTTAGCTCAGCTCAGGATCCATCATCCTTGGAACCCTACTATTTACCAAGTGAAGCCGTTGTCCTGGGGCTATCCCTGCTTCTATCACTCGTCTGTGGTCTCCCAACACAAATAGTAATGTTTCACTTTCTCTAAACTCGATAGGTCCACCCAGCTGCTCCATGTTGATAAATTCTGTGCAGCTCTTTCCGATTCTCCTGTTGAGTTTGTACATTTTGATGGTCACATGAGCTGTGATCAATTGCATCAATGCGGATGATAGCTCTAGTTTAGTGATGCTCAAATCTGTGAAGGTTGTCTATTTCAACTTCTTCCCTTCCACATTCCCCTGATAAACTGTGTGTGAAACATCAAGAGCGAGAGAGAGAGATGCCTCTTAATGCAATTTACAACATCTCAGACGTGAGCGCTGAAAGCTCAGCTCTGACGGCAACATCTGCTCTGAACAAGGGCATCGAGGGACCTGCCATCAGATTTTTTGTCTTAAGGATGATCACCATGTATGTTCACAAATAAAAACATGAAGCGTTCTGACAGCCAAGCAAACCATGAAGAATTGAACTTCATGAGCAGGAAAACACACTGCGACGTCCTTGCTGCTATTCGTGTGGAGAAACGCCTTCATTCAGAGCCTTTTCACTGCCTCTGACCGCCTTCCCAACCCCCGTCAGGCTTATCCCTCATGGCCATGTTTCTGTACAAGGACATGATTCCATCTGGAGAGGGGATCGTCGATTTGGAAGGAAGTAGGTTCGTGATGATAAAATCAGACTTTTCGTTTGTGTTCGAGCAGAGTGTTCAGTAGCAATGAAAGTTTACAAAGTAAACCAGCATCTCCCCGGGAGTCTGCAGTGACTCTCCAATGCCTTCCCAACAAACCCTTTGGGATTTCAGTCCCTCTATTCTCTCTTCTACTTAGTACATCGCTGCTGCCGTTCACTGGGCTTCAGACCATCTAGGCCAGCCTGTCCTGCCTGGTCATTTTCATTCTCATGTTCTTCCCTCACTGTTTTCCTGATGTCAGTCTTCACATTGCAAATACTCTCTCCACCCCGCCACCGACCCAAATCCTACCTTGCTACAATGCCTAACACAAGAAGTCCTACTCTGGGAGGTTCTCCTGCTTATCCAGCTCTCTATGCGACTGCTCTGTCCCTAACAGTCCTGCAGTTCTTGCTTTTCGCGTTTATCACCTTCTGCCTCACGTTACAGACCTGTGTACACTTGCCTAACACCCCCTGCAACACTGCAGTCTCCGGGAGAGTGTCCAATAAAGACATATCTTGAGTATAAAACAGAGTGTCTTGTTGCTGTGGACTGAATTGTAATCCCCCTGGACCAAGTCATGCGTTGAAGCCCTCATCCCACAAGGTGACTGAAGTTGGAGACGTGGCCTTTAGGAGGTCATCAAGGTTAAATGAGATCGTAAGAATGGGGAATTTCACTCCACACACGCTCACTGAAGAGAAGCCATGTGAAGACACAGCAGAAAGGCAGCCCTCTGCAAGCGAGGAAGAGAGTCCTCGCCGCAAAGTGAACCCCACTGCACTTGATCTTGGGCTTCCCAGTCTCCAGAGCAGGAGAAAATAAATTTGTTGCACTTATCTGGAGAACATTTTAGGGACCATCTCGACAAACCCTAGAGAAGTATTGGCCAACCCCATTTGCAACGAAAAACTCCTGATCGATTCCATTTGAAATATAGTCTAACAATTTAGCTAAATAATTCTTAAATACTGTCACAAGAAGTTGATGAGAGAATAAAGTTGATGACAGAATAAAACGCAACGAGTGGATGCACTGCTCAGTTAGAGAACCATTATTTTCTCTCCCTCTCCCGCTTTTAAATATTATTTTTATGGCTTCTTGGCAAGAGAAAACGACTCTTTAAAACTATGACCCAATGTCAGGGAGAAAACAGACTCGTCTCTTAAACTAATGGTTGTCGTTGAGGACTCCTTTAGCGATATTCAGATAGAAAAAAAAAGAAAAACTTTGCAATAAACGACCTTCACGGAAGACTATTCATGTTAATTAGTAGCTCTTTTCAAATATGATTCGTATATGCATTAGGCCATGGCATGCTGAACAATGCATGCATTGTAGTAAACATCAAGATAAGTTTCAAGTATGGTTATCAAAATTTTAGAAAACTCTAGCTAAGGGTTTTTTTTTTTTTTCATAAGATGGTGACTTGCTGCTCCTACTGCATTGCACAATAGTATCTCTCCTAATGGCTTTTAGCTTTTCCCACTGCCAACTTTTATATTTAAAATCCATACAATTACGGATAATTTATGAACATTATGAGGCTTTTCTTTTTTGCACTGATTCTTACCGATTCAAGCCAGCTTTTATCCTTAGCAAATCAAATGCATTTTGCTTACAACACTAGATTCATTCTCACATATTCCACTTTATTCTTATTATTAGTATTTCTTATTATGCATATTTAATTTAAGAATGCATTTTCTCCATTAAAAAATTAGAATATGCTGAAAGAAGTACTAGAAGGTGATTATTTGCTTTAGTTTGCTTTTATTAACTATGTAAGCTCTGACACAGTCTTTCCGAAGTTGCAACAGACAAAAATACTGCAAAGAAAAAGAATTAAAATCAAAATCTTTATGTAATAATGGTATGTTAGGTATCAAATTCAAATAGAATGGCTAAAAATCTCCCAATATTATGTGAATGGGAAAAGGATATCAATTTGCTAATGTTCCTTAAGCAAATACACTGCAAAGTATGGTTGTTCTTTGGACAAGATGCGCCTTGAAAAAGACAAAAAGTATAAACTCAGGTGTGTACTCTACCCACCTCCATATACCACCTGCCTCCACCACCTCACTCTTCCCTAAAACAGGAAAATTAATGGGCCAGGCCTTAGAGTTTGTCCTTACATTAAACTCCTTTAATAGAATATCTGAGAGCCTAGGGTCTGTGAGAAAAGAAGTAACTAGTTGGAGTTCTTTTCTTAATTTTGCAAGCATTGATTGAAAGCCATCAAGCAAGTGATTTGGTTGTTTTTTCTATGTGTTGCCTAAAAACTATGAATCTCCCCACTTCAACTCACAGTTATGAATTTCACCTATTTTTAACTTGTGACAGCAAACCAAAGCACTGAGGTTCCATCTCTATTTGATTGATGGGAGCAGTCTCCTCCCTGCCACCGCACCACATGGCGTTCACCACCACACACCAATGACACTTTGGTTTGCAGAGTAGGATCCTCCATCAACCACACTGACTATGGCAGGGAAGAACAAAGAGCATGTCTGTTAATTTCTTGCTTATACTGTATTTAAGTGTCATCGTTTGCTATTGTTTTGAGACCTTAAAATCTATAGACACCAGTTGACTTCACTTACTATAAAAACCAAAAGAATTTAATTCTATCAAACATTTTTTGGCACCTGTTAAGCATCTATTCCAGCTACTTTTGATGTAGCATATTACATAATTATAATATGCATGCAAGAATTTCAACCCCCATTATAAGGATGAAAATCCTTGTTCTCCCAATGACTAGATTGGTAAATATGCACATATTACTTAATCTTCCTGTGCCTCAGTTTTCTCATCTGAAAAAAGGGACAATAATACCTACTCATAGAGTTGTTGTGAGGATTAAATGCAATGTATATAAACCCCTCAGAACAGAATGTTCCAAGCCCAATTTCTCCCTTTGTATCCTGGATCCTATGTCTCTAGGGGCCCTTAGGATATTTCTCTCCACTGAGTAATCCCTAGCATTTTAGAATTTTCAATCTTAACCTTAATTAGATAAAAAGAAAGAGAAGAAAGAAAGAAAAAGATAGAGTATAGCCAGCTCTGCAGGGTAGTCCCTGTTTTCCCAGCTAACAGATCGTTTCTCTGACCGATTGCCTCGCTACCCGTGTGGGCCCTAATATCTTGAATGAAAATAGAATATTTTAGTTGAGGCCAATAAATGCCTTGAAAATAAAAATATAAACAAGCCTTAATTAATTAGCTTGCTAATTATTCTCTCCTGAACTCCTACTTTTTTTTTTTAGTTCTTCCACCACTGTGGCCAAAAAGAAAACATCGAAAAAATAGTTAAGGTGCTCTTTTTTGCTATCTTGATAATTAACTTAATCAAATGCACAGTTAATCACATAGACATAGATTATTAATATTTGGAAAGAATCCTTCAACGATATCATATATAAATTTTCTACTTTTTTAAAAAAAATGAGTTTAAAACATAAATTTAAAAAATTTTTAAAAATTAAAATTTTAAAAAATAGAAGGGTAAAGTGAGAAGGGGAAGTTTTTTGTAGTCTCAATCCTGAAACACCAAATTAAAATATCAGAAGTGTGCCCCATGTATAATGTTAATTGCCCTCTTTATAGGGAGTCCAAAGATCTAAGTATCTGTTTTCATTAGGTGTTATTTTTAACAATATATTTCAAAATTGATGCCTCACCCCCAAATGCTGTGTTGCTATATCATTTTACTATAGTTACAGGAGCCTGTGAATTTGTGCCTCTTGACCTGCCAGTGAGGGCTAGGTCAGATTAATCACAGTGTTATTATGTCATGCGTTCTAACAGTCTGCCTCTGGGAGAAAGTCATGTCTGCTGCAGTACAATTATCTAAGACTGATGATACAGGCCAAAGTCATTATAATAAAATTTATTTGGCATAGATCTTCCAAGCCACAGTTCCAACCTTACAGCCCACTTAGTAGGCACATAAGATTCTCCTTAGTGGGACATTTTCAACATGCCAGGAGAAAGCAAAGGTTTTGGACTTATATGCAAAACAGTATAATCCTTTCTACAAGGGGAGACTGAGATGTTGCTTGCTGGAAATGGATCTACATTATGAGTATCATGCCTTCATCACCTGGAGAGAGATGAGATTTGGTGATGCTTGAGAAAACCAAAGACCTATCAATAATCAGGCAGAAGCATCTCCATTTCCTAATTTCGGCACATTGCAAGTTTAGACAGTTGCCAAAAATTTGTGAGGTTTGGATTAGGAATCGAGGTGGGATGATATTCAGTGGTCAGCAGTGTGCTGTCCTTCATGCACATCATAGGGAAGGTGAGGACTGAAAACCCACTGAAAGCACAGAGAGGGTTTCTCTTGGTCTGGAATTTCCTGCTCATTCCTGATTCTCCCTTGTGTCAATTAAATCCTTTATTTGCCTTGTTGACTTCAATAGTACAACCTACTCTCCTCACCTACCAGCCCACCCAGGACCCTTTCTCAGAAGATGTCATTTTATGTTTATGGAACATTTGAGGTCATCAGACTTGGCTACTTCCGATTCACATATGTTCACCTCAAAATTTCCCCATATTCTCTCCTTTCCAAGCCCCATACCTCCATCTGTATTCTGGACTCCATGCCTCTGGAACTTTCTCTCCACTAAAAATCCCCTAGCATTTTGGAATCTTCAGTTTCTTCTTCCTCAGTGTTCTCTCTCTCTTTTTTTTCTCCTTCTCTCTCTCTGAAGCAATTATAGTTGTGTCCCTAGATATTTTATGACAATACAGTATTAAGTAGGAGAGACAATAAACAAAGGAGTAATCAAAATCAGGAAGATCACATCCAGCAAAGACCACAACGAGAAAATAATTTTTATTAACTTTATTGATGCATAATTTATATATTATCAACTACATTCATTTAAAGTATACAATTCAATGAGTTTTGAAAAACGCATGTATCCGCGAAACCATCACCACTGTCAACATACAGAACATTTTCACAACTTTCCCAAATTACTTTGTGCCCTAGATCTTCCATCCCTTCCTCTGCTCCGGGCCACAGGCAGCTACTGATCTGCTTTCTGCTGCTACTGGTTAGTTTGCATCTCCACCACTTTATAGAAATGTAATCATACAGTAGATGATCTTTTGTTTCCAGTTCTTTTACTTCATATAATCACTAATATGGTGTGTATTCAGTAATTCATTCTTTTTTTAATTGCTGAGTAATATTCTGGTTTATAGATACCACAATTTGCTTATTTAGTCATCTGTTAATGGACATTTGGATTCTTTCCACTTTGGGGCTATTTCAGATAAACTGCCATGAACATTGTGCACAAATACTCTGTGTGAGCATATATTTTTATTTCTTTGGGGCAAATATCTAGGAGTAGAATGGCTGGTGGTACAGTAGGTATATGTTTTTAACTTTTTAAGAAACTGAGTTTTCCAAAGTGATGGCAGCATTTACATTCCCCCAGCAATGTATGAGAGTTCTGGGCGTTCCTCGTCCTTGCCGACATTGAGTGTGATCAGTATTTTAAATTTAAACCCTTTTAGTGGGCATGCAGAGGTATCTCACTGTGGTTTTAATTTGCATTTCCCTGATAACTAATGATTTTGGCCATCTTTTTGTGTACTTGCTGGCCATTTGTAGAGCATCTTTTGTAAACTGCTTTTTCAAATCTTTTGCCCATTTTCAAAATCAGATTGTTTTCTTATTGAGTGATAAGGGTTCTTCTTACATTACAGATACAATTTCTTTGTTAAATACACACATTGAAAATATTTCCTTTCATTAGACTTTCCTTTTTCTTTTTTAAAGATAAATTTATTTATTTTAGTTTCAGATATACAGTACATTGGTGAGACATCTATAATGTCCATAAAAAGATCCTCCCAATTCCTCCCTCCCTCCTCTGGCCCTCTACTTGACCATCATATTAATGCATTTTTTTCTTAATAGTATATTTGAAAAGCAAAAGTTTTAAATTTTGATAAAGTTCAGCTGTTATTTTTTTTTCTAAAACCATAAAATAGTTTGCTTGCTTATAGGTCCTAAAAATTTTATCCTATATTTTACTTATTCATATTTTTTCATATGTTTTTTGATCATTTGTGTTTTTTCCTTTGTAGATTATGTGTTCAAGTCCTGAGTCTATTGTTTTCTAACAAGATATTATATTTTTATTGAATTATGAGAACTTTAATATATTAACCTACACTGATCTATTAATATGTTAACCAATTTCTGCCAAAGGCATTTCAAATATTTTCTTGCTCATGAGATGTTAATTTTGGTTGTGATATTTCTAACCCGCAGAGATTTAAAGATTTGTATAGTCAAATTTATTATTCTTCAGTTAGAAAGATTTTTTGCACTTTAATAACATACATGTTGGATAAATTTAGGAGGGCTTAATAAAAGAGCTGCTTACAAAGCTAAGGGTAGGATGTAGGGGAACCATAAGTGATAGTAATGACCCAGGACTAGTAGCAAAAACAAACAAACAAACAAACATGGTTATAGACAGATAAACTAATATTTTTTATTCTTTATGCATTATTTTTGCACTGTAATGCTCTAATCCATTCATGACATATTTTAGAATGAGGTGTGAAGCGGGACTGTGTCGGGGCCCCTGTTCTTTGCAAAGCGGTAGAGGGTAGAGGTTTGTGGGGGAGAAGGATCCCAAAGCACTAAGAGTCAGGACAAGGGGAAGATGAGGAAAGGCAGGAGGAAAGTAAATCAAAGGTGGTGCATCACCACCAGGCTGGCCGCAGCTTCGCAGGAAAACACAGCCTCTGCTCAGTCATGCAGGATGTCCACAGAAAGGCTGACAGGGCCAATGCCCAAGTCCAACGGAGCAGAGTGGGGATGAGGAGAGAGGAACTGATCTGTGGCCTCTCTGTTTCCTTTCTTTTAATTGTCAAGGTTTGTGCTTCTGAGTTGTGTTACCCAAACACTGCAGGCAGCTGCTAGGGAAGTCTGGGGTCCATGGAGTCAGACCTGCATGCCAGAACGCTGTGGCTCTGTGTGACAGACAGGAGCAATGAAGGATGAGGGACAGTGGTTGAGGAGGAAGGCGGAGACTGGCAAATCCAGGCAGACACTTCCATGGTCAGGTAGAGAATGCGACTTTAATAGTTAACCATTTATCTTGGCTTCATACTAATCCTTTTCTCACCAATTTAAATTGCAAATTCAGCATAGTGTAAATCCTTAATTATATTAGAGTTTATTTCTGGTTCTATCTCCATCTACTTATGATCTATCTGTACACAAACGTGCATTTAGAAATAATTTTTAGCGCTCTGGTGGTACAGATTCCCTCTCATTTTTTTTTTCAGTTTTTTTCCTTGGTTCTTATGAGAATAAGCTTGTGTGCGTAGGTAAAGTCATAGTAATTTTAACTAGTTTCATAAAACAATTGTGAATTTGCATGTAAATCACACTAAATTAATACATCTGTTTGGGAACTATCGATATGTTGATACTCCTAGACCTTATCATTCATGAATACAGCAGCAGTGTCAACTGATCCAAAAATTTTTTAATGTCCCTGAGTAAAATTTTCCAATTGTTCTTCATGCAGCTTCTACACAACTTTTATTTATATCTTAAATTATGATATTTTAAACTATGCTACTCTGTCAGGCAGAACATGTTTCAATAAGCTTGTTAACTGATATTTTCTGGCATGTAGTAAACTTTTTATACATTAATTTGATAACTAATCAGGTTTCTAAACTCTCTAGCTCAAATAATTTATAAATTTATTCTTTTGAGTTTTCTAGATAATCATATTGTCTGTAAATAGTGATAATTTTCTTTCTTTTTCAATCATTATATTTCTTATTTCCTTTTTTCTGACCTTTTCGTTGGGTATAACTTCAGAATAGCATAAAATGAATAACTCTTATGTCATCTTTATCTTGCTCCTATTTTTAATATGAATGTTTCTGCTATTTTACTTGTAAGTGTTCTATTGGCTGCTGGCTTCAGAGAAAATTTATAAATTATATCAAGGTATTACATTTCTTTGACTAGATTACAGAGTTTTTAAAATTAGTGATTGATGTTTAATTTACATCTCTTTGTCTTGATGTAGACTGACCAGAACATTGTCTATTTTACTGGGAAAAGGATGCTGACGCTTTTAATCCAATGCTCTTCTTAATTAGACACTGGCCTGCCACTTAGTACTCAGCTGCTTCTCCAGGGAAGGGCCCTCTGCTCTGTCCTTCTGCTGTACAGGACACAAAAACCTTCCACTTTGGGTCAGACTGACCATCTACCATCTGACACCACTCTTATGGCTGAGCTGCTAAGCTCTCACACAACTGTTGAAATTCGGGTCCCCTCAAAGTTATGATCTTCAAACCTCTCTTGCTCCCAGCACAGCAGTGCAATCTATTTACACTCAGGTTTGGAAAATTTCTAATTAGTGAGCAACATAACATTGATTTTTACCCACAGTCCATGTGAGCTGTTTCTCTCATCTGATCTTTGGACACTAGTGATTTCAATTCCAAAACTTCCCAATGTTAGGTTTACTTGGCTTTTATTTTTTATTTCGATATAAAAATTTAGTGGATTTTCATACTCCATTAAAATAGAATGTGATTTCTATTTCACAGTTTATTGAGCCAATATCATGTACTTTGGACATTTCTATCCTTTTTCTGACAGTCAGAAACATGTCTTCCCTGAAAGAACTTGGGAGATGCACAAGACGCCATTGAATCCTCCATTCTCTATTATGCTTACACCAGTCAAGTTCTTATCCCAATTCCCAAAGATTCTATTCCACCTGTTTATCAATGTTCTTATTCCTTTCCCACTATCAACTCCCCCACAATTCCAGCAAATGAACTTACCTGTTACTTTACTAAGAAAATCAAGGTTAACAGAGGTGAGAATTCCCCTCCTTGAATCTATAATTCTGAAGTTCTCCCTACCTCCTCCCCAATTTATTTCCTTTCTTCCTGTTTCATGGGAAGAATCATCCACCCTTTAGGGTGAGATCAACCCTTTCATCTATTCTTCACTCAATTCCATCAGCTCTTTTCAGATACAGTAATCACCTCTGCTGAATTTTCAATCTCGTCCTCTTCGTTGATTTACAAACTTTAAATTCCTCTAGTCTTTGCTTTGAATTTCTGTAGTTTCTGATTACGTGACATTTTTTCTTCCCAGTCAGAAATGTAGGTAACCAGCAGTTCTTCTGTAGCCCCCTGCCTATTCTTAAGTATGGATACCCTCCCTAACCTCTAGGTTTTTCTTTTAGTCCTGTTTCCACTTCACAATACATCGATGAGATTGCTCCTAGGTAATTTCTTTTATTCCCTTAACTTCTACTGGTCTATATGCTGCGGATACCAACGTTTTCATTTCTCTTTAACGCTTTCATTCACTCTTCAATTGTACAGAGTAACTCCAAACGATATGTACAAAACTCCACTGATCAGTCTCCCCCGCCCCCAATATGCTGCTTCTACCGTCTCTCTTATTGTCACTAAGTGGTGTAACTGTCCAACCACACATCTAAGCCAAACTGGAAGTCACCAAGGCCCCTCCTTTACTTGAATATCTAGTCAGAACCTACTTGCTGTCTTTTCTCTCGAAGTTCTCCAGGGCCATTTTCTCTCCCATGCCCCCTCCTGCAGCTTGGCCATAATCAGTTCTCTTTGGAACGCCTGGGATGGTCTCTCTGCTTTGATTTCTCCCCCCGTCAATCAAGCTTTTCCTGATCCCTAGCTTCCCCACATTCCCCCCTCTGTTCCCTCTCCCTTAAATACTTTGTCTACTCTGATCTAAACCTTGTCAAACATTTCTGAACACAATCATCAACTGAGATCTTCCTTAACAACAGAAATGTAGTTCTACTGAAATCACTTGTATGCTTAAAACCCTCTAACAGACTTCCACTGCCCTTGAGATAAAGTTTTAACTCCTTAGCATGACACAGATTCCCTCTAGACCTTCCTCTCACCCAATTTCTACCTACCTCTTATGTTCTCATTGCAGTGAATTTCTCACATCGCACATCTCTGTCATTCTCAGGGCTATCCTGTGCCACCAGGGTCCATATTCTTGCTCAGCTTCTTTTTTTCCACTTGCAATGCTTCTCATACCTTCTCCCCATCCCCAAAGAGCAAATCAACATCTATTTACCTTTTTTAAATGATGTCAAAAATCACCTACTCTTAGAATCTTTTTTCCATGCCACCACCCACCACTTAGAACTGATTCTCCATCCTTTTAGCACTCCTGTGTAGTCTTCTATTATAGTGCCTTTAATGGATATATTTGTTTCAAGTCTCTCTGTCTCCCTGTCATAATGAGCACACAGAGAAACACAGAGGGAATAATATGCACATACAAGATAGGAAGTATCCAAATAGTGACATTCACCATCTATTTATCTCAGCGGCACAAAGGAAGAACATCTAATTAACTTAGCACCTCACACTCTACCCAACACATTCCCTTAGTGAATGTGTTCAGCTTATGGAGTACGTTAATGGTTTATTTGGAAGGAGAAAAGGAGGGAGCAGCCAGCTTGGGAATGACCCCAAAGAAGCTTCCTATTGGCTCAGTCCATTTTCTCTCCAAACTATACCTTCACATTCACTCAGTTGGTACCATCCCTTCTGGGAGCAAGGAGCGCAAGGCAATTGTCAATGAGCAGAACAGCTAATCCATGTTCTCCCATTAAGTTCACAGAAGTTCCTTCCAGTTCTGTCTCACTCAATAACTCAAATCCCTTGTTTGAAATTGTGGTGAGGGAATAGGTGACGAGAAATAACTAATCAGTCCATGGCCTTCAGCTCACTGTGGTGACTACATCCAACCCCACTGTCCCCATCCTGTTCAGAGTCTGTCACCCATCAAAACCCACTGGGGCCAAGACGATTCCCAACCTTCTCTAGTCCACAAGCACCTGAGGAATTTGTCATCGGAGAGATCAGTGTTTGAATCTTGGCTTCACCACTTACAAGGTGTGACACGGACACAGTCCTCAACCTCTCTAAGTTCCAAATGCTTCATCTGTGAAATGAGAACAACACTTTTCTTAAAGTGCTGCCATCCAGAATGTCATCTGAAATGCCTCACTCAGTATCTCCCACAAATAACCGTATGCTCCCTTTCACTGAGGGCTTACTCTGTGCTCAAAGAAGAAATGATTCCTTTTCATGGGTTTCTTTTTTGGGTTTTGCTGTTTCATTTTTTTTTTAATGATGCCTATAACCTCTTCTAACTCTCCTTAGCTTACTGTCTTCTCTTTGAGACATAACTAATAAATATTGAATTCAAAGTGGTCATAAATACCTGCCCCTACTTACAGTCCTCTGTGATCTTACTAACGAGCCTAGAAGAAGGGGATTCAGGTTGGATTGACCATCCTAGTTGGCTGATTTACGGCTAAATTCATTCCTGACACTCTAACTTCTATATTGATTACCTAAGTGACCACATACTTCATTTTTAATTCTAATCAGCCCATTGCTATATCTCTTTATTACTCACCACAAGTAACCCTGATTAACCTAAATATGTGATGAACATTGAGGAAAGGGGGGCTGAAAAGATTTCTTCCTATGGCCCTTTATTAAAAATGATTCACACCTCACTTTTAAGAGGAGGCAAAGAGCAAGGAAAGACGGTAAAGTGGAAGAAGAGATAAAATGAAAACAAAATCAGGAGGTGATGTCATCAAGATGTTGACATAGGTTGTTCCAGACTTCAGTCTTTCTCACAGGACCAACTAGCAACTATCACAGAGAAGACACTATTGTGAAAATCCCAGATCGCATAGTGAGATTGAAGCATCCCCCCTTTGGGATGTGTGGTTGAATATACAATATAAACATATAAGTTGGACTACATGAAACTTAAAAATCTTCTGCACAGAAAAAAATAATCAACAAAATAAAAGGCAACCTATGGAATGGGAGAAAATATTGCAAACCATATATCTGACAAAGATAATATCGAAATATATAAGGATCTCAAAACCAAAAAAAAAAGCCCTCAATAAATAATTCAATTTTGAAATAGGCAAAAAACCTGAATAAACATTTTTCCAGAGACAAACTACAAATGGCCACCAACAGGTACATGGAAAGGCTCTAATAATCAGAAAAATGCAAATCAAAACCACAATGAGATAGGACCTCACAACCTGTTAGAACGGCTATTGTCAAGAAGGCAAGAGATAACGAGAAAAGGCAAAGATGTGGAGAAAAGGGAACCCTGTTGGTAGGAGTATACACTGATACAGCCACTATGGAAAACAGTGTAAAGATTCCTCAAAAACTTGAAAATAAAACTTACATAAAATCCAGCAATTCTACTTCTGGGTATATATCCAAAGGCAATGAAATCAGTATCTTGAAGAGAGATTTACACCTCCATGTTCACTGTAGGATCATTTACAATAGCCAAGTTATGGAAATAATGCATCTGTTAATGGATGCAGAGACGAAGAACGTATGAATATGTATGAGGGAATATTATTCAGCCATAAAAAAGGAAATCCTGCAATTGCAACATGGCTGAAAAGGTATTATACTAAATGAAATAAGTCAGACAAAGACAAATACTACATGATCTCAATTTATATGTAGAATCTAAAAATATCTGAACTCATAGAAATTCAGAGTAGATTGATGGTTGCCAGATGCTGGGGCTGAGTTGGGAAATGGATGAAGGTGGTTAAGGGTACAAGTTTATAGTTTTTAGATGCATAATTTTGGGGAACCTAATGTACAGCATGGTGACAACAGTTAACGATACTGTACTGTATGCATGAAAGTGGCTAAGAGGGTATGTCTTAATATGTCTCACACCTACAGAAAGTGATGGACGTGTTAACCGACCTCATCGTTGTAATCATTTTGCAATATATACATATACCAAATCATGTTGGACACCTCAAACTTACACAATGTTATCCGTCAATTATATCTCAAAAAAGATGGAAAAATTCAAACAAATATGAGCAAAACTTAAAACAGGAAATCAATAAGTCAGGAACGCAGGAGATGTATCCTACATATTTGTGTACCTTTTCCAGGACAAGGGGACAGGAGCAGAGCTTCTCATTCCCTTCCCCCATTTCAGGCACAAATAAGATATTACAATTCATCTGTAGGAGACCAGAGAATTGCTGCCTCCAGTAGGAACTGGATCCCCCACTAATGTCTGAGACTACATTTTTGTAAATATTCTTAACAAATCATTGTATTAATTTCCTTTTTATTTCCTTTTGAGAAAAACTAAATTACTAATATTACCAAAATGTTCCCCTTCCCTGGAAGATTTCCCTGATTCTGGAGTTTGAGTTTATATGACTCCGTCTGGAGTTGGTTTCCAGAGCCATGATTTTTTTAAAAAGGAAACATTCAGTGCTAAAGCTGGTCTCCGCATTCTACTCTCTGGAGACCAGTATAAGCGTTTTTTTCCCTTCTTTCTTGAGGGCCTTCTCTTGTCGTTCATTCACCCTCTGCTTTAATAGTACCACTTTTCATACGGCACTTTTTATCTTTAAAAACGTTTGCGTACTTTTCAAAATAAATGTTGGGTCCTCCAAATACAAACCCGGGGGCTCAGATAGACCATTTGGGGAGAACTCTTCAGCCACATACAGAAAACCCAAGTTTTATGAACAGCCTTTGGCTTTACAGTCTTCTCTGAGCACAAGTTACAGGAGATATCAAGCCTGCAGATTTTTAAAGTATTTTATTTTCTTAGTCTGCTCGGGCTGCCATAACAAACTCCCACAGATGGTGTGGCTCAAACAATGCGAATTTACCTTCTCGTAATTCTGGAGACTGGGCAGTCCAAGATCAAGGTGACAGGCAATTCCACTTCTGCTGAGAGCTTTCTCCTGGCTTGTGGATGCTGCCTTCTCACCGTGTTCTCACGTAACAGGAAGAAGGAGAGAAGGAGCTCTCTGATGTCCTCTGATTAGAACCCTAATCCTATCGGGTCACGGCTCCACCTGTACAACACTATTTAAACTTAATCAGTTCCTTACTCTAAATACAGCCATGTTGGGGGTAAGGACTTCAACATATAAGTATCGGGGGGCAGGGGCCCAATTCAGTCCATAGCAGCCCTGAAAAAAATGTACGACAAAGTCAAAAATGGGAAAAAACTCACAGCAGGTACCTACTTCTTTAAGTCAATTACGCAGTGGCAGAAATTGTATCATCTCTCCTTCACTCCCTCCCATCCACGGCCACACACTAACGACCAAGTTCTTGCTCTACGTACTATAATCGACTTGTTTTGCATCTTTTTTACTAAGTTTTGACAGAAGTTACACCCATACAAAAGCTAAGTATTGGAACCAAGAATTAAAATGGCATCCCTGCTTCAACATTTTGGTTCTTTTTAATGCTGCATGTCCCTTTTAGGTCATGTCTGCAGTGCCAGCGTATGGTTTAATGGCCCTGAGTCTGTCGGCCTAGTTGTACTCTCAGCTCCACCGCTTGTAACTGTGTGACCTTGAACGGGTGACTTAGGTTCTCCAAGGCTACATTTTTCCCCCTCTAAAGCTGGTGATAATAATGGTACTACCTCATCAGGCTATTGTGAGAATAATATTCATCGACACATAGGAAACACTTATAAAAGGGCCTGGCATCTCATAAGATTCAAAACTGTGTGTACTATTATTATATTAGTCTTAAGTTTTCATTGAACACCTATTATGTGCCTCGAGCTTGGCTAGGCAGGCGAGCCATGTGGAAACGAGTTAGTTATTGCTGACCGTGACTTCTTACTGGATTGATTGGCCCTAATGAGTGTTTCAGAGGGGTATAAACACAGCTTTGCAGGGCACCCATGGGGCACACGACACCAGAGTTTCTGAGACCCCACCGTCCTGGTGAGTGGCTGTCATTTTGAGCATCTTGGATTTCTCCTAATTGCATGTAAGGCTCCTCACGAAAACTTGGAAGAAAACACTGTGCGATGAGCTTTCCTCACGAAGCAGCAACATTGACGTGTGCTTATAAAAAATAATGGACTTCACTATCGCCACACTCCCCCATTACTTTCAAAGGCAACTTTGATTCTTTCCATCTTTCATGTTCCATCCAGGGGGAGACAACCTCACCCAGCCTCCTCAAAGCATACCCCCTTTTGCACAAGTCTAGGACCCGTAGGAAAGCAGTAAATGCCTGTTGAATGAAACTGTTTGGCTAACAAGCACATTTTCAAGCAAACCAGGGAATCGTCTCCCTGCCCAGATGCTCCTCCAGGTAGAGGGCCCAGATGCTTGCTGCCACCTCACGCTAGCAGAACTCCTTTTGTATTTCCTCTGGGGTCACCTCGATAGGCAGCAGGAAGTGCAGTCCAGACGGGATCTGGGCTCCGCCTGGCTCTGGTCAGGAACCAGCACGTCAGCTACAGGTGCATGTATAGCAATAATGATGATAATAACAGTAACCACAAGAACTGCCATGGAGAGCTTACTTGGTGCCGATGACTGTGTCGGATGCTTTGTATGGATTAGCGTGGTTGTCATAGCAACTCTGATTATCCCTGTTGGAAGATGAGGAAACCAAAGCTGGGAGAGAGATGAACTAACTTGTCCCCATCTGAGAGATGAGAGCCCAGTGACGAGCCTCGGCAAGTGGTATTCTCAGGTCTAGACCCAAGCTTTCTGAGGCCCTTTCGAAGGCGCCACCCTGTTTTTCAGCATCGCCAAGTCACCTGTGGGGTCTGCAAGCATTTTGGTGCCACTGTGGGGGCTCTCCATCCCAGCCCAGAATTGGTCAGTCACAGTGATCAATCAGCTGTGTCTGTAGGCCATGGTTCATGCACAGACACAAAGATATCTCATAACCAAAGGCAAAGGGCACGATCCCAGATGGAAAGGACTAACAGGAATTCTATGCTTCTGGGGCGAGAGCTTGAATCCACAACTAGTTAGCATCAGTTTCACTGGCTTGCTGTCTACATAATGCGAACCATGGTATTTGGCAATGGCTCTTAAATTTGGCACACTCCACACTCCTCCTGGACCCACGAGATAACATAACCAAATGTTTTCTGATGCTGTAAGAAATGAAGGTTTCGCAGGTAGGAGGAAATGCAAACATCATGGCTACAGGGGGCTCACTCCGTTCAGTCCCTAGGGCAAAACGGCTCCCTCCCTCCCGACCCTTCAAAAGGTTAGATGTGAGCAAGGCCCCAGATAAATGGTCACAATGCAAACAAAGTCATGTAAATAAATGCATCTCTGATCTATGCAGGCTGGTAATGCCAAATATGCCATCTGCACCATTTCTCATGATGAGTCAAATTTTTTCCTGCATGTCCCAAGCAACGAGAAGAGGATCATGTTTATGCAGACCGAGGCATGCATCGTTTAACACTCTTGGAATTTTATTTATTTAATTTTTTAAATTTCAGATCCATAGAGAATCAGTAGCATTTGTGTTTTTCTAGGGTAAGCTGAAGTTGGAAGGAAGAAAGAAACCTCGCTAGGAAGTGATAGGGCACATGTCCAGGGTTTGAGAGCGCACTGGCAATTTTTTGTGATTTTTAGTGGGTTCTAGTTACATCGGCAAACTAAGCCTCCTCACCTTGCCCATTCACTCATTTACTTAGCAAAAGCACGATTAGCATCTAATTATGTTGGGAGCTGTGTTAGGTATTACAGATGCCAAGATAAGGAAAATACGCTTGCCTTAAAGGGTCATTCCTTGCGCTGTGAGACTTCACTTGGCATGATTTATGAATAACTTCTTGAAAAATAAAAATTAAGCGTCTGTAGCCAGAATCACAAGTGGAGCTTCTTAAAAATACCAATGACCAGGATGTATTCCTTCAATTACTCATAGAGCTAAAGTAAGGCTCAGGCATCTGTATTGTTTAGAAAACAAAACAAAAACGAAACTTGTAGGTGAAAGTTTGGCGAACAGTTTTTGTAAAGAGCTGGATAGTAAATGTTTTCAGTTTTGTGAGTCACACAGTTTTTGTTGCAACTATTCATTCATGCCATTGTAGGATGAAAGCAGACGTGGACAATATGAGAAGGGGAGGGCATGGCTGTGCTCCAGCAGAACTTTATGATTACAGAAACAAACAGCAGGCCGAATTTAGCCTCTGGGCTATGGTTTTTCCACCTCCTGTCCTAGATGATTCTTATGGGCAACTAGGCTTGAGATGTACTCGTTGAGAAAACATTGTGACTTTGAAGGGTGTGTGACAGGCACCACCATAGATGTAAAGTGGAGTCATGCTGCTTTTCCCATCCACCTCATAATACAAAAACTATGTATTCTTTTAGCTTTCCTTCAGTGCAATCTAGGTATATTTACACTGGATCTAATCAAATATTTTTTCAGAGACCATAGTTAAGTGCCATTCTCTTGGAGGTAGGGAGTTTTACTAGATATACACTCTAAACCAAGAAATCAATCTACTTACATTCTAAGTTTTGCTAAGATTAGAAAGAAAATAGGCATTTCTATGGTTGTTAAATGTATCACTGAATCTTGCGGTCTGGGGTAGATATTATATATTTGATTGACAAGAAAAACAAACCAATTCTTGACTATGAAGTCTTTGATATTCTTTATCAGATCTAAGATTTTGAAATATATTTAGTTCTTCTCAACAGGCAAATTTACTTCAAAAATATTTTGGAAATAATAACTTTGGAGCTAAAATTCAAACTCTTCCATAACACAATTTGGTGGGGAAAACGGCAATAAAAAAACACCTCTAGCAGAAGTGATAAATGGTATAGTGAGGAAACACAACTATAGAAGTGATTAATTTTTCTTGAGTGGGGATAAGGTGGAGGAGGTGGAAGGAGCAAAGAGCACCCAGAAAGAGCCAGGGAGAGGAGGTGGCATTTGAGCCGGGCACTGAAGGCTGTGTAGGAGTTCTCCATGTAGGCAAAGGGTGAAGGGAAGGGTTCTCTGAGCAAGGGCACAAAGTCAGAAAGGCACTGATGTTCAAGGAGTGACATCGATGCTACTACGACTTGCATGCAGGGTATCTGCAGATAGTAGGGGAAAAGGAGAAGGTGCAATATGGGGGTGGTCTGGGGGCAGATAGTAAAGGCAAGGCTGGTTGTGTTAAAGCTTTGGGATTTCTTTTAATAGATAAGGGGAACCATTTAAATTTAAAGCAAGGAACTGACCTAATCTTATCTCAGTTTTAGAGAGATTATATATAGAGAAAGAGCAGAAAGGGCCTTGAGTCAGTCAAAATCTTCATAATTTGCCCCCCAAACAGGGGTGGTACAATCTCCCCCAGGAAGCTAAACAAATTCCCCAAATGCTATGATCCTGGGGAAGCATAATCAGGGGCAGGCCCGCATCACCCTACACCCTCTGGGAGAGGGCAGGGTACCCAATCAGGTCCAGGGCTCAGCTCTGTCGCCTGCCTCCCCACAGCCAGCTTTGGGTACATGTGGAGAAAAAATGTTGCAGAGCAAGGAAAACCAACCAACCAAACAACCAGGAAAAACCTTTCCAACAGTCTGAGAAAAAGGCTTTTAGACACAAGACTCTTTCCTAATAGAAAAACAAAAGCTGTGGCCCTACTTTCTCTCCATTGAAACCCATTCCCAACCACTTCCAGAAATTTACGGTTTGAGGATAAAGTTGCATTCGCCACTGTGGTTTCCATCAGACTTCACTGTTTGGAGGGTTTTATGTTTTAAAAATCCTCGTCCTTAGCTTTAAGTACGATGCAAACCCTTCCCTGTCCAGGCACACCTTAAATAAAGGCTTGTGTTCCCTTGACTATGTGTCGTGCCCAAAGCTGTCACCCCATGCATTCCCCAGCCATGCACCGCTGGGGTGGCAGGGCGGCAGCCAGTCACCTTTCTGAGAGCCACAGTTGACCTGTTGTCCCTGTCTCACTCTCTGTCTCAGTCCCTGGGCTTCAAGGAGCCCCCAACAGGCTGCTCCGGAAGGAAAAGCAGGGTCCCCTCTGCTAGAGAGGAGGGCCAGGTGAGCAGAGCTGTCCTCGTGGAACCCAGCACAACTACGGCAGGCGCTTAATGAGGACGCCTGGGAGATCCTTCCAATAATCCCACATTGACCACCTGCTGTGTGTGGCCCCAAACCCTCACAAGACCCAGCAGGGATCGGAATTCGCTCCCCAGTTTCTACTGCTTTGTCATGGGACCTCGGGAAATGATTTGGTGGCTCCCCTTCTTGGAAACTCAATTTCTCAGATCATGCAAGGGGAAGAATAAGACCCTCCCAGGCCACTTTAGCCCCCTGGAGAGCATCTTTCTCTCTTCCGACCATCAGCAGCATCGGACCCGGTCTCAGCAGAGGAAAGGCAGCAGGCCCTGGGCGGGAGCAGAGCCACAGGTCCAAGCAGAGGGGAAACCGGCATGAGCACATGCTCACCTGAGTTTATGTCTGGTCATGAGGCAACCAATCACTCTGCTAGGTTAAAACAGCAACGTTTTTCTATTCTGCCTTCACAATCATCTTTCTTCCATGTTTCCAAAACTGATTACATTCCACTTAGCTGGAAGCTGAACAGAGCCACTGTCTCCCAGTTCGTTTTCCATCATGTCACTCCATTTTAAATCCAGAACCAAATTCCTTGTTTACACGTAAATAACTTGGTGTTATTTATGCTTATTTGAAAGGAGACGGCTAATTACCTATATTGTTCAATATATACCATTAACGGCAAAAGATCCTGTTACTATTGATCATTTTTCATTATTTAAACATAGTTTTTGGCTCTTTTTCTCTAGAGGACTGGGTTTGGATAATTGAGATTTGAAAAAAGATTAAAAACTCTTTGGCTATAAATTAGGGGAAAAACTGAAATGTTAAGTACTAAGTTGTAGTCCACTGTTGCCTTTATCTTTGATAACAAAAACAGAGTTTAATGCAGCATGCAAAGAGCATTCTTATACTGTTAAAATGGAAGTGCCCAATTATGTACAAAGGTCAAGGCAGAATTGATCTGAAGGAGCTCAATTTTAAAATCCCTTCAAAAATCAGGACAAAGGATGCCATATTATTAAACTAAAATGTTTTAAAAATGAAAAGTATTATGCATGCCGCATGGCAGAAGATCAGATTTTTATTAATGCAAGTTTTAAATGCTGATTAATCCTCTGGAGAGTCAGTTTCCCAAAGCATTGGACTGTATTCAAGTCTTTTTCAAAACGGCACATCACTTCCATTATTCTGAATATTAATTGAACAACATTATAACTAAGGGTACAAAGCGAGATTTAAAACACGATTACAGCTGTCAGTGCTTACATCTAAATAAGTCATTGGAAATTCAAGCTTAGAAGAAAAAAATGTTGTAAATCAGTCTTAGAACAGGGAAGCTCTGAGCTCTTCGCTTTTTTCAAAAATGAATTTGATGCTTTAGGACTCGAGAAAGCTTCAGCTGTGACTTGGTCTTAATGTATTTACACAGCCAATTCTCAATCAGAAATCAGAGTTACATTTTTGATTTGGGATTTGAGACGATGTCAAGGACATTTTCTTTGAGAAGAGGAGGAGAGGGAGAACCAAAGGATATTAAATAAGTTGATAGAAATTTCCCATTTCCTTATTATATATTTCTATTTCTGCCTCTTGTCTACACACACACACACAAATAAAAGAATTAGCCAAATTTATTCAAATAAAATATTACTATGATTTCAAAACAACTCATTAAGCTCAGAGTTAGGCAACCACAAGTAATTAATGACTGATTTTCACCAACTGTCTAAATTCAACTTCTTTAATTCCTAATCGAGTTTAGGGGCACACAAAAATCCCCATTTCCTCACAAGCGGCAATGTAAAATATTAGCTTCTATTATGATGTTGTGAAATTTTAGTTTTGCTTTGTTTCCCTAAATGGTTGCTATGTATTTGAGTGATAGCTCTTTGTTCAAAAGGATGCAAAAGCCGCATCTCACATCTAATTCTAATGAGATAAATGGCATTATGAAGGGAGTATTAAAAATTTACAGCCCTCTTTACTAAGTTTGTCAGCCGAACATGCTAAATATTGCATAGCACACACACACAAAACCATGCCATCCCAACGATGAAAAAGATATGAGGAAATAATGATGCAATGATAGCAAGTCTGATGGAGTCTGCATATCTCAGTTGCCGTTTGGCATGTCACTTAACCGTGTTGCGCCAAACAGGCAGAATCACACAATATGTTAGTGCAAAGGGGCCACAGTTTAAGGGGGGAAATCTAGAAGTGTTAACTATACACTGTCTAATTATACAACCTTACTGTCCCAGAATGTGATTTCAGAGACCATTTCTGACATATGGGAAAAGGGTGGAACAGCTGGTCATTAAGGTTTTCTCAAGACTATTTAGCAACACACTTGAATGTAATTAAAGTGAGACACTAAATACTGCACTTGTGGTACAATGTATTTTTAATTTTTATGGCATGTGGTAAAAGTAAATAGATGTAAAGCATTCAAGTTTTTTCATTCGGCATCCAACTTGTCAAAGATGCAGTGTCTGTTTGGCTAATTGCAAGTGGGGTCCTGGTATAAGTCATAGACATCCATTCGGGGTGTTCGAGGCTGTTTTAAAGGGACTGAATTTGGCAATACTCAGAGGGATGTCTAATTGGAACTCTCAGACAAAGCATGAGATGAATTCGTTCATTTATTTATTCATTCATTCATCAAACACGACCTGGAATTATTTTAGGTAATAAAGACATTAGTTCTGCCCTCGAGATGCTCACAGCTTACTGTGCTTAAAACACAGGGTGATGGAAGGTGATTGAAGGGTGCTGTGCGAGCACAAAAAGGGGTGCCTGGCCCAAACTGGAGATGTCAGGCAAAGCCCCCTGAATAGGAATTATCTCAGGCAGCTAGGAAATGAGCCAGTGGAGGTAAGGGCTGGGGCAGAAGAAACCAAGCCGAAGGAGCAGCTTGCGCAAAGGCTTGTAGAAGAAAGAAAACACTGTAATATGAATATAATGTTTACATTATTTGAATATTTACAGTGTCCTGACAGTGGGCTAAGCTCTTGATGGATATTATTTTATTTAATCCTCACGGCAACCCTAAATGGTAAGTACTAGTGTTATCTATACTCCACGGCAAAGCAGTTAGTGGGTGACTACCCAAGTCTGTCTGAGTCCCAAGTCAAACTTTTTCCCCAGTTAACATGTATATAGCTCGGCTATTTAGTTTTCAAAGAACTTAATGTGTAAACTCATTCGTCCTTATAAAAAAGCTATGGTTAAGACAATGAAAAGGCAATCTACAGACTGGAAGAAAATATTTACAAATCATGTATCTGATAAAGGAATCATATCCAGGATAAATAAAGAACTCTCAAAACTCAACAGTAAGGAAATAAATCACCCAATTAAGTAAGTGAACAAAGGTTGGAGCAAACGTTTTGCCAAAAACGAAATAAAATGGCATATAAGCACACATGAAAAAAAAATGTTTGATATCATCAGGGAAATGTAAAACACTATTACGTCCCTATTGGAATGGCTAAAATAATAAAAATATGACAATACCAAGTGCTAGCAAGGACGTGGAGCAACTGGAATTGTCACATATTGCTGGTGAGACTATAAGACTGTACGGCCACTCTGGAAAATTTTGGCAATTTTTTGTAAAATTAAATATACACTTACCACTCCTCAGGATTTACCCTAGAGAAATTAAAACCTACGTGACTACTTAGAGTAGAATTATTCATAATCTTAGAAAACTGGAAACCATCCAAATGTCTTTCAACAAATGAACCGACAAACTGTCTTACATTGGTACAGTGGAACAGTGCTCAGTCAGGGAAAGAAAGAAATTTGTGATACACACACAACATGGATGAATCTCAAAGGCATTGCCTTGAGGAAGGAGCCAGTCTCAAAAGCTTACATTCTGGATGATAAAGTGAAAAATGACCCTGAATGAGGTGGTTGACGCAGATTAGGGGTGGAGATGGTTTGACTGCAAAGGGACAGAATGAGGGAATTTTTAGGGTAAGGTAACTGTTCTGTCTCCTGATTGTGGTGGTGTTGACATGGACACACACATTGTTAAGGCTCAGAAAACTACACACCTAAATATAAAGTTAATTTTATTGCATATACATTTAAAAATAACATTGAAAACCTTATGGGGTACATGTTTTATTTTGGGTTCCCCCAAAAAAAACACTGAAATAAGAAACTGGAGGTTGGGAATTGGTTTGCAAAGTGAATCTAGGAATCACAAGTGAAGAAGTGAGGAAAGTGAGACAGAGAAGGGAGACAAGTTTTTTTGTTTTGTTTTGTTTTGTTTTGTTAAAAAAAAAGATGCATTAATAAGTGGGTTTCCACTGTGGACAACTTCAGCTCAATTCCACTAAGAATGTTCTGAGAAATCATATAAATTATGTCTCATGACACCACTCCACCTCTAGGCCACTTTCATTTGGTAGGGGTTGATGTTGCCCCTAGGAACATAAACTCTTGTGCTTCTATATTTTGCAAGTGCCTTTGAAAGCCCTCAGGCAAAGAAGAGGAAAGACCCAGGTCCTTGAGGTGGGAAGATGTCAACAGTCTATCACAGCTGTAGGCGAATGCAGGTGGGCAAGGGGCACAAGAAGGCAACCAGTAGCATCTCCTGATGAAATATTAGTAATGGATGCTCTATGCATTTGGTTGTGCAGTACACTGGGGGAGATTTGACAAACAATTAAAATAAATATATGCACTGTTGAATATAAGAACTTCAGTTATAAAAAAAAAACCAATAAAATGCACTTAAACCATCAAAAAAAAAAAAAAAGGCATTCTAGTCATTAGAGAAAATATTTAACAATATGCTAGGGACCACACCAGACTTGCCAGACTTCTTTCCGGTCTATGATGTATCTCTTCTAACAGCCTGTGAGATAAACATTAATGTCCTCATTTTACAAGCAAAGAAACTGAGGCTTGTCAGGAGTTAAGTAGCTTTCCCAAGGATGCATGTGTGCCCGCACACACACCCACCACCAACACACACAGCTAAGAAATCGAGATCGACATAGAAACCCATAGTTTTTCCATCATGTTTGGTGAGTGTCTACTCTGATTTATGTTGTTACATAGCATTATAGAAGATATTGTAATTCTAAGAAAACAGTGCATAGCATGGGGGGATGATGAATTGTGATTAAAAATCCAGATCTAAGTCACTCCCAGAGCGAGCCCTATTCGTGGGAATATCAGGCTTTCTCTTTCCAGCTATCTATGGGCGTTTCATTGCTCATTAGAATCTCCAATAGAGAGTGAATGAAAAAAAAAAAAAGGAGAAGACATATAACGCCAACCAATCAAGTCTACTCCTTATACAAATGTCTAGAAAATGTTGAAATTTTGGCTAAAAAGTTGAAAATTGGCCATGCATAATAATTATGTTTGTTGCTGCTGTCTTCTCATTAGCATAAATGACCAAGTGAATGCTCTAGCTGTGAGCATCAATCCTATAACTTCGTCCTCCTTAAGGTCCTTGTGGAACTATACCTGTCATTTTCTTTACTGCTTCTTAATAGGCAGGCAGTCCTTCAACCCTGAAGATGACTTTGCTGCCAAAGCACATGAACTTGGAGTTGTTTTCCACCGTAGGAAGATTAGCATTAGAGAGGCATCTACATTCCCTCACTCTCCCAATCTATTGTCGTCACAGTAGCTGGACACAGTTAGAGGATATAGACTTTTGGCCAAAGAACAAAGGAAAGCTAAATGACCCACGTGGGCATTGAACCCCTGACCTCATTAGCATTGTTTTCTCACTACCTCCGCTAACAGACAGCCCAATTATGAACACCGAATCAAAGAGGGAAGTCACCTCTTCACCTGGAGCCAAGAAAAGCCTACGACTGCTGGTTGTTAAGAAGAGAAGGCTCCTTCAGTCAAAGAACCACAGTACTGAATGAACATCCAAAGTGATTTCTAAGAATCTTCCCTTCTTGCATGGCTCAGTCTAACAAGAATTGCTGTCAATGTGGTTTCTACCCTGGAAGGTGATGAAGGCTCTGGGAGCATCACCCTGGAAAGATGTACTAAAGTGTGCTAAAGTGGGAGCCTTCTTACAAAGACTCTCAGGGCTGAACCAACTTGAATATTCAGCAGTTGTAAGCCCCCCATCCCACTCCCCTCTCTAAAACCCTTCCACACAGTGAATCCTGATGCTTGAAGCTCGGCCTATGAGCAGAACACTTCTTTTGAGTGTCCGCTGAAGCTGAACAGTCTATGGCAGAGCTACTTCCACAATGGGTTTTATAATTGAAAGGACTCTTGTTCCTCTATGACAGTATAGAAGTTCTTCAAAGTGGTTGGTTCTCAAACTGTTAAGTACGACTTCCTTTTTCTGAAAGGTAGTGAATTTGTACAATTTGTGTCTCTGTGTGCATGAGTATATTTGTGTATCTAATTGTTTAGGATTTTTTAAAATAAAATATATAAGTTGAATTGCATCTCCTTTTTTGGAAGACTGAAGTTATTTCAAGAAGCTCCTGGGATGTGATAACTGAGTCAGTCAGTCAAGACATGATGCTAATGAAACCAAAGAAAATGGGAAGTCAGGTGGTTGCATGTAACTTTCAGAAGTAAAGTGGGGTCAGATTATAACAATGAGTATCCAGGTCAACAAAGCAACAAGGAGACAAAGAACTGTGAGATGACTATTAGGATATATAGTGTTCCCAGGGCATACTATATGAACAGCCAGAAGGGTACTACTTAGTTTATACAACCAAAGGAATCAAGGACAGATAATCAAGAGATTAAGAGCCGCTGTCCCCATAAAAGTCATGATCCCTTGTCCAGTTTATAGACCTGAGCCCATAGCCTGAGGGACAGGCCAGGTCCCATGAGGAAGAGCTCTGCAGCACCATAGCAAAGGTGTACAATATTTACCCCGCCCCCCAGTCCTTAAATCCTTAAAGGTACCTATGGCCACTATTTCAGGTAATCATACACTAGGAGAAGGAAAATACCAGACATTTGAGGACTATTAGACACTAGATCTGAGGTAATAGTGATCCCTGGAGGCCCAGAGTATCATCATGGCCCCTTTTGGAGTGGGAACCCGTGTGGGCCTGGTAATTAATGGAGCTTCAGTCAGGTGTGGCTCACAGTGGGTCCACCAAGTCAATGAATCCACCCTGGGGTCCTTTCCTTGACTGTTGATTGTATAATTGGAATGAACACACTTGATAGTTGGAAGAATCCCCACAAAGGCTCCTTGGCCTTTGGAGTGAGAACTATTACAGTGGAAAAGACCATGCAGGAGGGTCTAAAACTGTCCTCATCCCAGGCCAAGAAAGTAAACAAAAGATAATGTGGCTTCCTATGTGGGAATGGCAAAGATGAAAGCCACCCCTAAAACTCAAAGCAGGCACGGGTGGTGGTCCCCATCATATCCCCATTTATGACCCTTACAAAACCCAGAGTGGTCACGCCAGATGGTATGAACACCTGCAAACTCAACCAATTCACAGCCCCAATTGGAACTGCTGTACCAGAAGCAGTGTCTTTTTAGAAAAGAATAACACAGCTTCAGGTGCATGGTATAAAGGCCATCGAACTAATGAATTTCCATCTCTATCAGAATGGAGAAAAAGAGAACTGATAACAGTATACATTTATGGTCTTAGCCTCTAAACCCAAGTAGAAATGAATGTCCATATCCTCTGTCTCAACAGTCTTAAGAGACCAAGACCATCTGGGCAGTCTACAGAACATAGATGTTCACTATATCCACAATATCTTCCTAATCCACCTGGGCCAGCAAGACCTAACAAGGTTGAAATAAAAGATTTGTTTCTGAAACCTAAACCATGCTACTAGTTCTGGTGGAGATGGAGCATCTGCCCATACGACATCAACTGACTCTGCAGCCAGATCTATCCATTCTGGAGGTTTCATCAGACTCACCAGGTCTTAAGTTTGATCAGGCACAAAAGCCTGATGGAAGTAGAACATCTAGGATCAGGCATGAGCTGAGCCAGAGGCAGGTGGTCCAGAAGTCCATGTCACCCACTGCTGCTGCATTTGCCCTCAGCTCACATCTATGACCACATGGGAGGCCCCTTATGACCGAACACCTGACGGAGGTGGGGAAAAGCCGAAGCTGGTTTACAGAAGGCTCAGTATGTGGCTACAATCTGAAGTGGACTTCTGCTGAACTGCAGGCCCATTCCGTGGTGGCCTGCAGCAACGAGGGGAAATGCTCCCAACAGGTAGAGCTTTAGGTGGTGTAGCTGATCATAAACTGTATGGAAGAAGGAGTGAGCCAAGGAAAGAATATACCTAGACTCATGAGTAGCAATGAATGGCAAGCTGGAAGGGGACCTAGAACAAAAAAGTTTGGAAGATCAGGGACAATCAAATCTGAGAAGAAAGCATGTTGATGGATCTATAAAAGAGAGCATGAACATGAAAATCTTTTTACAGTATGTTAATGCTCATGATAGAGTAACCACAGTGGAATAGACAGCTAAGTAACCAACTGAAACCTAACAACAAGGCCAGTCAGCGTCAGCCAGCCTCTGTCACTAGTCACCCTAGTCCTGGTGTGATGGGCTCACGAATGGGAGAGCCAATGTGATGGAAACAGAAGCATGCCTGGGCCCTAAGGTTTGGGCTCCCATTCACCAAAGCCAACTTAATTATCATCGCTGTCAAGTGACCAACACGACACTCACAAAGACCAATACTGAGCCCCCTACATGGCACCATCCTTTAAGGAGGCCAACCAACCAGTCAGTGGCAAATTGATCAAACTGAATCCCTTTCACCATGGATGGGGAGGCAGTTCTTGACTGAAAGCAACGTATATCCTGCTGGCCAGGTTTTGGCCACCTTGAGTACAGATGTTTAATCTACTGACATCCACTTAATATGTCACTTAAATATCCACTTAATATTCCACTTAATGTCACCTCTGACTAAGGGTGATGATAATAATCATAAACCAAGTTTGGGGCACCATCCTCCATGATGAGATATATAGAACATCTTAAATCAACATCCTTTATATGATACTGTAGCCTGACAGGGAGAGGTCACAGGAATGGGGACCAAGCAGTGGCATGAGAGTGGCCTTGCTCGCCATCCTCCTCATGGTCCCCTTGACGAATGTGAGTTTCCCATTCCTACAACTTTAGGCTCCATGGGTCGAGAGGCCCTGGTTCCCAGATGAGGGATGCTTTTATGAAGGACACAGTAAGAATGCCATCTAACTTTAAGTTACAGTTGCCACCTAGTCACTTCAGGATCCTTGTACTGAGAGCCAAGCAGGAAGGAAAGGGGTCACTCTACTGCTATATACCATACTGATGCCTGTAGGGGTACTGATACCTGTCATGACAAGGAGGTAGGGCTCTTTCCGTGGGGGCAGGAAAGGTTTGTCTAACATCTGGTTGATCCACTTGACTGCTTTTTCAGACTCTCCTGCCTAATTTGGAAGACAAAAATATAAGGGCAGTGGTCATGGTCTGAGGAAGACATGGCCTCTCAGGAATTCCATCGGGTAAGCCTCCTCGACTTAGGTGCCAACCAAGCACAGAGGTGCTGATGTTAAGGATCGTAGAAAGTGGAGGTGATGAGTATCAGTGGTGGCCACAAGACAAGTTCTACCAAGCGGTGGGAACTGTAGTTGGTCCCATCAACCCTGATCTTATAAATTTTCCCATGGAGGCTGTCCAGAATCCAGGAGGAGCTACTCCCAGATGGGGCAAAATGATGCGATGTCTGAGTGGCTCAAGGGGTGTACCACAGTGTTTGCCATGGTATGCCACTGAGCCCTACACACACTCTCTCTTTCTCTGTCTCTCTCTCTCCTCTCCCCTCCTCCTCTTCCTCCTCCCACCCCATTCCCATTCCCTCTCCCTCTCTCTTAAACTGAGACACTTATCCCTCCAGCAATCGTGAGTTGGCTCCTGATGGTTCATGGCTGAGTTCCTCTCTGGGCAGTGCCCTCAACTGAAGGGAGCCACCTCACTGAGGATACACCCCTTTACCAGGGGCAACCCTCAAATGTTGCCAAGAGCTGCCTGCTGACTAGCTTACGCTGAACTCCTCCAGCTCACCCAGGACCAGAAGTACACAATTCCTGGCACACTTGTCTCGACTCAGGACAACTCTGCAGGGCCAGCTTAACTCACGCGCTCGCTGTGAAGTCAGCTAAGCCTCTGCTAATAACTGCACCTCAGTTCCACTCCCCGCTCTGCCCAGTCTTGCTCGCCTTGGCCCCTTACAGGATGTTGCTTCTGAGAGTGCTCAGTAATAAAGCATCTACACATAGCGCTCTGTCCCAGAGTCTGTGCCCTGAGACACCATCTGAACGAGTCAGGGAGCACGTGGCCATATTAGAAGGGACCCATGTGCAGTTTCTCTGGATTCCATTTAGACTTCCCTAAATAATTCTCTGGAGCCTTGTACTATCTCTCTATTCTATGGCCCCAGGGGTCAATTAGATTGTCCATCAAATCTTATTATGAAAAATTCACCCAAAAACATGTCACCTGGGTAAGCCATTACCCTTAAACAAGAAATGCTAAGTCAGTTCTGAGCTGGTCCTCACTCGGGCAGGCATTCTCCCTTCTTTAGGTGAAGGGACCAAGAAGTAAAAGACATCTTCTCTCTTTTGCTACTTATCTTTGAAGGTATATAACCAACATAATTTTGAACCTTCTCAGGGATCTTTCTCCCCCACCCCATCCCTTGATGGCACTGTAGGCTTTCATCTCAGAAGGAAATGCTGGTTTTCTTCTTTCCCTTGATTCACTGCAGGGCAGTGTCAGACAGTGTGTCATAACAGGTAGCAAGATTCAAGGAGACTGCAGGGTCTAGGCATTGTCTCTACCAGGAAGCCATGCTTACCGGGCTTGTGGTCCACTTGGGCCCTCCATCATGGCCTTGGGCAGCCCACCTGACTTAAGCCTCAGCGGGATTCAGTTCATTAATGTGGAGCTGCTGGTAGTTAAGTTGAGCTCCCCTGAAACCCAAAGAGAAAAGAACTTGCAAACACCAAGAGCAGGTGCTGCGACAGGTTCCCCTAAGAATAGGAGGTTTCTCAATTCTTTGTGTGAGAGAAGTTTTCTCCGCTGTTCGAGTCAGAAGCAAACTCAGGCTCCAAAGCAGTGACACTGGTTCTTCCAGGCTCACTAGCTCTGGCCGTGACTGTTGAAGATTTTCACTTTAAAAACAATGCCACTGTTTGTCTTCCCACTGCGGGGCGGCATGCCGAGCAGGAGCAGGATGCTGAAGGAGCTTTTGTGTTCATCACCTTTTGTTTTTCATGATAACTTTACTACACAGTCTCTCCCAGCTGCTGAACTCACACAGATCAGGGCAAGGTCTCTTTGCTTCTACTCTTCTCCTTTATAATAGCAAACAGATTCTCCTGAGACTGGAAACATTTGTTTTCTCAGCCCACTGACTCCAACTACAGTACATTTCCTCCTTATCATCACTATTTAGTCTGTAATTATTCCAGTCTACTAGCTCCCACAGAGGTTGGGGATACCGTGGATAAAATGCATAAATCACTGATTTTGGGTCCTTCATTGTCATTAATAAACTCAGGAAAGGGGAGTCCCTAGAAGACCAGCTCCTCAAATTTGAAGAACATTTATGTTTACAATCTAGAAAAAGAAAGGGAAGCTGTTGGCAAAGACCTTGCCCCGATGATCTGAAGTTTTACTTAAATCTGTTGTGATTGCAGGTTCTGTTTATTTTCTTGTAAATGGCTGATAATAAGCTAAAATGACTAAGTTATGGAATGGCATCTAAAATAATGAAAACAAATATTAAATTCTAATTAGGAACAAACCACTGATTCCCAAAGCTTCAGATCACCGTATCTCAAGCTACCCTGATGTTTGGCTCTTTGGGGAATCGAAGGGAATCGACCCAAAAGATAGTTGCTAGAAAGATGCCATCCTAAAATATTTTCACATAACCTTACACACTAAAGCTATGTATCGTTGAAGAGCCAGTGACCAACCGGTGGTGGCAGTATAGGGGACAAGAGGAGGCCTTTAGAGTATGTCCTCAGTCTCAATTAGAAATCACACTAGCTTGCAGGACTACATTAATTTACAGAACTAAATTTGGTCTGATTACCTGTGTACATGCAAAGGCTCTGAAAGGAGCCACTCTGCTATTTGACAGTCGTCACCATCAGCCAGTCAAGACACATGAATTGCATCCAAGCCCTGGAGACACAAAGAACCAGTTCAAGAGCCGCACACCACCCCTGATGCCACAGAATTACTGATCCTGCAGAAAGCTATGCATTTCTCTCTGCATCTTACATGAACTCATGCATTAGAAATCTGGTTGTTCTGAACATTAGGAAACTGTGGTATAGCGACAGAGGCCTGGGCTAGTCCTTGGCTTTGAGGGGCAATCCACAGTAGGAAGAGGGTGGCCCATGGTGTACCCTTAGGGCTCCGTGGAGGTCATTTACACATGCTCTTTAAAAGTGCCCTCGCTCACCAGCCCATGGAGATGTCACAGAAGCTGACAGGGAAGGCTTGCTGAACCCCAACATCTCGTCAAGTGTTTCCACCTAAGGAAAGATGTTAAATCTCTTTTATTAGAGAAGGTTACACACTGCCCCAAGACCTCCATCCCCTCTGCTTCAGGAATGACTATCTTAAAGTTTTAGACAGATTTTGAAAATATTCAAAGCCTGAGAATCGCTGTTACAGTATGTAGAACTTATTAACACAGAGATTTACATATTTAAAGCCAGTCAATAAGATAATAGACTTTGGGGGAGAACAAAAGAAAAAAATCAATAAAGAGAAAAGGGGGGGAATAAATAGTTCAGAACTTTATTCTATTTTCCATCCTGTCCTCTTCCTAAACCAAGGTTTTGGAACTTTGGGTCTATCGATAAGAACTGGTTAAAAAATAAGGGAGAAAAGAGACTTAAATAAATGGTAACGCTAAGAGAGACCCAGGGACAGAGCCTTCTCCCAAATGCACAGCTTGCTGCACCACATATAGCATCTTGAAAAATCTTTACTGCCTTGAAAGATACAGCCCTTGGCACCGAACACCATGCCTCCAAGTTTAGAATGTGGACCTCCATATTTATGTTCCCCAGATGGTGGAATTTATAAATGCACCGTGGGGTGCTATTGAAATTAATAATTTAATTCATTTCCGTGATTGTGCAGTGATTGCTAGTCATTAAGGCAATCGCAGTTAGCAGAGCCTCTCGGTAGTGGGATGTTAGCAGAAGACGAATCTCAGGGAGATCAATTCCTCTGTCATCCTGTTTCAAACGCAGTCAATCTCCTCTGAATGGGGAACAGCCAACAGTTCCTGGAATGGAGACGAAGGCAGCCTCCACCGAGTGAGAGGAAGATGGCTTCCACTTATGTCATCTCCAAAGTTGGAAGTCAGTCCCCTAAGGAACGCTGACATGATGCGTGGCCATTTAGCTTGGAGGAGCAACAGATAAGAGGAGGCCTGACCACCATCTCCAAATGCACCACTCTTTCACTCTGTGTCTGTGGACGATCTACATCCAAATAATTGAGAATTATCTGCACTTTTACTTCATATTCCCCCTGGCCTGCTTCTCAAGAGAAGGGACTGGCAGCGGGACTAAACGACTGCTAAAGGCCCTTCCAGAGAGTCTCGGAGATTCCCTGAGTCAACAGTGGAGTAGTAAGTGGCTGTGTTTCCTCGAGGAGAAGTACTTGTCTCCCAGCCTAACGATCTGGAAGCCGAAATGCACAAGAGGGAACATGACTGGGCACTGACTGGCACACACAGCGTGGCCAATGCGAATGAGCCCGCTGGGAGTTTTCACCCAGGGGGTTGAAGTTGCCTTGCATTCATAAAGTGCCTTGAAGAAGGCTAAACCCATTTTCCTACTTCCCTCACTACTCTCCAAGTTTTTATTAAGCATAGAAGTAAGGCTTGACCGATAGATCCTCAGTCAATAGCTGAAGAAACTAATATGTGAAAAATAAAAGAATCCAAAAAAGGTGGGAAAGTATTCTGCTATTGTGAGTCCAGCCTTTGCTGCATCCTTCAGATTTCCCCTTTTGGACCATTCTCTTTCTGCCCAACCCTCAGAGCAGCCTGAACGAACAGGAAAAAAGTCAGAGTGATTTCCCACATCATCCCCACCAGCCATAACGCTGCACTGGGCCCAAGCTGGACTCCGCTCATCACTGCATTAAGGACAGTTGGGAAACAGCGGGAGATGAACGCAGCCGCTCCCAGCTCCCAAGTGGGAGGCTGAGACGTGGCAACCCCATCTTCACTTCTCTCCTATCTTGTGTGGGTCAAGGAGCTCTCAGGATGGAATCAGAAAACAGAAGCATCTGTGGGGGGTCATGTTCCAAGACCCCTGGTGGATGCCTGAAACCTCAGATAGTACCAAACCCTGCATATACTATGATTTTTCCTACACATACGTCCCTGTGATAAAGTTTATTTCATAAATTAGTCTCACTAAGAGCTTAACAACAATAATACAAAATAAAACTATTATAACCATAGACTGTATAAGTTATGTGAATGTTCTCCTTCTCTCTCAGCAAACTAACATGAAATTTTTTTCCTTCTTCCCAATTTCATGAATAGAAGATTCATTCTTACCATAGATCTTAGAAAACAGTGTGTGTTTTTCTTTTCCTTCCCTTATTAAGAACTTGCACCATTTTTACTTAAAAGAAGCACGTTAAGGCTTCTCTTTGGCATATCTGAATTGTCAGCATCACTGGTCTTGCCCTCTGGGGCCAGTAGGAAGCAAAATACATGTCGCTCGGACACAAACTCTGTTACACAAAGTGACTGACGGGCGGGTGGCATCTACCGCGTGGAGACTCTGGACAAAGGGACAATTCACGTCTGGGATGGGATGGGGCCGGATGCACACTACTTAGAACGGTGCATAATTTAAAACTTACAAATCGTTCATTTCTGGATTTTTCCATTTAATGTTCTCAGACCGTAGCTGACTGTGGGTAACTGAAACCATGGAAAGGGAAACTGCAGATAAGGGGCATTTCATCCCAACCCGTTTTAAAAAGAGCTTTAAGATGGCTGTGGGTTTGGGAAAGTGGAAATAAAATTTGCCCTACTTTAGTTGGATGTTGGGGGCGACACAGAACATACCCCTGATGACATAAGTAAGCAGAAACCGCAAGCAGGATGTCACCATTATCTGTTGTGAGTGATTACAGTGAACATCACGTGCCAAGTGCCCAGGGCTCCCTCTTAGTCTCCCTAAGTGACCCCCCTGGCTTTCCTGGCAGTTTGTGCCTCTTCAGTGCTGCTTCTCGCAGCCCTTCTCGCAGGCTCTGAGAAAATGTGCCCCGCTCACCTCCAGAGCTGTCCCATGACACCAGCACAGGGCCTTACCCATAGGAGAAGCTCTGCAGATGTCACCAAATCACATCCATCTCATTAGCAGAAACAGTGGGTACCACTAGCGGAGATGGTAGAATTTGCTATTTCCTTTTGGTCATGAAAAGAAGAGGTGAGGAGAGCCAAACTCCCTATGTATATTGCAGTAGTCTCGGCCCTTTACCTATGTGACGAAAGAGAATGAAGGTCGGGTGGCAGTTTTCTCAGAAATGCAGAATCTTCTCTGCAGAGGACCAGAGGGGCGGGCAACTTTGAGCCACTGCTTTTTCTCTCCTTCTGGTGGCTCTTATGCCGTTGTTATTGTTGCTGCTGTCAGTGACATTTCACAGGCCATTAGCTATTCTTGAAAATGTCTTCCAGGAACCTGGCAAAATGATGCAGAACAAAGGCCCTTGGACCAAAAATCCTAAGGCCAGAACTTTCCTGAACTTGCTGTGTGAGCTTGTGGCCCTTGGTCTCAGCTTTTTGAGAGTGACTTAATGGAAGGAGAATGGTTTTGGAGGTTAAACAGACATAGGTTTGAAGACCAGGCCTTACTTTTTATTAGTTATGTGACCTTGGGCAAGTTTTAGCCTCTAGTTCTTAATTTCTAACATGAGGATAACATACACATCTATGAAAAGCAGTTGGCCAAACACCTGGCACAAACGAGGCATCCAAATTTGTTTCATATAAAATGGGTGCTGTAGACTGAACATTTGTGTCCCCCCACAATTCTGTGTTGAAACCTAATGGCCAGTGTGATGGTGTCAGGAGGTGGGGTCTTTGGAGGTGATTAGGTCACAAATCAGATTAACGCTCTGTTCGGAAGAGAGCTCCCTTGCCCCTTCTGCCATGAGAATGCAACAAGAAGTCAGCAATCTGTGACCTGGAAGCAGACCGTCACCAGAACCCTACCCCACCAGCATCCTGACCTTAGACTTCCAGCCTCCAGAACTAGGAACAATAAATTTCTGCTGTTTATAAGGCACCCAGTCTGTGGAATTGTGTTACAGCAGCCTACACAGACCACGACAATGGGGTTTCATCATCTCCTCCTTATGAAGTTGTTTTGAGGATCAAATAAGATTATAGGTGATAAAGGTCCCTGATAACTGCAAAATACTGTGTATCTGTAGTCACAGAGGATTAAGAGAAAGAGAACATAAACAACCAGGTACTACATTATGCTCCAGCATCCAAAGAAAATTACCTAGTGTTTTCACAGTATTTTAAAAACAATTTTAAAGAAGGAAACCAACACGAATTGTTTTATTATAAGGAGCCATTTGGGAGGGGGGAAGGAAATGAAACTCCAAGTGTGATAAGATATGGAATGATGATAGAAGTGGCTCTGATTTATAACTATATCCTGGCTCTTTGGCAAAGGGAGTTCAAATTCAAACTTAAAGTGTCAGAACAAAAAGATTGGGCCCATTACCATTTCAGTCTATCTTTAGTGATTCGTGCCCATTAGAGACGTTGTGAAGATGGATAATAGCTAAATGTCTTAGTTATGGCCTCCTTCTGAGTGTGCCAGGCATATAGAACACCCTGGACATCCTCTACTTCAGTAGGACACCACTTTCCAAACTCTGGGGCACGGAACACTTTTTGACATGATGCTCTGGAGTCAAATAGGTTAAGAAAAATCTTGACCCTTCTCTCAACCATTCATGGGAGCATATCTGTAGGGTTAATCTTCTGGAACACTTGCAGACTTAAGTACCTTTGTTTAACCCAGAATATCTCAAACTAATTAGACCATGAGACTTTTCCCTTTCTTCAAGTCACAATTAGCAGCTGAAAGAAAAATGTTCTGTGCAAACACAAATCCAAAGAGAGATTTGCTCGCCCACCATAAACCCTGTTCCGCTGTAGTGGGGGCCTTCAGGGACTCTGCTGGGTGGTTGTGCATATGCTCCCATCAGTGTGGTGGAACCAGGATGCCACTTTGAGGAGCAGAGATCATAAGTGTCCTTTCAATACAGCAAACATTTGCCACCACGTGGCCTCTGCAAAGGGTCTTGGGCAAGGGAGGCCTACATAAATAATCCCACCCAGTTCCAGAGAGCAATCTACTCCCAGACTTAGCCATCAGGCTAGCTCATAGCAAGGGAGGGTGGGTAGAGGGAGAAAAAAAAAAAAAGGACTGCTGTCATTCCAGAATGACACAGAAAATGCACCAAAAATCAACTCAAACCTCTTCTTCTCTTTCCCAGGCCCCAAACCACTTCAGATCAAAACAGTCACTAAACTTGCCATTGAGAGAAATCTGGCATCTTCAAGGGGGTAATATAGTTTCCTAAATTCATTCTCAGAACATGGTTCAAGCTTAAAGAGCAAAAGCTTAAAAAAAGTGGACAGGAAAAATCATACAGGGTGACAGGGCGCATGTTTTGCATCCTCTTTTCTCAGCATCCTACACACACACACTTATTCTTCTATTTATTTTCCTCCACTGTTTGGATTCCCTGGCATCACCCTTCCCTCCCAGTGATGATCTACTCCATTGTCTTCTTGCCACACAATTCAATTCAAGACAATTGTTTCTTATCCACTGTGTGCCAGGCACTGAGCTTAGAGTCATCCGTTCTCGGAGTCATCTTGGAGCGGAGTCATCTTGGACTCTGCCCTCTCATGCACAGTATCTAACACAAAATTCTGATCACAGAATCCCATTCTTTCTACCTCTGAAATATCACCCAAATAGTACCTGATCTACCTCCTTACTCCCCTCCCACAGTTCTGGCCCTCGTCACTTCTCACCCAGAAAAATACAACGGCCTGATGTGTCTCCCGGCCTCCAGCATCAATCCATTTGGGCAGCCAAAGGTCTGGCCATGGACTAATAATGCAAAGATCTTCAACGGCTCCATATTCTCTACAGAAAACAGTCTCGACTTTAGACAGTAGCATAAGGGGCCTTTCATAGTCTGTCCAGTCACCACCGTTACAATCCCAAGTTTCCCAGACGCCTGCCTTCTCTCTTTCCCTTATCGCACCTCCCCCAACCATAATTGGGCCTTATTCATTATTGTATCCTTAGTCTATAATACAGAGTCTGGCACAAAGCAGATACTTAGTAAACCTATGCCGAATGGTATGTGGCATAAACGTGTGGATGAACTGAGGAAAGTGTTGGTTTTCTATTGCGACTGTGCCAAATACCCATAAACTTTGTGGTTTCAAACAACACCAAGTTATATTATAGTTCTGGAAGTCAGAAGTCCAAAATGGGTCAACAGAGCGGAGTTCCTTCCAGAGGTGCCAGGGAAGAATCTACTTCCTATCTCTTCCAGCTTCTAGAAGCCACCTGTATTCCTTGGCTTCACCCCTTCCTCCATCTTCAAAGTGCATCACTCCTAACTCGGTTTCTACTGACCTGTATCCTGATTCTCCCCACATATCTGACTTTGACACTCCTGCATCCCTCTTTATAAGGATCTTTGTGATTATATCACTGGGACCACCTGGAGGGTCCAAGATAATCTCCTCATCTCAAAATCCTTAATTCGAGCACATATGCAAAATCCCTTTTCCAGTAAGAAACATATTCACAAGTTTTGAAGATTAGGACAGAGATGTCTGGGAGTGTGTATGCGGTAGAGGGGGTTAGTGGGGAGGCTTTCCACGGTGATGCAATAGATTTTTTTTTTTTTAACGAGGAGTGGCATTGCAGTTGAAGCTGCTAGGGGTAATTATTAAAAACCAAGTCTAAAATCTGCCTAGAAAAGCAAGAAAAAGCTTCCCAGAGAGAATGATGCTTGAGTAGTTTGAAGAATATACAGGAGTATTAAAGGGACAAAGGGAGGCTGCCCTTCGAAGTGGAGGAAATGAAATGACACAACCAAAGCACACATACATGAGGACAGGAGCAGTGGGTTGACACGACTGAAACATGAGGTTCGAGGGGAGGGGATAATGAAAAAAGAGAGTGGACTGGAAGGAGGCTCTCGTGTGCCAAGCTATGGAGTTCGGAATTGGTAGTATGTGAGAATCATTAGAAAAGCAAGCAAGGACATGACACATGATTATGTTCTGGTACAATCTAACAGAACCTTACGCAATGATGGAAAGAAATTCTCTCCATCAACACTGTTCGGTAGGTAACACACGGGCTAGTGTGCTTAGGGCGACCGGGAAACTGAATTTCCAATTTTATTTCATTTTAATTCATTTAAACTTAAATAGTTATATGTGGCTAATGGCTATTATATTGGACAACACAGTTTAAGAAAGATCATCAAGAGAATGGTCTGAAGGTGATTTGGAGGTATGGACGACTGAAGGCATCTCCCCAGATGAAAAGTGAGCACAACCTGAGCTAAAACATAGGCCATAGTGATGACGGTTGGCAGAGAGACTGGAGAGAAATGTCAAACGTAGTATCAGGAGGGTGCGACTGATCGAACTCAGGCATGGTCAAGTCTAAGACGAATTTCGTTTTCCCACATGGGTGGCTGGATGGTGAAGTAATCATTTTATTTTATTAACAGACCTAATTGTGAGCTACCTATTAAATAGAGACATTCTAGAATAAGTGTGCAGAGCCCATGAGAGGGAGACCGGGGCTGAAGGTACAGGTTTGGAAACTATCAGCACCCAGGTGACGGCTGAATGCCTGGGCATGGATGGTTTTGCCCAGGAGGAGCCAATAGCATAGAAAAACAGAGGCAAAATCAGAATGTCACACATAGTACCAGCCAAGGCTGGGAAGAAGGAACTCATGATCTAGGAGGCAAACTATGTGAGAGAGGGGTTGTGGACTGAAGGACTAAAGAGATTCAAGCAGGAAATGATCAATTTTTTTTTAAAAAAAAGTCAAATGCAATAATGACAAAATAATGACATGGGCTTTGAGGTGGGTGACTTAGCAAGAGCAGTTTCATTGAGTGGGGGTTGTAGGATAGAGAGGCCGTGGGAGCTTCTGGGTGATTGTGGGGAAGAAAGTGCAGGGGACACCACGTAGACCCTGAGTGCTAACTCTTATCTCAATGATCCTGACTGAGAGAAAAAAGAGAAGCAGATCAAAGGATGAAAGGGGACACGAAGGCAAAAGGCAGAGGAGATGTGCACCCACTGACATGTGGAAAGAAAGGAGACGAAAGCTTGGGACAGAGAGGAAAAATGGCTGGAAAAGGCTCCCAATGGTCCAACCAATCAGTCTAGTACTTTAGTTTCCCATGTGATCAAAGCAAACAAAAACCTAGACATAGAGATTCCACTTTTAAAAATCCATTAAAAATAGTTGTATGTGCACAAGCAGCAGAGTCTAATGTAAAACGTAAGCTATAACAGATTTTTATCAATATGCCTTCCCTGTCAGGCCATTTTGGATCCACGAATTTAGCTAAAGGCATCTGGGATTTCTGTCCAAACTTCTGACACACCAGGTAATGACTAATAGAGCAAGTTCTCTGCATCTCAGAGAATCAGCTCCTTGCCTTTTGCTAAGCCAAGGCCAGAATGACCTCTCCAGCCGAAGGTCGTAGGGGGCTTTATGTGGAGTAGAGTTACCAGAGCACAAGATCATGCCCACCTTGCCCCTTGGGTTCCCCATTACCCCGCCGACCCACCCCCTGACACACAAAACCCTATTTAACACAGTGTAAGTGTCTTAGTCCGTTCTGGCTACAAAATTCCCTAGATTGGATAGCTTACAAACAACAGAAATTTATTTCTCACAGCTCTGGGTGCTGGAAGTCCAAGACCGAGGCAGTGGCAGATTTGGTGTTTGGTGAGAGCTGGCTTCTGGTTCATAGATGGCCCCCTTCTCGCTGTGTCCTTACATGGCAGAAGGGAGCTCTGTGAGCCTCCTTTCCAAGGGCACGACTCCCACTCTTGAGGGCTCTGCCCACAGGATAATCGCCTCCCAAAGGCCTCACCTCCAAACGCCATCACACTGGATGTTAGGCTTCAACCTGCGAATTTGGGGGAACACAAACACTCAGGCTACAGTTCCAACCCAGGCTCATCTCTGACCTTAAGAGCTATTAGTAAGAAGTGGCCTCAGGATGTGAAAATAACACTCATGATACTCAGGGGACACCTGGATATTTTGTGACCCATTGCAGATTTTGGCCCTGGACGTGTCAAGCGCACATAGAGCCAGATTATGCAATATGGGGAGAGCGACTTTGGCCAGCGTTTTGCAAGCTCTCTGAGGAAGAGGAGCTGAGAAAGGTGGGAAAGGAAGAGGAGGAGAAGAGGCGAAGGGAGGGGGGACAGAGAAGTAAGGAACAGGCCACAGAAAAGGATAATGCAACTGTGGTTTCCTACGTCCTAAATTCTTCAAATATCCCCACATCATCAGCCCACCTTCCCAGTCAAATACTGGGGTTGAAAATCTGTTCAAGGGTAATACGACCTAGCAGAGAATTTCCTTCTCTTTATTGGCACTCGAAATGGTGGCAGCCTGGCCTTGTTTATTCATTAATGTTTCCCAGTCAGTACTGAAGGAGAAGACAGAGGACTAGCAAATGGCAAAGCCAACATTTATTCCGTGTCTTCAAGAAAGGGAAAACTTTCATGACAGTCCTGATCTCTTTCTATCAGAAACTAAACAATAAGAAAGAAAAATCTTCCAACCGGAAGGGAAATTACAGATTACCTATCATTTTCAGATAAAAAAATGTGGTTCAGAGATGCTACATGAATCGTCCAAAGAAACAAATTATGGCTCAGGTCCTTGATACCTCTCTCTATGTCTCTATCTCTGTCTGTCTGTCTGTCTGTCTCTCTCTCTCTCTCACACACACACACATACACACACACACACACACACACACACGACTTTTGCATTTTTCACTTGAAGAAATTTCTGTTGCTAAAATTAAGTGAAAATCTACTGCCTTATACCATGCATACATTTATTTTGCATGTATATCAGGAAACCAGGCCCTTTTCTAAAGTCTCACTGTCTCATGGAAAAGGCTTTTATTAAAATGAATATGATGTGGAACTGACAAGGCACCTAACTATGAGTGAGTGGGAACAGAGTGAGTTCAAGAAGGTTCCATACAGCAGTGTCTGACACTGGAAAGTACACGACAGTGGTTCTCAAACTTTTTATATACCGAAATCACTTGGAAAGCTTGTTAAAGTACAGACTGTTGGGCCCAACCATGAGTTTCTTGGGCTAGAGGCCAAGAGTTTTCATTTCTAACAAGTTCCTAGATGCCGGTGATGCGGCTGGTCCAAGAACCACACTTTGAGACTCATTGGCGTTAAGTATAGACTGCTGAATAGGTCCTCATGATGCATCAAACTGAACCTCTGGTGCAAAGCAAGATGGACTTCTTCCTGAGCAGTATTATTCAGACAGCTAAAATAATACCTGGGACTTTTTAAGACATGGAAAAATGCCTACGTTATCATGTTGAATAAAAAAAGTAGTGATTTCAATGATAAAAAATAATAGAAAAAAACTGAAATGTGCTATTAATTTCCTTGCTACCTAGAGCGTAAATTATTTGATCCCTAGACATTATGTAGATGTGGTTTGGGAATAAATGCTTACATCTATATGTGCATCCGAACTACCCATTCATTTAAAAATCGTCCATAAACACTGGGACTCGGGGTGGAAATTAACCCCTATTTCTATGCAGATGAGAGTCATGTGCACTAATTCCTTCCACAAATATTAATAAATGCCTACCAGATGCCAGGCACTGTGCCAGGCACTAGGGAAAAGACACATGTTCACTGCCTTCAGTCCAGTGAAGGAAACAGGGGGTGAGATGGGAGCTAAGAGAAGCATATGGAAAATTCTAGGGTTCCACTTGGTTTGGCAGATATTGAGCTCCCTTTCAGACAATTTAAGTTTGGGCTCGTGGAATATTCAGGGAGAGAGAGAAGGAGAAAGCTGAAACTACGTGTCCGTAACCCATGAAAAAATGCCAGGTTGGAGATACAGGTTGGGAGTCTTTATCTAATTATGAATATAAATGATCTTCCATGAAAACGAGTGAAGTAGGAGAAAAGGAATGTCGGGTGGAGGAGGAGAAACCAATAAAGGAGACTGAGAGGTTCGCTGTGGGTTAACAGAACTGTAGATAAGACCGTGTATATGACTAAGAACACATTAATGTTTCTGTTTTAAACACTAATGATTAACTTGTTTAAAATAAGATTTCTTTAATAATTTAGTCATTATGCCCTGTGAGAAAGAGATGATATGCTGAATTATTCAAACATGGCTTATATTTCCTGCTTAGAATCCAACCTCACTCAGCATTTTCATATAAATTCTGATGTTTTTAAGTTTAAAAAAAAGATTATCCTCATACATATAATTATAAAACCCTGATTAATAATTTTTCCAAGAGTTTCCTCCTTAAAACCATAAGCTTTCAGTCATTTAGTCATATACGTATAGAGCATTGGTCATGTTTCTATGACTAGGCTAGTGGGCTAGGGGGTTTGGGATGTTATCTTACATACACGTGGCACATGTGCGCACACACATACACAGTCTCTTCTCCCCGTCCTTATTACCTCACCTCTCTTTCTTGGCTGTCTTTAAGGTACAATTACAACATCGAGAGTGTCGCAGCTCCAGTTATAGTTGTCATGAGCTTTTTAAATTATTCAATCCACAGGTTAACAGTCAATTCAATATACATTGCATAAGCATTTTGTTCATGTTGACACGATAGTGGGTTAGGTTACTGTCCCTGAATTCGCTGAACTTACTGAGCAATTAGTAAGTATTTTATGACCAGAGGAAGTTGGCTTTCTAGTTATCTATGTGTGTATAGACACACACACATCTGATTTAAAACATGCAAATGGTGTTATATATAAATAAAATATGCTTTCAAGTCATTATTCCAGAAATTGTGCAAGTTATGGAAGTGTAAAATCATATATATATAAAGATTTAAGATTTTCAGGGTTTGACTACAAAGAAAACAGTAGAAGGGATTGTTGAGGGAGATGAGACTGCCCTGTATGGTGATTGTGGTAGAGCTTACACAACTCTGCACCTCAAACAGTGCATTTCACTATATGTAAATTTCAATTAAATAGAAAATTTAAATGCTGATCTATTATAGGTTCTACTCTAAAAGATATTGTTTAAAATAAATTCATACAATGGAATATCATTCAGCAATAAAAAAAGAATACAATCTTCATATTTGAGACAACATGGATGGACCTAGAGGGTATTATGCTAAGTGAAATACATCAGACCATGGAAGATAAATACTGTATAATTTTACTAATATGTGGAAACTAAAAAAAATAGCATAAATAAAACAAAATGGAAACAGATACATGGATATAGAGAATAAGCAGATGAATGCCAAAGAAGAGAGGATAGGGGATGTGAATAAAAAAATTTTTTTAAAGAGAAAAACAAAATGAAATATAAATGTATAAAAATAATTTTTAAATAAAATGAATAAGATAAATTCAAATTGTCATTTTATGGTCAAACCATTTACACACACACACACACACACACACACACACACACACACACACTTCTTTTTATAGAATTTCCACACAAAGTTATTTACTTTCCTGTAATCTTACTCCGGGGGAGTTCAGCTGACTTTCTCAAGATACAATGGACGGTGGCTGTTCAACCCTTTTCGCCGGCGGTGCCTCAAATTTCTACTCGTTCGTTAAGAGAATTCTCCAGAGACAGATGTATTACAGCATTTTGAGAACAATCTTCACACCCACTGCTGAAGAGTGAAAAGAGATAGTCAAGGTTCAACTCTGTGAGTCAATTTAGTGGCTAAATGTGTTACTTAGGAACTAACTCCAAGCAGGTACTTGGACAGACACAATGAAAAATGGTGACAAATGCCTCCCAGAGCATGTGGGTATCAAGACTTGTGCTCAAGCCTCCCATCCCTGCTGCTGTGCACACGCTAGACTTCAAGTACACATCTCCTTATCCACTCCTACTTCATGGCCATTACTTGCGGGTGATGAATGCGAGGGTTCACAGATCGGCATGCTGATGCATTTTTTCCTGCCATTGTATGTAACATGTTTTCTAATTCTCTTGCTCTATTCAGCATTTGACCCCAACGATGGGGGATTATGGTATTAACTCTCTGCCCAGAACACATTCTTTACAGACTCTCACTAAATACTGTAAGCCTGCAGCAGAGAGGAATAAAAGTGAAAGCATACCGTCTGGTCTTAAGCTGAGCACACAGAGGGTCGTGATCCAATTGGAAGGGAAGCAGAATTTTTAAAAAGAAAGAGGTTTGACCAAATTTTAATCCTTGTCATTTTCATTTCTCTTACCCTGTGGATTTGGGTGATTTTATTTACACTGTCAGCTTGAGCCTAGGGATTGGAAATCAGGCTTTTATGGAGATTATTAAAAGTACATACAGTACACTAAAGGTTGGGCTAACTGATAGATGCTGCTAAAAATATGAATGTGAATACCCTGGCATTAGATGCACTGGCGTACATTTCATCCTCCTTAGAAGGTTATTCTTGGGAGCTGGACCTGCTGCAACGTAATGAGATGCAGGCTGTCAGGATATTTCTAATAGGCAGCGAATGGCCAGGGATGGAGATGAATTAGCATTAGTCAGATGAGAAGGTAGCTCTTTATACCATTAATTCCAACGCAAAGTAATGCCACCATCCTTCTCCTAAAAGAGAGGGAATTGTAAATTGGGGGTGGGGGGGAGGCAGGGTTAAAGCTTCAAGGATTTATCGATGGCTTGGATGGGCTGCAATGTCATCCAAGCCTCTAGGCTGGGTTTTGTTTGGCCTCAGCTTCTCAGATGCGTTCCTTGTGATTTTTAGTTAGGTAAGGTCGGTCGTCTCGGCCCAGATTACAAAGATAAAGCTCTACTAGACCTCACCGTCTTTTAAGATCGCAATAGATAAAGATGAAATGGTTTACCAGTCCCCAAATACGAGGAGCATTCATGCTCTGACGAGGCAGGGTTAGGGTCTCAAAGACGTGGAAGTACCGCTTTACAAAGTAGCTGACTGCGTGGGCCTTGTGACCTTGCAAGGCTATAGATTATGATAATCTAAATAGGCTTAAGAGGGCTTTAAAGAGATGCATGGATCATAGCTCTATGGTGGACCACCAAGAGAAAATGGGGTATTTCAGGGACTTATTTCCAACTATGGGGGCTGGTGGCATCCTTGTGCCTGCTGTGTGGCCTCACTGATAAACTGAGTCACTGACATGCTGTAGCTCTGAAGTATGTTCCACACCTAGACCTGGGGAGGAAGGCAGGTGGCAGGGAACAACTGACCAAGTGCTTATTTCACTTGGAGCTCTCAAGTCCCCATCTGAACAGTGATGCTCCGATTAAGGATTCAGGCTCATATCTCTTGGTTATGTCCTAGATGCCATCGAAAACAGAGCTATCCCCCCAAATGTGCGATCCATGCCTCAGAAAGGGGACCGCAGTGACAGACGGACCTTCAGGGCCTTCACTATTTGAACACTTACCTCCAAACCTCTTGTCCCATCCCACTCACATTCTATATCCTGACTTGTTCCTCACCCTCTTGGCTTCGGATTTGGGGACCCATTTCCCCCTTTACAGCCTTACCTATGCACCCCTACACCAGCCACTTCTGACAAAAACGTTTACTTCCCTCTTAAGGTCTGACCCTGACACCCACTCTGGCTACTGCCTTCATACACGCTGGGTTAACACCCCTGCCGGGTTCAGCTTGCCACTTGGACCCCAAGACTGCCTCTCCCTCCAGGTGCACCTCAGGTGTGCTGCAGCTCACAGGCAGGAGATGTTTGAGGACACCAGTCAACTCCTTTCAGAAAGAAATAAAACATGTCCTTTTCTGTGAACGGCATGCAAACCGCTACGACTCTGGCCCACACCACCCCAACCTTCCCTCATTAACTGTCTTTTAAAAATATAAACATATGTGTTATGTTATTTATATTTTTTAAATCAAGTTTCATGTTTTACTTACTGTATTTGCATAATAATTCTATAAGTCAGAAAGGATACCTATGAGTTCTCCCTTCGGTATAACAGTACTAGTGAGACGAAGACAAGTGGAGTGACTTGGCCCGCATCACCTAGCGAGTGAATTAGAGTTTAACTCACCTAGTCAGTGCTTAATCCACTACCTGTGTTCCCTTGGATTGAGATCCTCTGAAGAACAGTGGTCAAATCCGTGTGGTCACTCTGTATTAAAATTAATAAATGATTTTGATGACAGGATGATAAAGTTAATGACAATGACAATGAAAAATATGTTTTTCATCTCAACTATAAAAATCCATTTTGTTTTCCTGATTTGCATGTCAGCATGCTTTCGTGCTGTTTCCTCTACTTAGACTGCCTTTCACCTGCCCCATTTATCTAGAAAATCTCACTTCATCCTTTACAACCTGATACGTAGGTAACCTCCTCTGTGAGCTCTGTACCTGTCACTGCCTCCCTCAACCCCCAAACAGAATTAACTATCCCATGTTAATGGTGTTACACTTAGGGTATAATTCTTGTTTATCTATGTTTCTCCAGCAGATTATGGACGAGGCCAGGAACAATATCTAATTCCTTTTTGTATTCCGATCTCTGCCACAGTGCGTTGACAAGTTACTGATAGCCAAGAGGTATTTTTGAACCAAATGTGATGAAGATGATGGTGATGATGAGACTGATGGGGTAGGAGGATGATATCACTTTTTAAAGGAGAAATAAAGAGCTTTTCCAGCTTTTAGAACTAGTTTCCAGCTTAGAATAGTATATTAGTCAAGGTAATCAATGCAGGCTGCTATAAAATACAATTCCCCAATATCAGTACTGTAACCTAATGCAAAACTATCACTTATTCATGAACATCTGGTGTAGGTCGGGCTCCTTCCATCATGTGGCTCTTCCATCTTGGAGTCCTTTGCGTCCAGCTATTCAGATGGGAGAAAATGTAGAGAAGACATACCAGGTTCAATACATTTGTCTTCAAAGTAACAGCCATCACTTCTGCTCATGTCCCACTGGCCTGAGCTTGGGATCATGTGGCCCATCTAAATGCAGAGTGAGTGGCCTGGGAGAAGTAATCGTCCTGCACATCCAAGAAGAGATACAAAAATAGTGAATGTTAAAAGTTTCTTGCCACAATCTCCCTTCCTGGACACTAAATATTCATTTTTCCCTTCTTCTCACTCACAGAGCAAACTCACTTCACCCCAAGGAAGACAAGGCAAGGTCCCATTCAGTCACCCCTTCCAATGATGCTCCACCTTCTTCATCAGTCTGATGTAGTTAGTGCCCCATAGGTGTGGTCACCTACATATTAAAAAGACAAGGTATTTGCACCTTGCTTCCCCATCATTACAACCCATTTATAATGGTGGGAAAAAGACAGAAAAATATCCCATTGGCAAAGAAAAATAGTGGACATCATGCAGCATCGTGCTAAAACTCCTCTGGGCCAGCATCGTGAAACCCATACCCTCTGCCTCTGGACAGGGTGGATGTGTGTGGCGTTAGCTGTAGAAAGGACTCCCTTACTTATTCTTCCCCTTGGCCACATGTGAAGGGGGTCTGAGAGGACACCCATCCTTCAGAACAAAGCAGCTCTAAAAGCTTGGTTTCTGTTCTAGAATGGGTTGAGAAGTCAAGCCTCGGACAAGCAAGGACTTTTCAAATCCAAACCTCTGGTTCCTTTGGCAATGTGATTCCTATGATGTATTTGCTTCCTGTCAGGTCCATGTGACCGTAACCATACCCTGAGTTATTTTCTAGGCATTGTTATCAAATCTACATTTTTTCTCTTTGCCTCTTCACCTCCATATCGTTCTCTCTCTCAACACAATTACCTAAATACATCGAGGCTATCAGAAACAATAGGAGGGAAGGCCTGTGTTAGAATGTGTCATTTACTTGAGTCCTTACCGATGACTGACCAAACTTAGAGGTTATCTTTCTTCTCAGTCACCAACTAGATGCTTGGATAACAATGACATTTTTACATTAAAAATGTAAGTTCAAAGTACTTTAAAATTATTTATGAGGAACTTAAGTGTACTTTTCCCCCCTACATAACAAACAAGATAAGACTGAAACACTAAGATTTCAAGGGACCCACTGTGAATCATCCAACAAGCTACCAGGACTTTGGCTTGGAAAATAACCATCTCTGACCAAATCTGTATAACGCAGGCAAATTCATGTGTAAATTGGCCATAAACGATGATTAATCAAAGCCATGCAGTTTCCCACAATGCAGATAAGTTAGTCTGAGTGAGCTATTTATCCATGTGCTCCATCTCATCAGACTCCCCGGTCACCCAATGTCCCCCCTTTGAAAGGCATACCTCAACCCAAAGGAACAAAGATCTGATCCACCAACAAGTATAATTAGCATAGCAGTACAGCGCAAAGAGCACAGTTTTGAGTGAAACAGGTCTAGGGACTTCCACCAGAGCAAGCAACTTGAACTTCTCTGAAATTCTGTTCCCTCATCTCTCGTTCATGAAGTAGAGGATGTCAAAGACATCTACCTTTACACATTTTTATGAGCATTCACAATAGTCACTGCTCATGCCATAGTAGGGACTATTTTAACATCCTCCCTGAGTGTACCAAGTATACACCTACCTATTTGTGTGTGTATGTATGTATGTATGTATGTATTTAGGCCTATGACAGGTCTATAACTTTTCTAGGCATTATGGAAGATACAAAGACATTTAAGACAGAGACCCTGCCCCCAGTCTAGTTTTGAGGCTAACTACACGAGGCTAACTAAAACGTGACAGGAACTCAGAGAGAGAGTTCATGTCAGCATTGGCTGGAAGAGTCAAAGATTGTTCCATGAAGAAGCTGACTCCATGAGTTTGGAGGATGCCAGGTTATAGATAGTCAGGGGAAGGACATGTTTCAGCATAAAGCTTGTAAAGCAGAGGACACTGAGGACACCAATCAGACCGAAGAGGAGGGCAACCCACGAGAAATATACTTTCTCACCAGTGCTGCAGATTCATTCTGAGTAAATTGATGCTTGATTTTATGAATTAAAAAGGGCACTATTCCAGTCCCTGCTAAACCAGTGTTTCCAGAGAGTATGATAGGGACACAGTTGTAACAGATTCCACTAACTGCAGATTTTTTACACAAAGAGGAAAATAAAGAAACGTATTGCTTTTGTATATTTTGATGATGGATGGTGTATTTGGTGCTTTTCCAAAGCAATCCTTGCTGTCTTTTTATTTCCCTTCTCCTCAAATGTTCCCTTTTTCTACTCCTCCATCCTTGCCAAGTACCTAGATCGGTGGCTTGGCACATAGTAGTCTCAGAGTCAACAGTTTTTAAATGGATTCAATAAAGTTCTGAAACAGTTCTGCCTGACAGAACTGCAGCTTCTCGTAGCCTTCGAATCATGTGAAGCGAGTAGAAGGTCACCTCCTAAAAAAAGACAACAAAGAGACAAAGAAGTTGATCGACTCTTACAATGAGTTTATGTGACTCCATTAGGAAGGAAATGAGTAGATGGTTCTCACAATGCGATATAGTGACCAGGAATATCCTACCTTTGGAAGTCTCGGCATAGGAATTGTCTAAATGCCACCGCATTCCCAGGCTCAGCACAAACCGGGAACTTGGTGATAGTTTTCATGGGCCGAAACAGCAAAGCATTTTCCTTTCCCAGTCGTGTCTCTAAGCTTCCCTTGAGTAGTTGAATGAGCGAAGAAAAAGAGAGTGGGGCAATCTCTAAACCGCACCGACAGATCTCATCTTCTAAGTTAAAGTGATATAATCTGCCTTTTCATTTAAGTCATCATTCCTTGTGGTTTCCATCCATCACATCAATGTCTCTCAGTCTTTACCTGATGGGTAAACACCAGGTAGAAGAAAGGAGTCATTGCTCAGCATTTACCATCAAATCAATAATTTTTGAGTGCTCAATAAAATGGCAATCTTGAAAGATAAGCTTTGAGAAAAGGGGATTTCTAAATTTCCAAAGCTCCCTTCATATGAGCAAAGCAATACTCTGAGTGACAGTGAGGAATTTTATAGGTATAGAGAATTTAGAATATGACATAAGGGGCATTTTCACCTGCCTGAGGAGGAAGTTGTTCTGGAACTCATCAGAGGAGGAAGAAATGGAAAAAGCAAGGAAAAAGGAAATTAGCCAATTATGCGTTTCTCTGATTTCCCACGCTACTCAACTAGGAACTCCCCAGAGCACTTGGGCTTGTCTCTTGCTTATTAAATTATATATATTAAAAAATTTTCACATCATAGGTCTAATGAGGGGTGCAGAATTTAGTCTCTACATTTTTGTCTAAGGAATGTTATTTCCTTACCGTCAGTGGAGAGACTACAGAACACAAAGTCGTACACGTAGTTGTGCTATGAATCTACATTTGGCAAACTCATAGAAAATTGCTGTGTGCTGTCACAGGCACTTTGCATACATTATCTTACGTGTTCCTTAAACCGCCCCATAAATCAGGCAGTATTCCCATGTTGCAGGTGAGGAAACTGTAGCTGATTCATAAATCAAAGTCAACTTGTCCAATGTCACCAAAGCTAGATGGTGCCAGAGGTAGAACTGAAACGCAGCTACATGACCTTCTGCTTCCCTGCGCCTCTGCACTTCTGCCTAGCATGTCACTCTGGGGCCTGCTGCCTAATGCAGGCACACCTGAGGGACACACCGGGCTGATGCCTCCTGGTCTCCAGAAATGGACACGGAAATGTTTCTTCAAAACTGACGAGGTCAGACTTTATTTGACCTTAGGGAGGACCAGCAGCCAGGCTATGTCCCCTCCTAAGATGGGGTCTTGATCTTTCTCATCCAGGCTCCCAGTTTTGATGCTAGACTGAAAGACTGATTTTTCCCTCAGGCTGCCACATTTGCATTCTCTCCAGTTAGCACATTCATTCTTTGAAGAGAAGTCCAAGTTGCTTTTCTGGTTCCTCAGCTTCTCTGGCTCCTGGTCTAAAGGGCCATTGTCCTGATGAATCGGAAGAAAGGAGCATATTAGCTGGGCTCCTGGGCTGGCCCAGGTGCCTTCAGATACCTACTTGTTCCCTTAGTCACTGGACATTTCACAAGAAGCATGCATGAACCAGAAGGTGAGGTGTCGTGATCGCTGGAACCAGCAGCCTGCAGGAGCACAGGGGAGAGTGAGGGTACAGGTCTTCAAAATACACTAAAAAAAAAATGCTTTCTAATATCTAGACATCACATCCTGTGAAGCATGAAGCATGTGGTAGGACAATTATGGTGGGCTTTCTAAAAAGACTAAAAATGGCCCATTTCTTAAGACATAAGGAAAAATAGGCATTGAGCCAGTGGAAACGAAGAAGTAAGCCAGAAAGACATGGAAGCTTTTCTGCTTTTCCTTACTAGTTCCTTTCTACATTAAAGGCCAATTTTACTAGCATTTTGTCAGCCAGAGGCTTTTATAAACAAGTATGACTTCCAAAATCTCAGACCAGTGAAAACAGAGATTCAAAAAGATGCTTTGAGGACTGTAACCCTTAAACGCTTTTGGGAATTGTTAATACAGAATAAATAGTGTCTGCTTTTTTAAAAAAACCATGAGTAAAGATACTTATTTTATGCAACCTGCTAATTCATATTTAGAAAGTTTAGAACATTTAGTTTATCAGAATGTTTAACTTATGGGATAATTTGGTACTAAATGGGCCAAGAATTAACTAGCTAGCATCGTGAAAATCCATGCACTTCAGAATTAGTCGGAGGATGTTGCCTCACAAATCTGATAATTTATTAACTGTGTGACCTTCAGGTCCTTTAAATTCTCTGTGCCTCATTTTTTTAATTTCATTTATAAATTGAGGATAATGATATCTAATGATATCCCCGGTTATTAAGCTTAAATGAGATAAGCATGTGCACATGCCTGGCACATACTTGCACATAAGAGACACTCAAGTGCAAGTGCAATTATTATTATTATGATTATTGTCATTTTTTTGAATGCTGCTACTACTAGTTGCATGAGCTTATTTGATTTGTGATTCTTCTCTTTCTGCCAGTCTGCCCACCCTTGCATCCTGGCCTTCCACATCTCCCAGGAATACCGAAAGTATTCCCCAGTTCTATGATCAGCCCCTCCTTTGCTCTGACAAAAAATAAAGAGCCATCTGGGAGGCCCTGAGACCCTCCCATGCACAGAGACACTGTCTCCTGCCCCCGTCTCATTTCTTCCCATCATTTCCTCTTGCTCTGGGCCAGCCCTGGATAAACTCGTGGTTTCCTTCCTTCGTGCTCTCTGGAGAGCTGAGGACTGCACACTTGAAAGCCTAAAAACTTGTCATTTCCACCTTGAACTAGTGGCTGACCTCACCAGACAGCCTGGGAAATGAATTAGTGTCCTTAAGCAGAGCCAGAGAGTGAGCGGTGACCCGGCTCTCCTGAGCAGCTACGGAAACTGTCAAGCCGTAGTCAAAGTTCCTTTTCCCCAGCCCCTTTAATTATGTTGAAAACTATGTCATATTGTTTTTGAAAAAGTTAATGAAATAGTAGGTAAAGGTGAACCCAGGAACATCATTTACTTGGATTTCCTTGCAAGCTTTTGATAGGGTCCCTCATAAAAGGCTATTAAGGAAAATAGATGGCCAGAGGGCTGTGGGCAAAAGTCTTTTGGGTGTATTAAAAACTGGTTAAGCTATTTCCGAAGGAAGAGTCACTGATGCTAGCCACTTCTTGGAGTGGAGAGAGGTTAATCACAAGCTGTCCTTATTGTCAGTGTTTGGACTTGAAATGTTGGACTGATTTCTAAAAAAAAAAAAAAAAAATAGAAAGTGAAGTTGGTCAGAGACACATGATGATTGTCATCGCACGAACTTTCCAGAGCCTTTTTGGTATGAATGAGGGCTCCTTGCCCAGAAACTGGAGGTCCAGGCCTTGGAGGGAAGAACTGGGCCTGCCCTGAAGATGAAACCTCCCAGGGTGGGAGCTGAGCTCCGAAAACCTTTCAGAGAAAGACAGAACTGCTTCTCGCTCGGTGGCCCAAGCTGGAGGGCAGGACATGACAACCTTGCAAGTGTCCTTCCCACCCTTCCAGCAGATGGTGGTTTAAGGCCATGAAAAATTAGAAATGAGTGGCATGAGTGGAAAGCATTTAAGCGATATGAAGACACCATTTTGCATGCTTTTCACTCCAAAATTGCAAAAGAATAATTCTATTGGTAAAGGAGAGCCAAAAGAATGTGACGGGGACTGAGGCACTGAAAGCTTCTCCTGTACTTGACCTGAACAACAGAAAGTAAATAAGAGGTACCGAGGGCCTGTTTACTGCCGACTGCAGGGGCAAAGGGAAATGCTTTCTTTTTTTTTTTTTTTTTTTACAAAAGACAGACCTTGCTTAAAAGTACCTATCACCTAACAGTGTGCTTATCCTCACAGTTATCCTCACTGCCACCACCTCCTCCCCCAGTGTTTTCACCGTAAAATGAGACAGAAGAAATGACATAAATATCTGGATGCTGATCAGGCAAATCTCAAGCGCTCTCCTGGCCTTGGCCCTCATTAATCTTGACGACACTTCTTAGTGAGGCTCACTTGTGTTTCTTCAAGATCAAACAGTCCGAAACACAAAAGCCACACTGCAATCACTGGCAAAGCTGATTTTCATCAAACTTAGCCAAAACTTCTAGTCCAGTAATAACTCTCGTTCATCCAGAGGGTGCTATTGATACAGTAGGAATGCATTTGCTTTGAGAGAGCGATACAGAGAGAGAACGCGTGGGATGCTATATTGTCCACAAAAGCACTACTCTCACAGAGTCCACCAACAGACACTCACAAAGTCAACTGACGTTTGACAAAGGTGAAAAGACCATTCACTAGAGAAGGAATAGTCCTGGAATAACTGGATGTGTATATGAAAAAGAAAAAACTCGACACATATCATAAACACACACAAAAATAACTTAAAAATGAGTCATAGACCTAAATGTAAATATAATTGTAAAATTATAAATTTTTGTTAGAAAATATAGAAAATTTTGTAACGTTGGGTTAAACGCAAAGTTCTTAGCTACGACAGGAAAAGCACTACGCAGTCAAAATAAATAAATAAACTAAGATAAAAATTCAAAGCCTCCGGACCTAAGTCATGAGCAGGAACTGAAACAAAAGAGCAAACTTTCACTTTCCCAGCCAGATTTCGAGACGTACAACCTTTTCTCGGGAACATAAGCAGCAGAGTGAGAAACGAGATTGAAAAATGGCCCCTCCTCAGCTAACTTTTCTCCCAAATGGGTCAGGGAGAAATTAATGGCTCTTTTCTCTGCTTTCCTAGTCATTTCTGTGCTTTTATAGCACTTAACACATTCTATTGTCATTAATTGTCATAGCCTCATCTCATCTCATGCACAAATGTCCTCAGTGAATTGGGGCTCCTAAGAGACGGGGCCAAGTACTATGTCTGTGTACTCCCAGGGCCCGTAGAGGGACTGGCATGAAATGTGTGATAAATGTTCTACGAATAAAAGCAAGAGGAGGAAAGCAAGAAAGGAGGAGGAAATTTTGTGAGAGAAAAGGAAAAGGAGGAGGAAAGAAGGGAGGAAGGCAGAATGGATATGAATCCTTGATTCGTTTTTTATTATTGCCTTAGAGCTCAAATCCTTATTCTCTATCTAGATACCTTTTCTCTTTGTGAAACATGGAGTCACCCCAACATCCCACCATAGCCAGTGGGTAGAGGGAGGAATAGCAGTGCCTAGGAAGGAAGGAAAAAAAGGGATGAAAGGAAAGAATGAGAGAAGGAAGGAAAAATAAAGGAAGAAGGGAAGGAAGAGAGAAAAGGAGAGAAGGAAGAAGGGAAGAGAGAAAAGGGAAATGAAAAGGAAAGGAGGAAAGAAGGAAGGAAGGAAGGAAGGAAGGAAGGAAGGAAGGAAGGAAGGAAGGAAGGAAGGAAGGAAGGAAGGAAAATGTGCCCAGAGTAAAGGAAACAAGGACAGAGAGACAGGCCAGTGTCCGGTGTGGGAAGGGGGCAGCCATGGGCTGGTCACCCGAGGACCCCGTTACCCAAATCGGCTTCTGGCTGCCTGGCCGAGCCACCCTCTGAAATCGCCACCACCCTCTGTCCCTCGTGCTGCAGCCCATTGTGTGGCTCAGGCGGGCCAAGCCAGCAGCTGAGGCGGGAAGAGGGAGGCGGGAGCTTCTGGCTGCCACCGCCGGGCCTGCTCCCCCTGTCCCCGGCCGCAGGCCCGGACGCCAGAGCCAGAGAAGCCGGTCGGGGTGGCGAGGAGCCGCGGGCACGGCTGGGCTCTCGCGTCCCCTCCTGTCCAAGGGCCCGGCCCAGCATCGCCGGGGGAACGGGAGGGGCCGGGCGGCCAGCAGCCGAGAGTGAGAACGTCCCCTTGCCAGAGCCAGCTGCTGGCTGCCATCTGGGCAGGGGCAGTGCCAGGTCCCCAAATCTGCCTCCCCTTTGAAAAAGGGGGGGAAAACTCTGTGCTGAGGAGATAGCCTCTCCCTCCATCCTGAGGCTCTCGGTTAAAAACCCAACCAAACCAGCCTTTGGAAAAGGAAGGGAGGAGAAATGCCACCCGCTGGGCTGTTTCCAAAGGCCTTCGCTCCTCCCGAGGCCTTGCTATCCAAGAAAAATCTCTTTTCCTTCTTGATTTCCCATGCTTCTATCATTTTACATGCTGATAATCTGGACTTTTTCCAATTAAATCTAATTGTTGACACAAATAAAATGCTAGTACCTGTGTGCCCTTTTGACCTGTCACACAGAGAAGGGATCGTCCACATAAGCTGGAGGTCCTCTGAGAGCAGAGAAGGGATCGTCCACATAAGCTGGAGGTCCTCTGAGAGCTGGGATTTTACTTCACTCTTTACCATGAATAACCGACCCCAAACTTCACTCCAACTGGCGCTCAGTGCATGCTTTCTGGTGGGCTCCTTCATTCACTGGACGCATACCGAGCACCTGCTAAACATCAGCACAGGGCTGCTGCTGATAGGAACTGGAGAAGAGGTGGCTCCTGTTCTCAGGGTTCAGCCAGTTAAAGAAAATCATTCCTTCGGGCCCTCCCAGAAGTCAAGAAATTGGGGCTTCCAGCTGCAATGTGCCGGCCCCACGACACCACGTGTTATTTACTGTGCTACCACTATGTCCCAGGAGGCAGAGGGGATGAGAGTTGGCACCTGACGGAGCACAGAATCAAGGCGATCCTCTGCAAAACAAAAGGCAGGCCGGCTTTATCCCGAGGTAAGGGCCACTGTGTTTAACATCTGGCCACCCTGGACACTGACCAATCAGAGCGAATGCTGGCTGGGAAAGATGAGTGTGGCCACCCTGGTACGTACCAGCTGAGTATGAGTCCTGGATTTGCTTTTTATTGTTGCCTTAGCTCTCAAATCCTTCTACTCCATCTCGATGCCCTTTCCTCGCAGTAAAGCAGGAGCCAGCCCAACATCCCACTGAGAGGACGGATGCAGCCACAGAGGTGCCCAGGGCTCTGTGAGGACCTCATCTTCACAGAGATCCTCATGGGGTGGGGGCGGGGGTGGGGATTCGATCTGGCTTCCCAGCTGGGTTTTGCAGCGACTCTACACATGCCTGTTATCCATGTTATAGTTGGAAGGGGCAGGCTGAAAGCTGGGGAAGGTCTCCAGAGTCAGGTTTTCTTTTTGAGACACAGAATTTGGTCTCCCAGCTCCAGATCCTCACCATGTTTAGCCGGCCTGGGGCACTGAGGCCCTAAGCGAGACTGGTTCAAGTGGCTCAACCTCACAGGAACAATACGATCTCGCATTTAAGTGTTTCCTAAGTTATTTTGAAATAATTTAAAAATATGCATCAATGCAGCTTCTCCGAGACTGGGCCTACGGTGAATGAAATCATTGGGTCCTCACCATAGTCCCTGAGGAAGGCACATTCATTCCCTCTGTAGAGTTTAACAGGGGTAACCAGTCTGTCCAAGCTGACGTAGTAAGGGGCAGAGCTAGACCAAAAGTTGGGCCTCCTGACTTCTACCCAATTCAGTGCCCTTTCCATAAGCCAAATCACTACCTGATACTACAAACTCCAGCAGCCTAGTGATGATACCCACTGGAGAAATGAAATGACGATCACAAATTGCCTCGATGATACTTAGATGAAAACACAGAAGGCCAACCGTTGAAGAGCACGAGCTGTGACTCCAGGTGCCACCCCACCCCTTGCAAACCGTGTGATGCTGGGCAAGTTAACCTGCCTCTAAGCCTCTGCTTTCTCATCCATAGGAATGAAACAGCACCTTTCTCATGAGGTTGCTGTAAGACCGAAATGGGTAACATAGGACCCTTATCACAGAGCGAGTGTCACACGTGACAGCATTCTTTGTTATCTGTATTATTTATTTCTGCGAAGGTGACTTCTGTGCTCAGGCCAGACAGCCCTCCCTGGGGCTGCTCCTGACTGGTCTGTGCTCCCAGGAGCTCCGGTTCTCTACCGTCTCCTGCACGAGGCGGGAGGAAGACGTCCATTCGCACACGGGTATCTTGCAATGTGAAATGCATCCATGTCCTTCCCAGGAACATTTGCTTATCTGTTTATTGAGCACTGATTCTCTTCCAAGAATCTTCTAGTTCTTTAGAAATGTTAACTCATTTCATCCTCGCTATAATTCTGTTGGGTGGATGCTCTTATGTCCCCATTTTACAGACAGGAAAACTGAGGCACAAAGAGGGCAAGTCACCCATCTAGGAAATCTTGACAGAGCCAAGATCCAGCCCCAGAGTCTGTGCGTTGGGCCAGCACACCAGGTGGTCCCCTCATCTCAACAAGAAATATGTTTTAATTCAAAGAACTGTGTGGACTCGTTGGCTTATACGCAGGGTTTCTTTTCTCAGCCTCTTACACCTCACTCTGAAATCTCTCCCCGACTCCCCTACCCAAAAGCTTGGGCAGCACTGAGGTCTCTTCCCAGAGTTTCCCTGAGCCCTGAGACTTGATGAGCCAGAGTCACTGAAACTGACTGACTTGCTTAAAAGTCCTCACCACAAATTCCTCACCCAAAATCAGCTTTCTAAGTGCTTATCAAAGCATGGCTCTATGGCAGGCTCCGGGCAGAGGTATTACTAAAAAAAAAACAAAAAATAAAAAATAAAAGTGTCTCCTGTCCTCTGGGAGTCTACAGTTGAGGAAGACAAGACAGTGGCCGATGCACACAGGGAAACGCCAGGAGACGGATGACATTCGAACAGAATCTAACACGATCATGGGGATGCAAGGAGCTTTGTGTGAGCACAGCCTGAAAGAATTCGACCTAATCATACTGCAGAAGCCAATTCTGAGGGAAGATGAGGGGAACTTACTCAACCATGAGAAGTACAGGCAGAGTGAAAACAGTTTTGTTCGTAAATCCCAAAGCTCTGAACCCCGGGAGCAGCAGCTCCTGGTTTGAAGGAGAAAGCTTCGGGACAAATAAAAGGTAATCCTACTCAAGAGGTGGCATGGAAGTGAAAGCATATAAGTTGTTTAAGAAAGTGTTTTCATAAAGGGAGGGATGCTAGAGTTATGTGGTATAGAGGAATACGCCAGAGAGAAGTCTGGGACGTTTGGGTTGCATTGTAACCGAGGCCTAGACGATTCTTTGCTTTTGAATACAGCTGGACGTTTCCCATACCCCTTGCCTGGGGTCTCACCAGAGCCCCAGAAAACTGTCAAGGAGGGAGTTCTTAGGCCCACTTTATGGAACAAGAAATAAAAACTCTGAGAAGTTACTTTCAGCACAGGGATCTCTCATTCCAAACCGAATTTGGCCGCTCAGGCAAGCGAAGGCATCTGGGGATGGCACACTCAGATTCTGCCATTTTTCATCTGAACCATCAGGATCTGAGATGACATTGAATAGGAACTTTCTGGACCAGACGAAGCCTGGCCATTCAGAGGACAAAACAGCCTACTCACAAGCCCTTAGGTTTCCCTCATAAAGCGCATGCATAACAGGCTCACGTGAAGATCTCACAGAGGACTCTGCTGTTGATTTTTTTTTTACAAAAATAAAACAGTGTATGAGATTTATCTCTTTATCTCCTCAGTCCAGGGGGAAAAAAAGGGACACAATCTGTTCTCCCAGTGGGACATCCACCTGATTAGATGTCATAAAACAGAGTAGTCCTTTGGTTAATAATGGCTAGAATACCTCTGACCCACAGTTACTGGAAAGAAAAAAAAAAACCCACCTAACTACAGATAAACTCCCTAGGGTTTCAGATCCGTTTTGCAATAAGCTGTGTTATGAAGGAAACCTGGCCCTAAAAGATAGTTTGAATGCAAAATAAAGATAGTTCACATGCTTTGAAGCAGATACCGGGCTCCTGTGGAAGCACCAGAATCATATTTTTGGAGGATCATTATATTTCCTGCTTCAGACTTTATTTGGGTCCCACCGTTCTTTTATGCAACTCCTATTTTTAGTCATCACAGGCGCCATGTCCTGCCAGGCAGGGGCCTCAGCAGGGCAGGTCTGGGCAGAAGGGGCAAGGGTTGGATGCCTGGAGAGGCAGGAGAGAGAGCTGGGCAGACAGCAGTCAGGCCAGCTTCAAAGAGCAGGTGCAGCCCACAAGGCCAGACAGGCCAGAAGTAGGGCTTGGGGAGTCTCAGAGAAAAGATTAGGGAGCTCCGTGGATTCAGGGAGCAGGACTCCTAGGTCCAGGAGACTTGTGAATTAACAGGAAAGGGCAGGAATATGGATGAAGCAGAGTGGGCGAGAACAGTGTGAGTTCGTACATACATCCTGTCACCAAAGAGTGGGTGGGGGCTTAACTGCACGGGTTTGAGAACCTTGAAGACGTCATGCTACGTGAAACAAACCGGTCAACAGGAAGACAAATACCGCATGACTCCATCTACACGAGGTGTCTAAACTAGTCACATGTATAGAATCAAAGAGTGGGATAGTGGTTTCTGTGGGGAGGGGGGAAATGGAGAGTTACTAATCAATGGGCATAAAGTTTCAGTTAAGACCAGTGAGCTCTAGAAATCTACTGGACAACTCTGTACCCATAGTTAATGATACAGTATTGTACACCTTAAAAATCTGTTGAGAGAGCAGATTTTATGTTAACTGTTCTTATCACAATCAAATCAAATAAGATTTTTGTTTTTTTAATGCATGTGTCTCAGTCAAATTGGTGTATGATGAGGCTGAGTCAGGCTGGGCCACATGTGTCAGGCTCGCTGGGCCGGGAAGTTCCTACAGTCTGAGGTTTTGAAGAAGAAGACAAAACACCCGCAGTCATTAGAAACAGTTATGAAAGAAAACCTTAATCTTCATTTAGAGTTCACCCATGTCGCCTCTAATCCTAGATCATCACTGGTGAAGAGGCAGAAAGAAAAAGGGAGCACAGGGTCTCCTGAGTGAGAATCAGCCAGCAGGCACAGCTTTTAGACTGATTATTCATCTGGGTGACGAACGTATCTTCTAGGCTGAACTCCAGACTTCCGTAGGTATTGGAGAAGATGACATCCTGAAATTGCTTTCTGACCCCAAGTCACTTTCCACCATTTCATACTTGTGTGGCATTTTTTTGTTGTGTTCATTTAAAAAAATAATAATAACACAAAGAAGTCAAGAGGAACTACCGTGGCTCAGAGGGTATAGTCAAACGAAAAAAAAAAAATCCAAGGGATGGATAAGACCCAATCACCCAGTCGTTCTTCTTTATTTCCAAGTAGAACAGACTTACATGTTCCCTTCTGCCCTTTATGGAGTCTTTGCCTTGTCACCTGATGTCTTCCTCTTTCTGACCTTTGTGTGGTCCAAGGAGGCCGATGGAGAGATGGAGAGGAGTCGGGCCTCAGAAGCAGGACCCAGACAACTGGGGTCCCATGGAGGAGAGGCTGGGAAGAATTGCATTATCCAAGGCTGAGGGAGGAAGTGGAGTCCCATGGCTGTGTCTGGGAAACAGATCTTAGAAATCTCCTTTTGAATTGACCCAACCATTTGTGAAGGAAGACCCCCAAAAATTAAAGACCCTACCAGCCAACTAGAGTAAAAAGAGAGTGGCACTCAAGTAGAAGGAAGTGAATGGCTGATGCCCACCCCCTGACAGCAGTGGGCACGCCAGTGGCCCACGGTCCAGCCAGTCACATCGTCTTACTGTATCACTGAAGTGCATGGACCATCGCTTCATCATTTACGTATCCTTGTATTCTTGAACCTTCTATGGTCTAAGTGCTGTGCTAAAGTCATAGAAATATATTCAGTAACCAGGAGATTCCCTGTTGGTTGGCAGGTACCTACTGAGAACTTACTTTGTGCAAAGCCCTGAAGGAAGCATGGGGAGAAAAGGAGGCTGAGAGGGAACACAAAATGAGTAGAGGTTGCGATCTGGGTCATCAAATTGGTTGAAGGGACAAATCTTTATGAAATACGTTGGTGGAAAACTTAGAGAAAACCTTACTTTTCTTAGCAGTACAATCTCCCATAGAAAGAAATTCTTTTTTTTTTTTTTTTTTTTTTAATGCTGGCCTTCCTGGGCATTAGAACCAGCTGACACCTTCGACTAAAAAATCCAGAAGAAAGCTAAATTTCCCTGAAAAGGACATGAGAGATTCTGCAGTACTTTAGGGAAAGGTTCAGAGAGAGAGGACAAGGAGACTCAGAGGCCTATAATTAAAGAAGAACTCTGACAAGAGAAGGCAAAATCTTGGTCTGTGTTTATCGCTGGGGGTAGCTTTCTCCTCCATCTCCTCATTAAGGTGTAGGCAGTCCTACATTACCCACTAAGGCTTTGCGGGTTAGTCAGTTTTGAGGGGGTGTGAGAAAGCCTGGAATCTCATTTCCAAAGGGCCAAAGGTAGATGGTCCTCGTGTGAGAAAAACTATCTACCAGGTAGGACACATTTTTAGCAATGTGTTAGCACAGTGAGATGTGAAATACATGCACGCAGGAAGTTCAGAGTCTGGGCAGTAATCTGAGGATGGGTGGCTATGTAGGACAATCCTCTTAGAAGACACAGATTTTGAACTAAATATCCCTTGGGAAATGGATTCAGGTTGTGGAAATCCAAAGGTACTTGGGTGACTTCACAGAGACCCAAACATACACCTATTGTTTCCAGACCTCAGCTCAAGATAGAGACATGTAATAGGCAGAAACACCCGTGCACTCAGCTACGCCAAGGCCAAGTGCAGAGGAGAACACAGGCAGGCACCAGATCACACGCCCATCCCAGACAACCAGACACCACGGCGTGTCTCAAGGTCTACACTGTGATGTTGTACAAAATGTGGTTCATTAATATTAACACCGCATCCCTGCCGACGTGCAGAAAAGTCAAATTTATAACATGTTAAGACACTTTTAGTGGAAAATGCTAATACATGGCAGAGAAGGTTGGGCACGTGTCCCCTGAAACCATTACCTCGCAGAGCTTAGCGTGGGTCTAGGTCTTTCACAGAAAAAGGCTACTCGATCTAAATCAACACCCAAGAGCATCTTATCCAAGTCAGAATGAAAAATTTAAAGGACACAAATGGTCAACCCAGAAAACAAGAAACATAAATAGCAAGTCCACTTCTAAGACTGTATCTCGATGGAAAATCCAGGTAAATGCACCAAGATGTATATATAAGGATCTTCATCACACTGGCCTTTAAAGTTATAAAAAATTGGAAACTTCCTAAATGTGTAGCAAAAGGAGATTATTAAATGAAGTATGGTATCCATTCAACAAAATACTAAGTATTACGGCAACAACGTAAGGTTTTATGACACGGAAAAGTGTTGTAATACATAGCAAGACCTTCTCAATGAGAAAAGATGAGGAAGCAGTAGAGTGAGAGACAGTGGTTCTCCAGGCCCAGGCCTGAGGACCTTACCAAAAAATAGATTTTAAGTTTTTAAAATGAGGTAGAAAATTGTCTTTCTGGAAGCTCCCTACTTTCCTATGTGTTCATTCCTGTGTCCTTCAACCCAGGAGGACTCCAGGACACTTCTTTAGGGTTGCCACTCACCTGGAGAGACACACGGTGGCCCAAAGTAAAGGGCCTCCTGCAGGGCCACCTCCCTGAAGACACCATCATTTGGGTGCTGTTGTCCAGCAGACTTTCTTGAGCTCTGTGCTGGATACCGGGGAGGAGGAGGAACGTGAGGGATGCCACTTGAATAAGAGACAGTCTCAGGTGCCGTCGGGGAGACAGAAAAGCTGAAAACACACAAAGCATTACAGCACTGATGGAAAGGGAGAAGTTCAAGATGTTACCGGAGCAGAAAGGGAGGGCATCTCATTTCTGTCACATCCTGTACTACCACAGAGCTCATTTCATTCTTCGTTTTAATTGTGTGCTTTATCATCCATCTGTCCAACAGTCTATGAACTCCTTGAGGACCAGTGCCATGCCTTGTTCATGCTTGTGTCCTGGAGTCTGGCACAGAGCGGAGGCTGTTGAATCAGCAGCCTTGCCTGAATGATCTGAATGGTCTTTGTGAAGATGGTTCTGTCGGCAACTTCTCCAGTTTGGCCCATCGAGGATCAGGCCAAGGGAGAGGCTCCACCGAGAAGTGTGTACCCTAAAATCTTTCTGGCTCATACTGCGTGAACTAAGTGAACAGATAAAGAAGAGGAAGAAAACATTTCCCAGGCCGAGTGAGCACAAGTGCAAGACTGAGTTAAGAAACAGCTGATTTGTTCTGGTCAAACAGATGTGGCTGCAGCAGAGATGAGTCATGGAGGGCCTTTTAGTCACACTAAGTTCATATTTTATCCTCTAAGCAACGAGGATTCCAGAAAAAAAAAAAGGAACAAGAGATGTGGTCAAATTTGGGTATAGTAAATCACTCTGGTAGCACCACATAAAGTGGAAGAAAAGGGACACGTCAGAAGCAAAGAGGCCAGTTACACAAGGAGACTGGTGTGAGAAAGCAACCGGAACCTAATGAGGACCTGGATGAAGGCAGGGGCTCCAAGGGTGGAGAGAAAAAGACACCCCGACACTATTTTCCTCCAGGCCAGCGTGACCTCATTCCCAGGCAGGCAGAACAGTTAAAAACTGACACGTGAGTGTGAAAAAGGCAAAGACAATCTCAAGGACCCAGCCATCCTGCCTGCTCTGCAGCACCAATCCCCCAAGGTTTCACGCCCCACTAACACCTTGGAGCACACCCCTCCCACAGGCAGGAATGAAGACATCCAGGGAGCCAGAGAAACACTCAGACGCATCAGCAGAGGGGGGGGGACGCGCATTACAGAGCCCAGCATCTGTGTCTAGCAGCTGCCAAGCAACCTCCATGTGTTTGTGCAGCTGTCGCGTGATCGCGATGGAAGACAAAACAGAAGGGCAAAAAGAACGTTCAGCAACGAGCTCTGAGTGCCAGGTAGGTAGGTGGGCTCCAGGATCATCGAGGCTGATCTGGTGGGTGATCCTCGGAGCTACTGCTTGCCTTGGAAGGACGGCCACACAGAGCCCTTGTGCGGGAGCCAGACCATTCCTGGGGCTGGGCATCACAGGATACCAATCGTCTCACCTGAGCCAGGTCACCTGGGAAAGGTGAGACTGCACTCGCCTCACGAGCTTCCTTAGTTTGATTTCAAGTTCCCAGACTCCACTTCGCTGAAGGTGCAGGAGGGTGTATCACTTCGTGTTCAAATCTGTCAATCAACTGAGAAGTTCGTGACTCCCTCATGACCAAATTCTCAAAGAGGTGACCCGGGGTATCATCATTCAACCAAAATAGGGAATTACTAGTTCTGACACCCACCTGAGGGAGGCTGGGGTATGGATCATGTTGATTGTCTACTCGTTTGTCCATTAATTCAGAGATTTACTAAGTACCTACCAAATATAAGAATACGCTAGGCTTTGCGGCAGCTAAGGGAGACTCAGAAGGCAAAATAATAATAATGCCTGCGATGTCACCATGCTGCACACTGACAAAGAAATTCATTATTTTTTTACAGCCAGAATATTCAGTTGTTTGCATGGTGCCATTGGCTATAGGCTGATTGGCCAGTGCCCTTGTGAGCCAGTGGTTAAATACAGAATTTTGAAGACCACTGTGCCCACAGCAATGCTGCAAGGCCACATTTCCTTTCTCAAAGTATCTGGCCTGTGGCCACCTCCTAGTGAGAGGCGTGACCAGGATTAAAACCCTCAAGGGCTTAAGATAATAGTTAGAAGAGGAGGATATCAAAGAGATATGAAATCATTCTAGGGTGCCATGAAAACAGGCATCTGGTGGTGTGGGGCAGAGGGCAGATACCCTATGTGGATAAAATAAAAAAATAAGGGAAAAGTCATTCGGCTCTCATGGCAAACTTGATAAAGGACTTCGTTTTGTGGTGGGGGCGGGAGGCGTGATGGCTAAGGCGGGCCTTGAAAGACATGTGGGATTTGGATTGGTATTGGGCTTGGTCATGGCTGTCGGGATCTGGAGACAGACTCTCTGGGTTCAAAACTCAGCTTTCCATGTATAAGATGAGGAAGATAATGATGGTGTCTACTCAAGGTTTGTTTTGAGGATTGAGAGACTAAGTAAAGTGACTGGCATAGAAAATGCTCCATAATTGGTGCTATTATTTCATTTCCTTTGCACCTGGTGAATGATACACATCCCTTCTGCGGAGGCTCTTCTTTGCCCACTGGTAACACCCAGGATTCCTAGTTTCAGGCAACAGAAACCACCCCTGTCTGACGATGATCCATGAGCAGCTATTCAGAGAAGGGATTTATTGAAAGGTAATTTACAGAATCACCAAAAAGATCAAAGAATTGGGTAAAGAATTGGGTAAAAATGTGGGTAAGAAACAAGGGGAGCTGAACAGCCAGGACCGTGGAGAGAGTTGTGTCTGAAGAGACATCTGGTGATGGACAGAATGCCACAGCCACACGTGACACCCGACTCTGCCCTCAGTACCTCCATCGCCACTGGCCCCACTGTCTATTACTCTTAGCTCTAGAACCAAAGCCTGGGAGGGGGCATCTGACTGGCAGGGCTAAGGTACATGCCCAAGGCTAGCCGCCACATAAGGCAGGGCAGAGCTAGCTTCTGAAAGTTCAACTTTTCCAGTACAGACCGAGCCCAGCCTCCCACCAAGATTCACACATTGATGTAGCGTCCACACACTGCAAAGGGGTTCAGATGCTAAACAGCTTGGAAAGGATAACTGTCCAACACGCCGTGCCCAGACACCTGTGGCCAAGTCTCTGCCGGCCCCTCCAGGCCCAAAGCTTAGGGCTTCCTGACTTAGGACTTCACAGTCTAGCAACACTGGATGACTCTAACCTGCTTAAGGCGCTGCGCTTCTTCAGGCCTCTCACAGATCTTTTAATGCTTCCTGTACTTCCTTCTGCAGCCCTTCCCCTGCTTACCAACTACATAAGCTCCCAGGGTCGATGCTACAACTTATTCGCAACTGCACTCCCACACCTAACATGTCCACAGTGTTTGCTCACTCAGTGGTTATGCCTGAGGCCTGTAACCCAAAGTTGAAAACAAGTCTGCAAAGTCCAAGGGACCCTGGGAATAAATACATTAGATTAGAAGCAGTCATAAAACAAAACAAAACAAAACAAAACCAGACTGTTGGAAGTGAAGTCACAGGAGAATAAGCACCCCAACCCCACACGAACACCCCTTTCTGCATTCCCAAGCAAGCAGCTTCTGCTTCCCAACGGTTTCTCCCCAAATCGGCTCATCATGGCTTTTACTTGGCCTTCGCCAAACATCTCCCCTTCTCAAGGCAAAACCCTGGCACATGGCTGCACAAACAAAGGTATTTTCCAACCTCCACTGCAGCTCAGCATGACCTTACGAGAAAGGCTTGGCCGCTGGGGTGTGAGTGGAAGCCACGCGTGCAACGTTGTCATGTCCTTAAACTGAGGGATGTGTCCCTTTCATTCCCTCCCTCCCTCCTGCTGTTTTCAGTGTGAGTGTGGTGGAGAGACACCTTGCTTGGATCAAGCAAAGGTGGACCCCCGAAAAACCTCAAAGTGCAAAGCCACTGTCTAAGCACTGAAGCATCTTCTTCCAGATGGTTCCGTGAAAAAGACATTTGCATTTTATTTAAGCCACTGTTGTTCTGAGTTTGTTACATGCTGCTAAACTCATAGCTGAGCAAATATTACTAGTTAAACTTGAAATCCAGCCACTTGTCTCATTAGCAGCATACAATCCTGGCCCCTGGAAAGCTAGAAAATCATCTATCAATGTGGTAGGATTTGGGCAGTTTCTAAGTAAACTTGTCTCCCCAGCCTCAAACCTGTTCCCACCCACTGTCATGAAGATTCCTGAAGGCCTGCTCTGAAAAAAACAAAAACAAAACAAGGGCTTCAATCCCTGTTAAAATATAAATACCTCTGGGAGGAATACTTTATGTTACCATCAGATTTTGAATACTTGTGAAAGACAAAACTGATACTGTTATGCTAAGAAGGGAAAAACGAATCTAGAATGAAAACTCGGCACCACTAAAAACCTATAAGCCTCACGAATTTGTCTGAAGTTGGCCTGAGGATAGATCCAGACCAAACACTTGCACGACAGCCAGCGCCCTATCGCGAATACCTCCCGAGTCCCTAATCACATGTGGGGCTGGTCTCTCCGTCTTTGCCCCTTTGAGGAGAGTGAGCCTTTCTAGGCCCCAACCCTCTGGGGAGGAATCACCAGCATTCGCAGGTGAGTCCCACAAAGTCCTTGTGTCCCATCCACGAGAAAGGAGGAGGACAGGGGGCAGTTCCTTGGGAGAAGGAAAGCAGGCGTCTTCCTCCTCACCATCCCAGGTCTCTGGCTCTGACGAATGGTATTGTCCTTGTCCTTTGGTCCTGACACTCTAATTTATCTAGCAGTCACTCGTCTTTTCATTTTGCGATCTGGCGACTTTCACAGTCTGCATTGACTCAGCATGCCCCCAAGTGAAAGAATCTGTATATTCTGTCAATCTCCATCGCTCTGGGGAATGTTTTAAATGGTATTTGGTGATTAAAAGCAAGATACAATCGCCCTATGATAAAGAAGCTAATGATCAAGGCCCCTCTAATAGCTTTTATGTTACTGTTAAGTCACAACTCTCTCTCAACTTTTTATTCACACGAATGAAGTACAAATCAAATAAAAGCAAACTGTCAATAGGTTGGTTTAAATACCAGATTTCTTTTTTTCTTCCCTTTTAAATAAAGAGCAAACAAGGACAGAAGAGAAACAAGATGGTACCTTTTATGTTTGTTTTAATAGTTTTGTTTTTCTTTTTCTGCCTTCCTTCTGCAGTGGGCCTGAAAGGCCTCATGATAAGTATTTTTCGTTCATATCCCTGAGCTGTATGTATTTGGAGATGACAAAAAAAAAAAAATGCACTTTTTTGTTTTCCCTTTCCATTTGGAGGCCTCCTGTCAAGGTGCCCAGAATCATGCTTCTGGAGCAGATGGAGAAGGCGCATGAAGCCATGCTGGGGAACCGCGTTTCCAGAAATGGTGTCGGTGTCACCAACCAGAATGGCCCTGGTAGCCTACCGTGCCTCTGTGCCCTGCACCCGCATCCAACAGGATGCTTCACGCCTGGCCATTCTTAATATTTATGAATTTGGCACCTGCTTCTAGAGATTTCATTTTTTTTGCCTAGAGGCCAACAACGCGTTCTCACCATCAGGCTTTGGCCTGACGATGGTGTCAGAAGGAATCTTGAGATAGGAGCCACATCTGCAGCCAAGATGCATGGCGTCATTCCAAGGAAGAAGACATAACAGGTAGCCCAGGAAGACAACTGTTTGAGAGGGAGCCCTTGTCTGGTGTCTGCAGTTCCCTTGAATCAGGATGTGAGAATTTGGGGGAACAAGCAGCCTCTCCCTGGTACCACTGGAGAGGTGAAGAAACTGACACAGAGAGAAGCCAGAGATTTTGCTTATGACGACCAGTTAGTAACAGATGATGCTGAGTCTTCAGACAGCCAAGCCGAAGGATCCTATGTCACCTACGTAGACTGACTCTCAGGGGCAGAACGACTTCATCATCACTGCAGTCAACAGCCATTTCCCACCCTTCCCCATGTGTCATATCCTCGCTTAGTTCGGCTTCTGAATTTTCACTGCAGTCGGCCAATATTCTCCTTCCCTAAATCAATGTTTTAAAGCTGACTGATCATGATCTGCTGTCCCCACAGAAGACCCATGCCAGAGAAAGTTACCCCAAATTCTTTACAGCTCACCTGACAAGAGAAGCATGTTCTGGAGGACTTGGTGGATGGCCTGCAGGCCAATCCATCCTTACTTGTTTTGACCTCCTCAAACAGAACATAACCTCTTCCAAGGGGGCACTGGATTAGAAATTGCAGAACAAAATTCTCTAACACAGTTATTAAAGGAATGTTGTTGAGAACATTGTCCATTTTGTTTTTCACTTTCCTGAAATACACACACACACACACACATACACAAATACACACACACACACACACACACACACACACACACCTCTTTTAGCTCTAAGACGTGGTTTTTTCCTAATTAGGACACTTGTTGCTTAAGGTCAGTACAGTTAATGTAACTTTTTATAAATCATTTATTATAAATCATTTAAATAAATTGTGGGTTTTGGGGGGCTGTCAAGAAACTCAAAACCAAATGTGCAGTTTAATGTCAGCTGAAGAGTATAAGATGCTGAATGAAGCCTGTGTATTCGCAAATTATCCCTGTTTTGAAATTCTCTCTTACCACTTCTACCTTTTGTCCTATTTTATTTATATTCTCAAGACAACAATATTTGTTTTCTATTTTATGATAGACTAGATATTCTTGCAGGAAATCATAAAGTCCAGGGAAAGACAGAGATAAGTAAAATGCATCCTCTATTTTCTTCATTAAATTTTCAGTAAGCTGATTTTAAAATTTTATAAAAATATTCAATAAAAACCTATTAAATTTTAGAATCAGAACATAAAATTTAATTTTGTATAAATTTCCAAATTTTTAACTAGTTTTTGTCTGCCATCTAAAATCAAAGGTAGACAATCAGAATAGAGTTGTAAGTTAAGGTTGCTGACTCGTAAATTATTAATTACATTCTATTTTTCAATACAGTGATTTTTTAACTTATTTTCTTTTATCACTAAACTAATTCATAGTGTTAAGAGAAGCATTCAAAGGATGAAGCATTTGACCCATTAATTCTGTTTTATTCTATAACTATATTCTAGATTTAAAATTATTAAATGCTTTATTTTGCCATGTAAAACTACTGACAGTTAATAAATTTTGGTAAAAGATCCTGACTAAACACATTTTCCAAAGACTCTCTGTTGGCTTCTGCAGCTAAACTTAATCTCCTTTATAACCCATTGCCTTTGGGATTGGAAGGGGTTTTTTATTTTTTATTTTTTTTATTTTTTTTTTTTTGGTTCTTGTTTTGGTTAATGTTTCCCCCAGAAATATCAACTGTTGCTGTCATTCTTACCAAAGTAGGTTATCTCATTGTTGGTTCATATAAGCCAAGCTCATTTCTTGCAAAATATCTTTTAATGATCCAAAGTCCAACCACTAGACCAGTTGTCATGAATTAAGCCTCTAATATCAGAAATGAAAGGAACAGAAAATGAGACTATTTTAGTTGCTATATCTTCTTCCTTCTTCCACTCTTTTATTTACAGAGAGTGAAGAGAAACTGGTGAGGTTTTTGGTTTAAAAAAAAAATTTTTTTTAATGCCAGATGGTTAACATTTATTTTAAAAAGAGAAATTGGATATTGAGCCCTTATATTCACCTAGAGTGTCACACACTTGTTATCCATTGTTCATTGTTTTCATCCATATTCACCAAATACGTATTCAGTACCTGCTCTGCACAGACATCATCCTGTGAGCAACCAAGGTTAGGGAAAAGCCATATTATGGAGAAAGCCAGAGAAATAGGAGCTAAAATACTCGTCCCTTGGGGCACCAACAGGCTCCTTTAAGAAACACAGCACACCCACAGCCTGCACACTGTAGGTACCACATTGACATACGTTATATTAAACTGTACCCACAAAAACAATTTCAGCTCTCTAATTCAGCAACATGTCATCATGTCCACATGAATACAGATCAACCCAAGATTGAGACCATATGCATTATTTAGAAAGCAAGACCATTAGACCCTGTTAATTTAAATCATCCATTTTATTTCAGTAAATTTTTCCCCATGTCGTCATTCCAGATTTTTCTCTCTAAAATTGAGAAGTACTTTACAGAATGTAGGCTCTGGAGCTAGACTATCCAGATATTTTTTTTTTTTAATTTAGGTATAAGTTACGTACAAAAAAATACGAGATCTTAAGATTTTGAACAATCGGTCTGATGAGTTTTAGTAATTGTACACACCCACTTAACCACCTCTTAAATAAAGTATAGGCCATTTCCATCACCCCAGAAAGTCCCTGTGCACCTCACCAGGCAAGCATAATTTCTGCTACCGTAGATTAATTTTGTCTGTTCTAGGACTTAATGTAAATGGAATCATAGATCACATACTTTTCACGTCTGGCTTCTTTCACTCGAATAGTCTTTCTGAAACGTTGGTCTGTTCCTTCGTGTGACTGAGTAGCACTCCACTACGTGAATGGACTACCATTTGTCTTTTCTCTTGTCAGTAGAAATCGGGGCTATTTCCAGTCTTTGGCTCTTATGAATAAGATTGTGATCATCATTTTTGTACAAGTCATTTGTGGCACATATGTTTTCATTTTTCTTGGATAAATATCTAGAATTTAGTATTTCTGGGTCATAGAGGAGATATATATTCAATGTTGTAAGAAACTACCAAATAGTTCTTGCATTCTTATCATTTTACATTCTTATCAACAAATGTGTCAAAGTTCTGGTTGTCCCGCATCCTCACATGTGGTATTGGCAGTCTTTTGGACTTTAGCTACATCATTTTCATGTGTGTGAAATAGTAGCTCACTATGATTTTAATTTTCAATACCCTGATGATTAACAGCTTTTCATCTATATCATGCTATTTGTACATGATGTTTTGTAAAATGTTTGTTCAAAATTTTTGCCTTTTTTTTTTTTTAGGTTTTCTTGTTGATTTGTAGGAGCTCCTTATATGTTACGGATATTAAATCTTTATCATATATATATATCAAATGTTTTATAATTATCAAATATATATCTCAAATATTTTTTCCTCATTCTGTGGCTTGAATATCCATTTTCTTTTTTTTTTTTCAGGTTTCTATCTTTCACATACCAGTTATTTCATAATTTTTTTTTGTTTTACATTTTTTTATACAATCATAGCAAAAGAGAGAAGGGCGCTTGCTTCAGCAGCACACACTAAAATAGGAACAATACAGAAAAGATTAGCACAGCCACTACACAAGGGTGACACACAAATTTGAGAAGCATTCCATATGTTTCTAAAACCTACTGAATAGTTTGTTCTTTGGTTATGCTTTGAATGGTGGGTAAGGTAGAAATTGTGGGAGCAAACTCTGGATAACAAAAGCAAGTTTTGGAAATTGTGAAGATGATTGAAAAATTGAATGCGAAACACAAAATACAAAAAAAAATTCCATCGGTTTTTAACAATTATATTATTCTATTATTTTATACATGTGTAATAAAGAGGTCCTTCTTGATTGAAAAAAATGGGGCAAACCAAACAAACACAGTCTCTATGGAAACATGGAGTTTTGATAGCAAAACGCTGTAGGAAGCAGGCCTTGGATACAGAGAAAGGTGTTTAGTGGCTTTATTCTCAAAGAGAGATGACACTGTGCAAATTGATGAAGCAAGTTGTCTGTGTGACCCATCAGAGAGGGAAGGGACAAGGGACAGGAGCAGAAAGGAGTTCTCTAAGAAAATAGTCTAATGAGTGTGTTGAATAATCGTTTTCTTAATGACATGGTAGACCTCACTTGGTCCCTTCTCCCAGTTAACTTCTCTGGGGAAGGATTTAGATGTCTTTTTTTGATATCACTCATCATCAACCTTTTCTTTTCATCATATAAAAAAAGGAACATCTCTAATTCTCTCTCTATCCACTCTCTGCTCCTTTGTTTATGGTCTTTGCTGAACCTGACATGCCCCAAAAGTGATCGATATGCCCCTCGTCTAAATTAATTGCTTCATTCTCTAAACATAGCGCTTGACTTCTCTTTTTCTTTCTATATTAGCAATTTACACGTCTTCAACAGACCTCTTCTTGAGCTCGATCCAACATATCTGAACTAACCACATATTTAACAAGTCTACTTGGATGTCTCCATCAAACTATCCAGCCTCCAAATGGAATTCTTTATTCTGTTCCCTGCAAATATTCCCTCTTTGGCCTTTCTGTCATGGTGAGTGGCACCACCATTCACCAAGTTCTTACTCCAGACTCCCATATCCAATTCCTCAGCCAAGACCATTATCTTACCACCCTTCACACTTCACCCCAAAGATCAAGAAGTTATCCTTTAGCCTCCAATCTATTGTCACATCTTAGTCCAATCACTGCCACTTCCTACCTAGATTCTTACATATTTTTGATTATGTCATCTTTCTCTCCACTACAGTCCAACCATGTAGTCTTTCAGGTAGCTTCTAGAATGCAAGATACCTCTTCTTAGATCTTTGCATTTGGAATTTTCTTTTCCTATAATGCTCTTTTTAAGGCTTCCATGATCGGAAGTAGTACCACCTCACCTACGCTGATACTCTTATCACAAAACCCCTTTCATTCGCTTCTTAGAATTTATCCCCAACTGTGGTCAGATTTTCCTTGCTGCTCTTTTCCACTAAGATGTAAATTCCAAAGGGACAGGCTCTCTGTTTTGCTTTTTCACCAGAATATCTCCAAGATCCAGCAAAGTGCCGGACACATAATAGGCACCTGCAAGGATTATTGAATAGAGAAGGTTTCACTGATTTGAATCTCAGATCATGTATTTTTCATTTTCTATTTACCTCAAAACATTTCTTTGCAAATAGTAGGTATTATACACACCTTCTTGGGTGGATCACATTGACTTCCTTCAGAGTCTTTTGCAAACTGCATTACCTTTCCAAATCAGCTTTTCTGATCTCACTTCCTATGTCCTACAATCTTTTCCTCCCCTAGCCCATCTATGCCCTACAGCCCAACTCCAAATGTGTTGTTGCTCTGAGATTTATGCGCTGCATATGGAGAATTGCATCTTCAAGATACCAGATAATAAGCAACAGTAATGTAGGCAGATTCAGTCAATATGGCGAAGAAAAACCAGCTGCTTAACAGAGCTGGCTACTCAGCTCCATCAGACAACAAACCAGGTAGACACTGCATCCATCCATGAAACCCTTGCTGTTTCCTGTACCTTCCTCTGCCTGGTATCACGCTCCCCTCTCATGAGGGTGTTTGAGTCTGATCCTCTCAGCCAAGTGGCAGATGGAGAAATTGTTTGCAATTGAGATGAGAATATTTTATCAGACTTCCTACAAATGGGGTCTACTGAATTTTAATCTGCCGGGAAAGCACTGACAAAAAAAAAAAAAAAAAGAGGAAAAGTCTCAACAGGACATCCTGTAAGGTCTCCTCAGGAATTAGTGTGTTTTGGGTCAACATTCAGTCAATAGATGATAAACGTCCAAGGGCAACTGCGAGAGCCCCAAAACAGACACTTCCCTGGTCCCTCCAGCCTCCCAGTGAAGGCCACATGGCAGAAGGGGACCTGGGTCGGGAGCCAGGAAGTCTGTATTCCAGACCTGCTTCTGGCCCTGACTCCTTAGGTCACCGCCTGTTGGTGATGTCACTTTTCAGTCTCTTGGTTGCTCCATCTGTACAATGGAAAGAACGCATTGTATTGATCCCAACTGGGTTGTGAGGATACTTGGAAAATCAACATACCATACAGATAGATGAACCAAAGTTGTTTGTAAAATTAATGATATTTTGTTCTTTCCTCTCTCATACAACTCCACAACAAGCTCTATATGATAATAACGGCTTCTGATGTTTAGTGAACAGTTACTATGGGCTGGATGTGTGTAAAGCAGATATATACACACAAAGGGCACTTTGTTGCACTTTACATGAATTCTCTCTCCTAACTCCTAATAAACTCCGAAAGAAGATGCTTTTTTTAAAGGGCACAAATGTTTGAAACTAGCCTATCTTATTAATAGACAAATTTTGTCTAGTATTGCCTCAGAAAGTTGAAAACAGAACAGGCCATCATCCCCAAAAGTGCATTGCCATCACCTCTGGAGTACTACTCCCACCTCCCACCCCGCCTTCCTCCTACACAGATACAGTATATGTACACAAACACAAATACAAATAAACACACATACAAATAAACACATGTACAAATAAACACATTTACAAATAAACACATATACAAATAAACACATATACAAACAAACACATATACAAACAAACACATATACAAACAAACACATATACAAATAAAAGCAACAGTCCAGGTTTACTGTGCACTGACTATGTGCCAGGGACTGCGGCAAGTATTTCATGTGTATTATCTCAATTACTCACCAACCTTTAAAGCAGGTACTATTTTTAACCCCAAGATGATAAAACTGAGACAAGGAAAGTAGCTCGCTCAAGATCAGAGGTAAGAACTAGAGGTAGAACTGGAGCCTAGTTTTTCTGAAATCCAGAACTTGCTTTTCTATGCGGTGCTCCATACAACCTCTCCATCACGTTTCCCATTTTAATATTTCTAAATTAAGTTTTATAACTGATGTGTACATGGAATATAGGAGCACAGGGCTTTTTAATACTCGATAAGCAAACAGTGGTTATTAAAACAATGGCACCTGAGAACAGAGGAAACAGTATGTGGACATACGCAGAGCAGAGTACCGGGGGCACCTGGAAGGAGAGAAACTCAGCCCCCATTTCAGCTCTGACAGTCCTGGCCATGTGACCTAGGACAAGCCATTTGGTCTGCCTTAGCCTCCATCTCCTGGCTCAGAATATGAGGGAACTGAGTTAAATGCACGTTCTATAGGTCATTCTCCAGCCAACAGCCTGGCCCGGGCCTCAGCAGTTTGGGGAGAATAAAGGAGGCGCTTGCAAGACCCCAGCCGCGAGCGTGCTGCCCACTCCTCCCAGGCACAGGCCCTTGCAGCAGCTCTCTGAAAACACAGGCTGCATCCAAGGCGCCTGTTCCAGCAGCACTTCTGTTTACCCCACCATCAGGATGGTGTCATTTAGCCAGAGCCATCATTCATAGTCACACCAAATGGCCCATGGAAGAAAAGTTGGTTACACTCGAAGAACAGATGACAAGTGACAGGCTCTGCTCCTGATTTTCCACAATAACAGAAGAGACCAGCAACTGCCATGGTGGTCCAACACCCGAACAAACTATTCCCTTCCAAGCAGACGTGGTCTGCTGATACCCGCTCCTGTGTGGGGTTGAGAGAGCAAGCATCCCTGTTTCTTGTCTTCTCCTGGATGACGCTGGGAGGGACACACAAGGCAGCCTGGCTTATCCGAGATGTGCTACTAAGTAATTTTAAATCTGTGAATAAAAATAAATCACGTAACTTCTCTGCAGACCTGGTGCTGCCAAAGCAAGCAGAACCGACACGGGTGATGGAGAGAATGAGCTGAGGACCAGAGACATGAAGCAGAAGAAGAAGTAGAGAAGTTCTCCACCACAAGCAGCCACTGGGGACAATGGAGCTGACTTGCCAATCCCCAGGCGGCTCCGCTTCTGCACCCCTTTATTTTGGCTATGGAAAGGCAAAACGAGACATCTGCCTGCCGCTTGTGGGATAGTCAGAAGGTCCAGTCGTTGAAACCGGGAATTATGTGGGCTTTTTCTAGCCTGCTTTGTGGAGGCCATTCATGTCTAATTTAAAATTTCTACTACAAAAGCCGGGTCTAGTTTTAACATTTTGTTTTTTTAGCTGAAACATGTAAAATCGCTATTTATGCATTTTAAACTACAAAAGTAGAAATATCATGTGATTCAACCCCCTACTTTGTGCAACTCCTGTCCTAGGGGTTGAAAATACAGAACTAAGACACAGTCTAACCTCAAGGGGCTGCCAAGAGAGAACCCCATAAAGAATTGGCTGCAGATTAGGGGTGTCTGGTGCAATGAGAAAGATGAATGGAGGAAGCGGGGCAGGGATAGAAACGCAGTGTCTTGGTAGGAGTTTGCTCCTGTCCTTCACAGGAGTCCAGATCCAGCGGGATAAGCACAAAGCCCCTGTTCTTGTCATCTAGGGATCGGCCCACAAACCCAGAATGTCAAAGCCAGTGAGAGAGCAGGGTGTGTTCTGAACCTGCCAACCTTGACTGAGTCTCTTTAGCATTTGTTATTTTTATGGGTCCCTGGATGCTTCCCTTGAATATTAATTCTCCTCAATTCTTTAAGTATATATTAGTTATTACATATTTTTGATTAATATTTGATGGCCGCTTAGGCTGCCAAGAGTGCCCATAAATTCTCCAAGTGGATATCTGGCGCTAGGTAAGTGTGGGAGACCCCCGTGGGGAGCCAAGACATCAATCATTTTAAGTCTCTGACTCCACACCTTAATGCCCAAAGATATATTGCTAAGAAGCCCATAACAAGTCATTAAAAATGAATGTCTCGTGGCAGTTTTCATGCTTGCAGAATTCAGCAGTGGAGAGAGGGGGAACTGGAATGAGGCAGAGCCCAGAGAGCTCACTAACACCTCTTTAGGCATTTTTTTTTTAAAGATTCTCTATTCTCCACTCCAGGACCAGCTACATAATTTTGTGAGGTCCAGTGCAAAATGAAAAACAGGGCGCCTTGTCCACACATCATTAAGCATTTTGAGACAGCAACAGCAACGTACATTGAACCAAGCATGGGGCCCATCTAAGCATGGGGCCCTGTGTGGCTATAGGAGTTGCACAGCCATGAAGCCGGCCCTACCTCTTTCAGCCCCTCAGCCCTCTCATCCCCTCTGTCTGGAAGGTAGTCTCCATCTGCAAGTGCTTCCAATAAAAACAGTAATAATAGCATTTCTTGAGATATTACCAGGGCACTCTATTCTCATTAACTTTTATTTGCATTAACCCATGAGATCAGAAAGGGTTCATCTCATTAACCCCACAAGTACGATTATTACCTGTCCCATCTACAAATGAGGAGACTGGAGCTTATGATGGTTAATTTCTTTGTGTCAACTTCACTGGGCCATGGGGTGCCCAGATATTAAACATTATCCTGGGCATGCTGGTGAGGGGGGTTTCTGGACAAGATTAAAATCTAATCAGCTTGGGTAGCCTGCCCTTCCTGATGTGGGTGGGCCTCATCCAATCAGTTGAAGCCCTAAACAGAAAAAAAAAAAAGCTTGGTCTTCCCTCAGAGCTCTTCCCTCCTCTTGCCTGACTTCCTTTGAGCTGAAACATCAATTTTTTTTTTCTCTCTCCTTCAGACTCAAACTAAAACATCAATTCTTCCTGGGTCTCCAGCTTGCCCAGTGTAAATCTTGGGACCTGTGAGCCAATTCTAATTCATAGGTAGATGGATAGGATAGATGGATATCTCCTCTGGGATCTGTTTCTTTAGAGAATGTCGACTAACACAAAGCTCCTTAGGTGAGTAACTTGCCCAGCATCTCAGATCTGGTAAGTGGCTGAGTTGTGATATGAATACAGTAGATGTTTGCCTGGAAATGGTTGCAGTGGTATTAAATAAATGTGGGAGTCTGGCTTGTTAAAGAAGACAGGATGAAATCCATAGTGCAGGGCAGAAGCTCATAGCAACTTTCATGTGGTCCAGGAAAGAACAATCAGAGCACGTAAGTGCAGAGAGGGTGGCACTGGGGGCTCAGGCTGAGCACGCAGATAAAAGGTATGGGAAAGTGGGCTTCGGTCCCAAGGATGCTTCTAACAAGACAGCCTCTGCTCCCCAGGCCCCAGGTCCTCCTCATCTGCAAGGACAGTGAGCTAGACTTCCTGCCCTCCGTGAAGCCCCTTCCTGTCTAAGTATTGAGACTTTAGTGAGTTGATCCTATAAGCTTCCGAGAAGAAATTGTCTAAGATGATAGATACATTCTCTCTTTTGGTTCCTTGGGATGACTTTTGTTTTTTATTCACTGTAACATACCGTATTGTGCTAGAGAAAGGATTGCAGATCATGTCCTTCGATTGCACAGAGTTACAAACAGGATGAGGAAATAGATTTTGCCTCCAAAACACCAGCGATGCCCAGAGGACTTATTGCCTCGAGATAAGTTTACGTCCACTCATCTAAACCTTCAGTCCCATCTGAGGCCTGCTCATGTTTTATTAGCTATCTGTGTTCTGAAAGTGGGTGGAATGCAGCAGAAGGCAGCTTCAAGGAAACCTTTATCAGAAACCAGTTTTGTTCTTTCCCACTTTCTTAATCTACTGGAGAAGAATGACTGCAAAGGCCCCCTAATTTGTGCCAACCTCTGAAGACAGCATTTGATTTGTATCATCTCGTTTAGTCCTCATGACCTTTTTAGGCAAGAAATACCATCCCTTCTTTACAGATACTGTCCTGAGGCTCAGAGAGATGAAATGACTTGCTCCTTATTCTGTAGCTTCTGCACAAAGACCAGAACTCGAAGTCAATCAAACCCAGTCCTTCCCACCACGTCACACATGCCCTGAAACGCTGTGGGCTAAAATCTCAGTCCCATAAGGAAACAGAATCTGAGGCTGTGTCCTGAAATCACTGGTTTGTTTTATCAAATATATTAGTATTCACTGTTTGTCAATACAATGGGTCAAGTCAAGAAATAGAGAGTGAAAAACCCCTCTCCCATAAGTGGGGGTTTCTAATGAATATGATTCCGAATTCCCTTATCTCATAGGGTCCCAGGTCCCATTGCTTATCAAAGATTCCTAGGGTTGCACAGGGAACTTCCTTCCTGTCCCCCACTTTTGGGCCAATCCACATTCTAAAGAGCCCAAAGAGCATCATCATCCTTGTTTATTGAAATATCCAGCACAGAAAATGTCACTTGCATTGATAAAGTGATCCCAAGTTCCACCAATCCTACAATGGACAAACCATAGCAAACTGCGGTCTGTCCTGATGTAATCTAGGGCTCTGTTCCCCAGGGCCCTGGTTCAGTGGTGGCTATGACCTTAGAACTGCAGAAATACACACGATGCGCTCCCTGCCAGGCAACAGCAGTGACTGAGAGTTTCTTCTCCACCATCACACACCCTACACTTGCCATGGAGCCTCCCCACCTCCCTAAAGCTCCGCATCCTTCCTGCCCCTTTAAGTTTCTCATTTGCTTCCCTCTATTTAGGTCTGCAATAATTATTTAGACCAATGGCTTTAAAACAGGGGCAATTTTACCCCCCAGGGGACATCTGGCAATAACTAAAGACAGTTTTAGTTGTCACAACTGTGGGGGTGCTATTGGCATCTAGTGGGTAGAATCCAGGGATGATGCTAAACATCTCACAATGCACAGGACAGCCTCCACAGCAAAGAGTCATCCAGTCCAGAGTGCCATGGTTGATAAACCCTGATTTAGACCCAGCATGGCAAGTTTCTGCCACGAGTGTTCCTCCTCCCTACTCCCCCTATGTCCTTTGCTGTCACATCGAGTTGATCAGGGCATTCATTCCCTCTGAACCCAATTCTGAACTCAGAATCCTCTCAACACAGGGCTCCAGGCAGCCACTAATAAGTGATAGGTGCTGAAATGCAAAATGAGCTCGAACGGCCATCCTTATGTGAGACATGTTTTGTGTTATAGCCATATTCACCTATTTATATTGAACCTGAACCCCTTTTGAAGCAAGAATGTTGCTTTTTATACCCGATAGTCCCCAGTAGTTCCAAGATGAAGAAAGGAAATGACAGAGAAAGGAAAAGAGAGGGAGGGGAGGAACAAGGGAGGGAAGTAAAGAAAATTAGAGAAAAGAAGAAAAATAAATAAAAGTGAAGAATGGAAAGTAGAAGAAATCAAGTTCAAGATGAGGCACCACTGAGATCCACACCTCTTAAATCACTGAAGTAGCCCCCCCCAGTTAAGAGCTTATTTTGTATATTTTCTTAAGGTGACTCTTCAAAGTGAAAGGAACCAACATCATAAACTTCCCTACAGTCAAGAGGTTGACTCCCTGTCCTGAGGACCTCGTCACTGTGTTCTTTACGTCATCACAGTTGACCCAGGCTCACTATGTGAATCCCTTGGTTTCTTCCTATCCTTCAACCACCCCCAAGTATGGCACTTGGCACTTTCTTGCCAATGGATTAGGCTGGCATTTTCCCCCAACGCCATACAGAGTGCCCCAAAGCATCGGATTCAAGTTCTTTCCAAATGTTTGTCAGCCCTCATCTTGCTGTGGATTGCAGGTTAAGGCAAGGGTGCCTGTAATGCTAGAATAAATGGCCAACAGTGATGGCACTGAGCTAAAACAAAATCCTACAGAGTGCTTACTGTTGACAGAGTCTTGACAGATGAATTCTGAGCATTTTCATAGCTTATATCTTCAAAACAGATACGGCAGGCCCTTAATTTTTAAGGGTGTATGCCATTAAAATGGCACAACCATATGTCTGTTTTGAATTTTTCCCTAAAAAATGTGGAAATGTAGACAAAAATTCTCATGTATACAAAGGGCACTCCTTGGAAAATAGTGAGCCTTGCTATTGAATAATCACACCGATCAATTTGTCGGGGGGAAAAAATACTCTTTGAAGGCACGTATAGTTTTTGGCACTGCTTGGGATTTTTTTTTCCTCCACAGCTTTGCCAACTAAAAGCCCAAGCACAGTCTGTGTTTCAGATGCTTCCATGTATCTCCACCAGCTGAACTCACCCTGTCTAAGGTACAAAACGTTTGCTCAGTGTGGCTTCCTGTGCTCAGCTCCCACGGTGGCCAGACTCGCAACCTCCTTCTACTGATTTAAAAAAAAAAAAAATTTTTTTTTCTTGAACGTATTCCTATTCTCAGAGTCCATCTGTTAAGTCTTTTCATCGGTGGCATATTTGGGACCCCATGCCAATGTAAAGTTCCACAAAGGAAGCTTCTTTGTCCATTGTAATATTAAGTGAACTCTCTTCTCCCTCTTTTCTGCAAGAGAGCCGTCTGGATGAGGTCCAGTCTCTGGGGCGAGAACATGGAGGAGGCAGGAAGAGACCCTCCTCCTCCACAGCTTCTTACTTTGTTCCTACTACCCCCTTTTCTACAACGTAGACCGAAATAACACAAATAATTCAACCTCAATGGACAACTGAGCAGCAGCTACTTCATGAAAGTTTAAAAGGGTTTAGCTGAAGAGGGGACAACATGTACATCCAGCATTTGGAGAGCCATAGTAAATTCTAGAAAAGAAGTCACAGGACTACCATGCCCTTCACCCCTTTCCCATGACTTCTGAGTGGCTGTACTTTGTGCTCCTTTAATTTCCAGGCAACCAGGCCTATGGGGCCGTGTGGGCGATGGCTCTGCTTTTGCCACTGCTGCGAAAGGAAAGGCATCTTTCATCACCTTTGCCTCCTGTAGGGAAAGGACTGGTTCTCATGTTTTCCCCAGCTCAGTAGCTCAGGGCTTTGCTAATCTTGCTGAACACTTCAGTTTTCAGATGGTATATCAATGAGGCATTCAAACAGAGCAGTTTATACACAAAAATTCTGTCTGCTTTGTAAAAGATTATCCTTTTATAAACACTCTGCAGAAAACATAAAAGCAAATAGGGGACAGCACATAGAACAGGAAAGATGTTAGCAGAGAGATTAATACTGAATGGGTCGAAATGAATGGCGCTTACTAAAACGAGGTCCAGATACTTTGGCTGCAGTGAAACATAAATAATGGGAATGACACATCGTTTATTTGGGATAATGAGTTGATCCAAAGTAGAGGCCTAGGACAAGAGATTAAAGATTAAATATCCATCTCCTGATGACTATCAGTAGCCAACTTTAACCTTTTCCTTCCAAATGTACAATTCTACTTGAACAATTATATGTGCTTATGCTACAATACAGAAATAGGATCCTTAGAAAACAACAAATATCACTTGAAACATTTTCTTTTTCTGGTAGAAAACATTCTACATTTCAAGACCAGAAGTACAATTTTATTTCCAGGCTATCAGCCTCTGGATACTGCTTTAAAGAAAGATTTTCCCCTCAATATTCTGAATTTGAGAAATCCAGCTTTAGGGACTCTGCTCACATCTCCTCATTCATTCCTATAACAATAAAGTTTTTCAAAAGAAAAAGGAAAGTGAGGCTGGCACAACCCAATATGGATTTCACATAGCTAGTGAGCTCCATCAAATGACAGAATGAGACAAGCCTCAGAAATCTTCTTGTCCAAACCCCTCACACTGCAGGTGAGGGAACTGAGGCCCGCAGCCGGGGTGTGTCCCAGCCACTGTCCTACGGCTACTTAGAAGCAAAGCTGGGACTTCTGGCTTCGAGCCCCCACTCTTTCCACTGCACCTTGCTGCCTCTTTATCCCCTTAACTTAGCAATAATGACCATAGCAGCTTGGTGGAAGAGCCATCACCCCACATGCTAAATTAAAGCTCTGAATTCATGAAAATTTTAGAATATGGGCAGCTCTGAATAAATGAGTTAAAAAAAAAAAAAGGGAGATGGGAAGAATTGGAGCAGTGGGGGGAAATGCAGACGAGGAGGATGCAAAAGGAGCAGACAGCAATCACAGATGCCAGCAACGCCAGCTCCAGGCCCTACCTCCTGGGTACAATTCTGGAACATTCCATTTGTGGCCCTCCCCTCTCAAGAGCCAAGAAGACACAGGAAGAAGAGATGGTGTGCTTTGCCCTTTTCTTGGAGCCAGTAGCTACCCACCAGTCTCAAACCTAGACCAGAAGAGTGCTTTCATGCCTGACAGATACCAGTGGACTGGGGAGAACAACAAGATTCAAAGGTGGCATGAAAAAAGAAAGTAAGAAAGAAAGAAACCCGGACCACCGACCAGGCGGGAGCAGGAGACCATCACAGGTTAACTCCATAACTGCTCACCTACAGAGAGCAAGGTCAGGACTTGGCTGGTGTCCCATGTGATATCAGTTTGGTGGTTTCAGTCTATACTCCAGGGAACATTTGTCTTGGTGCCAAACCAACATGCATGCACGGTTGGCAGGCTGTGCTCCGGAGGCTCGTGATGAGGAGCTGTGGAAGTGTATCCATTTTCACTTTGCGAGTATTTGCATGCCAACAGCTTGGCCTTCGCTGCTCTTTGGAGAAAGAGGGGAATTTACGCTTGAGAGTGAGACTGTTTGCAGATATCTTTCCCCACACGGGGGTGGCTGAGCCAGTAATTCCAATCCTTCCATCCTCCCGCCTGGGGTGAGTACTCTGAAGTTTATCATTTTGTCAAAGATAGACATAATCAAACCATTTCCTAGATAATTAAGGTGTTATTGGGGCCACCCACCAGATCTTAGCAGGAAGGAATTTTTTGTGATTACCATGTGACTCACAGATTTCCACTTAGATGGGATAATCGAGAGAACAGGCGAGATGCTCACAGCACATGCAGCTGCCATTTTGGAAAAAGAAGGCTATGTTAAGCAACAGGCTTTGAAAGAGGCTCCTGAAAGGGAGGCCATGATAAACTCAGACCTTGTTCGGAGCACTGAGCGTGCTAGGTACTGAGGCCTCAGGAAAAAACACCACTGCCCAGGCTCTGTAAATGAAAGAGCACCCAAAGGGAGGTCACTAGTAAAAAGACACATTTTAATGTTTTTACCAAATGATGGGAAATAGCCTGGGGCATGTAATTATGGAAACAAGAAGAAGGTTGCTATGGAGGAAGGGAAGAAGAAAGTAGTGGAAAGATTTCCCAAATAAAAGCATGAGGTTTTCATTGAATTTTTTCATGATGTCCAGTCCCTGTTGAGGTGTTTGTCAGCAGTGAAGGGTAAGACACTGAACGTGGCATGGGGCAAGGGATGCTGTTACACAGAGTCCCAAGGTGATGCTAGGGAGGTCTTGGCCTTTTCCACTTAAACACTCCAGTACTTAAAACACAACTACACGTCCCAGGTATTGCTGACATGCCCTCGTGAATGGAGCCTATTAGTAGATCTGACTGAAAGGACTGTGGCCTCCAGAGTGATATCGTTGCATCTTTACCTCCCCAAGGACAATCTCATGATTTGTAAGAGCAAAGATGGCTGCCCTCAAGGTAGTCCCTAATGGCCCAGCAGTGAGTTGGGCTTGAGAACTTCTCTCAAATTGGCATTTGAAAATGTCAATCTACTAGTAAAAAGCTACTGAGGCTTTATAGGAACTTCCTAAATCAGCTCTTTCCTTCAGATTATCAAATTCTCAGCAAATTACATGGTCATTCTCATAGCTCTCAAGGGATGTGACTATATGGTTGTGAGGTGACATTTTCCTCTGGACCAAAGCTACTGATAAATGTGGGGATCCTGATAGGCCAAATTACTATTTTTCCAAAAATATATTCACTAAAAAAAAATCAGTATATATAGGTAAGTGAGGGAAAAAAATCCCCTTTTATGACTCACACAAGTGGCAAGTTCTAGAGGGTCTGGGCTTCTAACATGATTCCCCAATTCTGGGCCTGCCTCTAAGACTGGTTTGTAGTTCAGACTGAAGCTAATTTTCTTCTCTCTCTCTCTCTGAGAACAAGGTTTATACCATTTTGTTCACCACTGCATTTTCAGCACCTAACACAGAGGAAGGCACACAGTAAATGACTGATAAAAAAAAAAAATTCTTAAAAGAAATACTGAATGAATGATACTCATAGAATGCAGAACTGAACCCCAGATAAACCATTTATATATGAGATCAGGAGAGAGAATGTAAGAATGAGTACGGAATGCTGGGCCCCAAATAAAAGGGCCACAGCCCTAACCGTGCTCAGTCTCCCTGGAAGAGCTAGAATAATAAGGGAGACTGTGTGTGAGGGGTGTGTACGTGGAAAATGAGGCTGGAAAAATGTAGGCCCTGACAAATATTCTAATTAGACTAGATGCATCTATCTCTTCATCTCCATGAAAGATAGGATACTGGTTGAAATCCATCCATCTGTCCCTAAATACTATTTGTGCAGTATCTATTTTAAAAAGCCACTTGAGCAAATCCAGAGAAGCAAGTACCACACACGCTGCATTGTTCCTTCCTGGTGGCCTGGTCCTGACACAGTAAACAGGCCCCAAAGACAAAGCGATTGGGGTGCTGGACACCGCTTTTCAGGCTTTGACTATACTAATCCTGCATTGCACTACATCTAGTATGCTATTAAACCAAGCCAATGAATTCTTATTATCCAATATTTTTAGGTTATAGGATATCTGACTGATTCTTTTATGTAGATTCAAATTTTCAGTTGATCTCCATCTTTTCATCTCTGTTGTCCATCTTATCCTCCATTTTGTGCAATATAATAGTTATTTTAAAGCCTTTGAACTAATTCCAACATCTGGATCATCTATGGGTTTGCTTCTATTGCTTGCTTTTTCTCTTGATTGCTAGTCATGTTTTTCTGCTTCTGCACATGCCTCATATTTTACTGTATAACAAACATCATATGTAAAGAGCCTTAGTGACTGAAGTCTTTACTATTTCCCCCAGAGGATTTGAACTTCCCTTTCAAACACAGATAGAGGGATTGATGACCTCAATCCAATTAGGAATTAAGGTGAATTGGAGCTAGGTTGCAACTTCAGTTAGAAACAGTCCACCTCTGTTTTCAAATGTCCCAAGGACAGTTGTGTGTTTTCTGAAGACCCATGTAGAGGGTTTTCCAAGCACTTTGAGGCAGTGAGTCATTTCACTCTGTTTTCCCAGCTCAGTCCCATAACCTCTTCAGCCACCTCAGCAGTCAGCAAGTGTCCCTTAGGAAAACTTGGTTAAGACATTTGGAGCTCTTCCAGATGCCAGCTTGTCAGCTTCCTCTACCCATTTATCTTCCCCCAGCTGAGTCCCTTTGTCTAGGCCAAGCCTGACTGACCCTGCCTGTGATCACATTTGTAATTATCTCCAGAAAAGAAAATGGCTAGTAATCTCAGCTAACCTAGGAAAAGAACTTCCCTCTGGAATTTTAATTTATCTAATACTTTGTGCTTCCTAATTCTCCAATGTCTTTAAAAATATATATATTTTTTGCAATTTATCTCACCTCTTCTAGTTATTTTAACAGAAGCCAACAGCCTGCCACATCATACTATTGAAAAGCAGAAGTTCCCATTAGTCCAAATTGATTTTGCAAATAATTTTCTGTATAGAATAGTCAAGCTTTCCCCAACATTTGTCCATTTCATTTTTATTTTACTGATATCATTTTTATCTAGCTCAATTTCTTCCATGTAATTTTGCAACTAAGATTTGATTTATTGATCAGTATTTTTGACCATATGAAATTACATCATTCATACCATCTACCTGCCATTGTGAGTTTTCATCTCTAACCACAATTTCTACCTAGTTTAGTTTTATTCATTCAAATTTTGCAAATCTAAACTTAGTCAAGAAGATTTAAATCTTCTTGACTAAGTTTTAGGCTCATTAGGGCCTAAAATAAGTTAGAGGTAAAGTATATTTTACCAAGTACAGTTTTAGATACTGTGACTTTTGCTTTGCATTGGTTATTTTTACCAGGAATATCCATCATAAACTCAATAAAAGACTGATGATATGTACTTAAGTCTTAGTTAATTCCTAAGAAAACTGTAAGCATCTCCTCAGATAATCCACAATTTTTCAGCATCCTGAATTGGTCTATTGTATTTCTAACAAATTTCTTCCTCAAGTCTCTAATCTATATAGAAAAAGTGTCTAGTGTTGGCAGTACAGAAAGCACAATGACAAACCTGGAGCCGTGGGCTTTTAACAGCAAGATCAACATGCCTTGCATCATGATTGGAACACAAAAACCCTGGGAATGAAACAGCTCTAAGAACTGGAGTTGACTTCATCTCAACTTGCTTTGTTCTTGCTTCTCTCTATGCCTCTGCTCTTGCCTCCTCTCTCTACAATAAGCTTCCTGTGATCAATCATGGTCATTCCACTCCCCCCCTCACCTCAGATCCCTTAGAGTCCATTATGGCTGGCTTGGCCCCTTCTCTCTGTACCATGACCTTTCCACTTTAATCCCTTCATCGTTTTTGATATGATGTCTGCGTTCAAACTCCTAAGACATGTGACTAGCTCAGTGTAGTCTGAAGGCTACAATGAGCCAAATTCGGGAAATCTTGCCGGGAATTTCTCTAATCCAGTATTTCTCGGCATGATCCACAGACCACCTTCCAGTCTGAGAATCACCTTCCCACATTCCACAGCCCTATGTCTCTCCCCAAGTTATACTTCCCTCTGCCATAAGAGAAACCAGGCGACAGGCTACCTGGGCTCCCGGCAGCCCTTCTCCACCCCCTCCCACAAAAAGCTTCCCGACACAGCTGAAAAAGCTCCCATGTCAGATCAGTGTGGGTTCAAATCCCAGTTGCACCACCTATAACCTGATCCTGAGTGAGTTCCTAAATTCTCTGAGTCTTAGTTTCCTTAACTGGTAAATGAGAGAATTATAACTGCCTTACAAAAAGAGATGACATAAAATATATGAAGAGCCTAGCACAGAAGAAATACTCAACAAATATTAGTTCCTTTTCTTCTGGGGGCAAGTCTGTGGCATGACCTTCACATACGCAGAGGATACTACAGTCATAGTGTGGGGCTGGAACCAAGCAAAACACATGAAATGAACCCAGGAAATAAATGAATACATTTGCCAGCAAGAGACGTTGTTGTTTTTTCTCCTTGCCAAGCTTGATTTTCCCAGAGATACTGCATTTCTTTGGATAACTCAGCAACCACTCAATCCAGATATAGTCTCTCAGGCAGGCGACATGTTTACAATCAAAATGCTCACTTCCACTTCAAGTTTCCAGTCCCCTGCTGCTACTTTCTGCAAACTTAATTAATTAGTTGCAGCTAACATTTGTTCAACCTCATGAAGCAATCGGAGGCTGAAGGAAACGCGTTCTCAGAAATTAAAAACATTTCAAAATATTGTCTTCTCCCAAGAAAACATTTTCTTTCTTTTTTTTTTTAAATTCACACTCCATTTGGATAACTTTAAGGTTTCAAAAGAAAACAAATGAGGGGGTTCCAATTAATGTTGATCGTCCTCAACTATTTCATGGCCACGGATCTATGCTACCACTTATTATCCCGAGCCTTGTCATCCCCCTAATATATACGCAGTGGGTCCTCTACCAATCTCCTTTGTGATGCTTTGGTAATTATATCACATTTGGGCCTGGTGAGATCATGCCTGCCACATACCCCGTCAGTCAGCAGATTAAGATGTGCCAAAACCCTAAGCGACAGTGTTGTCTTAGAAAATTAAAAGCTCAAATGCCATATTGAAGGCAATGATGCATAGCAAGAGGGTACACTCGATTTTTATTTTTTTATCAATTTGGTTGTTTCACTACCAAGACATATGTCTATTGGCTAAAACTAAATAACGAGAAGGGTGGCTAGGAAATGGCCCTGCAAGGAAATGTCACCTTATCCCAACAGATTAATCCGAGGGGTTCAGATTGGGGCATTCTGATCTGTCGGCTTAACAACTACCAGTTGAGTGCATGTCACCTGTGAGAGAAAGCTCCTTCAGTATGAGATAGTGTCCCACTTGCTGCTCTTCCACTATCCCCATGATTTTTGTACGGTGTTTCTTTATATGAAAAGGATCGATAATATTTGCTCCGTATATAGTGCATAGTGGGTGAGGCACTCTGTACAGTTCTACACAAAAGGCAGTTGCTGCTGCTGTCATCACTGTTGTTACAACATGAAAAAAAAAGCTTTGCACCTGTGGTTAAGTGAACTGAGTCCTAATCACAGCTCTGCTCATGGATTGACTGAGTCACTGTCTTAGGATACATACGAGAGCAAGTCGGAGTGGTGAACAGTGACGTAGTATGAACAGTGACAAGGGGAAGACACAACATTTGGGGATGCTTCTATAGGCTCTGGGAGACCTCAGAATGGCCATGACTGTGTGGAGTTATCACTGATTTCTTTTTCATGATGTTTTCATCTTTTCATATGTGCTGATGATAATTCTAAGGTTCAAACCTACGTCACAAATGCAGTGTGATGATCTCTCTTTATATCATGCAAGTGGAAGGGAACAAAAAGGGAAACTTGAGAACGCATAAACTAAACCTGACTCACTAAGTCAGTACCTTTAAATTCTAAGAAATATGAAGGTATGAATGTTTTCAGAGATTCCTGCCAGAAGCAATATTGAGCGCAGACAATAGAAAAGTACTCAAAGCCACTATAACAACAGGGAAAAAAGGCTTTGTTTAACTTTGTATAAATAATACCAATAGTTATTTATGTAAAAAGTTCTCTACTTATACCTAACCATAATAGACATGGTAATTAGCATAATATTATATATCAGATTATTTTTATTATATTTATTTGATTTTGCTCAGTTTTAACAATGTCTTGTGTGTGTGTCCATGCTCAAAGAGAGGTTGATAGAGCAAATGTCTCTCTCTACATATATATAACACATATTCATATGTATTTTTATAAAGATATAAAGATATAAAAATGGAGCATAATCTATATATATCATATATGTATGTACATATTTGAACAAGAATATATATTTAGAGAGAGACAGAGACAGAGAGACAGAGGCTCAGAGCACAAACAGTTGCCTATGAGTTGTCAACAGCCCTTCTCCTCACTAAAATAACTCAGTATTTTGGGGGATGGCAAGACATCCAATGAAAAAAACAAAACAGTATTTGCAGCATTTCTTGCAAATATGAGTGGCTATACACCTAACTGATGATCGATGAAAAGTAAGCAGAACTGGTGGGCTGCAGTTTCCAGGAAAGCAGGTGAGAAGCAGGGCTGATCAGCCCATTTGCCCCTTGCTTTTCCACTACTCTGTCTGGAGCACTGATGCTATACTTGAAGAAGATCAACCAGCCCGTGATTCTGAAGTGACAAATCCATGCTAAGAATGACGAAGCAGAAAGGTAAAGGTAGGCTAGGTCTCTATCAAGATTTGCCAAAGCACCTTGGGATTACCTGCCACCACAGTTCTCATACATGAAAAAAATCAAACTCCTAAATTTGTGAAGGCACTGTTTAGTAGTTTCTGTTTGTAGCATCAAATACAATTCCTAACCGATAGAAAAGAAACACAAACCCTCACCCTCAAGGCGTTTCTAGTTTTGCTGACAAAACAAGACAGGCCTTTGCGTTTGATCTGATTAGACGAGGACACAGACTTTGATATGATGGAGTGCTTTACAAACAGTGCAAGCTACAAGAGTTCCAAAGAGAAAGAAGGGTGGGCACTGGAGGTTTTGCAAAACATCTTCAGGTAGCCAGGACCTGTGCGGGCCCTAACACACGGGGAGATGTTAATAATCAGAGACTGAGGGAGTGCATTCCAGGCAAAGAGAACAGCAAGATTCAGACACAAAGACAGGAGGACGAGGAGGAGGAGAACAGTTTGCTGACTGCCGAGACCGGGAGGATGGATGCAGGCTATGGGGCAGCTGAGCATGAATTTGAGTAAGTAGAACGGGGTGAGGTGACAGGAGCCTTGAAAAACCAGGCTGAGGAAGGTGGACTCACAGGTGGTGTACAGCTGTTATGCACTTCTTTGTGTCTTTTCCTGGCCCCTTGGCTACTCTGTAGCCCCATGTTTCTATAGTTCCATCGGACAATCCAATTAATCCCAGGGATAACCTGTCTAAAAACAGAACTCATTGTTTTCCTTCAGCAGCGATCACTGGTGTTTTCAATTATTCAGCCTGCTAGGATAGAAATTTTGCCATTATCTTTGACTTATTTTTATTTTCCCAATCCTTATAGCCAATGCGGCCTAGTCCCATCATTTCTTTCTTTAAAATGTCTCTTGAATTCATCTCTCTCTATCCATTTCCACCATCACCATCTGGAGTTGTCTTTTAACCCTGTCTCCTACTAGAGTCCTCTGACAAAGCCATCTCCCTCCAGATGGCTTCTCCCTGTTGTAGCCATCTTATAAATCACTGCCAGAAAAATCTTCCTAACTTACTATTTAAATCACATTACCCCATCCCACCCACACTTCAAGAACCTTCCTCCTCTGCTGAGCTTACAAGGTCTTTCGTATGTATGCCACTCGACCTGTCTACCTTACAGGGCTTCAGTCATCTGAAGCTCCCCAGGGACCGGCCTCACTCTACACTCATTCCTAGTTCCCCACTCACTCAGAATGCTCCCTGAGCAAGCACTATCTTCCTTGAAACGTTGCCCTCCCGTTTTCTGAACTCCCATCCCATTTATAGTTTAGATTAGACAATGTAGTATTTCTAATTGTTTACGTATTTCAGTTTTGCCAGACAGGTAGAGTGTAAAACAGTAAGCTCTCTGCAAGAGTAAACCATTTGCCATTCATTCTCAGGGTTGAGGGACCTCTATGCTTTCGTCTCTGCCAGAGCCAATCCAATTATTTACCTTTCAACAGACTAGACATTCAACAAATATCTATTCGATTAATACTCTGTGATACTTTTTTGATAGTGTGTTAGGTCAATAAAAAATAAATACTTGTTGATCATGTGATGACAATTAACTGATTGAGGTTTACAAGTGACAACTAATCGGTCCTGTTTTCCATACTCATGAATGCTGACTCTGCCACGAGAGCTTTAGGTACACTAAGCCAACATAGCTTACATTAATTACGAAAACTAAAAGAAGTTTCACTGCGGTGTAGAATTTATTATGGCTTAATGACCACTGATTATTGTTTGGTTAATGCCCACTCATGGACAAATTTACCTTGAATTGCTGGACAATTATCTACGCCATTGTTCAAAAGGCAATAATTATTTCAAGTGCTAAAAATCAAGAGGTAGGAAACCGAACCAGCTATGCCCATCCAAAATATCCAATAAATTCTGAAAACTTGTATCATCTTTTTTTATTTATCAGATCCACTTAATATTTTTATAGTTTTCTCTTTTTATTCATAGGAAATGATTCCATTAGGAGGCACAAAGAAAGTACCTATTTAAAGGTGAATCTGAGCAAGCAGAATATCCTTAAAGAAACAATTCATGCTCTTCTTATACATAATTGATAATTGCAAATTTCTCCAAAACAGGAAAACTAGACATGCATCCTTGAAAATGTATTATTACATTTTCAATGTGGATTTACAATGTAAGTCAACTACACTGCTTTGTTTTAACGGGTCATATGATACATCAGAGAAAACTCTAGATAATGTGTTTTTAAAATTTTCCTTTTATCTTGACATCACTAAATGATTGGGAGTATTCACCATTAAGTTCTTTAATGACAATATCCTTTCTCTTACAAATGGCTTTGAAGTCTTCTATAGCGTCTGTTGCAAGTATTTGGATACTTCCCCAGCAGGGGTGGGCGGGAAGCCAACACAAGCCACCAGGTGCCAATATTACACCTGACAAATTAGCCACACGACTGGAAAAGGGTGGGTCCATCCTCCTGTTAGAGGTTCATTTCCTCTCATTTTCTCATGAACAGGAAGTCATTGGAATGGGGAAAACGCTTTCCTTAAAGACCCATATGACCGAAGGTCTGAACTTGTTAACTCCTTGTTAACAAATAATATAGATCCAAGTTCAAACTAATCATGAGACTTTATTTACTTTGACTTGTTTAACCCTGCTAATGGCCTGGGTTCCAAAATGCTGTGATTTAGTTGACACTCGGGGTATTCATGGGACACATAGGAGTGCCCTTGGATGTCATGTGGGAAAATTACAGCTGACAGAGGAGGCACATCTACCTCAGCCTTTGCATAAAACTAAAGAACCTAAACATTGAAAGGGTCCTGACAAGATCTGACCAAAGACATGGGTTAGGGCCCAAATTCTATTGAATTTACCCAATTCAACAAGATTCACTTGAAGAATTTAATCAGAGTTGAGAGATTCTATAAAATATTGCACTATATCACATAATACTTAATTCAATGACACCCCCTGAACTAATGACTTGCCTCTACCTCCTAAAAATCAGTTATTCAGCTTGATGAGGGTTAAATAAAGCATAATAAAAGCAATGTTTTCCAGCTGAAAAGTAATCCAAAAAATAGAGATATATATACTTCATCTTAGTGCCACCCCAAGATATAACTATAAGATAATTATGTAATGCATACATCATTATGCAATGCATTACATAATTATTAAGTATTAGAATATATTTTATATACATATGCTTTTTTAAAAGTATTACAAAAATGACATATTGTACAATGTTCTCTACATACAGCTTGCTTCTTTCACCTAACAACATAATATTGATATCTGTTCTTAACAGTCTATAAGGTGTATTCATTCATTTTAACTGATGTATACAATCAACTCCTTTAATTTTTTGCCAATATGATAGAGGTAGAAAATGGCAATTCACATTCTTTTATTTTACATTTCTTTTACCACTAGAGAGGTTGAGCATACTTTTCAAATGTTTGCTAGCCATCTGCAATTTCTCCTGGGAATTGTCTATTTTATATCATTTGCCCATTTTTATATGTTATTTATATTTTTCTCATTAACTTATAGGCACTCTAAATAATGGATAACCTTTTTTCTGTAATGTACGACTTAAATATTTTATCCCAATCTGTCATTTATATTTAAACTTTATAATTTTTTTAAATAAAGTCAACTCTGTTAGGTTTTTTTTAATGGTCTCTGAATTCCCCATCTTGTTTACAAAGACCTTCTCACCCAAGATTATTTTTTTAAAAAAGATCCATTCATATTTCTTCCAATGCTTGTATAGAGTTGATTTCTATGTTTAGAGCTTTATTCCATCTGGAATTTACTTTTGTGTATAGTGTGAGTCCAGATGGAGAGCCAGTTGTCCTAATACCATTTACTGAACTGTCTATTTTTTAGCTACTGATTTGAAATGCCTCCATATTATCTGTTAAATTCCTCTATATTCTTAAGTCTGTTTCTGGACTTTAATCTTTTTGGTTAGTTGATTTCTCTGTCATCACATTTGTGTATTCATTTTATCACTACAATTCTGATTGCTTACGATGAAGTCTTCACTCATTTTATTTTATTTTTTTGCTTTTCATGGTTATTGTCTTGCATCGCCCTTCCAGATAAACTTAAAAATAGGCTGCTCAGGGCCAATTAAAAATCCCACTGAAAATTAGATAACCTTTCAATTTATGGAAAAACTGAGTGACATTTTACATATTAATGCATCTGATTTAAAGCATGCTCCCTGTGCTCAGACACTTCTAACTTTGTTAACTAGTTAAGACATATATACACAGAAATATAAGGTATATCGGTATACATAATATACATATTGATATTAGGGAGCTTATATTAGAAACTAATATGTTTCTGTAAACAATAATAGCACCAGGAGTTCAAAGGCAGGAGATTCAGAGTAGAGAGCTCTCTCTTATTTTACAGAAGAGAACATCAAGGCCCAGTTGGGTTAAATCATGGAGCCAAGCAGTAATACCAAACATCGGGTCTGCTGATTTCCATTCCAGTGACCTGTCCACTGCATCAAGCTGTCACTCCCTTACACATTTATTTGTAGACCATTATAGAATGATCTAGAAATCTGTATCCGTGAAGCAGAAAAGTCCTTTAGAAAACTCACATTTCTAACTGTGTCAATACCTATAAACGAGTTTCTCCAAATCAGTTAAACATGAAAAGGTTACATTCAAACAACTCTATTACAAGGATTTCTTTTTATCTACATGACATCAAATAACAGATATTAATGATGTTTCCCTTTTCAACCATTGGTTTCAACATTAGAACACATAGCCTGTGTCTAGGTAATAAAATGGGAGGGAATTTTTTGCCCCTTTAGGCAATTCATCCCCTTGTCACTTTTTAAAGCCCTCAGGTAACGAACCCTAAGACCCACAGGAATCTTTACACCTGTGGAGAAGAGATTTCTAAAACTCAACATCAAATCCACTTTTGATTTCCCCTTGAGTTTGTTTCTGTCAGTGTTAGGCAGGTAACACATTCCAGCTTTTAAGCCATGAAGTGATCTTTTTTTAGAAAAAAAAAATTGCATTCACAGCTTTAATCTTATATTTCCATGCATATTGAGTTAAATGTTGTAAAACTATCAATTCTGTCAAAACCTAGCAAAGAGAAAACAGGACACCATGCAATCTTAATGTCCAAACTGACTAGTGATTATCAGAAATTAAATGTGCAGGAATTCCAAATCTTTTTTGATCTGAGATGTCTAGATAACTTTTGTTTTTCCATAATTGTATGAGGTTTCTACATAGTATTTAAGAATCAATTATATTGCAATTGATGTAATTAACTCTAATAATCCATTAAAAGTCAGTAGGAGGGCTATTCAAGTCAATAGAAAAGAAGGAGTATATTACGAAGGTGTTATTAACCTATACAGAATTTTACCAGACATTTTCTTTTCTTACATAATAAATACACAGTGGTTAGGAAGGCTGTCATTATAATTTAATGTGAACAATAGTCCATCACTTCTTTTCCTATACAACCCTTAACTAATTCCATGTACCATGCACAAGTAAAATGAAACCTTTTCTAATCAGGGTACAGGCATATCAATCATCTATTACTCCATGATTAAAGAAGAGGTCCTTCCCCAGCTATGTGGATGAGAACTGGGGACTAGCTGAAGTTTCAGGCCCACCTTTCCTTCCAGTTGACAGATCCCAGTTTCCAATGGCTGTCTGTCCATTGCAACTAATCAGAGAGTAAACAGCCATCCAGAAAGTTCTGTTTTGAATACTCTAGCAGCCACTAAATTGCCATTGAAAGCATGGCTATGTGTTCCCCTGAGCATCAAGTGAACTGTGGAGCATTCTGAACCTTTTAAATTAAGTAAGATGAGAACTCCTCACCTTCACAGCGTTCCACATGTCCTCACAGATATTTAAAACAGCCACCTCAATAGAGTTGGCCCAGTTCTCCCTAGGACTCCAGGTCACAGAGCAAGTCCTAAGGGCTCAGCCTGCTACCCATGCCCTCTTCGTTTCCAAGAAAATTAAGTCAGGAGAGCACAGTTTCAAACAAACAAACCCAATGTCCTCTTCTGAAAGGACTCTCACCTCTCACCAGGTCCCGGTTCTGCTTTTATAATTTGATAATGAACTTGCTGTGCTCTAATATTTGCATGAAAGGATACTACAGCATTAGTCTTAGCCAGTTATCCTACTATAGACTTCATTAGGAATACAGACTGTGTTGGCTTCTCCTGGCTTCACATATATGTCACAGCAGCTGTCCCCAGCTATGTGGACACCATGCAGTATCAGGAACAATACCTTCCACACAGGGAATAGCAGAGGTATAAAGCCGCAGGGGTTGTGGGGAAAGGGCACAGCAACTAGAATCATAAGACTTGGGATGAGTACAGGCTCAGCCACAAACTGGCTGTGTAATCCAAAGAATATCGCTCCTCTGTCTTCTCAACTGTAAAGTGGGTAGAAAAAGATCCCACATCACAGGGCTGTTATTAAATTAGCCCCATTACATTAGAAATAAATGAGGCAAGCATGTGAAATAAGCCTTGCAAATCAGAAAACACTGCAAAATCTGAGATTGTGTTTGTTCAAAGTCACCAAGAGCTCCCAAAGCCAAGGAGAAAAGGGATAATGCGATAATTCTCAAACTTTGGAGCACATGAGATTCATCTTGAGACTTATTTCAAGATATACATGCTCATTTCTCAGGTGATTTGAGTTCAAACTGTAGGCTGAGAAACACTGGGGTAAGGGGTTGGCTGAAAATGGATTCTGATTCATTCATGAGATATTTTAAGCACTCGGAAGCCTTAGGGGATACAAATAATTACAAGATACGGCTCGATGTCCATCAGCTTCAGCAAGATGTGTAGAAAGAAGACAAACATCCAGAAACAGATAAAATATAAGGCTGTGTGTGTCAAAGCAGAAAAGGTGGCTTATAAGAAAGACCTCTTCGAGTTTCTCCCTGGAGCCCTGACAAACACAAAATCCATATTCCCTGGAGAGGGAATTCTGGTTCACTCTGATGTCTCAAGGACGCCTTGCTCATACCTGCTTTCTCTTCTATGCAAACCTCAGTCCTAGGCCCCAAGAGTCAACATGAGTCACTGAGTCTCAGCCAGAAATCAAGGAGACAGTGTGGGGCCCCTCTCCCAGAAAGTCAGGCCTCACCGTGAAGTGGCATCTCTCACTCAGAGGGTTCATCTCAAAGATGGAACAAAGAACCCTTTTCATTCTGGAGAGCTCCCGTTTTATGTGCTACAGGTAAAATTGAACAAATCCACCAGAGGCATGAGCAGCTACAGTGACTAGAATACGAGACTTCCCCTCTGAAGGTTTCACTTTGAATCTCCTCCCTAAGGCCAGTCCCGGAGAGAGAATTTGGACACAGCAAAGCAGTGGCTTCAAAGTCACAGTAACTTTCTGCGTGCCTGGGAGGAGATGGAGAATGTCACCTTCCTTTTTTCTGAAACTCCCATCGTCACTTTGTGTAGGTTGCAAGAATACAGAGAAAAGAGACCTGGTCCAGGAGTCAGGAGACCTGGGTTGTCACTCTGCCCTCGTCAGTAATGAGCTAGGTAACCATCTCTCTTTCTTTGGCCACATCCTTTTCCAAAGAGAAAAATTCACGAGACTGACATCTACACGAGCTACTTCACAGGGTTAACGTGAGGGCTGGATGAAAAACTTCTTTGAAAAGTAAAAAGAGTCATCATGAAATACAAGAAATTCATATGAAAGCCCCAAAGCAAAAGTTGCAGCCTCCAAATTATCCGATTTGATTATGAATGTTGTCCTCTAATTCGCTAAAGTCCTCTCTGCTGCTTTGCTTTGAAGGTAGAGGCTGGTCCTCTGATAAGTCACCACCATTGATTCCTTTGCAGATAAAGACTTGCAAGACTAGGTTGTCCTATTGATTTCTGTCTGGCTCTCATATAGGTGTGCTGTCACTCTCTCCAGGCCGACAGAAGCTTGAAATGCTCCTACCCCAGGCTGTGCTCGCCCACCCCCAGCCTCAACCTGACCACACAAACCTGGAGGGACCTAAGAACCTCTGACCCCCGCCGCATTCATGTGACACCTTTGTTCAGTGCTACACTCACTTGAGAGGGGAAAAAAATACCTCAACCAGGAAATAAATCTTTTGCTGCTATTTCATCCTCCCCTCACGTGGCGCTGGAATATCGCTTTATAAAGGACATTCTTGTGGCCTTTCCAGTTCTTTTCCTTTAGGTCTGCAAACGGGAGTAGCCCGACCAAGGGGAAGCTACTCCCCAGCAGAGCAGTTCTTCAAAGGGGACTTCTTTGGGCAGGAAAAGGGAATGTCTGATACTGTGGCTGAATAAACAGACTCATCAAGCCCAGTGCCAGGTTGGAAAACCAGGCCCTCTGAGCCGCCAGCCATGCACCTCATGTGCATTCTCGCTCTGGCTCTCACTTCTCTGTCCTTCTGTCTCCTTTTTTTTTTTCCTTTCCATTCTGTCATCTTCTTTACCAAATGCCTTCGTGTTCCTGGGTATTAACTGTTGTTTTTATTATTATTAACTGCCTGATCTAAGAGGCTCTGCAGGTTTCAAAGCTCATTTTTGAATCACAAACTGTTGCATTACCTTAACTCATGAAGTTCCTTTATTGGTCAACATTCACCTATTCCCACAGTCAGCATCGACCTTCCTTAAAAAGCATCTCCCTTTAAAGGCAGAACAGATGATCCACCATGTCATATGCCCTGGATGGGGACTGAGAGAATCCTAGAGCTTGATGGACCCTCCAAAGATCATTATTTTCAGGAAAAACTAGAAATTTACAGACTCCAGAGGGTAACTGTTCACTTTGGGCTTTGAAAGAGGCCAGGATCTACCAACCCCACTTGCGACTTGATTCAGTGTCTCCCCGTGTATAGTAAAAGTATTTCCAAACATCTACGCTGAATTTATCCTGTATTTGGATTTTCTACTTGAAGAGCTGATCGTAAATGAAAGTCCAAACAAGAGGCCACAGCAGGATTGAGGCTTAGAAATTGGAATTTGTCTTTTCCAAACTACAAAAAAAATTTTTTTTCTCTTTATACAATGATACCAGTAAATGTTATGGCTATTGAGAAAATCTAGACACTGACTAGCTTTAGCTGTAACTCGTATATCCATCCATACACCCTCACAAGGACGGTAACAACTCTGTAGATTTCTCACAACACATTATGAGAACTTTTTTCCACTGTCTAAAAATTAGGCAGAGGGGCTCGGTCTTATTGCTCTGCTCTTATTGTCTGAATACTTTCTTAAATGTTTCTTTGAAAAACATTTTATAAACTTTAGAAACTTCAAGTTCCAAGGCAAACAACAACAACAAAGAGATAAAGACAATGGTTAAATAAATATCTGGTCAATAAGTGTATCTGAGACCCAAAGCATTGTCATTGTTTTCCCAATAGTAAGTTCTAACCTCAACCACTCACACACATCCCACCTTGCCATCGACATTTATGCACAGAAAGGTATTTTGGAAAAGGCTAGCTGAACGCCACACATTACATTTGTCCATTCTGAATATGGGGCAGGAGTTACTGTGGAGTAGTCCCAATACTGATCCAACCATCTTTGATGTCAGTAAACACTACCACCAAGAGAAATCCAGACTCGCCATTAGTCTACTTATTTTAACATTTGCCTAGAGCTGTGTTTGTCTACCTTTGGGGAAGGAGAAAAAAAAATTGAATTCAGCTAGTCAGATGCTGTCTGACAAGCAATACCTGGATATATAGAAATATCTCATTAGCAAACAGATTTTTAAATGACTTTTGTATAGGCACCGCCGTCAATGGCCTGTCGAACTAAGAAGAATTGGAGTCAGTGATTATTTTTAACCAGTAGGAGTCTACAATGCACCTGTTCTTCCTTTTGAGTCGCACAGATTAGGTTCTCTATTTTGCAATCACGGGCACAAACATTCCCTCAGACATGCTGAAGGGACAAGGTGGGAGACATTCATTTCAGTTACCTTTGCCCAGGCTTTATTTGTTCTGCAGATAATAAACTTTGGTCTTCTTTACTCAACCAGTCATCTTGCACAAACAGAAAACTCCCTCAAAACTTTCTGTTCCCATCGGACCCTTGAGAAAACAAAATGGGTGAAAAAAAAAAGCATGATTAAAATCTACTTTCTTTGGTCAACAGCCTAAAGTTGAGCAATTTCTCGACATCTTAAAAAGGACTGTCCTGGCGTCAGTATGAGAGTTAGTAAACTCCCTATTGATCAAATAACTGAAATCAGTAATAACTGGAGTCAGAAGTCTGAGGTTGTAAACACTTGTTCTGTAATCATTTCCTATTCCTCCATGTAGCAACATCGAGTTCTTGTCCACATTCATCTTTTCTAAGCAGTGGTTTCTCAACTTTTAGATCACACATTTCAACCAATAAAAAAAATTTTGAGGTATATCCAATCTATGTATTTTCACTTATAAATTACATATTTTCTTGTATTGTGTGCATCAAAAATACAACTACCAAAAAAATTATTTATTTAAGATTAAATAAAAAATTCAAATAAAAAGAAGGTTTCATATCTTCTTTCTGCACTGGATCATTTTAGATTTTCCACAGGGTGTAGGATCTCCTACTCCTGAACCCACTGATTTGGGAATGCAGTGACCTGCCATGGTCTTAAACTCAGTTGCCACTTTGCCCTAATTGAAACCTATTTTCAAGAGATTTGCTATCAGTATCATCCTCTTATGTGAAGAACTCATCATTACATTAAAGCTTCCAGCAGGATTCGAATTTTAAGGATACACTTAATTATGAGGAAAAAAAGCTTTATTTCATGTTAATGTATTATCAGGAATGGCAAAACAATTCATGATATTTGGAGGAGGGAAAATGTTTTCTGGTGGCCCTGATAACAGACAAGTCGAGAAGTCCCATATGTAGTAAGTAGGCAGGGGCAGCACCAAACTTGGTGGGTACAGGGGGGGAGGGGTGAGCAGGGGAAGTTTTTAAGGACAACAAATTGGTTAGAAGAGGGAAGAGTAGAGATGAGATTTTTCCTGAGGCCTGCCCCAAATTTCCTCTTAAGTTATATGTTCATTTAGGGAGTCAGAGCAGGGGGATACTTAGATATCACAGAAAAAGAGCCTAAGTCCTACAAGCCATGGCTGTGGTTCCCTCATGATGAATGAAAACAAACCCTATAAACTTTCACAAGGTCAACATAGAGATTCAAAGTCTTGGTAGGTAGCTTCAAGTCTAGGAGTAAGACTTCTACGATTCAAGAAAATAATCAGTTTTGCCTCAAAAAAGCAATCACAGGTATTTATATTGCTTAAGAACTTATGTTTGTAATGAATTTAAGAAAAGGATTTCCCCAGATGAGCAATAATCTAGATTTTTTTCATCTTTGTGAATGTGAAGTTGGGGTGCTTTAAAAACCTAAATAATCCACTAGACTTATGTATTGATCCAATCCTTCAGGTAATTATAAAATAGTGTCCTTGATTTTAACCTATAAAATGAGGGTAAGTAAAGCACAGAGCAGGTCAATAAACTGTTGAGACATGTCTCCTGAGTATGTATATATACATATATATTACACTTATAATACGTACTTTATACATATTTGTATATTTGTGTGTATAAAGAAGCTCCTGACATTCAGTTTACCATCTAGTTGGGCAAATCAGATGTCCATGAAAAGTTATAAAGTGATGTATATCTATTGGCAAAGGACATCATAACACAAAACACGTCATCTAAGTATGTGTTTAAATAAAGAGTAGAATATAATTAAAACCTATTATGAGTTTCCAGAAAAAGTGGGGACAGGCATTTCAGATAGAGAAATAAATGGTATGGGACATGAAAAGAAGTTTAATTTAGTAAATCATACTCAGGTGACACGAGATGCACTAGTGTGAAAAAAAGTATCCATATTGATGAAATATGAGCTATGAAGTTAAAGCTAACAGATAGATAGAGGAGCCTTGTTATATGACAATTAAGCTAAAATTTAGTTTTGTTTGGAACATCCAGGTAATTAAGGCAACGTATGTATTATTGTTGTTGTTGTTTAACTTAAAATATTCCCTAGAATGTCCTTTTGTGCACTGTGGGATGACATAGATATAGAGACATAGCATAAGAAGGCACAATGTGATAGTAGGTTCATGACAGGGAACTTGCCAAGTGTGCACAGGAATACTGCCTGCCCTTGGACCTTTTCAGGCTTTGACCTTTGTTTCTGACATGTCAAAGTATCTCTTGTGTCATTACCAGCCCCTTCCCCCAGTCCCTCCTAGCTGTTACCACTGAAAGGACATAAACTATGCCAAAAATGATAAGACCTGAGAAATGCTGAACAGCACCAATTCTTTTGTCAATATTCCTGTTCCAAAATCTCCTTTTACTTAACAAACCCAGCTCACCTTTCTCTGTTGATACAAGGGAGAAGAAAACTGAGGCAAATAATCAAATATTTCTCTCCAGAAGATAATTCTCCAGAAGGACACTGAAAGATGCCACCTATCTAGGTTACCCTGTGTTGCCTGGGTTCCCCTTTGCTTTTATAACTGTCACGAGGTACTCCACCTGCACTGGATCAGAACTGCTCTAAAGAGGAAGCTCACCAGGAGCAAAATCTGATTTTGCAGCTTCTCTTGCTGTCCCTATTATAAGTTTAAGAAGCTAGCTTCAGCCCCCATGTGCAGCAGAAACTCAACACGGTAAGCCGCAGATGAAGATCCCAGTTTTGCTTAGACCTTGTTTTAAAGAATGCATGGATGACTCAGCTCATCAAGTTGATCATCAGTATATGGATCACATAACCACAAAAGACCAGACCACAAATTATCAGAATAGCTCTTTGCTGGTTTCATAACCAAATATACTTGATGTTGAGGCTTATCGTTTAGAAGTTAACTATACAAACTGTCAAGTCAAAGTAAAGTTAACAAACAAAAGTTAAAGCTGAGTTTTAATCTCCACAAGGGCAGAGGCTGTGCCTGTTCTGTCCAACACTTTTCCTCAGCACTGATCCTCGTGCCTGTCACACAGTAGGTGCTCGTGGTAAGTGATCACCATAAGTTCTTTCCTTCTGGGAATGCACAAGCCATTCTGCTACTGGGAGATGGAATCTATTTCTCCAACTCCTGGAATCTAGGTTGCCTGGTGACTGCTTTGACAAAGAGAAGATAGAAATGATCTGGGTGACTTTTAAAGCTAGGTCTTAAGAGGCTTTGCAACTCCTACCTGAATTTTTTAGAAGACTGGGCAGGAGGCAGCTGGACACAATGTAAGAAATTTGATAATGAAGAGAACAACAAGCTCTGAGGATGCCCAAGTTAACCACATGGAGAGAGAGAGAGTCCTGACTAGTCCTATGACAGACATGAGAATGAAGAAACCTTTCGATGGCTCTCGCCTCAGCTAGCATCTGACTACAACCACATGAGGGACACCAAGTAAGAACTCCCAAGCTGAGCCCATCAACTTCAAGGACCAAGAGTGTTAATAACAAACTTACATTAAGTTGCTAGGCTCTGGGTAGTTTATTACACAGCACAGATAATGGAGAAAGTGTCCTATGTTTATTGAATAAGAAAATGAATTGATAAAATAAGCCATTGAGAATAAAGGGTTCCCAAATAAACCCAATGAAATCCATTAAATAAAGTATTAAGGTGAAGTCAACAACAGTAAATGCTGTCAGAAAATTGGAACAACTTGGTGGATAATTAAGGCCGAGAGGAAATCTGCTACAGAGTAGAGAAAGTGATTTTTTTGAGAGTGGAATTTTCCAGATTCACTAACCATCTTGACTACATTCATTAGATGATTGCGCAATGTCCCACTTCCCTTCATACAAAGTAAACTCATGATTGTGCTTCAGCCATGGTTCTAGGTGCAAAGTAGAGAAAATATATTAACCAACAAGGAATATGGGTCACCAAGAAACATAGACTGTCTAGAGTCTAATTTGTGTCTGAAGACTCTAACTCTTCTCTCTCCAGTCTTTTAATTTTATAAAACAGACTTTGGTCCAGGTACACTGTGTAAAACAACTAAATATAGCCAGAGATCAGGGTGGGTGGGAATGGAAAAGAGAGGAAAATGCTGGGCACTGGCAGCTGTTACATCATCACATCCCCCATAACTGTGCTATTATGTGCACAGGACTCTTCAGCTGGATACAGTCACCACTTTATAGTGATAAAAAGATTAATTAGTGACATGATCCATATCTTTCATTTCTTTGATGGTTGTAAATAAGCCTGAGTCATTCTATCATTATTCTTACCATGGGCACAATAGTCTTACCCTTTTTTGGTGAAGAAAATAAATATCAAGAGGATGTCTTTCATCTTTCACAGAGTTTTAACTTCGTGCCTTTTTAGATGAAATCACACCAGGGTCTGGCCCTCCCTTTCCTGAGTACACTTATGGCTTAACAGGTCCTTCTCAAATCCAAATCCATGCCACCTCATCTTCACTGAGAATATCCTAACTCTGCTCCAGTGTGAACTCATAAATCCCACATTCCCGAGGAGATCCCAACTCTGCCAGAGCACAAAGGTCGAGTCCAGAACCCAATAAACAAAATATAGAAATACTCTGACCAACTCTACACAGCCAACTTGTGAATGCAGCTTAAAACAAACAAAAAAACTAGATTGACAGTCTCCATGGATCCAATAAACCAGACAGCTGTCAACTCCTCCTCCTTTTGGCTATGCAGACAGGACCCAGAGTTCAAGCTTAAGGTCACTTGTTGAGCAAGCAGCTCCTCACAGTCACCTGAGCAGGTTAGAAAGGAAAATGGCTTAAGCTGGGGTAGCATTTAGGATAGTTGTTGGAGAGAATGATCAGATTCTATGGCGAAGCAGTCCTTAAAATGAGACTTAAACACATGGAGACTACTTTCTTACTGGCTATTGATTCTGGTGTCATTCCACTTGAATCAGTACAGAACAATTTACTGTCTGGTAGTGTCTGGCACTGACTGGGGACAGAGAACAGGTTAAGATCTGCCCTAGAGGAGCTTGCAAGAAGACATGGGTTATGGAGGGGTGACCACCTGAATCTCCTATTGGAAGGACAAGGAACACCTGTACCAGACATTTTCTGTTGAGACTCAGTAAGTACCATCTTTAACCTTTGGAGCTCGCCTCAGTACCACAAGGCCTGAGAGCTTGGAGACTACATTTCCCAGTCTTTCTTGCCAGTGGGGTTCTTGGTGTAATCGTCCATGGAGAGGTGACATCTTTGGAAGGTGGAAGAAAAACAATCACTTTCCTCTATCAGTAGCTACAAGCAGAAGTGTGGGCATTGGCAGATAGCAGACTATGGGGCTAGGTATCCGCCTCTGAGCATCCTCCTGAGACTCACTCCCTTCAGTGCTACAGGCAGCTGACATCACCAGTGGCAACCTGGCTTCCCAGTGATTCCCTCACTTCATATTCCCCTAAAGTACCAACTTCCTTGACCTTTACTCTCAGCTCGCCCAATGATTCTGTAAGCCTCTAATTCCTTACACTGAATTCCTTCCTCATGGAAATATTTTTAGTATATAAGTCAGATTGGACTAGGTAAATTTCAGTAATAAACAAACCACAAGCTCTAAATAGTATAAAAAAGTAGCTTATTTCTTGTTCAAGATGTCAGCTGAATGGCTTCCATCTTGTAGCTACACTATCTGAACACATGCCATCCAAGATCCTAGTGGAAGAGGAGAACATAGAGAAAAGAGACACATGCTCTCTCAGTTTCCTGGACCAAAGGTGACATGGTGCTTCTGCTTACATTCCATTACAAAGAACTAGAATGGGTCTTGTGGCCCCAATTACATTGCAGGGAAGAGGGGGCTGTGGTGTTCCCCTGTGCCCAGGGAGAAACCAATGGTTTGGTGAACACATTGCCTTGTATCTGCCACCAGAGGCTTCTGTTTTCTTACTAGATTGTTATATTTGGTACCAGATGTGATGTCCCATAACAAAGCCCTAAAATATATGGCATCGACTTTGTAGTCAAGTTGCTAGGAGCAAACATATTAGGCTGGCTGGTGGGAGATCCACCTCATTTAGTGGAAAAACTCTTGGCAAAACTGTGGCCTTTAGTAACTTGAAAGTCAGACCACATGACTCTTGAGCTTGTAGATGAAAAATAGCATGTGTTGGTTGTTAATGGCTGTTTTTTGACAACATAATAGAAGAAAAAGAGGCTATCAGGGAAATAACTAACTGGTTCTCAGGCAAAGATAAAAAGGAAAAGCAACCGTTTCTACAGCTTCCTTCTGGTGTCAATTTTTACATTAGTCAAGGTAAGTAACGCCTGCTGGTATAACCAGCAGGCCCCAAAAGCTCAGCGGCTGAATAGATCAAAGTTTATTTTTCATTCACAAACAGTCTAACATGGATATCCTTTGTTGGGCAGCTGTCCCGGGCTCCTTCAAACAGCCATTCTAGGACCTAGATTCCTTCCATGTAATGGCTCTACATCTTCTAGAATGGGTGACATCAGGGTTGTCCAGCCAGAAGAGGGAGAGGGTGGGTCAAGGTGGGGGAGAGAATACTGAAAATACACCCACGAGTGACAGACATCTCTTCCATTCAGCTCACATGCCACTGATAAGAACTAGTCACATGGTCCCAAATCACCTGCAAGAGAGGATGGGAAATGAAGCCTCTGCCTGAGCAATTTCTTCCATAAAACAACTCTACGCTGTGGAAGGGGATGATAAATATTCGCTGGTCAGCTAGCCATCTGTATTGTAGTACTACAAAGTTTTTTTTCAGGGGGTGAGGGGTGGGACAGGAGGGTTGTTTGCATTTTTTTTTTTTTTTTTTGCTATTACATACATTTCCCCCCTTAATAATATAACTTCTTTTCCTCTTTCTTTATACATGCACTGTCTCTCTTTCGTCTCTTCTGTGATCTTACTTTTTTCTTTTATTTTGCTGTTAATGATCATTAACTGTAGCATTCTACCCTCTGGCTATTTCTAGGTATGAGGTCACGAGAAAAAGATGGGGCTGTCATCTTATCTTGTCAGAATTGAGAAAGAAGTCATTTCTGTGCCTTTTCCTTCCTACTCAAATCCCATCTGATTCTCACTTTAGAAGTGATAAACAGTGCAAGGGGGAGGTCAAAACAAACCTAAGAAGGCAAAAAAGATATATTTGCAAGACTGTGGATGTTTTGTACACTTCCTTGTTCCATCTTCTTCCATACTGTCAGGTTTCCTGCTGGCTTTGGGTAGAAGTTTCAAGTGTTCAGTTGTCTTCTCTTTATTCAATTATTAATAGAGATCACTCATCACTGTTGAATGAGGAGGGCAGGGCAAAAGTGATTTAGACAGTTTCAACTGTCCGATAACACAATTATAATATTTAGGGGTTTTCTTTCACCCATAGATGCAACTTCCATCCATTGTCAGTTTGAGGGAAGAAATAAACATACATTTTGGAAAATGTAAAACTTGAATATTCTATAATGTGCAAATGCCACATCCTCCTCGGGAGGTAGCCAGCACAAGTAACTATTTCTTCACTACAACCTACCTCACTCCTAGCCTTATTTGTGGGGTTTAGAACAGGAGAATAAGAGTTTTCCTACCCCAACAACTCCTGTCCTTTGGAATAATTCCCATTGTCATCAGCTGGGATTGGCTGGTTCAGAAATCGGAGTTTTCTAACTTTAATTAAAAACCGTGTTGAGCAAGACTCAACACTCTCAATTCTGTGTCATTGTTTGGCAAAGAGTCCCCGTAAAGTCACGGCCTCACAGCATCTTTCTATTTCTGTGTTTGCCCTCTTTTCTGGTGGGGGAGCTGACATGAAGCCAGAGCCCTGGAGCCTTGACAAGCTTTTAGAGGCACTTTTGAGTGTAAGAGCAAAAATAATAACAATACATAACATGTTCTATATACTTGCCAGACGTTGTGCAAGCATTGTTGTAGTTAATCTTCTCAAAATGTTACGAGGCAGACCTTGTTATTATCATCTCTATTTTATAAACAAAGAAACGGAGGCGGGGAGAAATTAAGTCACATGTCAAGGAGATATAGTTTTTGAATGTTACTCCAAGAACTCCAACTTGACACTGTTTGACCGCAAAGCCTATAGCTAAACCACTGTTACAGACTATTTCCATAAAAATTACCCAAAGCGGTAGCATAATGATGGTGGGAGTAGGGCAGGGTCGCTCAGCAGAAAATAATTTAAAAATGCAAATTCCCACAGAAATTAATCACAACAACAAAAACTATTAATGTTTCTTGAGCACTTATTATATACCAGGCACTGTTTTAAATCTTTTACATGGATTTAGAATCCAGGGAATCACTGCAACAATCCTAAGAGATAAGTGCTATTTATTATTATCATCCTTATATATGTATATATTAGGATGATAATATATATACATATATATATATATATATTGTGCAATGATAATATATATATATATATATATATATTGCAGAAACAAGTATAGGATCATACAAGTAGCAATTAGTAAGATGTTGAGGGAGAGAAATAAGGTCCTAATGAACTTATTTGTCCTCCACGGAGATAAGAAAGGGCAGACTGGCAAGATAGCTAGAAAGTTCTTCAGCAGAGCTTACCTTCTGACTTGCTCACACAGTCAGAACCATCCCAAGGTCACAGGAATCCAAGGCCCTGGGCCCAGGCTCTCTCCTCAATCTGAACGTACAAAGTTTTGGACGACGCCGGTGCATCCTCAGAACAGTCCATCACTCCTCCCTCACCAGACCAGAAGGGTTCCAGTGCCAAGGAGCTCTTCTGTCCTATTGAAAGCAAAGAATGGTTGCCTCTGAAATAAGTACAAAGAGCAAGCAAATTTAGTCAGTTTATGCAAAACACAAAATGGCATCTGCCATCTGGAAAAATACACCAAAGGCGTGAGCCGTCAAGCCCCTTTCAAGACTTTGGCATGTAAAATCAACATTTTTTTTTTAAGTTTGAAAGGTCCAAGTGAAATCCCAGCTTCATTAAATGTAATCCCCCTTCCTCTGTTCCTGTCACTGGCCATACACTCTCCCATCGCACACACTCCCCCAGTTAAAAAGATATACATGTATGTAATTCGTGTAACATATTACATAGAATATTAACATATTATAATGTATAATATACATATGTAACACATACATGTGTGTGTGTGTGTATTTCCTTTCTCAGTGGTGCAAAGATCTCTGAGAAGATGGACTTGACAACAGAGGGCTTTTTAAAAAAGATAATTTTTAAAATCCTTTTTTTGTGTTTAAAATGGTTTAAATGAATAAACTTGCCCTTGTATTGCTTATATGCACCTGGAACCTAGCTTGTCACTGACATTACAGAGGCCCAGAAATTGTGGATTGATGCTGCGCTGTCTTTAGAATCACAAACTCCTGATGTCGCCTCCATCTGCATTCATTTCAAGGAGTTCAAGAAAGATGAGACTAAGGAGGGCTGCTCAGTCTTTGTTTTGGTGCCAGGCAGGCAAGCAGGGCGTCCAAACAGAAATGTGTCCGTCACACAGAAGCGAATAAGATGCTGGCAACGCTTATGTAAGAGTTTTGATTAAATGAACAGAAATCAAGACCCAGAAAATTATTGGTGTGGTATAAGAAGAAGGTTGGTCAAATTGAATGGACTGAGAAGGGACAGAATCATGGCTGAGGATGAAGTTATCTACAGGCTTACAACAACTCTATGTGGAAGGTACTTCACGTATGCGAAAATAGGTCCAGAGAGGTTAGCTGACATGGCTGGTGGCAGTATCTAAATTTAAAAGTGCGTGGTCTGATTTCAGAGTCTACCCCTATAACCGCCACATTTTACTGCCCAGCATATGTATGTATAGATAGCCTAGACCAGAAAGATATATACCATGAGATTATCAGTTTCCCCCTGGTGGTAGAATCGCAGGTGACTCTTTTTAACATACTGCTCCGTGTTTCCCTACTTTCTATTATTTAATCAAAATGTTTCAAAGGTTACTGGGAAAAGCAGCTAAAATTTAGTTAATGGTGGAAAGAAGCTGAAACTTAATTAATGAAGAAAACTCGGTCTTCTCATGAGCTAAAGACCATACGAGGCCAAATACTGGGGTGAGGGTCACAGAGGCAGCCAGGATTGGTCCTGGTGCTGCTCACATCACAGTCTGTTGCCGTCTGTGGCTGACTGGGTTGCATCTTTTATCTGCAACCATCCAGCTCTTCCCAGGTCAACCCCCTTCCAAGGCTGAGGATGATTCCCAAGGTTGGGCCTTTGGGAGGAGGGGAAAAATTGCGGGGGACAGAGATGATGGGCTGGAGGACAGGTCACATCTCCAGGGCTGATCTTATCAGAGCATCAGATTCTCCACTCTTTTTCGTAGCACACGCTACGCATGTGTGTTTGAGCCTGGCTGACTCATCCCTCACCCCCTCTCAGAAGGGCCTAGTGACAATATGGTTCCATTGCATTAAAGTGGATAATCTTTTGATCATTTCTTTGCCCCATAGACTTAGGGAGACATGCTGACATTTTGCATAAGTTGGTGCGGTGTGTGTAGCCTGTTCTAATGAAAAGAAGCATCTCCTGGAGTCCACCAGACCTCAATTAAAATCTTAGTTCTGCTCCTTATCAGCTGTGTGACCACAGGACAATTCATTTCACTTCTTTGGCCCTCAGTTTCCTCATCCATAAAATGCAAGACACTAGTTAGAAAGATTGGACTGGCACGAGGAATTATTATTATCAGAAGCAGTGATAACATTAGATGCTACCCACACACAGGCTCCAGCAGAAGACCCACTCCTGCCACCTCTGGGAAGTTAACAAGTTGCGACAAAAATGATGTGACAATGGACTCCAATATATTATTGAAATGACATTCTCCAACTCCAGGGGCTGAGGAGCTTGTTGCTATCACAGAACCCCCTTTAGGCCAGTCTTTTGAGTGTCACTTACACCAGTTTGGAAGTAATCTGCTTGCTCGCCCTTCCAGCAAAGGATGTCACGATCAGCTAATAGAAAGTGACAAGAAGGGATATAATGAATGAGAGGGAGTTAAAGTTTGGGATAAAAAAAAGAGCCTTGTTCTTTTGGGGAATGCACAATGCTAAGCATACCATGTTAAATCGTGCGTGTCAAATAATGGACTAATTAAGAATCTTCATGCACTTTTTTTCACATCTCATTTCTGTTATCCTTTCAAAGATGTATTTTCAAATTAGCTCTGAGCTCTTTAAATAAGTACCAAGGGGAAAGAAGAAGAAAAAAGAGGGCTCGTCTATCAGAGAAGCACAAGATGAACGTAAAAGAAAATACACAAGGAGTGGAGTTGGGGGCTTTGTGAGCAATGTTGGGGAGTTTTATAATCAGAGCGGCAACTTCTTGAATAATGGAATTTAATAACATATAATAAACTATGATCCAGGAGAACTCAGATTCAATCCCACTAATTGTTTGAGCCAGTGAAACGAAGGCAAAGTTTATCGTGCCAACACGCTGCTAATGCCACTGAACACTGCAGGGGACAGACAATTGTTCCCAGCTGCCTACCTCCTCTCACCCAGAGGGCACATGGTCCCAGCCTTCCAAACACCAAGCTGAATCTCCAACTTGCAATGGCAGTCCTAGTTCTAGGACTTTAAAGTCACAGAAATGTAATTTTTGTAATCAACAAACTATTGTATTAAGCAGAGAACAGAGGGGTAACTAGATACAAAGCCTCCAATTAGGTTATAAAGAATAATAACCAATATGCTTTCATGCTAATGCCAAAAAATACAAAAACCTATAATAAATCTAATTGAGCACATGATCGTAAGCACTGTTTTTCTACCTACATAGCTCTACTGTATTACGGTAGATTCCAAATAGAGAAACGCGTTTCTTTTTTCATTGTTATTGAAAAGGATGGTTTTTTTTTTTCTTTTTAATTTGGGTCATTTTACCAATGTCAAAAAATGGGAAGGTATAATTAAGAAAAAATAATCTTCTCTGTCGTTACTCATAGATTATAGCTAAGCATGAAAAGGAAGACAGGAATTGAAACAATTATCTGGGTAGTAGTTCAGGTCTCCCCCCAAAGGGTAGAACTTTCTAATAAAACATATTTTTTGCCTGAATTATTAAGGTAAAAGCCTTAGTTTCTACTTTATGAGTGTGGACCTATCTGTTGATGAAAAATCTTTTGTAATCATTTAAAAGAGTTTTTTAAAAGCTTTTTGTGACAATTAAGTGTATAATTTCTTTTTGTGTAAAAACTTTAAGGTACCTCAACACCACACAATCTCAAATTCCATAGAACATTTTGCAAAGTAGCTATTTAAATTACGAAACCTAAAAAATGTTAAGAACTAGTATTACCTTCCCTTTCCCAAAAAGGTCCATGAAATTTTGGTTACATTTGGGGACAGAAGGGGGAGTGAAATACCTCTGTAAACCGATAGTCTAAAAACAGGAAAATCAGTATTGTGCCACGGCTATGAGCAGCTAATAAAGAGAACATGGTTAGAAGAGATTAAGGTTCAAATTAAGGTCAGAAAAAAGACTGATTGAGGAAAACTGCCATGTTCCGTTGCATGGCAGTTTAAGTGAGGCAGTTTCCCCCTGAATCAGTCTTAGGTTGAAAAATTACACTGCTGGGGTTAATAAAGAGCCTGGGCATTTGTTTGGACTGAGACTTCAATTAAAATGTTATTTGGGGCAGCCAGAGCTAATGTCTTGCTTAGAGGTAAACTGAACTGCCTTTTAAGAGGATGGGAAAAAAAGAAGACGAAGAAAAAAAAGACCACCTAACCTGTCAAAGGCCCTGAATAACTGGCAGAAAGAATTGTGTTTGCTGGACCGGTGCCCAACTCAGCAGTGAGCATTCTTAAGGGTTTTGTGACATCATCTGAGGCAGCTGAGGTTTTCTGAATTTTTGATTGTTGCACTGGGTGAGGAAGCTAGTGTTCAGCTGAGCCTTCTTTGAGACAAAAGAAAAAAAAATCTGGTTGGTGAAATATGCCAAGGTTTTTTTGTTGTTTTGTTGTTGTTGTTGTTGTTGTTTTGGTTTTTTGTTTTTAAATGCCACAAAAGGGGTGGGACCAAGAATTCTGAGTCTTAGTCTCATGACTCGACTCCAGAGACAAAAATTGATGAATACAGTTCATTGAATTTCTCAGTCCATATCAATTTGCCCACAGTGAAACAAAAACCAAGTTTGCTTTCATTTCACTTCTTTAGGGTGAATGGAAATCCCCCCTGAATGAGCTCCTTCTCCTCTACATTTGCTCATATAGTCCATGGAGATTCATTAAACATCTTTGCTCTGGCCAGCCAGCATCGGGCATCCCTTGGTCAACAAAGGAGACATGTCTCCCAGCCTTTATGAGGCTTAGAGTCAATAAGTAAAAAGAGGAATAAATATATAATTACAATTTGGTAAGACGGGAGGAAACAGCATGGAGATAGAGATACATTCCATTTCTCTCCAGTCTTGTTCTTAACCAATCCTGTGAGAAGTGATGATTTAAAGACCTCATTATTAGCACATGGGTGGTTAAGGAAGCTGTTTTACGGGAGACAGATGATAATGTGATTTTCAATTGGGGAGTTTGGAAACTAGTCACAGAGATAAAGGGAGTGATGCACAGAGGCGGGGGGTGGGGGGAAGGACAGCCCAAACAGTGTGGATGGGAGCCCAAATGGAGTATAAACTTTGGTGTTTCTCATCCAAAGAGTGGTACAAGCGAAGTAATGGAGTCCCAGAGATATGCAGAAACAGAAAAGGCCCTGTGGAGGGAGAGAGGCTGTGTCATAAGAGGACCAGGTGACAGTGCAAAAAAAAAGAAAAAGGTGCAGTAGGGTGCAGAAAGGAGAAAGGGAGCCTTTGCATTGCTCATTTCCTGCCTGCTGTTCAACTTTCTTAAACCAAGTCTAGAAAATGGACCCAACTTGTCTGGATCTCAATTCAAATTGATCCCTAACGTCCAGTGTTCCCATCAAACTAAAGGAAATAATTATGAGAGCATGCATTCTCTTCTCCCCTGATCCTACAAAATTAAAACAAAATAAAGTTAATAGAAGGTGTTTCATCTTCACAACATCCTTTAAAAAGATAAAGGCTCAGCTCGGACTTAAGCTATACAAAGGCACGGACTTCCCACTGAAAAATGGGGAAGATAACACTCTGAAAACAAAATGCCAATGATGAGATCATTGCAATGGGAACAAGCGAACCGGCGAGCTGAGAAGTTAACACAACATCATGAGAGCTACGTCTGTCCAACGCGTGGCAAAATCTGCCAGGCCCAGATTGACTTCATTAGTCATTTAGAAGCGCATAGATCACAGAAAAAATTATCCTCCTCCTCGCGGAGAAATAGTTGATCATCAGTATAAATAGAAACTGATTAGAACACCAATTCCTCAAAGCATAAATATTTCATTCACCAACCAGTTGCTATTTTGCCCTGGGCAATTAAGAAGAAAGTGTGCAATGCCACCACACAAAAGGTGTGACTGTAATCAACTTTAACGAGGAATCGGGTTTCACGTGGATTCATCCTGCTGCATACAGGGTGAACACACAGACCACACTGTCCCAGATGCAGTCGGGGAGCCTGGGCAGCAATAGGCATAACCACACAACCCCATCAGCCCTCTTCGCCACCCTTCACTGCTTTGCATCTGCTTGAACCAATGTGATTCTCATTCAGCCGGTATTTGTCAGGTGCTTTCTAGATGCCGGCACCGTGTTGGGCACTGGGAATTCTACACTCAACAAGACAACCATGAGACCTCCCCTCTTATCATCCCCAACTTATCTTTGGTCTTCTCCATCCCCCTACCCAGCTTAACGTTTCTTCCAGAGAGTTTATCACTACCTGACGTTGTAACACATCTGTGTTGGTTTCTTGTTCATTATTGCCTCACTAAGACACAAAGGGCACAGGCAGAAACCTGGACTGCCTCACTGTGTGGTACCCCTGACATCTAGGCCACATTAAGGGCTCAAAGGATATTTGTTGGGTGAGTACGACTATGTTCAAGTGATTTATTCATTTCTATAGTGATAAGCAGCATCAAGGAGAAGTGTTGGTGTCGTGGGCAAGTGTCATTAGGGTTTCTAAATTAGGACATGAAGGAGGCCTTTCCTGAGCAAGACATTGCAGTTGGACCCTAAATAAAGAGAGGGGTTTATCTTGAGAAGCGGCTGGAAGAGGCCTTTCAGGGAGAGGCAGTGCACATATAAAGGTGTCTGCAGTGTGGAAATAACAAGAACAATAGAAGGTGCTTAATCTCACAATATCCTTTAAGGAGATAAGGCTCAGACTTAAACTACAGAAAGGCAGGGACTTCCCGCTGAAAAATGGGGGTGATAACACTTAGAGAACAAAATGCCAATGATGAGATCATTGCAGTGGGAACAAGGGAACCAGCGAGCCGAAGGAGTAACACGGAACGCTTACTGAGTGCCTGTTCTGTGCCATGCACAGCGTTGAGGCCTTTTCATGCACCCTTATTTAATAGTCACCGCAATGCCACAAAGTAGATACTGTCATTATCCCCAATTTGCAGACAAAAAAAAAAAATTAAGGTTCAGAGAGGTGCAGTGATTGCTTAAGATTCCTCTCATTAGACAATAGGGCCATGAACTCACCTTCATTCCTCTCCTAAGCCCATGGTCCGAATGACTACTTGCTCATGCTTGCCTCTTCATTTGATTCTCTAAATTTCCATAAAGATAAGCCTAAGAGTTCCTACGTGACTTTACGTCAACATATGACGTTCACAAATATCTAATGTCTTCCCAATCACATTGTGAGTGCCACGGATGGGTCTTATTTATCTTGGTTTCACCGATATCGAGCACAGTGTTTGGCACATGATAGGGGTTTAAATTAATGGATAAATAAGCCCAAGGAAATCTAATAGAAACTCTCAATATGCCCTTTAAGAAAACACACATTACACACCAATCCAAACATGAATAACAGATAAACTGAAGAATGATCATTCACGTAATAAGAATTCCACATTCCCTGTCTGTTCCTTCCTCTCCACCTACTACACTGTTCCTTTATATACTGGTTTTTCTGGTAAATCGAAAATATGGCTCATTTTTTAAATTACAGATACTGATATTGTACCATTACTTAAGGGAGGAAAGGAATCATGGGGACATTTATATAACTACACATGAGTCATGGGTCCACGCACAAGCTGAGAGAAGGTGCAGTTAAGGAGCAAGTGGAAAGGGAGTTACTACTGCCTGATTCTCCCTCAAAGGCATCGAAAAGCTACACTTCACTTAAAAAGGCAGAAAGGTGAGAAACATTGCATTTTAAACTTGGAAGATGTCTCCTAGAAACATTTACCACAGACACACAGAAGCTGAAATATTCCAAACCAACCACAGTTCGGAAGTTGGAATCCCCCCCATGAGATTACTAGAAACAACTTGTTTATTGGCTCATGAAAGACATGTCACCTAACCATTCATAGTAGGGGGTCTGAGGAAAATAACTCACCCACCGTGAAGTCAATGTTCAAGTCAATATCCCTTGGGGAGAAAAATATTGCTCATTGATGAAGATTGATTTTTCTTTTCCTTAAGAAATTCTGGAAGAGTAAACTTTTTTTTTTTTCATAGTGAATGTAACTAAACACACCAATGCCAAGGTCTGCTTTTTTCCATCCTCACTACAATACGCAAAACTTATTAGTGTAATTATAAATGCTCTTCAAGCTATAAACGTCAGTTCCATTTTTTAAAACCTCATTTTAATATCTAAGCAACGGGACCACAAATAAATTGGGTGTATGTCCTTTGCTTTACTTAGCAGCATCTTAAAAGTGAGATATTTTTTGATGTTTTAAGACAATAAAAAAGTAGAGTAAAAAGTAAGAATACTGGATTCACATGTGTTTTCTTACAGATTTAATAACGGCTTTTTAAAAAGTTTCTCACTGTTTTTCTCTTACCTCAATTACAGCAACAATGAATCTAGCCACTTATTTACCTGTGGCCTTCAAAAAAGCAAGCGGGTTTGATGCTCAAAGAGAAAAGAAGGATGAATTTAATGGGTTTCATATTTAATATGTTGCTTCAGGCTAGTGAGTCTTTAAGACTTATTTACAAGGCCGCAGTAGATTATATTGTATAATGCATAGATTGTCTTCTTAGGCCCAATGTGTGACCCAAAGAAAGCTTGCCTTCCACCTTTTTGAAACTCAAAAGTTGCATAAGAAAGGACAGCTGGGTGATTTGGGGAGAAAATAAAATGTCTCTATATTAATTTTTGTTAAAAAGGGCTTCACAGATCACCATCGGCAGAATTCCCACTCATTGGCAACTCCCCCAAACTGGTGAAGATTAATTGAGCACCCAGACTGCTGAGTTCCATGAGGAAAGGAGAACGTGTTGGTGATTACAAAGACTGAGCTGTGGAACCAACAGAAATGTAACTGGATGAACCATTTTCAACACACGGGCGTTACATGATCGAAACCCTGGCAGCAAAACATGTGATTTTTGTTGTTTTTTTTTTCCTGTGATGAAAACAGATTCCTATCAAGCTACACACTCTCATACCCCAATCCTCTCTTCAAGTGGTTTGACCAGATAAAATAAAGAAACGAAGTTCATATGATCACGACCTACAACTTGACCTTTGGAAAAATTCAAACCACACTTAACAAACTGATTTTTCTCACCTGGTAGTGTAACTACAAGCATGTGGTGACACACTAAATGCTGTGCAGAACAACAACAAAACACAGCAAAGCAAATCAAAACATTTAAATTAAAAAATGGAGGCCTACCTAAACCCTCTTTCTAAAAATTTGCTTCTGTAAAATGTAAAAAGAACTTAATCCACCAGAAGCATCAAAATCACATATTTATTTATCTTTTGATTTCTTATTTAAAGTTCAGAAATGTTTATGTTTTGGTAGGGTTGTGTGATTGCTTATCACTTAAAAAGCATCACTGCTTTTATCACAAATTGAAGAGGAGCTAAGATTGAAAAACCAGGTCCAGGAATATCTACATGCTGGGGAATAAAGTACCAACTAAGATGAGCAAGGCCAGGGAGAGAGATTATTCTTCCTCTAAGAAGAAGAAAGGAGTAACAATCAGAGCACATCTGAGATTTGGTTCAAACTGACCTAGAATCAGAGGAATCTTCAAGGTATTCTGTATACAAAACAGAGGGAGGGTGGGGGAGGGAGAGAGAGAGAGAGGGATTTAAAAGTGAAACTTCCAGAAGTTATCCAAAGGAGTTAACCTAAGAAAAGATTTCCGCGGCAGGCACAGAAATAACTACCCCTTTTATGGTGCTCCATGAGGGAGTTCTAAGGCAGGCTAAATAGGCCTTTCTATCAAAACCCTCCCACTAACCCACTAAGGCAGGGTTCTTGAAGGTGTCAGCAGGATTTGGTTGACTGGACCATTCACAGAGCTTTGTTAATTATTGACTGATTAGGGATTTACCTTATCTTTCCATCAGGACCTGGCTCAAGACTCAACTGTGAGCAATTTAGAGCCAGGGTGAACCTACCCACAGGCCTTTTTCTTCTTCTCCTTTGGGTCACTTTAGCTTGTGTTTCCCCATAATTCACGTTCAGGTCGGCAATGGCACGTCCTTACAGTGCTTGGGAGTCCTCAAAAGGACTGGCAGCGAGAGGGTCCGGTTCATAGTGAGGCGTGACCAGAGACAGAGGCCTGGAGAAGTGCTGCCCTTTGTAGAACTTTGCTTATTGGTCCAGGTTTTCCCATGAAATCCCTGGCAGGGGGGAGGCAATGACTTTTTGTCCCCAAAAGTGCTGGTGATGCCCGAGAGTGTAAGAATCAGCCCCTGACCCTGCAAGGCGGCCTCTGCCGAAGGCCTCTTGGCAAAGCCAGGGAATCAGCCGCAGGCAGCCCAGGCCCAGCTGCCCCAGATAAGAGGTGGCCCGTGTTAATGTACAGGCTTCCTCTGCACCTCAGCAGGGCCTTCCTTTTCTAAACAGTCTCCCTTTAATGTTGGCGAATGTTGTTTTTCCATTGACTCAACATCTCGCCTCTGGTGGTACGCCAGTGGGGAAAGTTGGAGCGGGGAGGAGGACAGTGGGAGAGAGTGATGCCAAAACAAAACAGTAAGGGACCTTCGGCCACATTCCCAAACAAGCCAGACACCTGCTTTGGAAAGATGGGGACCTAACCTAAAAGGCTTGCTTCGCTTTCATTTAGCTCGGCCTTTTGTTCCCTGAAAGTCTGTGATCATCATGGCCCTGCACCTCTTCTTCACAACCCTGTCCTCCTTCACCAGGAGCTAGTTCTACATTAAAACCACCAACATGAGGGATCCATAACTTTTCTCCACGGATTTAACTATCTTATCGAAAGGGAAGAAAGAATAAGAGGGTTTATCAGAGTGCTTTAAAGAGGAAAAAAAAAATTCTAGGAAAGAGATGAAAGAGAAAGAGGAGGAAAGCAAGAAAGAAGGAAGTTACAGAGGAAAACAGAAGAAAGAGGAGAGTGAGAAAAAGAATATAGATAGAGGGATGGCAAAAAGAGAATAAGATGGTAAAAAAAAAAAAATGAAAAGGAGAATACGGGAATGGAGAAAGAGTGCAGAAAAAGGAAATCCAAAATGAGTTTTTTGCCAGGACCTTGGTTTTTCAAGCCACAGGACAGACCCCGGGTTAAGGACAGAGAACAGTCCCCTCCCCGGGCTTCGCTGGGCAATGCCGGGTCAAAGGGCATCTTCAAAACCAAATCTTGATTAGAGCCAGCTAAATGTTTTGACTTGAAGGAGACATGAAGGATTAAAAAGCAAAAGAGAGCAGCATGGGTAAGAAAGAAACAGGAAAAGAAAGAAAATTAAAAAGAAAAAAAAACCTCAGGGGCGACACAATGGGAATGATAGAAAACACTTCTGAATCAGCTAGTCATCTACTAACAAGCTGCAAAGATTTCCAATGACAAGTTGTCACATTAGTTTAGTGAAACTGAAGCAGTACTTATCCCCTTTCCTGTGCTTAATCTCTCCCTGCGTGCCACAAAAACACGCTACCACGTTTAATAGGATTAGTTTCCTTCACTTTCTCTCCCCCCCCCTTTTATTTTTTACAATTCTATTTTCAGCAATACAGGGATCCTTGAATTCATGGACTTCCTGCAGTGCACAGAAAAACCTGGCATGCGTGGTTTTCCCCCTTTAAAGACTTTATTTGAATCTGGAAAAAAATGTAATTTGACTATTTTGGACCCCCCACCCCTCCCCCCCAATGAATTACATTGTCCTGGAAATCTTCACAGCTTGGAGGGTGGGGGAGGGGTGCTCACGGCAAAAGGGTCAACACAGAACCAGGGCTAGGAAAAAGCTGACAAAGCCCACTGTCTGCAGAGGTTACTACCCTAGGGCAACTGTTCTGGCTCTGGCCTCGGGCAAACCAGGGTTCCAATTCCAGCTGCTCCGTGCTGGCTTTGCGGCCTTGAGCAAGTGGCCATCTCCATTTACTCATCCATACAATGGGGATAATTCTCATCACCGTTGTTGGGAGAACTACCCTTAACCTACTTTATTTCCTAGCTTCTAAAATGCACTTTTTCCCCCTCCTATTTTGTCACTTCCTGAAATGAGAACGTCTTGCAATGCACTGTTCATTTCTGGTCATTGTGTCTCACAATCTGTGGAGCTATGGAACGGAGAAAATGGAAGCGCCAGGTATAAAGCACCTGACACAGACCTTACAGAGGAAATGCTCAATAAATGTTAGAATTATCTACCATCACTTATGAGGGAGCCAGTTTGGCCATCCTGAAGTTGATTTTGGGGATATTGATTTTAAAGCTGGTTAATAAGAAACAAAAGACTCAGAAAGTTTGACTCTCCTCCCTTTCTTGTTCAAAACATTCACACAGAGAAACTTGCTTCAGGAAGGAAACTTTAGGATATTCACCTTCACCTGAATAGCCTAATTTTAATTAAATATAGTGCACAAGAAGGCTTCAGGCCTGTTAGCTAGATCCCCCCAGCATCCCATTGTCTCTGAGTTGCCCGGGAAGAATGTGCCTGTCAAGTATGTTCAGCTCTTCCTCAATTACCCCTAGATTGCGCCTTCTCACTTCTGAGATCTTTTCTCCTTTGTTCAAAATGTCATGTATACTCAATATTGTCTTGCTGTCTTTGGAATTTTATTCTCCGTGCCCAGGTTTTAAAATTTTGATTTTTTCCTGTTAACCTGTCTCTGTTAATTTAATGATTAACTCAAATAGAAGAACCAGAAGGGGAGAGGAAAAGTATTATTTTTTTCAGCCCCACATTGTTTGCCTCCTTCTCTATTTTCACTAAAAGACCACTTAGAATATTGAGAAGAGGTACTGACACTTTTGCTCCCATCCAGATTCCTGTAGACTGAAGTTTCAGAAAACCGTCTATATGAAACACATAGAATCATGTCCACCCGGCTGGCTAAGAACCAAAATCATCCAGTCCACTCTGCTCTCTCAACAGGATCACCAACTGCCATGCTTAGCAGCATCTTGCAAACAGTAATTATCTGTTGGACTGAATTATTCCATCTTCTTTGAGACCACTTTGGGTCATGCACCCCACCTTAGGCACCACCACCAAAGGATGTGTTGAGGAGATGAAGGGGTGAACTTACCTTATCCGGAGGGAAAAGAATGGGGCCCAGAGAGATGCAGGATTGAGGGAGCAATGAAGGGCCTAGGATGGGAACGGAGGGGACATGGAGCTGGGAGGAAGAAGTCTGACACCTGTGAGGAGCCTGAGGAGGTGGGGCAGGGACAGGCCTGGAGGTGGGGAGGGGGAGGAACACCACCAGCTCACTGAAAGCACAGTGAAGCCCACCTCTCACAGTCCCCCCCACCCCAAACACACACACACTTGCCTTCCCGGAGAGGCCGCAGGTATCCTTCAAGGCTGCAGCTGCAAGGTGGGGTCCCAGGCCTTCCCACCAACCCAGGATTAGTGACTGTGCCAGACTTCAAAGTCTCCTCAAGCCAGGAGGTGGGGGCAGGGGGAGGAGGAGGACCACACCCTGAATCTAAACCTGAGCAAAGGCCAAATTTAGCCTCCCTCCTGCAGGCCTGTCCTCCTGCTTCCCTCTGCACCCCTCATACCACATGCCACACCCTGCCGGCCCCCCAGGGTAACTGGTGCTCCTGGCCCACTCCCACTTGCCTGCACCCCCCACCACACTCCCAGACCCACACTCTCCCCCTAATTCTACTCCCTTGTCCTCCCCAGCTACCTGCTGCTATTCCCACCTCTCCACTCACCTCCTGCAGGACACCCATTCCTCCTACCTCCACCCCTTCACCTATGCTTCCCCCTCTCCGCCCACATGCATGCTCCCTTCTCACCCTGTCTCTGGTTCCAAGCCCCTACATCTAGCAGCTCTCCCCACCCCTCCAAGGTACTCTGTACCCCACCTGCACTCTCACCTCTCAGCCTCTGCCCTGCCCCCTTCCCCACTCCTTTCACCTGGAGGGTGCTTGGAAGTAAGAAACCAGAAGTCTCACCTGTTTCCCTATAGTTTGACTCTTCACCAGCGTTTCTCTGTAGTTGTCTTGAGGTCTTTTGTTTCGTCCTCTGAGTCACAGACACCACCACGCCCCCTCAGCCCTACAAAGAGTAGCCAGAGAACAGGAGTCTTCCACACCTGTCCAAAGATCCCCACACACCCTCCAGGACAGGCATCTGCGGGGAACAATTGGGATTTCCCTCATTCAGGGAGCAAAGTGCCTGCTCTGAACCCCTGGGTTCATTCGCTCACTGGGGCCTGGGCCCATGGGTGCCCCAAGCTGGCAGTCTGGCCTTACCCCTCCCACCAACACGAAGTGCTTACTTACTTCACGCCTCTGAGGACACCGACAAAGCACCTTCCTTGGGTTGTTAGTTAGCCACTCACAGCACTCACAGCCACCTTTATTCTAAAATTGTCAGCCTTCGTGATCTGTTCTCTGCTGGTTCAGCCCATTCCCTTTCTCTGGCTTTCTTCCCTCACACCACTTCGGAGTCACAGCCAGAAATGGCACCTTCCTGCCTATCTTTGCCTTCTCACAGCTGTCTTTGGCTGAGCTCTCTTAATTACCTTGGGATATGCTTGTAGTCATTGGTTTGAACATACTTTTATGAAGTGTTGCATTTTATGGAGATTTAGGGGAGTTGTTCATTCAGACATATAAAAACATAATGATAAATGATAAACATTTGTTAAATTTTACCTATGAATGTTGACTTTTTTTTCTTTCTTGTTTTTCCCTCCTTGCATAGAATTTTTACTCCTGTGTTTCATTGGTCTGATGGGTGGCTTCTGTAGAAAGGTCTGCCATCTATAAAGCAGGAAGGTGAAAGGACAAAAAAAAAAAGAAAAAGGAAAAAAAAAGAAAAATTTAGATCAGCAAATGCCTTCTGTCTGCCACTGGGCCTGATGGACGGTTCTTGATCCAAGAGCAAGGGCCTACCTGCCAAACATGCACCCATTCTAATTTACCTTTTGTGGCCCGAAAAGTGAGGGAGATGAGCATCTAAAGTACCCAAAGTAGCAACGATGCATGGGCTACAATGTGCGCGCACGTACATATCGAACGACAATCCAGTTAGCTACACCAAAATACTGAAGGGTGGGTCTGCATGGAAGGAATACAGATCAGCTCAAGTAGGTAGAGCGCATACATGCAGACAAAGTAGGTTCCATTTATTGGACACCAATCACGTGCTGAACAATTTTACTTAGTCAAAATCAACAATTCTATGCGTTGGATATTACCCCCACTTAACAGATAAAAACAACTGAGGTCAGATAGACTAAGTAACACACCCAAGGTCACAGAGTCAGTAACTGGCTGAGCAGTAATTGGAAAAACAGTATGACCTCCGGATCCTCAACCCTTCGGCTGATTGCCTAGCTGGGGGTGGGCCCGGAAATTGTCATTTTTTTAAAAGCTCCTTGGTGATTCTTAAGGATTTGTCAGGTCTTGGAAACGCTGCTCCATATCCATCTATCCCTCTCTCCCTGTCTCCAGTCTGCCTCTGAGCAGTCTTCTCCACGTTGGATAAAACATTTAAAACATATTTAAATAGCAATTTCGAAAAACTATGCAACATATGGATTTTCCTTTTGATCTCAAAATGATGACAAACAGACACTTAACTACTTCATAAAAGAAATATTACCAGAAAAATTATAGAAATCTGGCTTTCAACTTTGTCTTGCTCTAATTTAAACAAAATGCAACTTTCAGAGTCTCTCTCCCCCCAAATAACCCCCAAACTCGCAGCTTCCTTCTCTTTTCCCTCTGAGCCCAGCCTACACACCTATTTATTTGTAACCCGCTGGTCATCCTGAATGAAAACCTCGAAAGATGGACAGTAAGAATAACTTAAGTCCTATCCCCCCAAACCCCTGAAAATAGAGCATCTCCTCCGAATTCGCACCCTGGAACTGAAAAGACCAAAGAAAGGGAATCACGGCCAAATATTCTTAGGCTAGTTGACAAAAGAAAAAGGGGGTGGGCAGAGGGGAAATGTCCATCTCTTAAAACATCCCGCCTCTCTTTGGGTCTGCGAAGAGGCCCCTCTATGAGGCTGAGAGCGTCCACCCGCTGTGGGCGCAGCAACAGGCGGGCGACCGCGGGGAGGTCGCCGGGCAGCGCGGGCCGGGAGCAGGTGGCCGGGCGTGCGCCCCGCCCAGGCCCGCCGACTGGGGCTCCAGGCCCCGGCGCGACCCGGCGGGACCCGGCCCCCAGGGCTGCGGGGACCGTGGGGTGTGTCCTCCTCGCCCTCTGCGCGCCCGGAGGGAGACCGCGACACCCCCCAGCGCGGGGCGGCGGCGAGGAAGGACGGTCTAGGAGACCCTCAGCCTTTCCCCACCACACACAGACACCCCGAAACTTTCCCAGCGCACGCAGGCGTATCCCTCACGGGTTTGGGCGGCCCCGACTCGCCATCGGCGACGAGGCTGCGCCAACAAACACGTGCCCCCTGCCCCCCCGGCGCACGGGCGGAGGTGCACCGTGCGGGGTGAGGGGGGGGGACCCGGCCTCTGGGGAGGCGGGCCCCACAGCTGAAAGGGGCTCCCCGCGTGCGAGATGCTGAACACCTGCCAGAGCTCGGAAGTGCAGCGTCGTCCCGGCCTTCGCGTCACTGTGCCCACTGCGCCCCCGCGTGCAGAGGGGTCCCCGCGCTCTCGCACCCGCACCCGCACTCACCCCACTCCCCCTCGCCCGCGGCCTGAGCGCGCCTTTGTATTTCAGTGACAGCGAAAGATCGGGCAACTGGAGCCAAAGCGGGAGGGGTGTAAATGGCGTCAATTTCACCCCTGCCCCCCCCCAATCCAGCTACCGAGGGAGAACGCCCAGATCTCCCCGAAAGCGTCCCCTCCGCGCCCCTCTGCCCTTCGGTCTCCAGCTTCTTCACTACGGTGGACTGAGGAAGATAAAGCACAGCCAGATCGATGTGATGTGCAGTTTTCTGGTTTGGGTTTTTTTCCTCCCTGAGATCACGACCTCTCCAAATCCTGTCCCTCAGAGAGCCCGGTGGGGTTGGAGAAAGGCGAGTTATTTCGGGGGGCAACGGCACCCCTCGCAAGGCAAGCGCACGGCCTGGCGGGCGCCTCGCCGGGCTCCGCGCGGCTGGGCAGAGTGGCTGGATTATGTAAGTAACAGCCCTCCATGTGCTCACCACCATCTGTTAATATCTTGATATTGGAAAGTTCGGTGCCTGAGGCAAAGCCAGGGTTGGCGGCGCGAAGCTCCCAGCCTCTTCTTCTCCAGGACGGGGAACATACCTCCTTTTGATTGTTTTCGCTCACTTCCATAACATCAGGTAGTAGTGTGCCCCGTCAATTTCTGACACCCGACCCCCTCTCCCCGCAGGCGAATGTTTGCAGGGGAAGAGTGATCTTCGAGGTCACTTTATTGTAATGAATCCTTTTGATGAATTGATATATTTCTGACAGTTTTAGGCTCCTTTGGGCATTGTGGTTCACCCTCATTGGGGTGGAAGGTGTATTGTATTTAAAACATTACTTTTTCTGCCAGCACCCTGACCCCAAATTTTTGTAAAGGTTATATTTCAACTTCTTTGGAGTGATTCGCTTCTGTTTACTTTCAAAGCTGTTGGTTAAACAAACATCACTCGGGAGGCTTCTAAGCGGTGGGGTTCCCAGGAGAGAAATGCCGCAGCTGCTATTGCCACTGATCTTGTGGCATTTCACTTTTTCCCCATTCAGACATTCAGAACAAATCCAGTTTATGCTTGGCGTCACACTGGGCATAGGGAGAGAGGGAGAGAGAGAGAGAGGGAGAGAGAGAGAGAATATGGAGGTCAGTCTGCCTCTAGACAGCCTGAAGCAGGCCGGCCTGCACCCTGGGTTTGGTTTTTCTTTCTTTCTCTTCCCCTCTTCAGGGTGGTGGGGCTTGTGGTGGTGGTTGTATGCATGTCCAGGTAGGATCTCTTGCATCCTTCTGAAATCCTCGCCCACCTTTGCCTCTCAATTGGATCTGGGTGAAATTCCCAGAATTGGTTTATTCAGGACCTGATGACGATGTTTTGCAAGATTTTAAATTACTTAGAATGCAGTCTAACAGCTTTAAGAACGACCTGGGTGTGAGGGGTGGGAGTGGGGTGATACAAGGAGGAAATATCAAGGCGAAGTGCGTTTGACCCAGAAACAGATGCACGAGTGATTACTGCAAGTTTGACTAAGAAGACACAGATCACCTTTTAAGATAAATAAGCAAACACAGCCTGCGCCGCTGGGGTTTGTTGGACGACGGGTCAGAACTTGCGTTAACTTTTAAGTTTTGGGGGGTTGTGCTGGCAGTGGGATGGAGGAAGGGACTGGCCCGTAGGCTTGGCCACTGGTTTCAGAGATGGAGCCAATATCTCGGCGACTTGTCGTCTCCGGGCTGACTGATCGCTTCTTCACTATCAGAAAACAAACCAGGAGTTGCCCGAGATAGGGGACTCGGGCCTCACGCCCTGCTCCAACGCGGCGTGAGACCCGGGAGAGCGCTGCAGCTCCGGCGGGACAAGTGGCCAAGATCCTGGCCTGTCCGTCGCCCCGACAGTCGGAGACAGGACAGGGCCTGGTGTCCGCAGCTCTCGGAGCTGGGATGCGGCCCGAGCTCGCTCGCCCAGCGCCGCGCGCGCTCCTCTTGCAACCCGCGGCTCCTGCGCCCCAGAGCGGGCTGCGTGCTGCCGCCGCCGAGCGTGGCGAGCCGCGAGCCTCCGCGGCCCGGGCTGGGGCTGGGGGCGCGTCCTTGTTTGCCAAGCGGGTTACCCCGACTTCGACTCGGGCCTGCCTTCCCCAGGGAGTGATAAAGCACTTAACTGGGGCTCGCAGGGAACTTTTCCCGCTGTCAGTTCCCGAGCGTAATGTGTGCAAAACGTGCATCAGAGCGCTAGGTGCAATTGACATAAACTTGTGGGTTCCAGTTCAAGCCATTCCTTGCGGTCGGAATCTTTTTCTCTCTCGGCTTCCTTTCTTCCCCCTTCTCCCTCCCCCTTCCTGCCCTCCTCCCTTTTTAAATGTCAAACTGAGCAGATGGTTTTAAGGTGTGGAGGGCATAGATCCTTTACTCCTACCAGTTCACGTGTGGGCTGGCTCTAACCTAGGTACAAACTGGGATACTTCAAGAAAGTAAGAGGACGAAAAAAAGAAAAAGGAAGTAGCCTTGATCCATTCACAGAACCCAAATTTCCCTCTTCAGTACACCCGCTTACCTCGAAAGGACCCAACCAATAGAAACATTATTCCACCCTGCCTCTAATGGGCATGTTGATAGATTATATTCCCAGCCTAAATGGCCACATCTCTATTAGAACACTTGATACAATAACCGATCCCTGGAAGTGTGAGTGGTTTGTTTGCGGGAGTCTGTTCTTTCAGTAATGGGGTGGAGGGAGTGTCTGTCTGCAGGCAGCTGAAGGGAAGCAATGAAGACTCAGAATGAAGGCTCCGGATGCTCAAGCAAGTCTCTTTTCTTATCCCGGACACCTAACCTGGCCCGCTTGATTTTTTTTTTCCCTCTTCTTTTCAATGTTTGGATCCCATGACAAAAGTTTCCTGCAGGATATAGACCTGGGCATGTTATCGTCGCTATTCTTATTCAAAGGGAAGACTTCTTCACAGTTTGATGAATTTGATGAAATGGTAAATGCCCTAGGAAAGGAGTGAGTGTGTGTGTGTGTGTGGTGTGCGTTGCAGAAGCTGGTGGTAGTATTCGGCCCCTGTAACACACATCAACGCTGTTGTCACAGCGCAACATGATTCAACCTTTGATCGGGTTAAATTCGAAGAGCACACGAAAAATACTAGTCCCCATACTGCCTAGTAACATGAGTGTCTGATGGACTAGGTATGAATGTATCTGCTTCGCAGCCCTTGCAAGTCCCCGCTTTTACAGGACCTTTAAGTCATAATCACGATTTTCATTAAAAGCCGTTTACTGTGCCGGGAGAAAGATCTTCTGGCTGCGGCTGGAAACTCCGTCCTCTGCATTTTTTTTTTTTTTTTTTGTAACTTGCAAACCCCAAGGAGCTCTTTAAGAGCCACATTATCTATAGAAACCTTGCCGGCTATTTTTCATCAAAGAAAAGTCCAAACAAAGTGAATTTTCTATGGTTTGACGTCGAAACCCGAAAGTTGAGCGTTTGCAGTTCCTTACCTAATAAATGTTAAAGTTTGTCACCCGGGCGTCACAACTGTGCAACTCCTGTTTGAAACCTCTTTCTGTGGTTATTCTGTTATTCTGGGGTGAGTGGGAGGTAATCGCGAGGTAATGTTTGTTAACGTGTTCTCGAAGGCTGCTTTTGCTGTACCTACTATCCAAATAATGTTGTCAGAGGCAACCGCGGGCAAGAAAGAGTCTTCTAAATAATTTTGACGGGACGTGGACCGGGACCCAGCCAGTGCTGGTCTTCTCATGCCAGATTCAGCGGAGCGGGTGTGGAACTTCTGGCCCCTGGCATTTCAATCCCAACCCTACCTGTATTTGCTCGTCCACCTCCCCTTTCAACAGCAAGCGGGACATGTATTCTTGACACTCCCTATGATCATCTTAAAAGCGGAACGATTCGAGGATCCCCACTCCGCCTGCTCTACCAGCCCACCCCCCTAAAAACTCCACTTTTTCCTCCAGACTACTTTTCCGCGCCTTCCTTCACCCAAGTCCGAGAAGCGCTCACGCTCTCGGTCACGGGGCGAACTCGATCAGCTGTGCCTGGGAAATGAAGGGGGGTTAAAAAGAGGGAGAGAGAGAGAGGAGCCGCGTCCTGGAAGAGCGAGTCCGAGCCGAGCTGCGCTCGCGCGGTCGCCCGCGTCGCCTGGTGTCCGCAGATGGCTCTCTCCGGCCTCAGCGCGGCGATCCGGTGGCCCCGAAGCGGTGGCAGGGCGGGGGTGGGGTGGGGTGGGGGGATGGGGTGGGGGCCGGGGATGCAGGCGAGGGCGGGGGAGCGCGGGGCCCCTCTCCCCTCCTCTTTTCCCAGCCCCTCACCCCCCCCACCCAACCCTTTCATAGATTTTTTTTTTTCCTCCCAAGTTCTCTTGCCTCGCAATCCCCCCTTGAATCCGAAGGCGCCTCGCGATTGGGTGCTGGGGCCGGGTACGTCAGTCAGACTGTGACGTGCAGTCTTCCTGTTTCCTTCAGCTGTGTCTTAAAGTAAATCTTGTCGCGGAGCGCAGCCCTCAGCCGAGGGAGCGCTCGGGAATCGCACGCGTTGCGGCCGGCGAAGCCGAGCGGCGCAGGGCCGGTCCCCGGGGTCCGCCTGCTCCCGGCTCCGCTGCCGCTCCTGCTCCCTGCGCTCTCCTCCTCTGCCCTCCTTTCTCTCCCCTCCTCTCCTCCTCTCCCATCTCCCATCTCCCCTCTCCCCTCCCCACCCTCCTCTCTCCCTCTCTCCCGGATCGCCTCGCTCGCTGTCGCACAGACTCACCGTCCCTTGTCCAATTACCAGTCATCACCCCGCAAGAGATCGCCGGGTGTGAGCTGAGCGCGCGCGTGTTTTCCTCTCTCTGCCGGCAGGAGGAGGGAAAAAAAAAAAAAAGCCTCGGTCCCCCCCACCCCCTGCTCTCTGCACCGCGTAAGTATCTTCTGTCCCTCCGCCAGTCCCCTCCCCTTTTCCAGAATCACTTGCACCGGCTTGTTCTTGAATGAGAAGAAAACGGACTCCCAGGACTCGGACCCGTGTAAACATCTTTTTTTCTCCCCCCAGGAGAAAAATGGTGTTATGTCCATGAATCCCCATAAAATAGCCTCGAAACAGTTTGCGAGCCGGAGCCTCAGTGGGACTCAGCGCTCCGCTCCCGAGAGTAAGTGATCCGCTTGGCTTTTATTTCTTTCTCTTTCCCGCGGGCGGCTGGGGGTGGCGTTGGTGATGGGGGGAGAGGCTGAGATCGCCGGACTTGTCGCTGATCTTGTCACCTTTTGTGTACTGTGCCCGGGGTGTGCGGGGGCGTTTGCTTCCTCTCCTCCTTTCTCTCGCCCTCTCGGCTCAGGAGAGAGGACCGCGAGGGGGACAGACAGGGTCGCTTTTTGTTCGTCTGGATCCCCGCTTTCCGCCAAGCCTCATCCTTATCTCCCCGACTTAAAACTCCTAGGCTGGTCCCCCACGTCCTTTCTCTTTGTCTAGTTTATTATAGCTCCCTTTCTTCCAGGCTCTTCCAATTTGCTTGTCATTTGCATACCTTTCACTTCTTTGAACCCCAGCAGTGGGCCAGGGAGGAGGGAGGGGGGAGGAGGGGAGCGGAGAGGGGGGTGCGCTCTGTGACTTTGCTCTCCAAACGCTGTCGGAGCCGAAATGTTGAAATCGGGGCTGGAGCGGTGCAGAGATGGTCCCGGGGAACCAGCGCGACGCCCCTTTGCTGAGCTCCAAGGGGTAGGTCAAGTTGAGTCGGGGGAGGCGGCCCCGGCCGCCTCGGGGTGGGGGGTCGAGTGGTGAAGGGATTGGGGCCCGAGCGCCACGGGGGGACCCGAAGATCGCGGTCCGGTGGGGGTAGGGGCAGCCGATCCGAGAGGCCAAGTCTCTCGCAGTCGTCGCTGGCAGTCTGTGGTGTCGGGCTGCTTGGGTCTTGTCTGGTCGGGGTGGTACCTACAGTTTGGCCCTGGTTCGGGGGACTGGGAGGGAGGAAAGGAGAGGTGAGAGCAATTGTTACTGGGAAGAATAGTGAGGAGGGCGGCAAGAGCTGCTCTCTTCCCTGAACAGACAAAAAGCGGGTTGCTGGGGGCGGGGGAGGAATGGAGGGTGGTAGAAGGTCTGGAGGTGAGACATCACCCCCCGAGTCCTGTTTAGCAAGTTGTTGGTTCTTCTGGAGCGCCAGCCGATTATTCATTTATTCATCCTGCTCAAAACTGAATGTTGCTGGAGAGTGCGGATTAGGAATGGGGGGAGAGAGGGGGAGAGGTATAGGGGGAGTAGCTTTGGAGAGAGTCGAAGGTCCCCCGCCCCTTCTCAGCTTCTTTGGAAGTTCAGCGTCCTCCAGGCCGGCAGAGCAAGAACTAGGAGGAGGGGCTGGGCCATAGTCTTAAATAGCCCAAGGAGACAGGTTGGAGTGTGAACCCGCTCCTGCTCTTGGCAATCCAGAACCCTACTCCGCCTGGGGGAAGGCTGGGAGCTCACCTGCTTGTTTTAATCTTTCCAAGAAGGTCTGTGTTTTCTCCTTGAGCTTATAAAAACAGAGCAAGCACAGGATGGCCTTCTCTCAAAGTCAAGGCTAGAAGTCTCTCTCTCTCTCTCTCTCTCTCTCTCTCTCTCTCTCTCTCTCTCTCTCTCTCTCTCTCTGTATCCCCCCTCACCTCTACCCTCCCTTACAAAAATAATAATAATAATCCCTTGCCTAAACTAGGTAGGCAGAGGTCTATTTTAACAGAGTGCGCATGAGCAGGGCCTGACAGGTGTGTTGTGTCAAGAAAGACAGGTGCAAGTTTCCTCTGTGTCTGTGTGTGTCTGTACGGTTCCAGACCACAATGTATGCCCCAGGGTTGTAGAGGTTTATGAATTTATGGTTGCTCTGGTTAATAGGATTGTCTGGGCTAATGGGAATGGGCTGTTGTTATGTTTTGAGCCCTGCCATGTGAGTTCTTTGCTTGGGGGTGGGGGACAAGTCGGTATGTGTTTATTTTTCTTAAAGATGTTGGCAGGCTGCTGCTGAGGCTGTCTCAGGCGCTTGTCTGCCAGGCGGCTGAAAGTACCCCCACTTCAGGCAGCAGGTGGAGGGAGATTGACTTTCTCTTTGCTTCCGTCCAGTTTGTCTATCTCCAAGGTCTGTGCTGGAGGAGGCGGGGTGAGAGCTGTCCTGTCGTGTGTGTGTGTGTGTGTGTGTGTGTGTGTGTGTGTGTTCTGGACAGCCGTGGGTGGTGTGTATAACTGCCAAGAATACCAAAGTCAGTTTGGAAGTGTTACTGTTGTTAAAGCTTATCTTTTTAGCGTGCTTTCTCTCTGCCCAGAAAGAATAGGTATGTGCATAAACTCTTTCAAGTCATATGTTAAATATTCTCATAAAGTAGAATGAGCCTGTCATTGTACCAGACATGTGCCAGATGTCCTAGTTATTACTTTGATGGAGAAGGAAAATCTCAAGTACGTGAGAGGTAACAGTGCTTTTCTATTTGATGCAAGATGTGGGCAGTCGGTTCTATGAAGAGTTTCTTGCAAAAACTTCTTTGTATTTTCAAAATGAAATAGGTTGTATGAGGTGAGGAAGAAAAAGGAGAGTTTTTAGGTTAACTTGTCCGGACACACAATGCGGATAATTTTATATAATGGTAAAATAGACCAAGATAAGGACTATGGCTTGATGTGTGAGGGAAGATGCCGAGAATTAATGTAGGCACTATACCTGCATTCTTAAAACTTGACCTTTAAAAATTTTTTTTTCTACACAGGTTACTTCTTAAGTTGCATAGAATTAGGTTAGACGGCGAATAGTTTTTGTTGGTTTTGTTGCTTGGGTGGTGATCATGGTTTCATGAAAATGAGATAGTACGTGTCATCTATTCTTTAGATTTCAATGTCAAAGTTCTCTCTAATACTTTTCTTGGACGCTTTTGAAGTGCTTTCATAATTAAAATGTCATCTACAGATACGTTCTTTTGCTTTATTTTTAATAGGGGTTATCTGTGCTGGGCACTTACTGATATTTTTATGTGTCCATTATGCAGAATTCTATTTAGTTTAATCACCACCTTGTGGGAAAAAAAAGTCATGCATACATAACATGCATCTTTGTTCTCACTTTATTCATTTCCTAACATCTTTCCTCTACAAGTCGCACTTGCAACCTTAAAACCTAAGCTAGCTGTCAGGCTAGCTCCTTGTTTGTTCAAAGTGCAAATAGACCTTTTCCCTCCAATTTCTTATATCATTTCAGACATTGTCTTGCATTTGCAACTGCTAAAATTAGGAAATATTTAGGTTCACGATTAACAAAAGAAATGATAAAATGTTACTGATTTTATAATATGAAGATGGATTGCACATGGTATGTTATAGGATTCTAATTAAGTACCTTTATAAATTGGAAAGGACATTTACAGAAGGAATTTCTTAAACCTCATTTACTAGTGTATTCTAAAGCTTCAAAGGATATTTAGAGTATTTCAGATTTCCACAAAGAGAAAAACGTGTGTTTTTTCTTGAGGTTATTTCTCGCTCTGATTTACCAATTTGGTGAATTAAAACTCTTTAAATAAGTATAAATGAATATTTTAGGCACGTCTTGAGAAACGTTATATGTTCGTTTTGCTGGTGAAACGTATGGAATTTTTGTTAGGATGGAGGAATTTTAAATAAAATGATTGTGATTTGAGAACTCTCGTGATAAGGAAATTTTAAATCTGCTATAAGATTTTGACAGTACAATCTTAGTTAACTGAAGTATTTAGCTTATGTCGAGTGAGTTCTTCAAAATAAACATCAAAGGTTTTCTTAACCTGGTAGTAGACAGAAACACCTCTGAAGGAGAAGTTGCTAATTAGCAAAACTGAACTCTGAATACAGTGAGGGGGACAGCTTAGTGATTTGGAAGGAGGCAGAGAGTTACCCACATCAAATTTTCTGCTTTTTCCCCCCTTGAATTACTGATTTACGGATTGATTTAAAATGCTGTCTGTTAGTGATATTCCATTTGAAATTTTATAACCATGTTGACCCAAGTACATGAGAGGCCCACTTAAACGTTGTTTACTAAAAGAAGTAAAGTGTAAGGTTGAGAAATTCTTCAAATAATTTTATCAACAAAGACAGATATTTCAAATAATTCAAATAGGAAACCTTACCAATCTTACACTCCTCCTGTCTCATAAAAGATTGGTCTGAACTATCTGGATTATGACCATCATGAAACACTTCTTTGTCCAGAATTTGAACTCTGGAGAGACACGTAAAAGTTGCACCCCTCCCCAAAATAAGTTCTTTATTAAAGTAAAAGCACTTAACCACTTTCTATTTCACATTGGAGTGTCCCTTCAAAATTCTTCACTGAAAATTCTTTTCTACTAACATGAAGTTACCGGCTTCCTTAGGATCATGTTAAATAAATAGATAATTCCAAATTAAATGAAGAATCTTTCGGAGTGGTTAAAATCTGACTTGATTATACCTGGATGTTTGTCCTTAGATTATCTTTTCCTGGGAAGAATCTGCTATGCTAAGATGTCAGTTGTCTAGTAATCATTAAAGCGTTTATGCAGTTAGATGCCAAATGATGCAACAAAATATTTAATACTAAAAAATATTCTCTGTGGATTTTTACGTTAATTAAAGAGGAGTTTACAGGAGTAGAGTATGTGTATCTGATCGATAATACATTTGGGTTCAGATTTAACATCAGTATTTCTCAGAATACTTGCTGATATGACTGCTGAACAAGGGGTTTCGTATTGCCTGGTTAAACTCAAAATGTTAAGATTAAAATATAAGAAGACGGTAATGCTGGGGAAAACAGAAGGCAGCAGGAAAAGAGGAAGACCAGATATAAGATGGGTTGACTCCATAAAAGAAGCCAGAGGCAGGAGTCTACAGGAGCTGAGCAGGGCTGTTGAGGACAGGACGCTGTGGACGTCACTCATTCATAGGGTGGCCAGGAGTCGGAGCTGATTCAATGGCAGGTACCACACACAGGAATCAATACCAACTGTAGTTGAAACATGCTGGCTTAGTATACACATGTTGAGAAATAAAGGCATTTTTTAAAAATCTTAATGGAGAGGACAATATCAATGATGAAGTCATTCCATAGCATTCTCCAAATTCTGATCTAGGAAATCACGGCAACGCTTTGAAAATGTTTTCAAGAGATTTAATTTGTATTCTAGTCATTTAACAGTGTGTTTTCTCATGTGGTAAATATAGTTACATATATATCTTGTTTATGAAATGTGCTAGCAAAGTACTGTGTCAACCAGTTCTAGTTATTTAATCTTGCCCATAGCCTTCATGAGTTACAAGCACTACTACCTTTATTTCTAAGGTTAGGTCTAAGCTGTATGGAGAAATAGATATTTATTCGTGCCTAGTAATATAATGCTTTGTCTTGCTGGATGACATAATTTTTCCTATTTTCCTCATTGGTTTCCTCCTATTTATTGTGTCTCAGCTGGACATTTTACAACAAGACCTAAAAGTAATTAAATTCTCTTAGCCCCAAACAGAAACGAATCATTATTTAATCTAAAAACACTGACTGGTTGAGAGAGAATTGCAAAAACCAGATTAGTCTGGTGAATTTGGAGGTAGTTGCAGGATATTTTGTTCTAAAAAGACCCAATAAGCTTTTTTAACACTTCGTCTCCACTGAAGGGGAGAGCATCATTTCTTCGTAGCCCTCCTCTTGGCTCCGGCATGAGGCAGGGATGCAGCTGTTGATACCTAGGCTAGATGAGAGGAAATGCAGTTGATGAAGAGGTAAATGGCAGTTGGGAAAGGAAGGATGCCCGGGAATGACCTTCTGCTCGTCTCTTATTCCAGCATGTCGTTTCTGAGCCTCTGTGACGGAGGTGTGCTTCCCATTCAGAGCAGGGATGGGGAGGAGGAAAATCCAGTTTGAGTGTTAAGGTGAACAGGGGGAGAAAAATACTGCAGAAAGTTTGTTCAATGTTTCAATTGGAGATCCATGTGCTTTTTAAGTAATATTAAAGAGAACAAGATTTGCACACAAAAGGAGGTAGAGTTTTAAAATAATGGTCGTGAACTCTGTTTTTGGAAAGCTGGTGTACATGCAGAAAAGACCCCCCCCCCAAATACACGAGTCTTTCTGAGCTTTGAAATAATTTATCTTTTTTCTTATTTATCTCAGTCTTTCTTTTTTTCCCCTGTCACCTGACAGCTACACCTGATTTATCAGTTCTAATGGGTTAGTGAAAGATTTGTCTTTGCATTTTTGTACTCTGAAACCAATTTTATTATGAATGTGTGAGGGGTCTCAGTTATTCTGAATTCAATTTTGAACCCAGTATTGAAGTTATTAAGACCTGTTTCCTTTCCAAATTCAAGACATTTTATCTTCAAGCATACAAAAAAATGTATTAAGAGGCATCATACTGCTTATGTCTCATGATGCTCCAAAGCAGGCTCTTTAAAAATGTTGTATTTTCCTGGACTGCTTGATGAAATCTTTCTCGCTTAAAATAAATACACACTGCCATCTAAGCATTGAGCATTTTCTGGATTTTTACAGGTTTTTTCATGCTGAAATTATGCCTATTTGCATGGATAGTCATTCTTTAAAACTAGCCACAGATGCAGTCCTAGGGAGCACGTAGATGTTTTTACAGGTGAACCGAAAGAGATGGGAGCTGTTCCAAACACTGCACGCCGCCTTTGGCAATAGACCCTGTTATTGTGAAGATGTGCTCTGTTAAGCAAACGTGAAGTTTAATATTAGATAAACCCTGTTTGAAAAAAATAGTCTCATTTTCCTCATAAAATGTTAATTGTAAGCAAAAAGATGTGACATCTTATGTTTAGGCCAAATTTGGAGTTAGCATCACTAGTTAATCAGTCACAAAACATGTCAAGTGTCTTTTATAAAATACAAGGAAGGATGTTCTCTTTATATAGTGTATTCCCAAGAAACAATGGAAGTTCATAGGCAGAGAGGGTGTTTCTCTTTCTCACACATATTGGAATTATATTGTTTTCTTATATATCTTCATTCAGTCTTTTTTTTTTTCTTGTTTTTTTTTTTTTCTTAAGTTTGGCATAAGAAATACAATTCACAAATAGTGTACATAAAAGAGTTTCTTTAGGCATGTGAGGTGTTATTTTGGCCAATTTTAACAGAAGAAAACTAGTTCTAAAGATGTATTTAACCTTGCTTAGCTAAATTTATTGATTTCTGAAATGTCCTTTTGCAGTGAGTCCAACTTTGTAATAATTTAAGTCATCAGAAGGACATCATGAAAATTTATATTCTCATACTTCCCTTAAAATATAGCAACAGATACCATCTTTAGATGTGATTTTACCAACAAAAATGCACGGCTATTCTAAATAAGCAGACTTGTAATAAGAGTATTTGTGCACTTATTTCAATGTTAAAAGGACTATTTATGTTTGAAAGATGCTGATGGGGGGTGTTCGTTTCACATGCGATGAAAATATTTTAAAATTCAGTAACAGAGTGTGTGTTAAACAGTTGCATTTTAGTGTCTTTTTCCTTTTCTAGCATTAAAATCACAATGATTTCAATGCAGAAATGGAATTTTTCATCCAGATTTCACGCAGCCTCAAAATTTAACCTTATTTCTTAAGTATAGCCCACTTTCATCTTCTTTTGTAATGTGAATCTCAATGCCCAAAATTTAATCAATTGGTTGTCAGAGGCTGTGTACTTATAATCTACTGTTTCTTCTGAAGATAAACAGTATCATTTTAGGCATTTGTGAAAGAGAATCATATTACTGGTGCTTAAGCAGTTTTTGCTTTTTTTTTTTTTTTAATCTTAATCCATCTTAAACCAGTGGAGCAGAAATATTTAAAAATGTTTCATTTCAAGCAGAGTGCATAATAAATTGCAATAATTGTAATGTGCCATAAATCCCAGAGCCTATGCATTTTGCATTTGATTCAGGATTGAGGTCAGGAAATTTGGAGAAATTTAAAGAAAATGATTCATCAGCCCTTTTGTTCTGTTGGCCAGGGTCCCGGGATTCTTGAGCTGTGCCCAGCTGACGAGCTTTTGAAGATGGCACAATAACTGTCCAGTGATGCCTGACCATGACAGCACAGCCCTCTTAAGCCGGCAAACCAAGAGGAGAAGAGTTGACATTGGAGTGAAAAGGACGGTAGGGACAGCATCTGCATTTTTTGCTAAGGCAAGAGCCACGTTTTTCAGTGCCATGAATCCCCAAGGTTCCGAGCAGGATGTTGAGTATTCAGTGGTGCAGCATGCAGATGGGGAGAAGTCAAACGTACTCCGCAAGCTGCTGAAGAGGGCGAACTCGTATGAAGATGCCATGATGCCTTTTCCAGGAGCAACCATAATTTCCCAGCTGTTGAAAAATAACATGAACAAAAATGGTGGCACGGAGCCCAGTTTCCAAGCCAGCGGCCTCTCTAGTACGGGCTCCGAAGTACATCAGGAGGATATATGCAGCAACTCTTCAAGAGACAGCCCCCCAGAGTGTCTTTCCCCTTTTGGCAGGCCTACTATGAGCCAGTTCGATATGGATCGCTTATGTGATGAGCACCTGAGAGCGAAGCGCGCGCGGGTGGAGAATATCATTCGGGGGATGAGCCATTCCCCCAGCGTGGCGTTAAGGGGCAATGAAAATGACAGAGAGATGGCCCCGCAGTCTGTGAGCCCCCGAGAAAGTTACCGCGAAAACAAGCGCAAGCAGAAGCTGCCCCAGCAGCAGCAGCAGAGTTTCCAGCAGCTGGTTTCGGCCCGCAAGGAGCAGAAGCGGGAGGAGCGCCGACAGCTGAAGCAGCAGCTGGAGGACATGCAGAAGCAGCTGCGCCAGCTGCAGGAGAAGTTCTACCAGATCTACGACAGCACCGACTCGGAGAACGAGGAGGACGCGAACCTGTCGGAGGAGGACAGCGTGCGCTCGGACATCCTGGACGCCAGGGCGCAGGACTCGGGCGGCAGGTCCGAGCACGAGATGTGCGAGCTGGACCCGGGACAGTTCATCGACCGCGCGCGAGCCCTGATCCGAGAGCAGGAGCTGGCGGAGAACAAGCCCAAGCGCGAGGGCGGCCACAAAGACCGGGACCACGCGCCCAGCGCCTTGCAGCCGGAGGGCAAACACCTGGCCGAGACCCTGAAGCAGGAGCTCACCTCGGCCATGTCGCAGGTGGTGGACACGGTGGTCAAAGTCTTCGCGGCCAAGCCCTCCCGCCAGGTGGCCCAGGTCTTCCCGCCGCTCCAGATGCCGCAGGCCCGGTTCGCGGTCAACGGGGACAACCACAACTTCCACACGGCCAACCAGCGCCTGCAGTGCTTCGGTGACGTCATCATTCCGAACCCCCTGGACACCTTCGGCAACGTGCAGATGCCCAGTGCCGCGGACCAGACGGAAGCCCTGCCCCTGGTGGTGCGCAAAAGCTCGTCCGACCAGCCCGCCTCCGGCCCCCCCGCCGGCCCCCACCACCAGCCCCTGCACCAGTCGCCTCTCTCCGCCACCGCGGGCTTCACCACGTCCACCTTCCGCCACCCCTTCCCCCTGCCCTTGATGGCCTACCCGTTTCAGAGTCCTCTAGGTGCTCCCTCTGGCTCCTTCTCGGGGAAAGACAGAGCGTCTCCTGAATCCTTAGACTTAACTAGGGAGACGACGAGCCTGAGGACCAAGATGTCATCCCACCACCTGAGCCACCACCCTTGTTCACCAGCACACCCACCCAGCACGGCCGAAGGGCTCTCCTTGTCGCTCATCAAGTCCGAGTGTGGCGATCTCCAAGACATGTCCGAAATCTCACCTTACTCGGGAAGTGCAATATCCTTTTCTTTGCCCCCCTCGAGGAAAACCAGTCAAAGCGAAACAGGCCTCCCCCAGGGTCAGGTTTACACGATCCGTGTGCCCTGGTGTAGATGAGCATCGTCTTAAGCATGCAGTCTCGCGTATTTTTCAAAGTAATAAGCCTTTATCACACTCGAGGGGCACTTCTCATGGCACAGAACCTTTCCACTAAACCAACAGCTTTACAACTTTCACCAGTTAATTGCCTCGAAGAGCTGGTCTGTGATGTGTGCCTTTTCAGCAGTGTTTTTTTCTCTCCTTCCTGTATTATCTCCTTATCCTTTTTTTTTTTTAAGAGTAGATTCAGAGATGGGAGGAAAAGTCTCATTGTAACATTGAATCCTATCAGATATATTTTTTAAAAGATGGCAAGTTTTGTGAGGAAAGTCAGTTTCAGAGCCCTAAGTTTCCGTGTGAAGAATTCTCCCTTTAAGCCGTCTGCAGGCCTCTGGGCCTTTTAAAGAAGGCCTGATTCAATCTTCCCAAGAGCACTGTCCTCCTGGTGGGAGGCTGCACGGGACAAAGATGGATGTAGGAGGGGAGTTAGATTCTCTCTTTAATCTTGAAGTGAGACCCGGTTTTTTAAAGGAAATACACAGGTACTGATTTATTCAGACGGCATCGGTCTCTCGTTCACCCAAGGTCTGTTCTTTGGGTCTGGTGCAGCTGCCTCCATGCATGATTAACCTCTGTTCAGCCATACACAGAAATCCTTTGTCCTAACGTACACAAAGCAAATTATTTTGGAAAGCGAGAGAGCACAATTAAATATAAAACTCAGCTGTATTCGACTTAAAAAATGGCTCTTTTTTGACTCTTTTACATTTTGAACCTGACTTTGATGTAGAGATGCCAGTTCTCTTTTTTTTATTAGACCTGTCCTGAACTCCAGCTATTTTTAACTGACAATTTTTTTAATCTAAAATTGTAAATTTAGAAAAATTTGTAAATTGGTCTTTGCAGTAAATTTTTAAAATCTCATGGTCGTTGGTGATTTGGTATAGTAGAATAGTAGCATTTGGGGGCAAGTAGAGGCATGTCTCTTTTATAGCCGATTGCCAGATGGATATAAAATTTAGCAATTAAGTCGGCTATTGCTAAATTGAGAACTTGGAGCAATCGTCTTGATGACTAGGAATTGACATTTTAGTATGTAAGCCCACTCCTGAGGCTGCCACGTAGGTGCAAAGTCCCAGCTCTGGTAGAAGTGTGTTTTCCTAAGTAGCAAGGTCATCCTTCCAGCCAACATTCAGGATACTGGCAAAGACTTTCGATAAGGCTAATGGGAGCCACTAGTACGAGACCCACTTGAGCAGTAAATACAGAGTCTCTTCCCATGGTGAGGAAGAAGAGAATCATGTCCTAAGAGAAAGGTGTTGAAGACTTAGATATAGAAATAGAAATTGAGTTTTGATTTGGTTGCTGATTTAACTTCTACTTTTCAAATATCTAAAATTTAATCCACCAGAACAGAACTGTGCCAAGCACCATGCCTTACCCGTTATGAAAGGGCAATAAACATTGGTCAAATGATTGGAATATAGCTGCTGTTGATGAGAAAGGCAACGAAGACACGGTGGCTTGAATTTTTCTTTTTTTACTTTGAAGGGAGAGCATCTTCTGAGGTTCAGACCAGGCTACTACTATCCAGGGCTAGACCCCATTGCTCCTCAGAGATCCTTTACTTTATTGTGAATCCAATAGTAGTTAGTAGTGATGATAGGTGTCCTCTCTCTCTCTCTCTCTCTCTCTCTCTCTCTCTCTCTCTCTCTGCTTTGCACACATAAAGGAAAGGAACATGCCCATTTTGGTGAATATTTGAAACCAGAGTTCCAAAGTCCTATAGATCAGTACTAAAACCCTTTAACTCAAGATGCCAGTTTATGTGTTGTTTTTTTTATTAGACTTTTCATTGTAACCAGATAATTATGCCTGTGTGTGTGTGCGCGCGCGCATGCGAGTGTGCTTAAGTAAGTTGGGTCTTCTAGGAAAAAAACCTTTTAGATTACTTTAAGTGTTAGCCATGCTCATTGTCTCACCCTGTCTAAATCCCCTGAGGAATTTTAAGGATTTGAATTGAAAGAAGTTCCTTTCATTTCTACAAGTATCAAAGACTTTAAAGAGAATACAGTTGCTGCTTCTTCAGATGAACAACTTCTCCTTTCTTCCTACCAATGTAAGATTCTGTTGAACAGTGGTGGTTTGAAAACACCTCTATTTGTAAGAATTGTTACTTGCTTATACCTGGAATTCTTTTTTCACGTAGCTAAATACTTCGGACTTCCTGTTGCAATTAATGATTATATTTTCCATCTTCTAACCTTCTATTCTGTTTCTTTTTCCTTTCTACCACAGCACACTTAACTAGTTTCTCATTGATATACTATTTCTGTAGTCTACATAATTCTGAAGCCAGTGAGGGTCTAGGTGTTTGTTGGGAAACTGGATCCACCCTTCTCTTCTCTCCATCTTTGTATGGCAATGGGTTCTTCCCTTGGTTTACCTGATGGTGTGTAGGCAAAATCCTCAAGCATTTAGTTTAAAGAAATCTCTTAGGATCACAGTGAGTGATATCTCACTTCGGTTTCAGGTATTCAAGCCTATATTTGAACTTGTTATACAGTTATTTTTAGAAAAGATCGGTAGAAATTGGTAGAAATGAAATGAAGTGGTAGCACTAGAATTGCTATTATTGTGTTTTTATTTTTAGTTGATGCTTTTCCAAATTGTAATAAAAAATGTAATTCTTAAGGAATAATTCCCACTCCAAAGGGCATCATCTGTTTCCCTGAACAAAGTAGCCAAGATAAGGACTATTGAGAACACCAGCTTATCAGATAAATCCATTTTAAGTTCAACCCATTAAGCATATATGCTCTATATAATAGAACACACTACCTTATTATCCCTTTTAGTAGAAAGGAAGTAGTGAATATGTACATGTTAAACTGAAAGTCAGTACACCTGCTCCAAGAGCTCGTCTTGGATATAAAAAAAATATATGTTCAGTATTTTTGCAAATGAATCTATTTAACCAAATATTAAGTTTTATTCAAATTCCAAAAGAAACAGCCAGCCAGTTGTTTTTCTTGTAATGTTCCTTGTCATTCACCCTCTTTGCATCTCAAGAAAAATAGTCTTGTTTAGGCCCCAAACATTTGCATGCACCCAATTAAACACAAGAGGATTATAAGCCATTAAGACATGCAGGTGAAGAAACTGAGCCTGTTCTCTGTGACAGCCAGCTTTCGCTACTGAACTTTTAGGGAGAACATTAAAAATACTTGAAGTTTAGAAAGGAAAATTATTTAGTGATTTGAAACTAAAATTCAACTGGAAAATGTGGATTAAAATAAAATATCTAAATGTGAAATAATCTATAGAAGTTGATCTTTTACATTTTTGGAAATCTTGTGGGGCCTTAGTAATTCTTTTAGCTATATTAGCTGTAGGGAAACATGTATATTAAAGATGGAAAGATTCTGGGCCCTACCCACCCCCCACATGCTGAAAGGAAATACATTTTTTTATTTCCGTAAAATACACATTGCACCAGTTCTTGTTGAACTTCTTAGTGGAGCAACAACTTGCTCTATCACTTTTGTGAAATGAAAGTGTTTAGACCTTTTCTCTCCATTTCAGCTTTCTAGGGGGCAAATCAGAGCACAAGGAGAAAGCTAAAATTCTCTGGGTTTCAGAGTGGTTTAGAAATGTATGTAAGCAGTCCATTTGGTTAGAAATGCAGCTTGTAAAATCTCTAGCCACAATTCAGAGTTCAATTGGGGAAAAAAAAAAATTTTCTGCCTCCAGCCTTCACAACCTATTATTCTCCCATTTGCCTTTTTGCTGCCTCTGCTGCTCTTCCCGCTGCTGCCGCTTAGGTAAGGTTATATTGTGCTTGGTAAACAGACAACACTGAGATTCTCAGGTTGTTTGAACACCGCTACGTTCAGCTGTAGTACTCCACTCCTCTGATCTTTTATATTCCCGAGCAGATGTCTTTCATTAATTTATGGATTTATCATCTTTTCTTGTTTTTTTCTTTTTTTCTTTCTTTTTTTTTCTTTTCTTTTTTTTTTCTTCTTTTTTTTTTTTTTACACCTGGCAGCTGTCTCAAGTTTCAGCAGTTATTGTCTATTTTGCATTACACATAGAATTGAATGTCATCTGTCTTCACAAAGCTATGGCTAAGAGAATTGAGGCAAAGCCACATGAGCTGCCTGGACAGATCTTGTTTGCGTTCCATCCCCCCCCTCACCCACCCCCCTTTACCTCCTTAATATTTATTTGTGCTCATTTTCTTTCCTGGCCTTGAATGGAGCTTAGCTCGTGTTCAGTACAGCTGTATGTTTACTGAATCTATTCCATCATGAGTCATTGTGCGTGTGTAAGTATCCTGGAAACAGCTAGTGCTTTCTTGGAAGAACAGTTGCTTTTCAGCACAAGCACTTAAAAGGGAAATTAACCAATTGGTCAGTTCAGATTTATTTTGAGGAGAAAAAAAAGGATTATCTAACTGTTGGCTTTTAAATGTTTCATTAGCTATTTTTAATAGTTTATTAGAAACATATATTTTATGGGAATTTTATCTCAATTACACGATGAGCAAGAGATAAAGATTTATTCTGTGTTCCATTTCGACTGATCGATTCCAAGTATTACCAACAGGAAACGTTTTCAAGCAAAAACAGACTTGAGAAATTCGAATGAGAATAATTTTTCATGAAATAAAAAGCCTCTAAATCCTCATCAAAATAAGATGGATGATTTGCTTTGTCTTTTAAATAAAAAAGAACTAAACCATCTCAGCACAATTTAAATGTATTGAAAGCTTCAGGAAGTTTTGGTGGCTCTCTAAGCCATCTGAGAACCACCACAAAACCATTTGTTTTGTATGCGACCAAATTTTAAAAGATTTGGGACTTTTCCCCACCAGTAATTAAATGTTCGAGTTGGTTTTAATATAGCCATCTGAAAAAAAAAAAGAAAAAAATAAGATCTCAGATCTGAGAATGTCAAAGTTTGGACTTGCCTAAAACTCTTATCACGAGGCAATAGGAGACAGCTTGCAACTATTATTTCACTTATCCATTTGGACAGATGGTCCTGAAGTGTGCTGTTCTCCTTTCGTCTTCTCTATCTGTCTAATGGAGGTTACTGGAGGGCCTTTCAGCTCTTTCCTTGGCACAAAAAGTATGTCAGTCATAAATTATCGTCTTTGTAATCATTAAGGATCTCAAACAAAAACACAAGTTCAGTTAAGCTGCTTTGGCTTACAGATATAACATCAAAATTTCTTTCTTCGGTGTTTATTTTCCGTGAATAATAATAATACATAAAAAGCTCAATATTTAACTCGCCTATTTACAAACCAAGGTGATCTTTTTAAAAATTTGCATGATATTAGCGGGAATGCTAATCACCTTCTCAGCAGCACATTTAGTTAAATACCCTGTTATAAGCAGTCAAGAGCTTATCAATATTAGTTTGATTATGCTTCTTAGTAACTTTCTGATTTCCCTCTGCTCTAAGATTGGTCACGCTGTACCCCATAGAGGTCATTTGAGAACTTTTACATTTCCTAAATATCTGTGTTTATTTGACCCTTTTTTCATAAGGTGTGAGATATTCGTTAGGTAGGAAAGCGTGTGTGTACACACACACACACACACACACACACACGTACTCATTTTCTTTTTCTCCTTTTTTTTTTTTCCTTATTTTTCTCAGACTCTTTTAAGAGAAAATCCTTAGAGAAGCTTCTAGGAAGGACCCTTAATTGACCTTGTGGGGGACCACATTGATTTTCTCCACGTGCATCTTCATTTCTGATAAATTATAAAGCCATTAATTTGCTGAGGAAATGGCAGGGCCAGGCTGCGGCACAGATGTGACCAGAGCCATCCCAGGCCTGAGTCTGCTGAAGAGTGCCAAGAATCCGGGGGAGAATCAGGAAGCCTGGATTGTTATGGTTAGTCTCACATTCTCTTGGGAACTGTTTTAGTTGCTGCTGTTTACAGATCTAAAAGGTAATGATGTTTCCAGATAAATAGGCCTTCTTATTTGGGGTAAGTGGCCATTTATTGATCTGCTAACCCACAGTTATTGATTTGTTAGCCCCAACCACCACGCCACTCTCCAAGGAGTTAACTATAAATCCGGGAGATGCAAATTGTATTTGGTTTTTGGATCGTTGCTTTAACAAAAGCGACACCCCCTCCACGTTGTCTCTGTGCCAAGACTACCCCTCCCAAATTTTAGCTATTATTTAAAAGGAAACAATTAAGAAGATACAATAATAAGATAGGAAGAAAGTGAGTCAAGATGCTCCATTAGATTAGCACTAAAAGGTAAAATGCGAAGCTTGCCTGACAGTGTTCAAAATAATGCATTTTATGTTTTCACGTACATTAGGGTAATAATTTGATGTAAACTGCAGAGTGTGGAGAGAAGAATAAACAACTGTCATTGTGAAGAAGGAAAAACTCTCAGGATAAGAGTTGTGTAGCACGTCGGGTGCATTTGTCTCCTTAGCAACAAGTGAACGTATAGCTAGCATAAGGACCTCAAACAGGGGCACTGTTTTGTCACCCTCGCCACAAAGTTAGCCAAGGTTCTGCAACTCAATCGTGTATCCTCACCAGGACACTTGGCAATTTCTGGCAAACGATGGGCAGTCCGAGCAAACGGCAGCCAGCTAGTGGTGGTTTCCACGGCCAATGCCACTTACCCTCCAGAATTCCCACCGCTGCCTGGTGGGCCTCCAGACTCCCGGTGGTGGGGAGGTGGTCGGTCCTTGTGCTTAAAGACATTTTTTTTCCTTAACCAATTGCATCCTACATGCAGGAAGGATTGTCACCCAATCACTTGAAAAAAGCAAAACTCATGTTCTTTTATACCCGTTATCCCAGCTCCAATATGCTGAAGACCTACTTCTCCGATGTAAAGGTAGGGGCATTTTGTATTATTATTATTTTTTTTCAATTTCTGTGCATGTCCTAGGGATTTCTACTCTCGGAAGTTAATGCAGATGAGAGCGGAATCAGTTCATTGATACACCTGTGTCGTGATGGATTTAATGGACTTGGTCTATAGCCAGGCCACACAAAGATGTCCCTGGCGTGTTAAGTCCAGGGACTGGTACTAACAACTCACATGAGTTTCCAGTATAGTCGGGGAAACTTAGCCTGTCTTTAAATGTCTTAGTAACTTCTTGGAAGAAATTTCAGCTGGTACTGAATGAATGTGCTGTAGAGGTTGTTGTTGTTGTTTTTTTCCTCCCCTCAGCAACAGTAAACTGTTTCTGTTTTTGTTTCTGTTAGTTTCCCCATATTTGTGCTTATGAAAGCAAACTCTAGCACCTCTTTTTCCCCCTGTCGAAAGAGGAGCGTACATTGAAATTCTCTATGCAGTAGCTGCTTAAAAACAAAAGTGATGATTGTCTCTTATTTACAACTTAATTTGTTGTTGATGTAGAGTACACTGAGCATAAGGAGAATGAATAAAGTGACAGATTCAGGACACATTATTCAAATGAGGATATGAAAGCTGTCGGCCCTACAGCTGCAGCCTCCCTCATTCTACAGAATATGGGGACCTCCTGGTTCTGTGTGTGTGTGCGTGTGTGAGTATGTGTGTGCGAGCGTTTTAAGTAATTGTTTGCATCAACTTGATGTTGTGTTAATCATCTGTAACTTTTTAAAACATAGATTGGGTTTTGATGATGATAATGACACGCGTGGTATCATTATCCAAGGATCTTGCTAAACATTACATTAGCCGAGATTAGTTTATTAGGGGTGGGAGCTTTCTCCCCCACCCTCCCCTGCCCACCCCCATATGTACAAGTTCTTATTTCTGCCATTGAGAACTCACGAGCTGCCAAAACATGCTCGCTCCTCCACTACTTCTTCTACGAAGAATGTTTTGTGCCTGATGCCCATGTCGCTTGGTTGGCCCCTTTTGCAGGCCAACTCATTTCAGTTTCCTCCACTGATGTTTTATTTGGCCTTATAAGAAAAGTTCTGTTTTCCCTCCTGTTTGCTTTGAATTGTGTATCAACTTCAGCCTTTTATCTTTCTCCTTCCCTGGCTGGGCTCCTTAAGTGGAAGGCATGTTTTCTCCTCCTTCGGTGCCAACAGACTGGGCAGGATGGAGAATGCTGAGAAAGGCAGCAACGTACATGGCCGGCGTAGGATCATTAAGCACCAAAAAAAAAAAAAAAAGGCTGTGTGACACAGTAGGCCAGGAAAAGGGTTTGGACTTTGTCGGGGGGCAGGAGGGGGCATCTAAAACAGACCAATGGTAGAGACCTTGTCAACTGTTGAAGACTAGCCAGCTTCTAGAGCCCAGTAGAACCTGGCAGAGTTCTTCCAGAGAATCCTCCCAGCATTGTGTACATATGTGTGTGTGTGTGTGTGTGTGAGTGTGTGTGTGTGGTTGTGGGGGTGGGTGGCCACGTGACCTCCTCTTCAATGCACTGGTGTGCAGGGTTGTGATATAATAATGACAATACCTTATATTTACATAGCACCTTTCATCCAGAAGGCCAGAGAGCTTTACAAACTGCATGCATAGGGGTCACTTACCTACCATTGAAACGCAGCCACCTGGAGGGTGGAAAGCAGCAGCCGTTCTGAGCCAGCAACACTACCTAACAGTAGATGTAAATATCAGGAACATTCGTGTTTTTTGCACGTGTGTGTGTGTGTGTGTGCGCGCGCATGCAAGGGGAAGGGTGGGGGAGATGGTTGATCTGCAGCTTTATAGAGACTATGCAGTGTCAACCCACAAGAAATTGTTCCCACTCCCTTAGAATACATCCAGTAATTCAGCTTTTCAAATAATCACTCACGCTATATAAAT